>CM060680.1:160874618-161536970 GCA_030686995.1 Artemisia argyi | reverse complement strand
CCAATTGCAACCATATACTCCGTATAATTCTGCTACAAATTCTCATATTCAATATTTAGCAAGAAAACTACAAGCTACTAATTTGGCCATGTATTAATTTTTATGCCAAAATCATAAATTAATGACTGTTGTTTAGTGTTGTGTATTGAGAAACATGCTAACTAGTGTAACTTGTTAACTATTCAAAGCATGAACTGTTTCAAGCTATGAAAGCTAAAAAAAGACTCGGTTGTAATCACTTTAACCTTTTTTCATTCATATATAGATGACTTTTTTATATTAATAGTTACGTTAAATGAGACCCGACCCAACCCGATCCGACCGTAATTTGATTGACCAGTTGATTTTTTCGTCTTGACTAAGTCAAGGAACCACCTTAGTTTTTCGGCTAGGTCCGCCACTAGCGCCTACCATGCCTTCAAAAGGATGTATGCCACAGTCTTAACAAGTGCACTTCCCATTGTAGCAATAGCTTGTATTCTTCCTGATTCCAAAGCGTTTAAGCTGTGTTCATTTTCTTCTTCATAAGTTTTTCAATCTGACCAGCACTCTATTAATAATGCATATTAGTTTATGTGTCAAACAACATATGAATGCTTTTGCAGTTGAACTATATTGCTGTACACTTGTCACTATGTTGTTTATTGTGTGCAAACACTTTCCAGATTATAAAGCTGTTTTCCTTTCATTAAACATGCAGCACTAATGGATGCAATTCGGGAGGATGTCTCTGTGCTCACCTTGTTAGCTGAGATATTATGTCTATTAGATATGATTGTTAATTCATTTGCTCACATGATTTCAACCAAGCCTGTAGATCGATACACCAGGCCTCAATTCACAGGCAAGTATTCTATGATTTTTCCTATTGTTTGGCCTCAGAATGATTATGACATAGATCCTCGATCTATAATGTCTGCTGACAGAGAATGGACCGCTGGCGATTGATGCTGGACGACATCCTATTCTAGAAAGTGTGCACAATGATTTTGTTGTATGTCATACTCCTTTTTCATGAATTGCTTTAGTGCTTTAGAGCTTATCGGTATTCAATTTTTTATTATAGATGTGTAGTAATGTAATGCATTGTGGTTTGATGCTTTTTTTGCAGCCCAATAATATCTTTCTATCGGAGGCTTCAAACATGGTGATTGTCATGGGGCCTAACATGTAAGAATTAACTAAGTACATGTATTTATTTTGTGGATTGTATAGCATTAATCACTTGTTAGTTGCCTTAAAGTCAACCCCTCTTGGACTTGGTTCCTACGCAGATCTTTATTTATACCAGAACACCCACCCCTCTCTAGGGAGAGGTTTAAAGTTTCCCAGAAAATATTCTTGCCAGTGCCAATATAACAAAACATGTTGACCCATAACTCATGTGGATAGACATTAATATTATCTAAATTCATGAATGGGTGATGGGGATATTATTATCTATGAAGGGTGCAAATTTTGCAACGTCTTTCTCAGTTTCTTTTTTTATCTGTTACATAATTTAAATTCCCAAGAGATATCTTTGTTCCACTTAAACTAATGCATGCGGCTTTAGTTTAATGCATATGCTATCCTGTTCTTCCTGCCCACTTTCTGTACCGGGCACTGTCATATTTTGTATTTAGAATGAGGCCCTCAAAGAAACTCTATAGCTCAAGTATACTGTTTCGTTCAGGAGTGGAAAAAGCACATACCTTCAACAAATATGTCTAATCATCATCCTTGCTCAAATTGGTTGCTACATTCCTGCTCGCTTTGCAAGCCTAAGGGTGGTCGATCGTATTTTTACAAGGATGGGCACAGTTGATAACCTTGAGTCAAATTCCAGCACGGTACATACTACATTACTTTCTCATTTTTTTCTTTCTTTCTCACCAGACATAATTTTACACAAGTTCTGCAGTATACCAATCCTTAGTATCTAATGCCATGCTTTATTAAAAAACAGGGAATTTTTTATTTTAATTTATAGTTTTTGTATTTGAAATTGGAGGGTTTTCCCCTTTTTACACCACAATTGGACCAATTCATCTTGTAAATGACTTGGGGTTCTTATTCTAAAAGGCTTTGTCTTAATAAAACGAAATTACCCGATGCAAATTGAGTGTTTCAAGTTGTCATGGTATAGCTTTAAAATGTACTATGGTTTGTAATATGGCCATATTATAAATGTTGCCACAATAGAAATATTACCCTGATGTAGAAGTAGAACATATGATCAGGGATATCCTATGACATGCTAAGCAGCAAGCATAATGCTTGAATGCCAATTCATATAGAAATTCTGCATTTAATTCGTCTACCAGTTGACTCTACCCAAGTCAAAAGCATTGATTTGCTACAAAAAATGTAGCACACTTTGCTGCATTAGGTCTCCTTTTAACACTCTTTTTGGCTTAATTCAATGGAGAACAAGGAGAAACTTCTCTTTTGTTTTTATCCTTAAGATGAGGGGCACCGGTATCATTAGTATATGTCTTTATGTATGTGTTACCTTAGAAAGTCCTGTTGTTCCATAGCCCCAGAAAATTCATAAGAACCTGATTTTGCAGTTCATGACAGAGATGAAAGAGACAGCTTTTATCTTGCAGAATATCTCTGAAAGGTATACCAATATTATAAATCAGGACTGGTATTTAATATAGATTTTTCTTTATTTTATTATGCACTTAAATCTTTGATTGGCAACAGGAGCCTGGTTGTGATGGATGAGCTGGGCAGGGCTACATCTTCCTCGGATGGTTTTGCAATTGCATGGAGTTGCTGTGAAAGACTATTAGCACTTAAAGGGTAAGTAATGCTCTTTATATATCATGCTTGTTGCTAGAGCTATCTAGAAAGTGTTTACAACAAGCAAGGTTTTGATATTGCAACAATGATATTTCCTGCAGTACTTTTTTTGGTTCTATCAGCAATAAGCCTTGTACCCCAAACTAGTTAGGGTTGCGCTACAAATGAACCACAAAGTCTTAAAATCATAAATACCGGATAAATATTTTTGTAGCTGAATTCCCTAGGGTTCTTGACATGAAGATGTCCTCCCACTCCCCTATACTATCTCTCCTCGCTTCTGCTACCTATGTCTGATACAAGTTTCTTCTTCCAAACCAGTGACTTTGAAAGTCTAAGTTGGAAATATCCATCTTTTCTTGAGTGTGTTGCTGGTGCAACGGCTTCTCCTCAAGCAGTACCACACCAACATTCTGTCTCATATCCTATTTCAAATCAAATCTCGCATTGGTGGCTGCACATCTACCTGAATATTCACATTTTTCCTACCTGCCACAGTCATCATGACTGCATGTGGTTTTTATGTTAAAAAATAAAATAAAAATGAGTGTGATGATATTTGACCTAGGCAGAACTCAACTGTAACTTTTTAATTTCTCATACTCGAAAAGGTTATGCTATAAGTTACAGACCGCTAGAATCTTGGAATGGATGTTATTGCTTGTCATTTGGTTTCAGATACACTATATTTGCCACACACATGGAAAACCTATCAGAACTAGCAACCATATATCCAAATGTAAAGATTCTTCATTTTGATGTGGAAGTAAAAAACAACCGGTTGGATTTTAAGGTACCAGCTCTTTTAAATTTCATATATGCTCATATCCAGAGTAACAGTTACATATATTCTGTAATTTCCTGGTTCACATGCACAGTTTGAGCTGAAAGATGGACTGCGACATGTACCACATTATGGACTTCTATTAGCAGGAGTAGCTGGGTTACCAAGTTCAGTTATAGAGACTGCCCGAAATATCACCTCAAGGATTACAGAGAAGGTGAACATGCCAAATTTAAAATCTCGTGCACTTTTTGACCCTTTGTTCTTAATTAATACCTCCAATAGAGTGATCCACAAGATATCTTTACGGCCCAACACTCGGTGTGTAAAATGTCGTAATTTCATGGAGGGGGAAATTTAAATATAAAAGAGTCGTTCTCAGGATACGAGTAGTATAATTAAATTAGTAGTATTACAATATGATTAAAATGGACAGTAGCTTATAAAAAGCTCGCCCGGATGTTTTTCGGTCATGATGTCACCAAATGAAGGAAATATGCATTAGATGGGATCGTAAGGTTAATTTTAGATACGATGAAAGGCTATATGTCTAAAATATTATATTTGCTGACAAATTTTTATTTTGGTTATAAATAGGAAATGAAGAGGAAGGAAGTGAACCATGAGCAATATGAAGGTATTCAGATGGCATATCGAGTGGCTCAACGTCTGATATGCTTGAAATATTCAAGCCAAGATGAAGATTCCATCAGACAAGCTCTTCAACATGTTAAAGAGTGCTATGCCAATGGTACCATTTAGATTAGCGTTATACTCTTCCAGTGTTGTAGAAACCCGTTTACATTCCAATGTTATATTCTCTTAGTTTTAACATGTAAATGAGATGTGGCTATCTTAGTGGAACTCTATTATTCTGAAAATGCATTCCTGATGACTCCTAGTATTTATTTATTTAATTAATAATCGCATAAGATAAAGATGGTTTGTGCTAAAAAACTCGCCATCAGTATTCACCATTTATTACTATATATATAATTTTGCGTCGTTAAACGACGACACCACTGTCGTTTTGGACTTTTCTGCGTCTTGGGCCGGCCCATTGCTATGCTCCGTATACAATGGCCTTTTTTTTTTTTTTTTTTCTCTCACTAACGATAATACCACACCGCCTTCCTCAGGCTTATCTTCTCTGCCTTCTTTCTCGACTCAGAGTTATCTTCTTTGCCTTCTTTCTCGATCTTTTGCTGGAGTATCTTATTCTGTTACTAGGTGGTCTTCTCCTTCGTCTTCTTTATTTTATTGCAATTGTTTTTGTATGTGCACCTGCTTACTATCATCTCTGTGTTTTGTGCATTTATTCACTTTCGCCTATGTGTTTTTGTAAATTGTTTAGTTGTCTTTTGATGTTTCATGTATCTCCTATTTAGATATGTGAACTAAGAGTAGGGGTATGCGTAGAAATAGTGGTTACGGAATCTTACGAGATGAATGCTCTATTACTGCTGATGATGATGTGGGTTCGGCTACGGCTGGGCTCCATCTTCAGGACGGTTTAAGTACTGAGGCGTTATCCAAAACTTCGATAGCTGTCGCGCCTTTTTTGGATTCTAATAAGGATGAACGGGTCAATAGAAATAGTGGCGCCCAAATTTTAGAAGACCACTGGTCTGTTAGTGCCGATGCCCATGTTGGGTTGTCTTCTGCTGTTGTTGGTGCCGTCAATAGTCATACGTTAGTCGGGCCTTCCAGGGATGTGAATGCTTTTTTAGATTCTAATAATGGTCAAAGGATTGGTGACTCCATGGATGTAGATTGTCCGTTTCCTTATGTTGATGCCTTGCCTGAGGTATCTATTGCAAGGAGATTCTCTAACGGGATATCTATTAATGAACCGGGTCCGGTCACCGGCGTGGGTGATTTACGTCGTCCATGGTTTTCGGGCTTTCACGACGTTACTGGCAAAGGAAAGAGGAAACTATATGAGATACCGGCAACTGACCCCTGTGGTAATGTTTGTTTTGTCTTTGTGATTTATCGTATCTATTTATTCTTGATTATTATAACCTTTGTCTTGCGCTTTATGTATGCAGAATCGCAGCCTATGAATGGAGATGTTTGTCAGACTTCATTCACTGCCGACCGTGTTGCTGCTGGTGTTTCGCTGTCTTCCAGTTACGTTGCAGGTGCACATCATCTATCATGGAAATTCCAATCCATCTTCTAATTAAGTGATTTTAGAGCTTCAAATATGTAACAACTAAAATATACTTGGATCACTTTTGGTCCATTTGACCTTCATGTTTTTACCAATAGTTCTTAAAGTTCATTCATTTGAGCCGTTCACGGTTAATTAACCGGCAATAACCCGTTTTTAGGTTAACAGCTTGAAAATGATTTACTCATGTCTATTGGTTATTATAACCTTTGTCTTGCGCTTTATGTATGCAGAATCACAGCCTATGAATGGAGATGTTTGTCAGACCTCACTCACTGGCAACCGTCTTGCTGCTGGTGTTTCGCTATCTTCCGGTTACGTTACAGGTGCACATCATCTATCATGGAAATTGTGATCCATCTTCTAATTAAGTGATTTTAGACCTTGAAATATGTAACAACTAAAATATACTTGGATCACTTTCGGTCCATTTAACCTTTATGCTTTTACCAATAGTTCTTAAAATTCATTCATTTGACCCGTTCACGGTTAATTAACCGGCAATAACCCGTTTTTAGGTTAACAGCTTGAAAATGATTTACTCATGTCTACTTTTACCATTTCACTTCTTTATTACTATTTCCTTTCATTTGTTTATATATAAAACTGATCTTTCTCAAAAGAAATAGTGGCAAAACAATCCTTCAAAAAATAAGATAAATGTACTCATCACTTATCAATAGTTGCCCAGGTCCCAGTTGAATTAAGCAAAACCAGAAGTAGGTTCTTTCTACTACTTACTTTCTTTCAATGGCTTATATAATTTACACATTTCTATCATGACATACTTTTGAATGCCTAATACTTTTGTAACAGCAAAGTTTATCAATGTACGACCACTTTCATTTACACAAACTTTGCCTATATTAATAGTAGCTTACAGTGGTTTACAGCAATATTAGTCAACTTTCCACAAATTAAAGTGAAATAGTACTTGCCCTTGACCAGGTTTGAAGCGTTAGCATTGGATTGCTAAGTCGAGCAAACGAATTAGATATTATCGTGTGTCCAAATATAAATATTATAACTTACCTTTTATAATATATGTATATATGAGTTCTGTGGTCCATATAAATAAGAATTGAGATCTTTTCAGGTTTTATTTAAAGATGAAAGATCATTTTGGCTTTATTGTTAGTAAAAACTTAATTTTTAAGAAAATTAAAGTTTCACTACAAACAGTTATTATTATTTTACTGTTTTTACCTACAAAAGACAACATTAGAACGAATAAGAAATAATAAAAAAAAAATGGAAAACAACGGGAGACCAGGGACACTTCAATAGATTTTTGAGTGCCTTTTGCTTTGAATTCGGCTGCTACCAGATAGTGACCTTTTGTAAATTCAGTTGACCATTTTTGTTGTATGTGGTCGTATCACATGAGTTATACTCATGATCCAGATAGGCAGCCAAATAAATGGGTTGTGTAATAGGTCAAAGTCAGTTGTTTTATAGGTCAAGTTTAGTTGACTAAAAATTCTAATCCAAAATTATTAAATTGTTTTTGATACCTTATTTTTTCAGCAACGGCTATTGGTTCTCAGGATCATTGCAGCCCTCCTCCTCTACATGTCGATGCATCAACTACTCAGCAATGTCGGTATTCTCTTTATTTGTAGTAGTCACATGTGTTGCCTTTTATTTCTGCCATAAACTTATGTTAAACTACCATCTTGACAGCCGAGTTATATGTCCCCGAACCACTTTCTCCTTCCTCTGCTGTGGGTGTTCAGCGGCCTATTCTTAGGCAGAGAACGGTTGCTCCATCAGTTGTTGGGTCATTACCCTTTGCGCAGCCATCGTCATCTACAACAACTACTCAACGTATTGAGACTTTTTCATCGTTTTCTGTTTATGTATGGTTATAGTTCAGCTCCACTGGTATGTGTGTATTATTGATGTATTCTTTGATTGCTCCTTTTTCTTACAGGCCGCTGTCGTCCGCCCAGGCCAAGGCAAACACGTACGGCAACACGTTCAGCGACTCCCATGCCGGATAACAGAGGTACGTTTGTTGTTTGTTCTATTGAGTCATTCAATTTTTTTTTAACCTTTTGCAATGTGGATTTCCTTAAAAGGTTTTTCTCTTATGTTCTATGCAAGAGCGCCAGATACATATGTGTCATTGGGGCCGTGTAACAAAATTTGTCACCATTGCAAGGCCCTGTTTTGGTTGGAAGAGAGGCTTAAACATGGGAGTGCTCGATTTCCAGAATATCATCGATGTTGTATGGGTGGTAAGGTACCACAGGTACACACTAACTTTATCATTGACCATATAACATACATACACAACCGAGCGATTGCGGCCCCGCCGCAACGCGGCGGCCGCAGCCATCCTTGTTTTCCTTCATTTATCATCTGTGGGCTTCACCTTTTATTTGTATTAACCGACTTAGGCCCATTTATGTATGTAGGGCTTAGCCCATGTTTAGCCTATATACCTTAAGCAGCACTATATATTTGGTATTCCATGCTCGGTTCGGTTAGGATATGTTTTATGTATGAACCGAGTTTTAGATAAGTGAGAACCAAAAGTATAAACATAAAACGACTTGTGTCTAAATCAAAACATATGCTGGTTTTCTAGAAACGACTGCGATGGCGATCGATGGTGAGAAAATAATACTCCATAATTATGTTGAAATGGTCCAAAAGAAGCTTAGATACATATGCCTATATTATATATGCATGTGTCGTGGGGAGAATGGTCCTCTTTACCGTCACATTTGTTTAACCCAAAGGAAGTGGACCTATTTTTTAATCTACAGGGTAGGGGGTGCTCACGGTCCAAAAACCGGACCGGACCGAGACCGAATCCGGCAAAAATCCTAGACCGAGACCGGACCGAATGTGGTTGGTCTGGTCTCGGTCCGGTTCGGTCCGGTCCGGTCTCGGTCCAAATAGGCTAAATGTCCGATTTTTAAGCCGGACCGGACCGATCCGGACCGAGACCGAAATTATAAAAATCTCTAGACCGAGACCGGACTGAATGTGATCGGTCTGGTCTCGGTCCAGTCCGGTCCGATCGGTTTTGTCGGTCGGTCCGGTCCATCCGGTCCGTTTGCTTACCCTTATACAAGGGTTCATCACATTCCCTTTGTTTTTGACTTTTTTCTATATATATATATATATATATGGATGAGCACGGTATCGGTCCCGTACCGATCTCGTACCGAATTAGTGGTACTGATTTTTTCTCGAGCATAAATTAGTAATACCGGTACCGTACTGAACGAGATTCGGATATTGGTACCGGTACCGGTACCCGAAAATCGGGTTTTTCCCGTTTTTTTCGAGAGTTTCTCGATTTGGTACCGGTCCCGTACCGAATTAGTGGTCCTGTTTTTTTTCACCTTATTTCGTAGTCCCAGTATCGTACCGTATATCAGGAATTGATACCATTTCAATACAGTACCAGTACAGTTTCAGTTCGGTTTCAGGATTCGGTTCGAAATGATCATCCCCGCATATATATAAACCTAAAAATAATATTTGGAACCTCTAAGATTCTTACTTCAAACTCACTCATAGCTACACGTGATTTCGTCTCCAAACTTTACTTTCTCTGTCTATGCTATAAATATCAATTTGTTTTCCGTTAAAATTTCTTTTGTTATTTCTCCTTGTAACTATGCAATAATATGTTAAATATAGAAATAAAATGACGAATAAAGTTAAAAAGTAACCTTGAAACGTTCGGTTTGCATCTTTTTTCGGCAATAATATCATAAAAGTGTTATATGCCAAATTAAGTTACAAAATCAAGTTTTAATAGTACTATAAGAAAGTACCTTTGATACTACATATATGCTATGACAAGTAGTTAGTTTGTATCAATGTAATCTGACTAACTTAGACATATATTACGTTTTCAGATAACAAAAAACTAAGTGTTAAATAGAAAACCGTCTTTTATGAAAATGTAGCTTGTTGGCAATTACGTACGTACAGTAGTAATTAAGAAAACTTGGTATCTACTCCACTGGCGCTAGCTAGGAGCCATGCAAAAATGAATTTCATAAATCTAGAGAAACAATAATAATGTAACTGAAATAAATATAAACTGGGTTTCTAAGATCATAGATATAGAAAATATGGCTTTGTCTGCTGCCAATTTAAAAAAAAAATTAAAAAAAATGGTATTTGGCGGAACCATCTCAAGTCCGTGTACCCCCACCCAACAAGGAAGGCATATCCCGGTAAATTTGCTGCCAATTTAATTAACTAGCTACATGCAGTTCCACAAGAAATGATCTTCTGGCCAGAATTGATCATTTATTTTGTCTGGCAATGTGTTGAAAAACCGATGTCGTCCTAGATCCATGAATAGATCCGGTAAATCAAGAAACGGGTCATCGTTGGTCATATTTCTATGATCATTAAGCTGCTGCTGCAGCTCAGTATTAGATTCATGATCAAGGTGTGCGGCTTTGAGTGCCGCATCTTGGATGTCTCTAGGTGAATTGGACTTGGGCTTTGGGAATTGGTGAGCGAGTTCGGGGAAGTTTAGGATAGCAGAGTGACCTTTGATACTGATTGCGGCCAGTCGGCCACGTCATATGCTCTAGTAGCCATCTCTGGTGTATCAAACGTCCCAAGCCATATTCGTGATTTTTTCTTTGGCTCGCGTATTTCTGATACCCATTTGCCCCAGCTCCGCCTTCGAACACCACGGTAGACACCTCCATCATTCTTGTGTTTTGTATTTCTTCTAACTTGATCATTCAAATCTTTGGGACGTTTGTTGGTGGTGGTGGTGTGATTCATGTGTATTATAGTAAAGTAGTACGAGTACCTAGGTAAAGGATATATTTAGGACGTTTGTACAAGAATATGTGCAAGTGACATTCTTATATAGACAATAATCTTCTTTTGCCTTTTTCCCTTTTCTTTTCTTTTTATCTCATAATCACCTTATTACTAATTTATATCATGCAAACGTTTCCTTTAATTTGTTACAAATTTATGTTTTTCAAAAGGAAACATTTCACAAGGGTGTAAACCTACAAGTCTTCCTCTTTTTCCCTTTCTTGTTCACCATGAGTCACACATAACACGTGAGCGAACAAAATTGAAGACGTCCGATGCTTGCGACCACCAAACGCTAATAAAAGTGTGAGTGTGTTGTGGAGTATTTGTGTGTGTTAGTTTGTGCTGATGTGGCATACTACTCACTGTACCATTACACCTGTTTCAATAATCAAGTTCAGTGTACTTTGTTAATATTCTTTTATCATTTTTTTTCTTTTCAAAATTATTATCCCCCGATAACAACAACACAGTTTAAGAGAAAAACAATTTTTATAGTCTTTTTTCCTTTTTTAATTTTTTGCAAAAAACAATTTTACCTTTAGCTATAATTAATTAAAGGGAAAATCTTATATGCATTACAAAGCAGGTAAGTTACCTAATTTGCTTTGTAAAAATTTTAAAAAATTTACAATTAAACCTATGCACTTTCATGGTTCTCTCTGTTTAGTCCCTGTCCTTTTTTTTCTTCCAAATGAAAGCAGGTAACTTACCTACTTTGTAAAGCAGGTAAGTTATCCCCTTAATTAAATCTTTCTTTCAATTTTGTGATAATACTTTCAAGTGGGTAATATAGTAAACTTGATTAAACTTTCGGATATACTTTAGTAGTGGACAAATAATTTGATACAAATCAAAAAAGTAAATGTGAATTATAAAATTGAGACGAAGAGAGCATTATACTTACGGAAACAAATGCTAAAACGTAAATGAAACTGATCTCGATGAAAATAAACTCAAGTTGCAATTGTCTTTTGTGTTGATCAACATCTGTTCAATATTTCGTACATAGTAGAACGCAAACTGTTTTCTTTAGGCAAACTCTTATTTATTTATTATTATTGTTAGACTATGGATCATAAATAAACTAGATGTTGAGTTTAAGAAAAAAAAATGCATGGGCCAAGAATAATAATTTATGCACAAAGAAATGGTCGGGTGGGAATAAAGCGTTAGAAAAAGAAAAAGCTGTATATACTTACGACTTACAAATTTACATTATATAAATCACACAGGCCCGACCCGAATTGACCCGAATCGGACCAACCCGAGTTCAAATAGGGTCGAGTTTAGGTATGTTTTTATTAGTATTGACCCGACTTCGACCCGACCTCAATAACCCGAACCCGACCAACCCGAACCAGACCAACCCAACCCGATTGACACCCCTACTTACATTTGTCCCATAAAACACGTACTCGATTGATATACTTTCTGATTTGGTCCCATTTAATGGCATAGTTTTGTGTGAGTAATAATATGCCCTTCGTTTTTCTATACCCCGAGTTATCTTCACAAGATTGTTCAACTCAAACTTATAACTTAAGTATTTTGAATTCATAATATAAGAATAAGACAAAAATACACTGTTGGTCCTAAACTTTCCCAAAAGTGTCGCAAGGGCCCCAAACTTTAGAAAATAGTCGACGTGCATCCCCTTTTCAAGTTTTTGAGGCCGATTGCGTACTTTGACTGTTATCAGCTGGTCAACACCATTCATTTCTAAATGGGAGCACCTTTTAAATCACCCTTGTACTTGGAGTCTAAATGGTGTGACTGTACCATTTTGATTCACATGTGCTCTCTGTTTGGCCTTGGGAGGGAATTGGTGAGCATATGGAGATAGAAAAGGAGGTCTAATTCATTAAGATGTACCATAATAAAGGACTGACCACTGTGAAGGGTATGTAGCTTGGTTGGGTGGTGTATGATGGGCGGAATAGAGAGGTGTGAAAGATGAACCTTCTTGGTCCACCCAATACACCACCATAAGAGGTAATGGTTGGGCTTCCCTCAAGGTATGTGTTCCCAAGCAACTGATGCCATTCTTAAGAGATGGAAATGTAGGTTGCCTGGTATAGCTCTTGATTGGAAGGGTTATAGGTACCCAGTGAAGCCAGAAACCTGGCGTACCCCTTTCACTGTGGATGCTAGTTGAGTGATTTGGGTAGGAAAGGTAAGCTGGATGGTTATGTGCATTTAAAAGGTGAATTCAGAGCAGCTTGTGGTGGTGTTTTGTCTTGATGCCAGCTTGTTCTAGTTGTATTAGATATCTGGTATATGTCTTGAGTTATAGTTATCAGAAGTATTGCTGTTATGTTGCATTAGATTTAGGGTATGTCCAAATCTTGATGTTATATTAAGTTTTGGAAGATAATATAAATTCACCTTTGCGCAAAAAAAAAAAAAAAAAAAAAAAAAAAATGATGAAACGACAAGAAATAATAATTTGACACAAAAGGGTATTAATGTGAAAAAAAAAAAAAAAAAAAAAAAAAAAAAAAAAAAAAAACATTCATTTCTGTTAACTTTTGTTTTTAGTTAAAGGGCATAAGGGTCATTTCATATATTTGGATTATTAGTCATACTTTTCTTCCTCTTTTGCTAAAATTTAAACATACTGCTTTAAATACACATACAATTCAACCCGATCAATTTGTTCGACCGTTCATCATCTTCTCTACTTATAATCATCTTCTCCAATTATAATCAACTAACCTAAAGAAACCCTAATCCTAACTTTTGGGTCAGAAACGCTAATTAATCATGAACGCACGTTCTGTATAAAAAAACAGTTTTAAATCAATCATGAAGCAAATAACATAGATTAACGATTTATAGAAGTTACTAGGTAGGTTTTACAAACTCAGAACTATTCAACACCACAAATGAAAAATAAATTTATAAAGGAATAGTATCAATTGGCTACTAATCTATTAGTTTAAAGATATGAAAGGTATGGTGAACACCGTGTCAAGTTGATTCCTCAAAAGTTAGGGTTAGGGTTTCTTTAAACGACAATTTTTTTTTTCATACATATCTTATAATATATCTCACAAATAACTCTAGCGAGGCTTAAATTCACAACCTCTAAATTAATAGACAATTCATATACACTAGACCGAAGGCCTTGGGTTTCTATCTTGCGTTTAATATCTATCGTCCTACGTTGTGTGGAGTAGTAACAAACTTTAAAATCGTGGACAAATAACAAAAGTCTCATCATAAAAATGATATTCTAGCATGTGTATACCATTAATTGTTTTGGCACGTCTTGAATAATGCGTCTTGCTTCTTTTTATGACAAATTTCAAGCATGTCAACATCATCGGGTTCCCATTTTTCTTTTTTTCACTTTCTGTAAATTAGATAGAGAACATTAAAGCCAGACTGCATAATAATACACGTTAGGCTAGACACAATGGTGTCTCAAGTGCCAAAGTGGTGACCAATTTTTTTTTTTTTTTTTTTTTTTTTTTTTTTTTTTTTTTTTTTACAACAAATTTAAAATCCATTAAAAATAAAAACATTATAATACTAAATTAAAAACTTAAACTAATAAAACTTAAACATGACAATACTTATTAAAAATTTAAACTATTAGTCTAAGTTGTAGTGTTGCTTGATTTCCGCCTTATTCTGCAAAAGTTCGTTTCGTTGTTCATTCGGGCAAATGCAGGTCGATTGCTGAGTTGTTTTCCGGCGAGAAATTCAAATCTGGTGCATTTTGGAGTAGTCGGGATCGTCGATTTTTTGATGGGGGAGTGTTTTCTTTGACATGATGAATATGGACGAGAAGTTGTTTGAAGTGTGTTTGAAATTGTGTGTTTAGAAGTGTGTTTGAGGTTGATATTTATAGAGATGTAAAGTGGTAAAGTAGGTTTTTTTTTTTTTTTTTTTTTTTTTTTTTTTTTTTTTTTTATCGGCTGCAAAAACAACCGATTGTGTGTTTTGGAACTCGACAACCGATATTTGCACAACTCTCCACAATGGAGACAATCGATTTCCAAATCGGTCATGGGTGTCGACCAACCAATTTATTTCGATGCACTGTTTTCAGCCTTATAATAGTTTAAGTTTTAAATGTTTCGTACAATAATACTCACAAACCCATACCTTTTTCGCGTGTAAATGACAACACCCGTAGTGTGAGTATGAACCTGGCCAAGTCTTGCTTATTTCCATATGATGACAGTATTTGCATTTGATTTGATTGTAACAAACTTTAGGTAAGATGGATTTGTTTAAACAATGGGGTATAAAAACTACAACTATACGCCCAAGTTATAACATATAAGTTATATAATCAAAAGGTTTGTATCCTAATAGTATCTAATGTTGTATAAGAAACACTTTAAATAAATGGTTGTGCGTTCAAGTCCTGCTTAAAACATGTGAGATATATTTATGGTGTCAATGTTGTGAGATAGTCAAAATTATCGTTCTAAAATCACGTGAGTCTTCGAGGTCACATACTTAAATATTTAAACATCATTCCTTCTATATACTATGGGGCACTGACTCGATTTCCGTGTCGGGTTAAAAAATTAATTTTTCAAATAAAAAACAATAAATTTTATTAGTAAAAAAAGAAAACTTACAAAACATACCCTAGACTTTTTAATATTTACGATTTTTTATATAACAAACTTTGTTTGTCAAATACCTAACAGAGGTTTCGTGAATAAAAAAAATACTGGCAAAAACCCTCTCGATAGCGAACAGAACTAGCCCAATATTGATATGCTTTTGACGTACGCACGGTTTTATAAAAAATGTTGAAGTTTACTATATATAGTTTTTAAGTAAAAAGAACTTTCAAAATGCGCCCTTAACTTTTCAAATAACTTTAAAAATTATCCTAAATTTTTTTAAAACTATAAGGGCCAACACCTCCACACAAAGACATCCGTTCACTCTCCTCCTGAAGGTTTGACCTTGATGCTTACGGCTCAAGTTCTTTTCCAGTGATGTCAAAAATCTGATTAATACCTTGTTATGTAATATGTATATGATAATAACTCCGTCCCAAAATTATTGTCCTCTATTAATTTTTTCGGTCTTTACTTTCCAACTTTGACCTTAAGTATTTTTGTTTATATTACATAATACTTGATACAAAATATATGAACGGATTGTGTTTTAAATGTATTTTCATTTGGTATAATTCTTATCAAAAATTGTATAACACAAACATAAATATTTAGAGTCAAAATTGAGAAAAAAAGACTGAAAAAATTAATAAGGGACAATAATTTTGAGACAGAGGGAGTATATGTTATTATCAAGTATCGAGATTGAGATAAATGCATTGGCCCCGAGAGAGCTAACTTGTTGGGTTAATCAAAAACTTAGACGAACTAAATGGCTAGTCTATGTACTTATTTAGCTAGCCCATTTCTTAGCCCAAATGGCTTCAAGTCCAAGTGAATTACTCCGTCCGTCCAAAATTATAAGTCTATTTAGACTTTGCACAAAATTTAATAAATTTTCACTAAATAATTTATTCACAAATCAAATATCTTTTCTCTCTACTAAAATGTCATTTGATTGGTTGAAATAAAAAAAATGAACAAGTGTTTTGAGACATCAAAAAACAAAAAAATAGACTTATAAATTGGGACGGGAAGTAACAAGTTAGATAATTATGTTTGATGTCGCCACTTTCATCAAGAACACAAAGGATCATCAAAAAATATAAGAATATTTCTAGATCCACTCATAGTTTACAAAAAAAAACTCACTCGCTGACGTGTCAGCGAGCTGATTGGTTGGTTTTTTGTGGGCCACAAAAAACCAACCAATCAGCTCGCTGACACGTCAGCGAGTGAGTTTTTTTTTGTAAACTATGAGTGGGTGTAGCACACCTCAAAATATAAATATATGAGCAATGTTACACAAACTTTACAAAATTATATCCACAAAATGAGTTGGCAAGCGTAGTAATCCAATCACTCCACATCTACTTGACAACTCATTATGTGGATATAATTTTGTAAAGTTTGTGTGGATCTAACATTGCTCTAAATATACAATACACCCATCCTAAATTAGGATAGAATATTTTTACTAGGAAAACTATCCATACACTGAAGAAAAAAATCTCTATATATCTCAATAGATCGATTCTTAAATGATTCTTGTCGACTAATCAAAGAGGCAATCTACTTGAGTTTTTTGTTAGACCATTGTAATTTAAAAAGATATATACACAAAGGTGGTATTTTTAAACAAATTTACATCATAATGTAAATTTTTATCTTTCCTCAGTTAAACATCACAAAAATATCTTTTTTTTTTTTTTTTCTTTTCGATTGCATAACAGATATTAGTTACACAAATTTGAATGCAGTTTTTATATATTGAAATATAAAGTTAGTTCGAAACTTTTTTCTGTTATTTTAAGAACGTGAATTTATAAACTACAACAAGCTCAGCGTATCATCTTTAACTTTATTTGTAGATAAGTTTATTTGACAAGATTCATAGATTTCATGGCATATGAAAACACCAAAAATCACTGACATTTAATATCAGATATTGAAAACGTAGCTAGATATACATGTAAGCAAATATACAATCAAATAAAGAAATGATATGGAGCACTTTCTATTTGGTTGAAAGGAATCGATTTAAGAGATGATGAACACTATAACAGTAAACAAATTTATAATGTTTCGTTGGAACATAACATGTAACTAAATTGTAAGTCGATAAAAACGCAAAAATGCAAAGTCATAGCAATGGTGAGCAAGGAAGGGAAGCTACACAAAACTGAAGAAGACGATGATCTATAGACATCGATGGACTTATGGCGTGATACGATTACGGATCAATGAAAAGACATAGCCAAACTTTAAAATGGGACGACATGGAGGTTAGTTAGACTCCAAAGAATTTGGATTAAGAGGTGTGTAAAGGAAAAAGGAAGACAGCATATCCCTATTGTAATTATCTTTGAGACTACAAGGTTTGTGTATTTATCTTATTTAACTACAATGGTTTAACAAAAAACTCCTATACTTTGGTTGCTTGGAGTTTCATCCTCCAAGAATTGTGTTCATTCTTGATTAACGAACACGACATATAATAGTAAAATGGACACTCCCGATTCGTTACTTAATAGTGTGCTATTGGTTTTGAGGACTTCTTAATTAATCGTGTGTTATCGTTCTTCTTCGATGAGAATGACTAAACTCTAAAATGCACTCAAATGGTCATATATTGTATCTATTTTGTTTTATGAGAACTTGTTTATCGTTTTTTTTTTTTTTTTTTGAAAAATACATCCAGATTTAAAAAAAAAAAAAAAAAAAAAAAAAAAAAACCTTTAAAAAATGTATAAAAAAGTTTATCTTTTTTTTTTTGGAAAAATATATCCAGATTTAAAATATATATATATATATATATATATATATATATATATATATATATATATATATATATTGAAAATTTTGAAATTAAAAATAAATAAATAAAATACTTTATTTAGATTTTAAGAAAAAAATTTAAAAGTTTTAAAAAAATATTTTACCGACCGTTGACTAAATATGATCAAATGCGCAATTTTTTTCCAGTTTGAGGACTAACGGTGTGACTTTTATTCTTTGGTAACCTGTAAACCTGTTGGTAACCGGTCATATTACCTAGATCGAAGATTATTTGAAAATATGTTGCATATCTTTGATTTTTACAAAGTACATTGCATAGATCAGTTTACTTGAAAAAATATGTTACGTATCTTTTGTTTTACCCTTTTTTATTTTTTTGAGTTCTAAAACTTTTCTTAAACCGATATAACTTTCAACTCAACCTAGCAATCAAATCTCCGTTATTTAGTTTGTTTCCCATTTTTCAGTTCAATGTTTTAACTTTAAATCAGCATGGTCAAAAGTATAATATTGGGCAAATTACCTGAAAATATATGCAACTAGACACTTTTTACCATTGTATGTAGCTTTTTTTTTTTTTTTTTCCCCAATCTGTCAATAAACTTGCAAAATCCGTTCATTGCGTGTATCGGTGACTTGTTTCACCTGCTGGAGCAGGTTAAGCTAACGGTAGTTAGGTTTATCATTGCACCGCTAGTCCTTTTGACTAACGATCATTAGCATGGCTACATACAATGACAAAAATTTACAAGTTAGATGACTTTTATTATTTTTAAAATTTATGTACGTTTTTTACACGTTTTTGCACACATTTTTATACACGTTTTTAAATACACATTTCGTTCGTCTCTTTATGTTACCCTAAACCCTAACCCCTAACCCCTAAACCCTAAACCCTAAACCCTAACGTTCGTCTTTTTACGTTTTCGTCCGATTTCTTACATTTTCGTCCAATTTATTACGTTTTCATCAGTTTTTTCACGTTTTCGTCCGTTTTTTTACATTTTCGTCCGTTTTTTACGTTTTTGTCAGTTTTTTCACGGTTTCTTCCGGTTTTTCGCGTTTTCGTCCGTTTTTTAGCGTTTTCGTCCGATTTTTCGCGATTTCGTCAGATTTTTCATTTTTCGTCCGATTTTTTTTACGTTTTCGTCAGTTTTTTCACGCTTTCGTCCATTTTTTCACGTTTTTGTCCCATTTTTTTACGTTTTCGCCAGTTTTTTTACATTTTCGTTACTTTTTTTACATTCTTGTCAGATTTTTTATGTCCATTTTTTCACGTTTTCATCTGTTTTTTTACGTTTTCGTTTGTTTTTTACGTCTTCGCCAAAATTTTTATGTTTTCGTTTGTATTTTTACGTTTTCGTCCCTTATTTCACGCTTTCGGACAAAAAAGAAAAAAACTGACAAAAACGTAAAAAATACAGACGAAAACGTGAAAAATTTGACGAAAACATGAAAAAACCGACAAAACGTAAAAAAGGACAAAAACGTGAAAAACAAACGAAAACGTGGAAAATCTGACGGAAACATAAAAAAAACGGGCGAAAACGTAAAAAATGGGACAAAAACGTGAAAAGACAGACGAAAGCGTGAAAAAACTGGCGAAAACGTAAAAAAATAGACGAAAACGTAAAAAAATGACGAAAACGTAAAAAAACGGATGAAATCGTGAAAAAACTGATGAAAACGTAATAAATCGGACGAAAATGTAAGAAATCGGACGAAAACGTAAAAGGACGAACGTTAGGGTTTAGGGGTTAGGGGTTAGGGTTTAGGGTTTAGGAGTTAGGGGTTAGGGTTTAGGGTTTAGGGTTTAGGGTTTAGGGTAACATAAAGAGACGAACGAAATGTGTGTATAAAAACGTGTATAAAAATGTGTGCAAAAACGTGTAAAAAACGTACATAAATTTTAAAAATAATAAAAGTCATCTAACTTGTAAGTTTTTGTCATTGTATGTAGCCATGCTAACGATCGTTAGTCAAAAGGACTAACGGTGCAATGATAAACCTAACTACCGTTAGCTTAACCTGCTCCAGCAGGTGAAACAAGTCACCGATACACGCAATGAACGGATTTTGTAAGTTTATTGACATATTGGGAAAAAAAAAAAAAAAAACTACATACAAAGGTAAAAAGTGTCAAGTTGCATACATTTTCAGGTAATTTACATCCAATTAATTTGCATAATTGGTTTCATATAAGTAAAGATCATGAAACGATCGTTAGTCAAAAGGACTAACGGTGCAATGATAAACCTAACTACCGTTAGCTTAACCTGCTCCAGCAGGTGAAACAAGTCACCGATACACGCAATGAACGGATTTTGCAAGTTTATTGACAAATTGGGGAAAAAAAAGAAAGCTACATACAAAGGTAAAAAGTGTCAAGTTACATACATTTTCAGGTAATTTACATCCAATTAATTTTCAGGTAATTTTCAAGTAATTTCACATTAAATGAAGGCAAAAATAGACGGTTTTCATATAAGCTCTCTACGTTACATGTGTAGTAAGTGTTTAAAGGCTAAAAATAGAACTTCACAAAAAATCTACATCCAATTAATTTGCATAATCGTTTTCTCTAAAGTAAGCACTTAAATTCTCTGCATACGTTTCGTTTCAAATTTGGGTATGGAATTTAAAGTTTAATAGCATGACAATCCACAAAATACTTTTCTAAATCAAACACTAGTTCCTTCTCAAATTTAATGTCATATTTCTTTTTAGGTTTTCTCAAATAAATTGCGCATTAGCAGTTTACTATATTACCCAAGCTTTTGAAAGGTCTAGATCATAAATTAATTAGTTATGTAATATTGTCATTGCAAAAAGAAAAACACAAGATAATAATTATATTTTTCGTTTTGTTGATAAACTTAAATATAATTGAAATAGTACCCATCATGCATAAGCTAAGAATTCTCAAAACTTTTTTTTCCCTAAAAGGCAACAATAAATAAATAAATAAATAAACGATACAAACAAACGGTATTCCATCTCCCCAAACAAGATGATTAAAGAGAAAGGAACTGGATAAGAACACCACAAAAGAAACAACAAAAACGAACTATAAACACGAACAAACCAAACCAAAAAGCCCTATACTGAAACAAAAGAACATAGAACCAATGATCCACAGAGCCAAAACAAACTAAAACGATACCCAATTGACCTATGACAGATGACGATAAACCACTTCTGATATAACCTTAACCTGAAGCTACAAACCATAAACTTCTGAACCGCAGACCATTTCCAAACTTTTCAGGCCCTTTGCAGCCCCACAAAACCATCTTCACAAATGTTGCACACGATCTCTAACACTTGAAACCAAACCAACATATACTTAACCTTTGGATGCATTTACAGGATCAATGCACCAATCATTCTAGGACTTAATTTTCCCTTTTGCTCTGTGTGAAATCCATAAGTACACAAGAACTTGTACTTTGTCGCATATTGTAGATAAGTTCGATATCTTATTTTGAAACACTCTCTTCTTACAAAGACGCCATACTAAATACAACATTGCCTAACAAACCGCTTGCCAACATTTCTTTTGCACGACATTATAGTTATTATGACCCGCATGATTAATTATATCTCCAATTGACCCAACATTAAAATTACCAATGTTCCACAATTTAGATACTCTTTTACATCCTGCCACAACTCTTGGGCAAAACATAAAACCATGCTCAAAGGTTTCCACATCCGTATCACAATGAGGGCAAAGAACTGTGTTGAGATCCATACCAATATGTTGTAACCATGAGCGAACAGGAAGGCGTCAATGTTGGAGCCGCCACACAAAGATGCAAATATTTCTTGGGATGTATGTGTTTCACTTAGTCTTATGAGTTGTAACCGTGGAGTTTAGAGCAACTTCATCAATCTTTTCTCTAAGACATTTAACCGTGAAGAGACAGACCTTTATCATCAAGAAGCCAGCTCCATGAATCTAATTGTACATTAGGAATAAAAAAGTTAGTTAACCTCGACAATTCCATGAGATCACTTATAGCTCTACCCCTTGGACTTCTCACCTAACTCCATTCCCACGCCCACGCATCGTCCCTCCAACATCTTTTCTCTTCAACCGAGATATCTTTATGAATTTCTAGTCTAAAAAGCCTTGGGAATTTTTCACATAAAGCCACATTTTCACCAACCCATTTATCCAACCAAAAAAGGAGTATTATACCCATTTCCTACTTTTCTACCAAAAGAGGAACAAAAGTTTACACCTGACTGATCTATGACTCTTCCCACTTTTACAATACTACTCCATGTACTTCCACTCCGTCTAATGTTGTCATTATTCTCGGTCAATCCACCATCACTTCCATATAAACTTTTAATAATTTTAACCCATAGTCGGTTTTCTTTGACTCTAAACCGCCACCACCACTTGCCAAGTAAAGCCCAGTTAAAAGCTTTTAAGCTGCCAATATTAAGCCCACTTGCTTTTATCTTCTTTAAAACAGCATTCCATATAACCCATGTCATCTTCTTATTCTCGTCAGTACCCCCCACCCCCAACCACCCCCCCCCCCCCCCCCCCAAAAAAAATGTTGTCTTACACTTTCTAACTTTTTAATGATACTCGCGGATGCATGAAATAAAGAGAAGAAATATAATGGTAAGCTACTTAAAACCGTTTTGACCAACGTTAGTCTACCACCAAAAGAGATAGTTTTTGCTTTCTGTTATCCAATCTTTTTTTGAATTTTTCGACCACAACATTCCAACTAGATATTCTTTTCATATTAGAACCAACCAGTAATCCAAGATGTAACACCCCCAATTCAAGGATGCAGCGGAATTCAAACTAGGTGTTACTCAACGGCACAACAGTCATAATAATAGAAAACGATCACTAATTGAGTCGTTTTAAAAGATTTATCATTCAAATTATATAAATATCAGAGATTACAAAATGAGGTCCCAGAAGGTTCCATGTTTACAATTTACATTAAATGAGTTTTCGAATGATAATAAAATTTATAACCCTTTTGAATATCTGTGCCCCTCCGTGCCATCCTTGATCATCATGGACATGAAATACATGCTTAAGAGGTCAACACAAAGGTTGAGTGATATTCATAGAGTTTGTTAAGTAGTGGAACACAATATGTTGGTAGTATGAGTTAATTAGACTCATGCTCATGGTTGGAAAACAAAACAGTTATTATTATACTAAGCTCATGACACCATGATGCGTAGGGATTGCACCAGGCTTTACCTCTCAAGGGATCTTGAGAAGCTTACAACCCCCACCAGGCAGTGTACCTGATCGATGTAGTATAGTATAATGACAAGTACCGGGGGATTGATCGTTCAGCTAGGAATAGTGTCGCTAGGATTAGAAAACCTAATTACTAGTTCTAGAGATGAGGGATGATTCTTTTTGTATTTTTATATTTTTTAGAAAGCAAGTAAATATCTCGGGTTTGAAGGATTTGGGCGGAATTAGTTGCTAGTCAACTAACCCAATACTAAGATGCAATCAAAATAAAATACTAAAAAAATGAAAATAAAACTAAATTAAACTAAGGTTGTGAGCAATAAGTGGAGAAATGTGTTTACTTAGATTTCACTACTCCCTAGATATCTTTTACATGTTAATTACTTGTTATAGATGCATGGATGACGGATTGTATTCCTTAATACCATTCATGGGGTGGCGTACTTAACTCCCCAATCCTATGAGTGCCTACTTCACTCCTATGTCGAGCCGGCTAAGAAGCTCCTAACATGGGATCATTAGAATTTACTCATGCATTAAATACAACCAATAAAACCTAGTACACATCGGTTCATGTTTCCTAAGACGTTCAAGCATGTTACCAATTGGAGATCTGCCCGTTTTCTTAAGCCTAACATTGAAATCATTCATCCAATACAACCATAAACAAGTAATCAACACATAATCAACATCTAGGTTTCATTAGATCTAAGCAAACACAAGATAAATCTAGCCTAGCATGGTGGAATCAAGACAAGCACAAGATATAGACAACCAACACATAGACATATTGATTGAATTAAGAAAAGACTTATCTTAATAACACATGTAAGGATTCAAGGGTTGAAAACCCTTGAAAAGCTGTAAAATTCGTATATGGTTCGGCCTTAGGGTTTCTCCAAACTTCTTCCCCTTTTTATGAATGAAAATTAGAAAACTATATATAGATAATAGAGGCTGACGGCGTCAAGAACAACCTTGTGACGCCGTCATCTCGCCGCCAAAAGAATCCTCGGACTGCGTTGATCTACATCTAACGCCGTCATGTATTCCATTTTTCCAGGCCATCACACATTTAACTCTTGACGCTCTACTTTGTGACGCCTTCATTTCTGTACTGGCTCGTCATGATCTTTACTCTTGACGCCATCACCTTCTTCCTCTTGACGCCATCACACACTGTTCCCAGCATGGAAAATTAAGTCTTTAGCGTTTTCTTCACTTTTATGCTCCAAAAACGTCCGAATTGCTTCCTTTTCCAGATTTCACTCCTAAAGTACCTAAAATCACAAAAGGAACGATTTAGGGCAATATTTGATCAAATAAATTCAATTCCGGGCTTAAATGACCCCCTAAAAGTGGTTCATTTTTCGCCTCATCATATACCCTTACATTTGAGATTTGCTTGTCCTCAAGCAAATGCGCTTTTATTCTAATCAAAATACAAGTTAGGGGTCATTTAACACTAGTATAAAAGTAATTACAACAAATAATCGTTCCACTAAAGACCAAAGACAAGCACGGAGGTCATACACAAGCACCTCACAAATAGTGTTTAGATACTCACATCTCTCGGGTGTAATAAAGTATAAATTATAATATGGAAACGGAAGATATCTCTCACTACCTGTCATAGCAAAATAGATTATCATAGGCTTGGGAAAGGATCAAACCTCCACCACATGGCGTAAGCACCTAGGATAAACTATCAAAGAGGTCTTTCAAAGGGTTGTAACGTTAGGTGTAGGGATATGAAATACACGGTTTTGTTAGATATAGGCAGTCTTTACTGGTGGCGAGTTAACAATCTTGGTTAATTACATGTACAATATGGCGTTGCTAAGCCAAGACTAGACTCGACTTAAGCTAATAAATGAAAAAGAACAAAAACATAAAATGAACATAGAATGAAACGGGATGGTAGTCCGTATGTTTTTTCTCTATTCTTTTTATATTTTTTTCATTTCTTTTTCTTGATTTTTTCGATTTTTTTTTTTTTTTTTTTTTTTTTTTTTTTTTTTTTTTTTGCATACACTCTTACCCGACCATCCAAAATAATACATCATAGGGAATGAAAATTTCCCTTACACTTGAATTTTTACATATTTTACAATAAACTAATCTAATGACTCGAATTAAGAAAATCAAAACACTTGGAGCACTTTTAAGATTAACGCACATATGGGGGTAATAAATGATGTTCTTCCCCATTACTCCATAAAATAAGTACTTTACCCATGAGTCCCAATCGTCCCAAAACAATATGTACAAGGATATGACTCGACTTAGCAACCATGTAATCAATTAGATAGTTAACTTAAGGTTTAACAAATAACAATAATGCACTAAAAATGAGCGCATACACGGAAGGCTAAGGCGATTTGGGTGTACATTTAAGTGGGGTGTAGCAAATTCTTCTTTTAAGTAAGATGCTTAAAGTTAGAAACGAAAAGATAGGCTCGGAGGGGTGTACAAGGGTTTCGTGTACTAAAAATGAGTACAACACTAAGGGTGTGGGAAAAATTAATTGACTTAACTAGCCAAGTAATATGACTTAAATGGTCAAGAAATTATGATACGGGTTTAACACAAGGGTGATCCTAATGCCTCTTATCATGTAGTAAATCCTACTACACGAATGTAGTCTCACTAGCGGTCTCGGGATGCATCACTAACGCAAGTTCTAGAATCTAAATGCTTCCGGTACACTCATAAGCACTAATAGTAAATGCTTTTCCTATCAAATCTAAAGGCGAACCTCACATATTTGGGTGGAAAATTTTTCTGAATGATACGATTATGTGCTAGTCATACAATCTCCTATCCATGAGACGCTTGCTATGGCTAAAGTTTCACTCCTAAATGTTGTAAAAAAATTTAAATTTGGCGCTAAAATTGCACTAACAAGTATTTCTCATAGCTTTATTACACATCTACCATCAAACAAACAAACTCAAGCGAAAGTGTATCTGTAAGGTATCATCATTTTACCCTCCCCTTACACTTAAGATGAACATTGTCCCCAATGTTCAAGTAAAGAATGTAAAAGTGAAATAAGTAAAACAAATGAAATCAAATACTCCCCTGATTCGCTCGGTATGGATAATAAGGTGGCCAGGTTAGATCTTCCTCCAAGAAAATGAACAATCAAAGCTTCCCTTCTAGAATATAAATCATCTTCTTGTCATACATAACCTGTAAATCCTGAGAAAACAAACAAAGCAACCTCGCATAAAATCGGCGGCAATCTACATAAGTTACTAAATCCTAGAAAACAAAATAAGATATAATGCTTGTGGAATGAAGTTTGCAGATTTCCTGGAGATTATAAAACTTAATAATTCAACAAAAACTTTAAGACTCCGTTAGAAAAACAAAACTGGTAAAATTTCCAGATTTTTACACGTGACGCCGTTAAGAGCAAGCTCATGACGCCGTCAAAAGTGACCTGCAGAAATTCTTGTGTTAAGTTTCCGAAAAATTTCTGGAAAAACTTGGTCCTACTTCCTGGAAAATCCTGCAAAACTTCATTATGACTCAATACAAGCATTTGACTCTAACAAATACGAATATACATGTTCACTTAATATTGTGGAGAATCATGATCGGTTTGTTTCTTAAAAACATATTTGGGGTTTCCCCTTACACTTATCTTTTGCAAAAATACCTTTAGGTGGAGTTAAGACTAGGCCAAAACAACAAAGTAAAGTAATTCCACTTTTTAATTTAGAAACATGATCTACCAACAATAAAAATAAGGCATGCATACGGAAACAAATAACAAGCAAACAAAATAAAATCACACAAAGCATGGGTTGCCTCCCAAGAAGCGCTTTTCTTTATTTACGAGTCTTGTAGCTAGACTCAAGGTCATGGGTTACTACGTGACCTCATCGTTGGTTTCACTCTCTAGGTCATCTTCTAAACCAGTTTTGTATTCCGGACCTAGTTGCAAGCATTCTTTGTAGAAACCAAGCATCCTATTCTTTACATACTCAACTCCTCTACGTCTATCCTCATCATTCCTATAATAAGCCGCTTGCTTGTGTTCCTTTTCTATATTAGAGAGAAGGCGGTATTGCTCAATTTTGTAGGGCATTTGGTAGGCAATCTCATCATTCTCTTCCTTGAATCTAACTATCCCTAAAGTCGGATCATAACTCATCCTAGTGGCCTCAACAAATGGTTTTCCGAATATTATTTGGCTTAGGCAATCATCTATCACCGGACGAGTGTCTTCCACTATCATAAAATCGATCTCATAAGTGAAATTACCTATAATTACATGCAATCCCTTCACTCTCCCTACAAAATTACTTATCAAATTCCTATTGGGCATCATCCTAAAATCAAGTTGTTTCTTTATCACCCAATTGTAATAAGTCCTAGTCATGATGTTTACAGGAGATCTAGGATCGATGTAAGCTTTCCATATATGCATATGCCCGATATTGCATGGTATGTTAATGTTAGAGGGGTCTCCCATTTTGATAAGGGGTGTGCCAAGGATCTATGGTCTCTCGGGACTATCGAATAAATCCTTATGGTATTCCCGTTCTTCCTTGGTGGGCAACTTATCAAAGTACTTCTCTATAGTTTCTACTCCCTCTAACCCCTTTTCCTTATTAACCTCAAATTCCCTACTTTCATCCCTAGTTTCGGTTTCTACTCCAACTTCATCCTTGTCACTTTCTTCTATCTCCTTATCTATTGGCTTAATGGTGACAACATTAACAAAGTGGACATGTTTAGATGATGAGGGGTCCTTAATTTGGATTCCGTTATTGGTGTCCCTAGTGTCCTTCCTAGGTGTGGTTAACGCTTGGTTGTTGAGGGCTTTCAACAAGTTGTCTATCTTGTTGGTCATCTCCGTTTGTTGTTGGTTGAATTCGGTTTCAAACCTAGCTATGCGAGCTTCTTGAGATGCCATGAACTTAGACATCAATCCTTCAAGATTGTTGGTACTACCATAGTTGTTAGAAGGATTGTTGTTGAAAGTACGGTTGGAGGGTGAACCGTTTGATTGGTAACGATTAGGCGGATTAGAAGAATTGGGTTGATTTTGTTTCCACCTAAGGTTTGGGTGATTTTTCCAAGATTGGTTGTAGGAATCACCGTAAGGGTTTGGCTCGGGTTTGAAAGTGTACCACTTATCTCCCGCTTCGTCGGTACGCGAGGATGCGTAGTCCGCAAAAGCTGTTCCGGGGAGTTCCACACAATCACGAGTGTCATGGGGACCACTACATAATTCGCATGAAGAAGTGATTTTGTTCACTTGGCTTGAAGGCTTAGGAGCTTCGTAGGATTTCATGAGAAACTTGACTTGGTCCTCAAGTTCCATGATCCTACGGTCGGGAGTGCTAGAGTTGTTTGAAGGCAAAGATATTGCCTTGACCGTTTTGTTCAAGTCACGGCGATCATTCCAACTTTCGTTGTCATAGAGAGCAAGATCTTCTATGAGTTCCCATGATTGTTCCTCACTTAGATCACGTAGCTTACCACCAGCCGATTGGTCAATGGCTCGCCTCGTGGAGAGGTCGATATGGTCATAAAAGATTTGGACTTGAAGCCAAAGATCTATGCCATGATGAGGGACTTTTTGGAGTAAGTCCTTGAAACGAGTCCATGCTTCATAAAGAGATTCATTTTGACATTGTTGGAACATCAAGATGTCATTTCTAAGCTTAGTAGTTCTCCCCGGTGGGAAGAATTGAGCAAGGAAACGAGTGGTGAGATCATTCCATGTGGTGATGGATCCCGCGGGTAAACGCTCAATCCATTGACTAGCTTGATCCCGTAGAGAGAATTGGAATAGGCGTAATCGGGTTGTCTCTCTAGTTTCAACATCTAGGTGTATGGAATCTATGATTTTTAGGAAATCCTTAAGATGTTGATTTGGATCTTCGGAACGAAGTCCATGGAATGCACATCCGCTTTGCACCAACCGGATGGTGTCGGATCGCAAGGGGGTCACATTGGCTCCGGTGAGCTCAATGGTGTTACGATAGCCTTGGTGGCTAGGTCGGGAATACTCTCCTAAGGTTCGGGGCCTAAGAGGTTCTAGTGGTGGGTTTTGTTGTCATGGGATGACGGGTTCAAAGATGTTCCCATCGTCCATGATGTCGGGTGGTGAGAAGTTACGAACAAAAACACAAAGAAATAAGATAGACTAAAGAGAACCTAAAAATAAAAATAAAATCTTGCTAGAAAGGAATCTAGCAAGTAGACCTAATAAAAAGAAATTCTAACCTAGACAATAACTATTCCCCGGGCTGCGGAGCCAAAAACTTGATGCGTAGGGATTGCACCAGGCTTTACCTCTCAAGGGATCTTGAGAAGTTTACAACCCCCACCAGGCAGTGTACCTGATCGATGTAGTATAGTATAATGACAAGTACCGGGGGATTGATCGTTCAGCTAGGAATAGTGTCGCTAGGATTAGAAAACCTAATTACTAGTTCTAGAGATGAGAGATGATTCTTTTTGTATTTTTATATTTTTTAGAAAGCAAGTAAATATCTCGGGTTTGAAGGATTTGGGCGGAATTAGTTGCTAGTCAACTAACCCAATACTAAGATGCAATCAAAATAAAATACTAAAAAAATGAAAATAAAACTAAATTAAACTAAGGTTGTGAGCAATAAGTGGAGAAATGTGTTTACTTAGATTTCACTACTCCCTAGATATCTTTTACACGTTAATTACTTGTTATAGATGCATGGATGACGGATTGTATTCCTTAATACCATTCATGGGGTGGCGTACTTAACTCCCCAATCCTATGAGTGCCTACTTCACTCCTATGTCGAGCCGGCTAAGAAGCTCCTAACATGGGATCATTAGAATTCACTCATGCATTAAATACAACCAATAAAACCTAGTACACATCGGTTCATGTTTCCTAAGACGTTCAAGCATGTTACCAATTGGAGATTTGCCCGTTTTCTTAAGCCTAACATTGAAATCATTCATCCAATACAACCATAAACAAGTAATCAACACATAATCAACATCTAGGTTTCATTATATCTAAGCAAACACAAGATAAATCTAGCCTAGCATGGTGGAATCAAGACAAGCACAAGATATAGACAACCAACACATAGACATATTGATTGAATTAAGAAAAGACTTATCTTAATAACACATGTAAGGATTCAAGGGTTGAAAACCCTTGAAAAGCTGTAAAATTCGTATATGGTTCAGCCTTAGGGTTTCTCCAAACTTCTTCCCCTTTTTATGAATGAAAATTAGAAAACTATATATAGATAATAGAGGCTGACGACGTCAAGAATAACCTTGTGACGCCGTCATCTCGCCGCCAAAAGAATCCTCGGACTGCGTTGATCTACATCTGACGCCGTCATGTATTCCATTTTTCCAGGCCGTCACACATTTAACTCTTGACGCTCTACTTTGTGACGCCTTCATTTCTGTACTGGGTCGTCATGATCTTTACTCTTGACGCCGTTACCTTCTTCCTCTTGACGCCGTCACACACTGTTCCCAGCATGGAAAATGAAGTCTTTGGCGTTTTCTTCACTTTTATGCTCCAAAAACGTCCGAATTGCTTTCTTTTCCAGATTTCACTCCCAAAGTACCTAAAATCACAAAAGGAACGATTTAGGGCAATATTTGATCAAATAAATTCAATTCCGGGCTTAAATGACCCCCTAAAAGTGGTTCATTTTTCGCCTCATCACACCAAAACGTTAACGGGTACCAATATCAATCGGCGGAGTTATCCCGCTAGGTACTTTGCTGTCATACCTAAATCTCAAATATAGTGCATTTGTTTGAACTTAGTCAATACAAATGGGATTCGTCAATCCCAATAGGCCTATTCACAATACTCGTGCTCACTATTACTAGTGATTAAATGGTTCATAATAAGGGATATTGGATTTAGCAAGGATTGCACTTAGTAATAATAAAACAATCAGGTAGCATACAATTTCAAAGCATTGTGTTTGGTTTAAAATAGCATGTATTCCCCCCAAGGGTTTGTAAAACAATTAAGTAATGGAAAGTGGGGCTATGAACTCACCGTGAGTTATGTAGTAAGTAGTGAAAATGATGGTCGAATCGCGAAGGTCTCTATGAGAAACCTATAATAGAATGTTGCGACTTAGGTTTGGAGTAATATCAAAGAATATGAAGAATTGCCTATATATGTCTTGAATTTAGTTCATGATGTAGTACTTAGTATATAGTGTAAGTCTTTGAATAAAAATGGTTTATGAAACATGTATAGTTTGTATATCACTTACTACCGTTCGGGCCGACAAAATTCAAAGGCCACGCAGTAAACGTTCGAGGAGCTAGGACACTTTAATTCATAAATCCAGCAATTCGTCAATCCGTTTACCCAAATGAAACCCCTCACATGAAGCTCCCTAGTGTTGTAGTATTTGATAAAAATATATAAGTTTTTGATCCGAAAAGTTACATGTCCAAATAATTGAATAAACTTAGGAAAGTTTATTTTAAATGAAGATTGTTATTTCAATGAGTTTATTAAGCCTAGAGTGGACATTACTTGCAAAGTCTAATGATCATTTGATGGAGTAGATCCAAATTGGTTGATTATGTTACGACTAACACTTTAGTTCATGTTTTCGACTTAGAAGGCCATAAGGTCTTTAGCCGTGGCTTTGCCGTGACTTTGGTCATGGCTACCATGGTCTTGAGACTCATCCTTGGCCATAGCCATGGCTGTGGTCTCGGATTTAAGGTCATTAGACCTCTTGGTTTTACTTAGCCATAACCAATACATGGTACTTTGGGTATTAAAAGGGGTTGTTAAGAATTTGAAGAAACATATCACTCGTTATGCATTTTCAGGGTTCGAGCTTCTTAACTCCTGAACGAAAACGTCGTTTCGGACAACTTTCGTGTTTTAACTTTTTGATGAAACGGAGCAGAATGACCTCTTTCAAAAAGGTCAGCTGCTTAACAGCTTGTTTTGGCAGTTTCGGCGTTTTGGTTTTGCTAACTTCTTTTGGCAGTATCTTTTGACTCGTGTACTCGTTTTAGGTGATTCCAATTGCTATGTTTTCCTTGTTAAGTCCTCTACCACAATATGTAATTGTCCAATATCATGTTTATACTATTTTGGTCGAATTTCACAATATATGTCACTAGTTTTCTTGTTTACTTAACATAAGTTAACATATAGTTTCCATAACTTGTTTTAATAGTTTTTATACATCATGAACATAACACAAAGACCATATATAGAATGAATGAAACATAATAAGCATGAAAATAATATTGAGTAAGAAAGTGTATTAGGGTTTCTTACAACTTTAGGCTTTCTAAGAAAGGAAAGTAACTAGTAAGGATATGACTTTGATTGACAAGCTTCACTTTACTTTAGCAATCCTTCTACACCCTTGTATTCTTGAAGGATTTGTGATGAGATTTTAGATGACTTGAGTGGATCTAAACTCAAGAGAATCACCTAAAGTTTCTAAGGATTTGAAGTAGTTTGGATGAATCAAAACCTAACAAGAGTTTTTGAGTTGATATAGCACTTGTATTCTTGAATAATACTTGAAGTAGAGAGAAAATCATGAATGTGTTTGTGTTTGTGATGGTATGAACGACCAAAGGGGGATGAGGAGGGCTATATAGGGTCTTGAGGAGGTGCTAAGAAAGTGCTAGGAAGGTGTAAATGAGGAGGTGCAAGTTTAGGATATTTTAGGAAGCTTAGCTTAGAAGTTTACACACATGTAACCAATCCATGAGTACAAAACTTTGAGATTAAGCCACATGCAAGGTGAATCCCCCTATAGTCGGCCATATGAAGATATGGTGTGACTAGATGATTAACTTGGTATTATTTAGCTTACAGAGTGAGTTTTGGTCCCGGTAATCGCTAACTGTAAGTCGTTAATTCATGAAACTTAAAATCGGGTATTCTAAAAATATAAAACTTATAAAGATGTTAGAACTTATTAATATAACCTATATTAACATATTTAATGAGTGATAAGTTCTATCGGGTTGTTTAAACGCTGTTAAAACTGGAAACGCGGGTCTAAAACGCGTAATTCGCGTAAAACGCTGAACTGGAAAACGTAAAATTCTAAAACTTTTGGAATTGTCGTAAAATGAGAGAAAATCATATTTCTATTGTTCATTGTGTTTTATGGACATATCGAGATGCTTGAATGACGTTTAAACCTAAACGTAAATCTCGGACACGGTTTCGTGATTTTTCCAGAAATGATCCGACGAGTGTCAAACTCTCGGATTATCATTAAAATAGTTTAACTTACGAGAATATAAAATAAAAATTTCGGGAGTGAATAGTGAAAGTGAATAGTAAAAATGAATAGTAATCCGAAAATGTGAATTGTTACACAAGATAAGTGAATGGCAACGACCCGGCTCCACATCTCTTATTGTGAGCTAAAGACTCCACTTCTTCTATTCCAACACTAATTCCGTAAACTTTGGTTTTATTAGGGCTAATCTTCAAGCCAGACGATTGTTTTATGCATTCCATAATTGTCATTATGTTCTTAGCATTTGACATATTCCAGTCCCCAAATATCAAAGTATCGTCAACATACTGCAAAGGAGAGATTGGAGTTTCATCTCTCTGCCAATATTTACATCCTTAATATTCCATTTGAGACTACCATATGAACGTAACATTCAGACTTTCAGCCGCTATAAGGTAAAGAAATGCTGACAATGGGTCGCCTTGCCTAACCCCTCTCTCCATTTTAAATTCCAGCGTAGGAGACCCATTCACCAAAACCAAAACCATTGCTGACTTTTGACAATTTTTAGTAAGAACACCTTCCTCTTATTTTTCTTTAAAAATTATGGGATGAGATCCTCTCAAGTTACTTGACTCAATTTGGGTCATTATGAACCATTGGATTTCATCCAATGGCTCAAATCAAAAGAACTTCTTTTGATTTGAGCCATTGGATCAAATCCAATGGCTCATAATGCCCTAACTTGACTCAAGTTGTACTTACAACTTGAGAGGATCCTTGTCCAAAAATTATATGGTTTCATTTGCTATTAGACCACCATCTAAAATATATCTCCTTTTAATAAATGCACTTTGCTCCTCCCCGACAACCTTATCAATGACTTTTTTCAATCTCTCAGCAAGTATTTTTTAGACAATCTTATATAACAACCTATTAAACAAATAGGTCGGAAAGCCCCCAACGTAAGGTGGTCATTAATCTTTGGAATTAAAGTAAGAAACGACGAGTTACAGCCTTTAGAGATTTGACATGTATGCCAAAACCACTCAATTGCCTTCAACAAATCTTCTTTAATAATCCCCCAAATTTTTTAATAAACCAGAAATTAAATCCATCAGGACCGGAGCTTTTTTACTGCCACATTGTTTAATAGCATCCCAAACCTCATCTTTTTGAATGAAACATTCCAGTTCATCCCTATCTTCACTTGAAATGGTTTTAAAGTTACCATTCACCAACACCGGTATGATATTATTTGGTTCACTAAAACTGTTTAAAAAAATCAAACGCTTTTTCTTTTTTACTAGCCGGGTCATCACACCAAACTCCATCCACAACCAGGCCATTCAAATTCGATTTTTTGTAGTTACTCCGGATACACTGATGAAAAAACTTTGAGTTTTCATCACCCTCCAACACCCACTTAACTCTAGACTTTTGTTTCTTCATTTCATTACACCGCATGTCTTTCTCTAACCACCCCTTCCTAGCTTCTTTCCACCTATCTAATTCCTCCTCGTCCAAATCTCTTGATTCGGATAACAATTCCCATTTTGTAGCTTCATTTTTTAGATCTTCGATATCTTTGTTGTTTCTTCCAAACTTCACTTTGCTCCATTCTTTTAGACCTTCTTTTACATTTTTTTAACTTATCTCTAAAAATAGTTTGTGTTGAATGAAAACACCCCGTTTTTTCCAGCAATCTGCCACCAATTTCTTACATTCACTATCATCTAGCCAAACATCAAAGAATTGAAATGGTTTGGGACCGAAATCAACAACTTTATCTGTTAGATTATGGACATTATTTTAGTAGTCGTATGTTAGGATCGAACTTGAGATCACGGGATTGCACACAATACGTATGAAGAGAAAAAGAAATAATTATTTATAAATGTTATAAGTAATTATTAATAAACACAAAGCTAATAATAGTAATTAGTATTTAATGATAAATGACTAATGACCTATTAACGAAGATTAGGAAAGTAATACTTGTGAATAATTGGAAGGTCAAGAAAGTTCTAGAAGGAGTTCCACCTCCTTTGTGCCTTGAGCTCCAAGTATTCATTAGTATAAATACAAACCCAAGATTCATTGTTTCTCATAACTTGTACACACACATCTTGGTGTTTTTCTCTCCTCTCTTTGTCTTGGTCGATCCATCTAAACAAACCCCTAAGGGTTTCAATTTTTATTGATCAAACAAGTTTTGTGTTTTATTTACTTACATAAACTTTTTCTTGAATTAGTACGTGTGTACAAGAACGTGATTCAAACACATTATTGTTTGATTCTTGGATTGAATTACAAAATAGGTAAGGGGTAATTCTTGTAATCCACATAAACCCCAATTAGGGTTCTTGATTGAAGATTGCAATTTGATTCTTGTTCTGGCTAGAATCACAAAGGTATGTTTACTATTTAATATTGATTAAGTAATTACATGTTATATGATCTTGTTGTAATTGCTTCCGCTATGCTCACTTTGATGTACTTGGTTTATTTATATGAAGGTCATGATATAATAATTCCAACAGTGGCATCTAGAGCCGTTATAATGTGTAATTAATTATCAAAACGCATAAAAATTGGATCTTGATTCGTTTAGTTGCATGTTTTTAGGGTTTATTTGTTAGATTCCTAACCCTAAAATTTTTTTTTGGGTCGATTGACCTTAAGGGTTTTTAGGGTTTTGGTTTTTGATTTTTTAATATGATTAGAAACCCTAGGATGTCATGTAATTGTTATGTGTTTTAGTAAACGATCTTGGTGCAATATGTTAATTGTTAAGCTAAATCCATAAAAAAGTGCATATTTGCATAGATTTTTATATTATGTGATAATTTAAATGGTTTAAATTGTTTATATGAATTAATGGTTAAGTTATATCGAAACATGTAAATTTATTAATAGATGTCGAATTGGGGAAGACTCCAATATTAAGTAATCATTATGTGCTATGTGGTATTTATTTAATTTTGGCTTACGCAATCGATTTATCAATGCATGTGGCTCTTTTTCCTAGAAGAAGAAAGTCTTAATTGAATTAATACGTTGTACACCTAGATTTGATTATTAATAGGACTATTGAATAATATTTGCATGTGGCTACATGTTTTATACATATTTAATTGTTATGATTATGTATATTTGTTTATTTAGTTGTTTTATTTTTTATTGTACATTACTTGTTTTTGTTTATTAATTGTGTTAGACATGTTTATAAACGAAAAGGGTAATTTTTTAATAGAAAAATAATACGGACTAAATAATGGCGAAATTGTTTTGGTTTTTAAGAATAAATCTCAAAGGATTGGTTGATTGATGTTTTTGTACGTAATGGTTAAATAGGCTCGACCAAAGTTTACACACTATAAGATGGGTATAAGGATGGCTTCGCATTAAATTGTGGCCTTAGAGAGACAACATTCTGTCTTAACGCTCGTTTGTGTGTAAATTAGACTTACCGAACAACTATTACATGTACACTGTCACCATAAGGGTGAATTAACCACAATTCCACAATGATTATCCGAAACACTAAGCTTTCGGGCTTATGCAAAAGTACGATATAGTGGACGATAATTGTTGGTAATTCTTTAATTGGTGAACCCGATACCTCAATCAAAACTTTGTTATTTTACTCTTAGAAAATTGGTAATAAAAATGTTTTGTAACACCAATGTTATGAAGTTGTATGCATGCTTCTTCATACATTATTTTGATCACATCAAAATATTAATACCCTTATAAAATTAAGTCGAATGCCATCTAATTAAGAACACTTGAAGTTGTAATTTACGTCATGTGAGAACTTGGCGAGATTGCAATGGAGAGGTAAATTTCATGAATTCATTGCTAGCAGATCAACTGATGTGATGGATTTATGAGTTTGCAGTTTTTAAGTTAGACGACTTAAATTGAGTAGAAAGTGAGATCTTGGACTCAAGGCATTAAGATGGGGATCAAACATGCTTACATTACAAAAGTTTTGTGATTGTAAATCCCATAAATCTATGAATTGCAATATGATATTGGCAATTATTGTTCGACAATTACCTTGTTCAATACTATCATTACTAGCAGATCAACTGATGTAATGGTACTATGTCAATTAGGATCCTAGCTTTAAGAAAATACTATGGTTTATATGAATATTTACCAATGGGTATTTTATTTTCTTAAAGATCTAATTATCAAAAATACTGAAATTGAATTTTGTAATTCGTTTTAATGTATTAATGCAACGTTCAAACCGTAAACGCACTTTGGGCTTTGGTAAATTGATCTCGTTCTGTTTTCAAACAAATGTTTGATTAAGAATAATTTACTTAAAAGACAAATGAAGTCTCCTTTCTATGAAAGAAGAGTGAGACACAATCCTATTCCTTTTCATGAATGAGAAAGGATAATAGGAGTATTAGATATGTCTAAATTCTAATATAACTCATAGCAAATTTTTAATAGTTAAGAAAATTGCGAATACTTTTCATAGGGATTTTATCATCCTCATTTGGTGATCAAATTCTTAGTAACAAATATGATATTTGGTTAACAGAAAATTATGTATGACATTTTATGAGTTATTATAATTAGAAGCTAGACTAATTACTGCAAAATGTTTAAAGACAAACTAGTTGTTTTGACTATTTTAAAGGTGCTACATACATTGTAGGATGGTAGACCTATTAAGGAAGAAATTGCATGCCCAATTTTCAAGTTAATAGCATTTGGTGGATAGTCCATCATTTACATAGTAGAATACACTTTTAGTACATAAGTAATTGTCACGTATGGACATTCAAAGGTGTAGGAAAGTTAAAAGCACACTATTTGCTTTCACTGGATAGGAAACATTTACAATGTTGTCAAATTCAGTGGGAGTAATGTGTACTTATCACTGAATAAGGAATTATTGTAATGATCTTTAATTCAGTGGGAGTTACAAGCTTTGATATCTTGGTAGCTAAAGATAATTACTTTCCAAGTGTAGACACTCATACTTTTAAGGATAGTCTTGTACGTTTCCTTACTAGACATTGTTGTTCTACATCTACTTTTGCTAAAATCTATGACACAATCATATTGATCACATAAACAAATGCATGGCGTGTTGTTAATCAACTATATGAGGTTGTTCCATGCACAAGTGGGAGAAATGTTATCTTTATTGTGTGCAAGAAATAACTCATAAAGATATGATTCAATGGATTCTCTTGACTACAAGGTAAGAGAATAAGGTTCTAATATTAATTCTAGAAACACTTGGTGTTACAATTTATGTTATGTGAGAGCTTAGCTAGATTGCAACAACAAGGTGAATTTCATATTTCATTACTAGCAGATCAACTGATGTAATTGAACTATGAGAATTTGCAGTTTCTAAATTAGAATAATGTTCTAATATGAATTATACTAAGCTAAATCAAGAAACACTTGGTGTTACAATTTATGTTATGTGAGAGCTTAACTAGATTGCAACAACAATGTGAATTTCATATTTTCATTACTAGCAGATAAACTGATGTAATTGAACTATGAGAATTTGCAGTCTCTAAATTAGATACCTATTAGAACATGTGTCAATATGATATCAAGACTACTTTAATTTATAGATTTATGAATTCATGGAATGACATAAATTAATTAAGTAATCTAATGCTACTTCAATCTGAATATTTATGTGTTCTTGGAATGATATAAATAAATGAATAAATTATGTTATTTACATTATTGTGAAGTAATAAATTAACTTGAAATTACTATTGAAACCAAAAGATGGTGTTCATAATTACTTTAGTTAAACATGTTTATGTTTCATTGTAAGGATATAAACATAAAGTCTTTTAATTGTTACAAGACTTATAATAAAGTAAGACGTTATCATGTTGTGTCTTTTAATTAAGACATATACATGAAGTTATTAAATTGTTAAATGACTTATAACGTATAGTGGGATTATAACAGTTTATATTTTCTTGTAAAGATATGGACATGAAGTGACTTTGTAAAAAGTACTTGTGTTATAAAGCATGTAATTGGCTTGAATATTATTATACCATTAAATGAATTAGTTGGTAAATAGACAAGTCAAAAGGAATATGGTTATCTTTAATATTGTTAGATTGTCTTACAATATTAATACTAATGAAATATCAAATGTTTATGGTATGGTCAGTTAGAAAAATCAAACTCTTGTTATATTGTTTGATTAAAGATAACTATGACTTCTTTTCTTCCAAAAGTTATCAAGGTTAGAGTGTTGAGTATGACTTGGACATATTTATAAAACTCCAACATAGAAGGTTTATAAGACATTATCATATGATGGAATGTGATGAATGGTTGAATCACATTAAGTCTTAAATTGAAGTTCTAAATTTGTTTAACTGCTTATGAAGAGGTTATTAACAAAGTAAAGTTAGGAACTATCAATAAGTATTTGTAATATTCCAAAAGAGAACATTGTATTGTTTCTTTGTTTGCTAAGTATTTAAAGATAGTCTTTAAATTACTAAAAGCAAGTAGGAGTTTTGATCTTTAAAAGATAAAATTATAAGATACATAATCTTCTAAAATACACTAGTAAATATCATGATGAAGTTTGACATTTGAATGTTAAATCTCAACATGATAATAAAGTTTGACATTTAAATGTTAAATGTTAAATCTCAAGATGATGGAATTATCATTCATAGAATAGTAATATATCTCAGATATTTGATTAATATGCTAAGGGCTATGATTTACAGGATTATTGTAAACCTGATAATCATTACGATACATTACCAAATATGAAATTGGGTAAAGTATACATGATATGAACGATTAAGATAATGTCCATAAAGATAATCAATTTTAGAAACTTGGTTTATCTTAATAGTTAGACTAGAAAATGAGGATGAGTTTATTCAAAGATAAGATAACCATTGTGGTTTAAATCTTTGTATAGAAATCATATGGACAATATTGTACACGTATTTAATGCATGTTTTATGACAAGATTATTAATCACACTTAAGCAATTAATTGTGATTGAATATTCTATTCTAAACACATTAAATATATAAAGATTGTGATTGTCATTGACAATGGAATGTCAAAACTCTTTCTTGAGAGATTACTTGAGCGAGGACGATAAGTAATCAAAAGGAGTTTATGAATTCAAATAAATCTTTGAAAGTGTACATGGTGCAATAATCCATGGATGGATAAATGCATGCATCTAGAAGATTATTTTTATGTTTAATTATTAAATTCATGTTTTGATTTATAATTGAAATAAGATAATTTCTAAGTATTTCTAAAAGCTAGTGGGAGTATTATGTTTAATTTCTTAAATCATATATGTTGTAGAACATATAAAAGGTAACATTCCATATAAGTTAAAAGCTAAGTCTTAATTTGGAATGAAACTTTACTTGAAAGATTTAGAAAATAAGACATACAACCTTGGAATCAATGTTTATTGTTGAAACATGTGCGGTAAATAAATCTAATATAACATGATATATTATTTAGAAAGTCTAAATAAATATGTATGACATGAATAAAATCTAAGTATGACACAAAGATTTTTTATGTATATCATGTTTTGTTGTATCATGCTTGATTACAAGATGATTTGGCAATATTAATATCTAATTAAAAGTTATTAGATAACTTGTGCAATATTCTAAAAAGAATATGTTTGATTATAGAATTACATCCTAAATCTGGAAAAGCTTCCAAATTCTATAAATGAATAATTTTTCAATTGTTGTGAAAATTGTTATAGCCAACAAACTTGAAAGTTTGAAGGGCATCAAATATTACACAATAGATACTAATGTTTATGGAAAGTTTTAATAGCATATTGTTGTTTGCATACAATAATGCTAATAAAATTGAGATGACACTCAATACTAGTTATGGTAAGGATTTCATCCTTTGCTATTACTAGTTATGCTTACTAAAAGCATAGTTGCATTATACATTAAGAGAATAAGAATACTTTAAACTTTAAAATGTTTGGAAGTTTAATTATCATAAATTGGTGGTTAAGGATGTCACACATTTTATATTATATGGCATTGTCAAAATAGTTGAGTATGTACATACAAGAACTTCACTAGTTGAATTCTTGAAATAAGTATTCTTAAAATTCCGATAGATCAAAGTTGGATGATTTATGTTTTGTCAACAAGTAGGAATGTCATTACTTGAGACATAATTCATCAACAAGTTATCATGCATTGATCTATTTAGTATTTGGATAAGGGATGTTAAACAATTATTATAATAAATTTAGATACATGGTATGTTTAATTTATAATAAATTGTATCCTATATTTGTATGTTTAATCCATGAATAAAAATTATTTTAAATTGTCCGTTGTCAGTTAATAATATGGAAATATTATTAAATCAAGACAAATCTAAAGGTTGGTATAATATACTTAAAGTATATTGATGCGTAGTCATGCCATTTCAGATGATATTCAATGATACCGAATATAGGACTTATCCCAACTACATGATGTTATTTTTTGGATTTTGTTATTAAGTAAATCATGAGAAGTTATCCTCAGACTTGAGATGCAAGATAAGTGTCATGAATGTAGTACATTTTTGTGGAACAACTTAACGCTATACGTAACTGGTAGTCATAAGGGTTGTTTTCGGAAATGTTACAAAGTTTGTGGGTTTTGCTTGTATTCAAGATAGAATTTGTTTCTTCAAATTTATTTTTGGAGTTTAATACTGCTGGGCCCCTCGTAGGGTTGGTAAGATGTATGTGTGGCCACACCCAAGATCTCCCTTGAATATGTTCAGAAGATTTGGTAATCTTGATCAATCACTAACAACGAGAAACAGAATGGTTAATTAAGGAATGACTTTAATCCATATCCTTATTAACATGGTATTAGAAACAAAAGGATAATAATAATGAGAAATCATTAAAAGGTTTTTCCAGGAGCCTTACTCGAGATCGTACTAGAGGCATCGACATGTTGCAAGACGCTAACCGATGTGATTACACTATTAAAATATGTCCAAGTGGGAGCTGTTAGATTATGGACATTATTTTAGTAGTCGTATGTTAGGATCGAACTCGAGATCACGGGATTGCACACAATACGTATGAAGAGAAAAAGAAATAATTATTTATAAATGTTATAAGTAATTGTTAATAAACACAAAACTAATAATAGTAATTAGTATTTAATGATAAATGACTAATGACCTGTTAACGAAGATTAGGAAAGTAATACTTGTGAATAATTGGAAGGTCAAGAAAGTTCCATAATGAGTTCCACCTCCTTTGTGCCTTGAGCTCCAAGTATTCATTAGTATAAATACAAACCCAAGATTCATTGTTTCTCATAACTTGTACACACACATCTTGGTGTTTTTCTCTCCTCTCTTTGTCTTGGTCGATCCATCTAAACAAACCCCTAAGGGTTTCAATTTTTATTGATCAAACAAGTTTTGTGTTTTATTTACTTACATAAACTTTTTCTTGAATTAGTACGTGTGTACAAGAACGTGATTCAAACACATTATTGTTTGATTCTTGGATTGAATTACAAAAGAGGTAAGGGGTAATTCTTTTAATCCACATAAACCTTAATTAGGGTTCTTGATTGAAGATTGCAATTTGATTCTTGTTCTGGCTAGAATCACAAAGATATGTTTACTATTTAATATTGATTAATTAATTACATGTTATATGATCTTGTTATAATTGTTTCCGCTATGCTCACTTTGATGTACTTGGTTTATTTATATGAAGGTCATGATATAATAATTCCAACATTATCAACAAGCATCAAAGGACAATGATCTGACAGTTTTCTTTCCTTTGCCACTACCACCAACGAGCTCCAAAAGTTACAAAACCGATTATTAACGAGAAATCGATTGATCTTACTAAATTTTAACCCGTCGTCACTAACTCTTGTGAATCTTTTACCACCTAAAGGGATATCAATCAAATCATCTCCCGTTATTAAATTATTAAAAAGCTCCACTCCTCTCCTATTAAAGCACAAATTTTTTCTTTCATCAACGTTTCTAACTTCGTTAAAATCTCCAAAAATACACCATGCCGCATCTATAGAATTAATTATCCTTGAAATTTTTTCCCATAGTGAACTTTTCACGGCCAAATCCTGAGGAGCATACATTAATAAACCCAACTAAACCTTCTTTTCCTTTCCAAGACCCAACAACCGCAAGTAACCCCGCTTCTCCCAACGCACTTGTGTTAAAAAACCATGAATTGTCCCAAATCGTAATGATCCCACCTGAACTGCCAATGACATCTACCTTTGCATACCCAAAAGACTCCGATCCCCACATATAATGAACCACTTTTTCATCTACCTGATCCATTTTAGTTTCTTGAAGACCTAAAATTAATGGCTTATTGTTATCCATTAACTCGTTGATCCACTTTGTTTTCCCCTCGGCACCCAACCCTCTAATATTAAGAGATATAGCCCTCATTAAACCATTGTAACAAAGACCCCAACCACATCAATCAATTACACCTATCGTTCATCTCATTCAAGAGCCCGCCACTCTGGTTTTTTAAAACACTTCCATCAACGACATTCAGCCATTTGAAACCTAATTTATCACCAATAAATCTTACCATGTCACTTTCTTTTGAACCACTGGAGGATGTTGACCTCTGAGATGTGACTGCCGCAACATGTGTATCAGTTTGTCTCAACAACTACATTGTCACCAGGTATATTTTCTTGCGTGCCATCATGATCATTAACCACCAGCGTACAACCAACTGCTTCATCTTCAATTTATTCATTCACTTCAGGTACATTTGCTTGTTAACTTGATCATTAGTCACCATTGGGCCGTAAACAGTTCCATCTTCAATATTTTCATTAACTTTTGATTCTGAGGCTGTCTTTCACCAATATTTCTTCCATAATTTTAGTTTCAGTCACTAGGATTGTTGGAATTATGATATCATGACATTCATATATTATAAACCAAACACATCAAGTGAGCATAGCGGAAGCAATTATAACAAGATCATATAACATGTAATTAATTAATCAATATTAAATAGTAAACATACCTTTGTGATTCTAGCCCGAACAAGAATCAAATTGCAATCTTCAATCAAGAATCCTAATTAGGGTTTATGTGGATTATAAGAATTACCCCTTACCTCTTTTATAATTCAATCCAAGAATCAATCAATAGTGTGATTGTATCACGTTCTTGTACACACGTACTATTAGCGATTCGATGTGAATGCTAGTTCTTGATCACAATAAATTTACCAAACACTTTGTAATGTTCAAGGTTACTCGCAAATCCCTTTTCTTGGAGTTTCGCTCGTTGTCCTATGAACAAGAGAGGAAAAGAAGAAGTTTGGCCTTCTATTGAAATCAAGTGTACCAAAGGATGAATACATGGGGATGTATTTATACCTTTATGATAGATATCAAGTTTGCTATGGTTTCTGATGTGGGATTCCATAGTTTTGACCAAAACAAGCTCAAGAGAGGATTTCTAGAACCTTCTCTTGTCTTGTGTTACTTTCTTCGTATCCCGTTGACATTTACCAACCGTTAGTCAATTTCATTAATTACCTAACGCTCTTTAGTCGTTTATTGTGAATTAAATAATTAAATATAACATTTTATATTAATTATTTAAACATCGAGTCTCATACGTAAAGTGTGCAATCCCGTGATCTCGAGTTCGATCCTAACATACGACTACTAAAATAATGTCCATAAACTAACAGCTCCCACTTGGACATATTTTAATAGTGTAATCACATCGGTTAGCGTCTAGCAACACTTCGATGCCTCTAGTACAACTCGAGTAAGGCTCCTGGAAAAACCTTTTAATGATTTCTCATTATTATTATCCTTTTGTTTCTAATACCACGTTAATAAGAATATGGATCAAAGTCATTCCTTAATTAACCAATATGTTTCTCGTTGTTAGTGATTGATCAAGATTACCAAATCATCTGAACATATTCAGGGAAGATCTTGGGCACGGCCATGCAAACATCTTGACAACCCTACGAGGGGCCCAGCAGTATTAAAGTCCAAAACTAAATTTGAAGGAACAAATTCTATCTTGACTACAAGCAAAACCCACAAACTTTGTAACACTTTCGAAAACAACCCTTATGACTACCAGTTACGTATAGCGTTAAGTTGTTCCACAAAAATGTACTACATTCATGACACTTGTCTTGCATCTCAAGTCTGAGGATAACTTCTCATGATTTATTTAATGACAAGATCCAAAAAGTAACATCATGTAGTTGGGATAAGTCTTATATTCGGTATCATTGAATATCATCTGAAATGGCATGTCTACGCATCAATATACTTTAAGTATATTATACCAACCTTCAGATTTGTCTTGATTTAATAATATTCCCATATTATTAACTGACAACGGACAATTTAGAATAACATTTATTCATAGATTAAACATACAAATATATGATACAATTTATTATAAATTAAACATACCATGTATTTCAATTTATCATAATAATTGTTTAACATCCCTTATTCGAATACTAAATAGATCAACGCATGATAACTCTTGTTGATGAATTATGTCTCAAGCAATGACATTCATACTTGTTGACAAGACATAAATCATCCAACTTTGATCTATCGGAATTTTAAGAATACTTATTTCAAGAATTCAACTATTGAAATTCTTATATGTGCATAGTCAACTATTTTGATAATGCCATATTTCATAAAAATGTAAGACATCCTTAACCACCAATTTATGATAATTAAACTTCCAAATATTTTAAAGTTTAAAGTATTCTTATTCTCTTAATGTATAATGCAACTTATGCTTTTAGTAAGCACAACTAGTACATATAGCAAAGAACGAAATCCTTGTCATAACTAGTATTGAGTGTCATCTCAATTTCAATAACATCATTGTATGCAACAACAATATACTATTAAAACTTTCCGTAAACATTAATATCTATTGTGTAATGTTTGATGCCCTTCAAACTTTCAAGTTTGTTGGCTATGACAATTTTCACAACAATTGAAAAATTGTTCATCTATAGAATTTGAAAGCTATTCCAGATTTAGGATGTGATTCTATAATCAAACATATTCTTTTAGAATATTACACAAGTTATCTAATAACTTTTAATTAGATATTAATATTTCTAAATCATCTTGAAATCAAGCATGATACAACAAAACATGATGTTCATGAAAAATCTTTGAGTCATACTTAAATTTTATTCATGTTGTACATATCCATTTAGACTTTCTAAATAATATATCATGTTATATTAGATTTATTTACCGCACATGTTTCAACAATAAACATTCATTCCAAGGTTGTATGTCTTATTTCCTAAATCTTTAAAGTTTCATTCCAAACTAAGACTTAACTTTTAACTTATATGGAATGTTACCTTTTATATGTTCTACAACATATATGATTTAAGAAATTAAACATAATACTCCCACTAGCTTTTAGGAATACTTAGAAATTATCTTATTTCAATTATAAATCAAAACATAAATTTAATAATTAAATATAAGAGTAATCTTCTAGATGTATGCATTTATCCATCCATGGATTATTGCACTTTGTACACTTCCAAAGATTTATTTGAATTCATAAACTTCTTTTGATTACTTATCGTCCTCGCTCAAATAATCACTCAAGAAAGAGTTTTGATATTTCATTGTCAATTTCAAAAATATGACAATCATAATCTTTATATATTTAATGTGTTTAGAAAAGAATATCCAATCACAGTTAATTGCTTAAGTGTGATTAATAATCTTGTCATAACTCATAAGACATGCATTAAATACGTGCACAATATTGTCCATATGATTTCTATACAAAGATTTAAACCACAAAGGTTAACATATCTTTGAAGAAACTCATCTTCATTTTCTAGTCTAACTATTAAGATAAACCACATTTCTAAAATTGATTATCTTTATGGACAGCATCTTAATCATTCATATCATGTATACTTTACCCAATTACATATTTGATAATGTATCATAATGATTATCAGGTTTACAATAAACCTGCAAATCATAGCCCTCAGCATATTAATCAAATATCTGAGATATATTGCTTTTCAATGAATGATAATTCCATCATCTCGAGATTTAACATTTAAATGTCAAACTTTATTATCATGTTGAGATTTAATATTCAAACGTCAAACTTCATCATGATATTTACTAGTGTATTTTAGAAGATTATGTATCTTGTAATTTTATCTTTTAAAGATCAACACTCTCACTTGCTTTTAGCAATTTAAAGACTATCTTTAAATACTTAGCAAATAAAGCAACAATACAATATTCTCTTTTGGGATATTACAAATACATATTGACAGTTCCTGACTTTACTTTGTTAATAACCTCTTCATAAGCAGTTAAACAAATTTAGAACTACAATTTAAGACTTAATGTAATTCATCACATTCCATCATGCGATGATGTCTTATTAATCTTCTAGGTTGGAGTTTTATTAAATATGTCCAAGCCATACTCAATATTTTAACCTTGATAACTTTTGGAAGAAAAGAAATCATAGTCATCTTTAATCAAACAATTTAATAATAGTTTGATTTTCCTAATTGAACATACCATAAACATTTGGTATTTCATTAGTATCAATATTGCAAGACAATCTAACAATATTTAAGATAACCATATTCGTTTTGACTTGTCTATTTACCAACTAAGTCATTTTAATGGTATAATGATATTCAAGCCAATTACATGCTTTATAACACAAGTACTTTTTACAAAGTCACTTCATGTCCATGTCTTTACAAGAAAACATAAACTGTTATAATCCCGCTATACGTTATAAGTCATTTAACAATTTAATAACTTCATTTATATGTCTTAATTAAAAAACACAACAAGATAACGTCTTACTTTATTATAAGTCCAATTAAAAGACTTTATGTTTATATCTTTACAATGAAACATAAACATGTTTAACTAAAGTAATTATGAACACCATCTTTTGGTTTCAATAGTAATTTCAAGTTAATATATTACTTCACAATAATGTAAACAATATTATTTATTCATTTATTTATGTCATTCCAAGAACACATAAATATTCAGATTAAAGCAGCATTAGATTACTTTATTAATTTATATCATTCCATGAATTCATAAATATACAAATTAAAGTAGTCTTGATATCATATTGACACATGTTCTAATAGGTATCTAATTTAGAAACTGCAAATTCTCATAGTTTAATTACATCAGTTGATCTGCTAGTAATGAAAATATGAAATTCACCTTGTTGTTGCAATCTAGTTAAGCTCTCACATAACATAAATTGTAACACCAAGTGTTTCTTGAATTAGCTTAGTATAATTCATATTAGAACATTATTCTAATCTAGAAACTGCAAATTCTCATAGTTCAATTACATCAATTGATCTGCTAGTAATGAAAATATGAAATTCACCTTGTTGTTGCAATCTAGTTAAGCTCTCACATAACATAAATTGTAACACCAAGTGTTTCTTGAATTAGCTTGGTATAATTCATATTAGAACATTATTCTAATCTAGAAACTGCAAATTCTCATAGTTCAATTACATCAGTTGATCTGCTAGTAATGAAAATATGAAATTTACCTTGTTGTTACAATCTAGCTAAGCTCTCACATAACATAAATTGTAACACCAAGTGTTTCTAGAATTAATATTAGAACATTATTCTCTTACCTTGTAGTCAAGAGAATCCATTAAATCATATCTTTATAAGTTGTTTCTTGCACACATTAAAGATAACATTTCTCTCACTTGTGCATGGAACAACCTCATATAGTTGATAAACAACATGCCATGCATTTGTTTATGTGTTCAATATGATTGTGTCATAGATTTTAGCATAATAAGTATATGTAAAACAACAATGTCTAGTAAGGAAACGTACAAGACTATCCTTAAAAGTATGAGTGTCTACACTTGGAAAGTAATTATCTTTAGCTACCAAGATGTCAAAGCTTGTAACTCCCACTGAATTAAAGATCATTACAATAATTCCTTATTCAGTGATAAGTACACAATACTCCCACTGAATTTGACAACATTGTAAATGTTTCATCTCCAGTGAAAACAAATATTGTGTCTTTAACTTTCCTACACCTTTAAATGTCCATGCGTAACAATTACTTATGCACTAAAGAGTGTATTCTACTACGTAAATAATGGACTATCCATCAAATGCTATTAACTTGAAAATTGGGCATGCAATTTCTTCCTTAACAGGTCTACCATCCTACAATGTATGTAACACCTTTAAAATAGTCAAAACAACTAGTTTGTCTTTAAACATTTTGCAGTAATTAGTCTAGCTTCTAATTATAATAACTCATAAAATGTCATACATAATTTTCTGTTAATCAAATATCATATTTGTTACTAAGAATTTGATCACCAAATGAGGATGATAAAATCCATATGAAAAATATTCGCAATTTTCTTAACTATTAAAAAATTTGCTATGAGTTATATTAGAATTTAGACATATCTAATATTCCAATTATCCTTTCTCATTCATGAAAAGGAATAGGATTGTGTCTCACTCTTCCTTAATAGAAAGAAGACTTCTTTTGTCTTTTAAGTAAATATTTCTTAATCAAACATTTGTTTGAAAACAGAACTAGATCAATTTACCAAAGCCCAAAGTGAGTTTACGGTTTGAACGTTGCATTAATACATTAAAACGAATTACAAAATTCAATTTCAGTATTTTCGATAATTAGATCTTTTAGAAAATAAAATACCCATTGGTAAATATTCATATAAACCATAATATTTTCTTAAAGCTAGGATCCTAATTGACATAGTATCATTACATCAGTTGATCTGCTAGTAATGATAATATTCAACAAGGTAATTGTCGAACAATAATTGCCAATATCATATTGCAATTCCTAGATTATTATGGGATTTACTTTCACAAAACTTTTGCAAAGTAAGCATGTTTCATCCCCATCTAATGCCTTGAGTCCAAGATCTCACTTCCTACTCAATTTAAGTCGTCTAACTTAAAAACTGCAAACTCACAAATCCATCACATCAGTTGATCTGCTAGCAATGAATTTATGAAATTTACCTCTCTATTGCAATCTCGCCAAGTTCTCACATGACGTAAATTACAACTTCAAGTGTTCTTAATTAGATGGCATTTGACTTAATTTTATAAGGGTATTAATTTTGACGTGATCAAAATAATGTATGAAGAAGCATGCATACAACTTCATAACATTGGTTTTACAAAACAATTTTATTACCAATTTGCTAAGAGTAAAATAACAAAGTTTTGATTGGGTTCACCAATTAAAGAATTACCAACAATTATCGTCCACTATATCGTACTTTTGCATAAGCCCTAAGGCTTAGTGTTTCGGATAATCATTGTGGAATTGTGGTGAATTCACCCTTAAGATGACAATGTACGTAATATAGTGATATAGGTAAGTCTAGGGTCGGCAACCAGGCAGTTGTAGAGAACTGGTAGGTGCATGAGCTTTAAAAACCCCTCTCTACAAGTACGTTGGATGGCAACCTTCGGTCCGCCTTTCGCACACTATGTACAAAAACATCAATCAACCAATCATTTGACTTAAAACCAAAACAATTTCGCCATTTATTTAGTCCGTATTATTTTTCTATTCAAAAAATTACCCTTTTCGTTTATAAACATGTCTAACATTATAATAAACAAAAACAAGTAATATAAAATAAAAAATAAAACAACTAAATAAACATATACATAACATAATAATTAAATATGTATAAAACATGTAGCCACATGCAAATCTTATTCAATAGTCCTATTAATAATCAAATCTAGGTGTATAACGTATTTATTCAATTAAGGCTTTCTTCTTCTAGGAAAAAGAGCCACATGCATCGATAAATCGATTGCGTAAGCCAAAACTAAACAAATACCACATAGCACATAATTGATTACTTAATATTGGAGTCTCCTCAATTCGACATCTATTAATAAATTTACATGTTCCGATATAACTTAACAATTAATTTATATTTATATACAATTTAAACCATTTAAATTATCACACAATATAAAATCCATGCAAATATGCACTTTTTCATGGATTAAGCTTAACAATTAACATATTGCACCAAGATCGTTTACTAAAACGCATAACAAATTACATGACATCTTAGGGTTTCTAATCATATTAAAAAATCAAAAACGAAAACCCTAAAACCCTTTAAGGTCTAAATCGACCCATAAAAAAAATTAGGGTTAGGAATCTAAAAACCCTAAAAACATGTAACTAAACGAATCAAGATCCAATTTTTATGTGTTTCGATAATTAATTACACATTATGATATCATGACATTCATATATTATAAACCAAACACATCAAGTGAGCATAGCGGAAGCAATTATAACAAGATCATATAACATGTAATTAATTAATCAATATTAAATAGTAAACATACCTTTGTGATTCTAGCCCGAACAAGAATCAAATTGCAATCTTCAATCAAGAACCCTAATTAGGGTTTATGTGGATTATAAGAATTACCCCTTACCTCTTTTGTAATTCAATCCAAGAATCAATCAATAGTGTGATTGTATCACGTTCTTGTACACACGTACTATTAGCGATTCGATGTGAATGCTAGTTCTTGATCACAATAAATTTACCAAACACTTTGTAATGTTCAAGGTTACTCGCAAATCCCTTTTCTTGGGGTTTCGCTCGTTGTCCTATGAACAAGAGAGGAAAAGAAGAAGTTTGGCCTTCTATTGAAATCAAGTGTACCAAAGGATGAATACATGGGGATGTATTTATACCTTTATGATAGATATCAAGTTTGCTATGGTTTCCGATGTGGGATTCCATAGTTTTGACCAAAACAAGCTCAAGAGAGGATTTCTAGAACCTTCTCTTGTCTTGTTTTACTTTCTTCGTATCCCGTTGACATTTACCAACCGTTAGTCAATTTCATTAATTACCTAACGCTCTTTAGTCGTTTATTGTGAATTAAATAATTAAATATAACATTTTATATTAATTATTTAAACATCGAGTCTCATACGTAAAGTGTGCAATCCCGTGATCTCGAGTTCGATCCTAACATACGACTACTAAAATAATATCCATAAACTAACAAGGATTTCATTGGAATTTGATCTCGATCTTTTTGGTAGACTGAGATGTATCGAAACTGCTCTTTTTTTCAATAGCTGGAAACCTAACTTACCTTTCCAGCCCTTCTTATTCCTGATTTGTCCTCCATTAAAATACTTATTGTCTTCTGTTTTCTTCTCTTAAAAAAGGATGCCTCACTAATGAATCATTGTTCTTACCTTTTTACTTAATAAACTTGTATTTTGTTTTCAGTGTATGCAAGTTGATGATCTTCTACAGTGGGTAAAATAATGTCGTAACCGCCTTGCCGTAATAAAACATGTGTTACTCACGTACAATGACAAATTGATGAACATCTGTTGCATAAAAGTTCACCCCGGTGGCCTGGTACCAATATTAGTTATCACAAACGCAGAATTATACAAAAGAACTCAGCAATATATTATGGTACGACTTCCGTATTCCAACTTGTCCCGGTTTAGATCAGTCTAGTCGCTTTTCGGATATATTGTAAGTATCATAACATGCAAACAACAAATGAATTATAATAATGCACACTCAACTGCATAGGGGACTATACTCCAAAGCTTTCAATAATACAAAAAATATGAAGCTCTAGAAGAGATACAGGGACATCTTAAGTTTGTTTTGTTTCCACCTAGGAAGCTGATAGAACGCCCTTTTTGGCATGGAAAATTTCTCTTGAAACTCGTCTTCAGATAAATAGGCCTACAAAAAGAATAAAAAAACATTAAAAACAGTCAATGGTGTGATATAAAGTCCATCGTGCTTCATGAGGTCAATAATAATAAAATTTAGACGAAATGGAGATTCACGTGTACCTCTCTCTTTGTAATGTCTATGTCGGGAACCGGGTCTGGTGAGTTGATTTTTACCCGATCGTATGGGTAGTTGGGCAAGTTGGAGTCACTCTGGCTTTGACCATTAGAACCCAATTCTTTGGAAGCAGAAACCGGTTTGTTAACTGTGACAAGAACTTTTTTAGTTATACCGCAACCAAAAGACCATAAGAGATACACTTGGACTTGTCCAAAGTTCAAACCTAGTACTTCACCGTTCAAAATCACATGGATTTTATTTAAGATTTAGAGATGTTTTTACTTGGTGACCGTGGTTTCCTGATCTCAACCCAATTACATAATTTGATTTTGAACATTTTAATGTAAAATTAAATTGTCAGCTGATTCTAATAATTTTATAGAATTTTTACTGATTATGGAGTTTAGCCCACTTTGACCTTAAAAGTCCAAATTTTTCATTCACTACGAAAATGTAAACATACCTGCACTGCGAACATCAGGGGAAGATGCTGATGGGATCATTCTACGAACAGGAGGGCTGGAAAATCGACGAGTGTTTGTGGCGTTAAATTCAGACCTAGAAAAAGTAGGAATGGAATCAAGAGACTGTCTTCGGGTTAACCCATTAGGAGCTGGAGATGGCCTTCTCGAGCCATTCGGAGTGGGAGATGGTCTTCTCAAACTGTTCGGAGTTGGAGACGGTCGTCTAAAACCGTTTGGAGTTGTCTCTTTGGAGTAAGCATTCGGTGAACTTCTTAAAGGTGCCTAACATGTCACTCTTAGTATAAGTAATTAATTAACTTTAAATATTGATAATGTTGAAGAGTTACTTACTTCAAGTTTTTGCGATTGACCTTTCAAAATAGCTAGTTTTCGCTCAAATGAGTTTCCAAGCATCTACCAAACAAAGTTCAAATTTGCATCAAACATTGAAACTTCAAAAAGATTTAAAAAAGAATTTGACAGCAATTTGCAAGAATTTGCACAATAAAAACTCAAGGAGAAGCTTATGTAAGGCTTAACTTACATTTGCTTTTGAAGCATCCCATTCAAAAAAACGAGTGAAAAAGGGTGGTTCGTGCCCTTCTGTAACCACGTATGTAGGAGTATCCATGGATAAGCATTCTCCCAAAACATCTTTCTTGAGGAATGCCTGTTACACGCGAAAATAATTAGCTCAACAAAAAGATTTAATATAAAAACATATATCACATAAAGCAAACAAAGTATAAAACAACTACCACGTCTCATTATAGTTGCAACACTTTATTTTCCGCATATTTTCAAATATCAAGCAAAATTGAATGGATTTTGTGCATAACATATTCATCATGGGATGTGTCAGAGTCAAAAGTTGCACTTTTTAGAGATGAAAGAACAAACTACTTTTTAACATACAATGAAAACATACCAAACCGATAGATAGGGCTTGTTGCTTGGACTTAACAAGTGAATTGTGACCTATCCACACGTAAATTTCAGTAAAACAGTCGAGTACTAACACATCTTCAGTAGTTAAATCATCCTGAGTAAAACTGAATATCTCTTTAACCTGAAAATTGGACGATAATCCAACAGAATGTCAAATGGTATTCTAATATGTAAAAAAGAAAAACGTGTCTATAAATAAATTCGTATATGTAATGAAAAATTGTACCTTGAGATTACTTGATTGAGAACCAACATCTGGTATAAAAAAAAAAAGAGCCAGGAACCACCATTAAACCATATAAAAGCTTCTAACTTCGAACTGAAGGAGAATTGCATTACAATAATTTCTTACCTTCGGTATATGTACAAACAAATAAATGTGGGTCTTCAATGAATCTTTTTATCTCTTTCTCCTTTGGATATTCAGTCTTCCCACCGAGTGCTTCCCAGAAAACATCTGGTTCACTACCTTCTCTAACCAATATAGGTTGCCATGTTGGCTACAAATAACATGAGATAGTTACCACTAAGTATTTGGTACAAAGAATTTTGATAACTAGAAGCTGAGACGTGTACCAACATTTAGCAAATCTATCATTCCGTACACAAGATCATGGTCCCGGGTAGTTGAGAGGTTTCCTAGCCAAGCGAAGATAGATCCTTGAGCCTTAAGAATGTAGCATGATGAGGAGTTTAAAGATTGAGAGACCTGCAATCAGATTTATATAACCACTTTAATAAAGCACATCCAAATACCCCTTGTATAAGCATTTTGGTTTGTATTTAGATACAGTTGTTTAAACATGCATCATTTTTGTGGCATTTTTCATAAATATGATAAATCTTTTAATCATCGCAAACCTTTGTGGTTGATGGACTGGTGGTTCCATTATGGGTCAGGGAATAAAAAGGACTGACTTACTTGATCAACCTGAGCAGCTTGCATATTGTCACGATTTGTTCCCTGTATTCGGAAAAGGGCTGTCTTTTTATCATCGTAAGTTTCATCATCAAGACCTTTTTCAGCAATATATGACTTGTATCGTGAGCCCATACCACCCTGACGAATAAGAAAATGACAAGTTTAGAAACATTTATGGTATCATCCTCAGTAATGTAAGAGCTTTTTAAGAAGGGTTAATTGCTTGAATGTGCTGAACTTTTTTTTTTCCTTATTGTGTGTACTAAACTTTCAATTTTCGATTATTGTGTGCATTTTGAGACCATTTTACCCTTGCTTTTTTCAAATTTCGAAGGGTAAAATGGTCATTTTACATGGCTGAATAGTCACAAAATTCACATAATAATCGAAATTTGAAAGTTTAGTACACACAATAAGGAAAAAAAATGTTCAGTACACCCAATAACAAAAAGTGGCAAATATGATACATTTTCAAGTAATTAACCCTTTTAAGAAATAGCAGATCATCAGCGTCAGCCATATTAAGAAAAAGGTACAAACCTTAAATATAATTAGCGTCTTAAATATCATGAAGAATTGAGATGGTTCCTTGTTCTCAACAATTCGAGCCTGAAATCATTACATGAATGTCATGTCAACAAACGTTTGGAGAAATGTTAAAACATGGTGTTTTCCTAGTCCTAAAGAAATTGGGCCTGCAGGGGTCTTTTGGATGCCTGTTTTAAAAGTGGTCATGTGATGCAAGAAAACATGGAGTATAAAAAATGTATGATGTAGGAGAGAGTGTTCGCTTATGTAAATAAATTTACTATTCTAATAACTTCGTAGAGATAGCCATAAACCGATTATCTGACCACTAAATAGTAAGATTATTATAAGCAGAAGTAATGACTGAAAAACTAGAAGTTGATGATTCGAATAATTACTTTCCACACATCCAAACAGCCAATTAGTGATAATAGTTGAAGCTAAATATAAACCTATCTGGAGATTTTTAGTATTTGTAATAAAGAGTGGTAATTGTTAAACTAACATTTTATTTCGGTTAAAGGTGTAAAAGACAGCAAATTACTGGGAATTGAGAAGGTAACTAACCAATACGGGATCTCCTTTAGTTGAATCAACAACACCACTAGTAAGCAAAATTGCTTCAGCTCTATCTTCCTGCATGTTGATCAAAATTTGAACTTTATAACTTACCATACCTTGAAATCTTACATTTTCTCAACCTTGAAATCTTACATTTCCTATTAATGATGAGAAAACTTTGCTTACCATTGAACTCTTGTTCCCAAGCCAAATATAAAATAAATGCTCCTCTCTTCCATTGGCAGAATATATATACTGCACGGTGTAACAGTCCCCACTATAAAGCTTTCTTTGTTCTGCAACAGGAACAAGCGACAACTTACCACTGTTTACTCTCCACACCTACGATGAAACAAAAAGTAGTCACATATAAGAGCAGATGGTGCAAAATCCAGCTAGAAATAATGCTTGGGTCTATGTTGGCATACATTTAATCCCAAATGGCTTCATTAGAGAATAGTGTCTATATAGGAATGGGTCAAACGGGTTGAAAGTTGCCAAAAAAATGTATTTTGTTATTTAGATTATTACTCTAATACTTTATAGTATCATTGTAGTAATACTGCTTATAATCATATTTAATGAATACATAATTATATCAAAAACAAAAAACGGACAAAAAAGTGTTTGTGGTTTACGGGGCTTGATCAACATAAACAATTGTGCTGTTTTGACTTGTAAAAGTACGTTACATTTGTAGAGTGACAACAAAGTATCACTGGTAGAGAGTAACCTTTAGTGTACCATTGCAATCAATGTGTGTACTGTCATCTTCATCAGGGAGCTCCTCCACGTCATAACCCGTTTTCTTGAACATTGCTGAAGTTGGAATAGACCACAAAATATGTGTATGTCATAAATAATCGCCATGATAATAACTTTGTGAATCGGTGCTGTTTTGTTAATCAAATTTATAAAGTTGTTGCAATAAGAAAAACAACCTGCTACTTTCCCTCGACCTTCTTCGTATAGCTTGGTCTCTACTGTTTGAGGCCAATCATCAAAATATGACTTGAATATGGCGGTTTCTGATCCTTCTTTTAAGACTGCTAAATGGGTATTTACGGGTCTTTCTTGAGCTCGAAGGAAATCCTGTAGACGCAATAAATATATCAAAATAACATACTAGAGCTGCCAAGTTCAGCCAATTAATGTCAAAAGCAGGTCAGCTTGGGTTATATATTTTAGGAGCTAAACAAAAAAAAAAAAAAAAAAAAAAAAAAAAAAGGTCTAAAATGTGTAAGGTTAAAAGAATGTACAAAAGTGTTGATGTGTCAACCCAACCCACTTTTGATGTTACCCAACCCGCCCTATAGCAACTTATGAGATCGAGTATCCATAAATAAGCGCGCAAACAAAAAAATTACCTCTGCTGCTGAGATAGATTTCTTTCGTTCTGTTATTGAGGTGGTTTTTCCCATCCACACAAAAATTTGAATATCACCATCCAGCAAGAAGCATTTATTTGATTCAAGCATCGACCTTTTTAACCTACCACTCCCACTTTGAGTGAACTTTCCTTGAAGTGTTATCCTATTGTAGTTAAAAAGATAACCCATTATAATAGAAAACACAAATCACAACAAATTAAGAGTTCAACAACTTCCAGAATAATTTATGCACCATTTGGGAGCAACTCACCAAAATAATTTAACGGCTGAAGTTTGAGCTTGTTGTTGATCAGAAGGTGGATCCTTTGGAATGGGAGCATAACCACCAAAAAAGTTCCAAAATTCACCCACTTCAGCATCACCAACAAACTTTCCATCCTCTACAACAATTGAAAAGGTCAAAAGTCAACATTTGCTATGCTGCTGAGAAAAAGGAGAAAATTGAAAAAACATCTTACCTATTGCTGCCACTTCACAGTCCCCCTTGTGCTTATATTCTTTGATATACTGAACCACCTCCAAAGCTTTCGCTCTTTCCTGTATGCTGGAATTGCATCCACTGAAGTGAAAAATCTTTGACGATGTGTCAAGTATGAATACATCACGGTGGTTCAAGGATGACCGTGAAAACGGGACCTAATCATCATACAAATAAATCATTAAGGCAATATTCGTGTATTAGAGTTGTGATCTATTTTATAAAAAAAGAAGTTTTACACACACACACAAAAAAAAAAAAAAAAAAAAAAAAACACTTCTTTCACATGCACCACACGATCTCCTTTGCATGTTAACAGTCTGGTTTCATAAGCCGGACCTTTTAACTGTGTTTGCCCTGAAGAAAATACACCTTCAACTGGGATGATGCATGGTTTGAAATATGACAAAAACTTCCCTGTTTCTTGACCTTGCACTTCCTTATATTGTACAGATTGAGACCCTAAGGCTGCATCCAATTCGAGGGTTTTGTCCGATGCCAGAGCTGAGTCAAGCTGCCACATAAGCAGATAAATCTTAAACTCCTTTTTAAATAAAGGATTAAATCCAGCCAACATCTTTGAAACATGATCCTTCATTAAGTATATGCAGTCTATACATGAAACCACCATCAAGTGGCCTAGTGGTTAGGCACCCTGATATACAGGTGGCCATGGAAAGGGTCGGAAACAGTCGGGGGATGCCCCGGTGAGGCCGCTTACATCTGAGTCAAAGACTCGCCCTCCCCGGGTACCTGAACTGGTAAAACATTATCCGTTGTTTTAGTCTACACATGTAGATGTGCAGAAAAACAAAGTTACTGTTGCAATGATTCATTTGCAGATACAAAGGTGGTGTTTGAATGTTCAGGTACCTAAAGTTACGGATATTTAAGTAATTTACATTTACGATTACGCCTTATTAGATTTCAAATATGATTACAAAATATTATAATTCATAATCAGTTTACCAGAATGCTCAATACTAGTAATTACAACTTCAAATCCCAATAATCAGTGTCCACACACATCCAAACAGTCCCTGATATTGATTTGCCATTTTTGGCCAATTATTTAGATCACACTTGTCTATCCCAAAATTTGTCATTAGAGGGCCTGTTGTTGTATGTTGCTTTTATATCCCATCCTATAATATCCCATTTATGTGAACTGTAACTGAACTAATGCCAATAAAAGGGTTAAAAGTTGAAAAGGAATACCTCATTGGCATCGTTCCCCAGCCAATAATGTATATCATGTTGAAGAGCACCACTTTTAAGCAAAGTTGTCTGCCTCAATGAGATTGATAGAGATGAAACAATGAGGATAAAACGAAATTTATCTTAGAGAAAGACGGTTTACTAGGTAAAAATGGTCAACTTACGTGAAGAACTACGTATGCACTTCCTGAGAAGAATTTCCCATGTGAAGATTGTGGCACTGAAACCAAACGAAGGTTCTCTACACACCAGATTTCTAAGCCGCTAAATATTATGATGTTAAAGAATATTGCTATACTTAAAGAAACACATCGATTTTTAGTATTTAAAAGTGGGCTTGTAATAAGCAGAAAGAAATGTATCTAAAAGTGCTGTTAAGCTAAAAAGTACATAGAGGATACAGCTTTGATCCTGCACCCTGAAATTCCGAATCAGTATTTTTGTTGGATCCCATACTTTCATCCTCCAGAAAGGATTAACTCGTTATGCTGAACATGTCTGCAGCATATATAATATTCATCAATCCAAGATAAAAGAAGTAAATTCCCACGACAATTTCGTGGTGCTGCAGATGCATATAACGAACACACATCCAAATACTTTTTTTTTGTTTTAAACTGATTATACACTTTAAAAATACACAGGGACCAACCAGCTTATTTAGAAGTGCATATTTACTCTAGAATATACAGAATGGCAGTCCCATCCAAACACTCAGAACGGCTAACTTGGTCTAATAATAAGCAGGTATGCACTTAATAAGCAATTCCAAACACCCTGAAAAAACGTTTATATATTCTAGTACACCTGCTGAAAATATTGGTCATAGTACTGCATAACATGTGCATACCCTCGTCATAAATTCTGTAAATAACATGACACGATACTTCATCTTTCCATTGAACCAATTGTTTAGGCTATGCACAGTGGACCGCAAAAAATCCGTCAAAATTGTGAGTCGACCGATATTTAAATCGGTCATGGCCATTGTGGGCATTTGGTCATGGATGTGCAAGTTTTGGAGAAGTCGGTCTAAATCCCGACCGATTATTACACACACACTTTTTTTTTAACTTGGTCACCGACTGTGGCAACTTGGTCGTGTCTGGTCATTGGAGAGAGAAATGGAGAGAGAAAGCTGATGTGGCGGGGGATGACCCGGGTCACCACTGTGCATATAGCCTTAAGATCAACTTTTTTTTGCCAGAAACCACTAATTATGGACAGTTAACAAGATGGTGCAGTTGGTTATATATTTGTACAAATCCATGCTATTAAAAGGAATTACCAAAACTTACAAGTTTAAATACGAACTTTCTTCCCGCAATGTAGGCAAACTGCTTAAGCAAGTAAATAGGATATACTTATTTTCATTTCTATCAACTACAATTCTGTATAAATCTTAATAAAATCAGTAAAAAGCCAAGATGACAACTTCATGGATTCATTTCTGACCAATTAAACCTTTTTAACGACCGGACAGATTACTTTGAGTCTTGATCACATTGTGAGTTCTAAACAATCTATTAAGAAACACACTTTCTAAATTCTAACCTACCAATTCTTTTACCTCGAAACTGCCAATTACATCTGCAATGTATAAGGCAGTGTTTGGGATTTGAATAAGCAGTTACACTAAAAAAACACTGTAAACATATATAAATCAGTTTGGGTACACAATCCTAATTAATCATCCTCTCATAACAGCTTATACGTTCTATGGGGGTGTTTGATTAAGCTTATATGTGGGCTTATGAGCTTATTTGATTTCGGCTTATATTACATAAGCCTCAAATTTCTAGCTTATTTTGAGACTTGTGAGCTTATATAACATTGTTACGATATTAACAACTTATATTACATAAGCCCACAAGTCTCAAAATAAGCTAGAAATTTGAGGCTTATGTAATATAAGCCGAAATCAAATAAGCTCATAAGCCCACAATATATAAGCTTAAACAAACACATGTATCCTATGAAAAAAGCAATAAGCAGTTTGAACAAAACAAAATAACAAACCTTAACAATGGTTCTCCTGAGAAGATCAAGAACATAAACAAAGATCCAAAATGCAAGATTTTTTTTATCAGTTCACACACCAAAACACTAAAACCAACTTTAAAAAAACTTAACAACCACCAATAATCATAAAACCAACAACCAAAAAAAACAGTACAATGTAGAAAAATTAACCAATAAAGTGAAATGGGCAATGATTAAAAAAGCTTGCTTTTATCATACAGCTAATTAGGGACCCACATTTGAATATTTATGGACCTTTTTTTTTTTTTTTTTAAAGCACATGCCATGCTTTTTTCTGACTGATAATAAAAAGGACCATTGAACAATTAATGTTTTGTTATTAAAGGTTAATAAATAAAATAACATGATTAATGTTTTTTTTTTTTTTTTTTTTTTTTCTTTTTTTGAGTTTTGAATATATGTTTTTGTCGTGGTCGGTGCCAGCCACGACATTTTTGTTGTGTTGGAAAAACTGATTGTGACTTGCGGATGACTCGAAGTTTGTCGGGTGCGAGATAATTAAAGGGATATTCGGATTTTGACTAATGATTGGTTTTTGAGGTTTTGATTTTTTTTTTTTTTTTTTTTTTTTTTTTTTAAAAAGATGAATTCCATTAGAAAACCGCCAGACCACAAAACGGGACAGCCAACCCAATTACATAATTATAAATTTACACCAACTATCCCAAGTTAAAGACGATAACTTAGCTCTATTTTTAGCTCAAAGAAAACCCAAGACTTTGACTTCTCTAATAATATCTTCCATCATAGTCTTCTTTCTTTGAAACTTAAGATGATTTCTCACCTTCCAAATGCACCAACACCCTATAATAATAATGCCATAGAAAATCTCTATCTCGCCCAGACAACCCAACGAATTTATGAACATCCAAAAGATCCTTGAACGAAAAAACAAAGATATTCTGGACTTTACACCAAGAAGAAATATGTTGCCAAAGCCTGGTGGCAAAAATGCAACCTGTGAATAAATGATCCACCGACTCATTCGCGCTCCCACAAAGCACGCAAGAGACATCCGCAATCGGAATATTTCTATGTCTCAAAGCGGACGCCGTCGGAATCCTACCCATTTCAGCCCGCCACCTAAAGATGTTGCATTTCTTCGGAATCCATTTACACAACTCAAAGACTCAGATGTTGCTGAAGTCCATGTCGAGATACAACTGATTCCTAACTGCACTCACAGAGAAAACACCATTACCAACCCCAATCCAAACCCAAATATCCATCGAGTCTGAAAGCACAGCAGCATCCAACAACAAATTGAGAACTTCCCATTCGGACCCATCCTCAATCGCTGTAACCGACCTCTTCCACTTCCAAACCCGCACTATACCAACATCCGACATCTTCAACCTGTCACTAACTTTGCATCTTTTATCCGCGTCTAACCGAAACAGGTTTGGACAAACAACCATCAGAGGCAAATTCAGTAACCACAGATCAATCCAGAAAGAGATATTATTTCCATTCCCCACTTTTCCTTTAAAGAATCTTCTAAGGGGCATCCCTGACACCACCGTCCTGGACAAAACTTTAACAATATTGCTCCACACACCATTCAAGGATTTACGGACCGGAAGAAAATCCCAGCTTCTATTAGTAATATGACAAGCCTCAACCACCTAACACCAAAGATTACCTCTTTCTTTCTTAAACCTCCACCCCCACTTAACAAGCAACGCCGTGTTGATGAATTTCAACTTACACAACCCGAAGCCCCCACACTTCTTCGGAGAACAAACTCTATCCCACACCACCCAGTGTATTTTGTGCACCTCTTTCGACCCTCCCCAGAGGAATCTACTAATGAAGGATTCCAAATCCTTAATAACTTTGCACGGAGCTTTATATAGCGAGAAAAAGTACACTGGAAGACTTTCCAAAACAGACTTTATAAGTGTGACTCTCCCCCCGATCGACAAGCAATCAGCCTTCCATTTAGACAAACGCGACTCAAACACATCAAAAACCGGCTTCTAGTTGCTAATTCGGTTCATATTGGCCCCAACTGTTATAACCAAGTATTTAAACGGAAGTGACCCAACTTTACATCCCACAACTTTGGCTATCTCAACAACCTCCCCTTCACTCACACCAATCCCATAAAGACCCGACTTAGCAAGATTAATTTTTAAACCAGAACATAAATAGAAGCATCTCAAAATTCTAACCACATTGTCAAGGCAAGAATCCGACCAATCACCAATTATAATAGCATCGTCCGCGAAAAGCAGGTGAGAAATGACAGGACCACCATTAGGGGTACTTATACCATTAATCAACCCTTCCTCCTGAGCCTTATTAAGCATGCACGATAACGCCTCTATCACAATAAGAAAAAGAAACGGAGAGATCGGATCTCCTTGACGCATCCCTTTCCCAAACTGAAACTCAAACGTGGGAGAACCATTGACCAACACCGAAGATCTAGCCGACCTAAGAATGCCTCTAATCCATGAGCACCAAACCCGAGAAAAACCCATCTAAATAACAAAATTCCAATTGACATTATCGTAAGCTTTCTCAAAGTCAATTTTTAGAATGAAAGCTTGCTTCTTGTTCCTTTTGCACCACGTTATGACTTCATTGATGATCAAAGGCCCATCAAGAATAAACTTATCACTTAAAAAAGCAGACTGAGACTTGGAAACCACCTTCCCCAAAACTCTCTTTAAACGGTTAGATAATATCTTAGAGATAGTCTTGCTGATAATCCCAACAAGACTAATAGGTCTAACCAGGTTAAGATTATTCGGGTCAACTCGATTAACCTAAATAAGGTAGTTTATATCTTTTTATATAGTCTATAAAAATTATCAATGTTAAGTTGTACGAATAGCGATTATATAAACAGGTTGATCTGAATCCGAATAGATCTGACCCAAGTGGTTGTTCTTGTTGCCTTCTCCCACACCCTCAATTTATCTCGAGTTTTAGTCTTTCTCTTATGAAAAGTCATACTCGAAACGCATGCATAAGAATACACTGTGAATACCATGACACTCGATCACCCTTTGCCCTGATTGACGGCCATACAACTAGAATTGAGAACTCGTATAAATTGCTATAAAAAATAAAAACAACTTGTCATTCACATTATTATGCTTTAATGAGCAACGAATATCATTCATGTTAATCTTGAATCATACTACACATCAGGCGATGAATATCGTTCATGTTAATCCACCTTGATATTGGTCGTCCGTTGCTCATCAATGGATATCAACCATAGTATTTTAGGCAACGTCGAGTTTAAAATAAAAAGACAAATATTAATGAGAAGCGTAAAAAGTATTTAAAAATACAAAAAATTGTACAGAATTCCTAAAATATTTCATATGATAGAAGACGTTGGTGGATGAAAAAGTTTTAAAAGAGTTTTTATAAAAGTATATAGTTTTGATGAAAAAATATTTGTGAGAAAAAATGGTTGTGAATTAAAATTTTATAAATCGACATTTTGTAAATTAAAAAAAAAAAATGTTTTTGCATTCAACTTCTTTTTTGTATATGTATTAAAATTTTATTTTGCATCAAAATATGATAAGTTGAAAATTTTAAAATTTTATTTTTTGTACATTAAAAAAATACATAAAAACTTAAACTTAAAAGAAAAAAAAAAAAAAAAAAAAAAAAAAAAAAAAAAAAAAAAAAAAAACTTGTTTTACAATTTTTTTTATACACTAACATCATTTATCTTGTGAAAAAAAATTTCAGAATTTTTTAAGAAGTTTTATTTTATCAAGTCATTTTACACTTATCTCAAATATTTGATTTTTTATTTAATCTTTTCCCTAGTTCCCTTTAGTCGAATCAACAAATGTCGTGATCATCAAATCATCATCACTAGCTCACTCTTGGCAAGTCAACAAATATATATTGTCACCTGGTCCGTTCGTCGTAGTTGTCTTCATCTATGTTATCTCTCCCTTCCGACAACAACTTGATATTGCCTATGTGATTTGGACTAATACATGTCAGTGTCTTAACCACTCTCCTTTAACTTGTTAGTGTTTTTGTTACTTAATTACTCAATTAGCCTCCAAGTTACTTCTTTTTCTTGATTATTACTTCCACCAAACTAATACAGTAACTGATTAATTGTGAGTGATGTGTTTTTCTTTTACATAGAAACAATGCCAAATCTCAAATGTTTCCTGTTTTGATCGATTACCACATAATCACAAAATGCTAATTGCTGAACAAAATAAATATTCTCATCATTTTTTACCAATAAATTTTCAATTGAACCAATCACATTTTTAGGTCTAACTTTAGGTTCTAGTTTTAGGCATACAATTCATTTTTCAAATGATAATTAAGAAGTTCCATGCGTTGAGACAAAATTATTACCTCTGTTTATCTCCTTGGCTAGGGATTGTAATTTTATTTTTGTTACTCCGCGCTTATGATTTACTTATAGTACTTTCAACTTTTTTTAAGAAGTATATTGTTGGTTTTTTAGTCTTTCTTTTGACATTACTAGGAGATGCAAACTACTGAACCAACAAGATAATCAAACCAAACATAAAACACATCTTTACAAATGTAATTGATTACCAAACTAATCATCTTGTAAGCATGCTACATGGTGCTCAAATCACGTACAACACAATTGTACAAACCCATTAATTGAGGGCTGTAGATGTCAATAATGGTTAGAGACTTAAAACTTCAGGTAAAGGACGATGCGTTTTGGCGATGAAGCGAAGGAAAAGGTCAAAAATTAATAATTTAGGGGAAGGAGTACACACTCTTAAAATTAAGTTTGTGAACTAAGACCCCGAATGTGTAGGAGAAAAAAGTGAGTCAGGTGCCCACTACCATTCGCCCATGCTAGTTCTTTAGCTCCTTAACCATGATTTGTTATTAGGAAGAGAATTAAATAAAAAGTTGGTTTTCTTTTAAAAGTCCGAAAAGCGGTTAGGAGTTGACATTATTATTATTATTATTATTATTATTATTATTATTATTATTATTATTATCGCTTTATAAAAAACACAAAGGATTTTACAAGAAATTAGTGAGGAATCGAGATACTAACTGGGCCCTCACACCTCTAGCAATAGTGAAGCTAATCCTATTAAAAATATGTGGAGCAGCACGAGCGCCAATGTCTTGAGTCATAGAGAATCGTCGAATACGCTTTAATAAAGTCACTGCATCTTTTTCAAGTTCTCCAAAAGAAGAAAATGAAAAGGGAGGAACCCATATCCGATATCAACACATTTAGCCTCATACTTGACACGCTTACGTTGTGCGGCTTCAACAACCGTCCGACCGGGTATAAAATCAACCATGCTCGAACGCGTCAAAGGTGACGATCCTGTAAGATCAACATAAACATCAAGCCCACCCTCCCAAGAGTAAAGTAACATATCAGCTGGACGTAAGGTTTTGTCCCTCTCCCCATAAAGCCCAATGTCAACCTCCTTACGAGCAGAAATTCTTGACCGAGAACATATATCAACAAGAACATCACGCACAACATTATGCCGATGTTTAATACCAACTATACATGCGCACGAAACAGCATGATCCCCAAAAATATCTTCAGGAAACACTTTAGAACAAGCAGAACACGGCATCTGGACAGTAAAAAGAGGAACACCCAACCGATAACACAAAACACATCGGTAAGTCCTGGCATTCATAGTTTGTCCCAAACCAGATATCGGTGCTACCCGAAGCCAATCTGACGTATAATCCTCTTTCAATGAGCCCCATAACGCAATCTGTCTAGGGGATAAATGGAAGGTGGAGTCAACCGTTTGGGTAACACGTGTGAACTATATATCTGCCAATTTCTTCATAAGTTTGGGGGCAGCGATCTCACTAGGATTACTCAAAAGGTCAACATCCATATTCACGTTAAAAGTGCGCAAAGCATCATCAAATGAGGGGCCAGTAGTCACAATACCAGAACTGTGGAGAAGCTTAGTCTGTAAGCTGGCGGATTGAAGTCTAGAAGCAAGGAAGGCATAGTTCAAGACATCACCTGCAGAATACATCCCAAGTCCCCCAAAGGCAAAAGGTAGGGTAGCTAATCTCCATTGCCAATCACCAAATCCGGGTCCAGAAGTAGTGACAATACGTTCTAAAGAAGAACGAAGCGCTGCATCAAAAGAAACCTGAGCACCCTCAAAGACCCGAGGAGGACATGTGCGCTTAGAAAAATACAACTTGGAAATACCAGCACATGCACGCAGTAGTAACAACTCACACTGAGGATCATTAAGCTTAGCAACAGCATCCATAAGCTCAATAGTTTTAGCAACCCTTTTCATAACAAGCTTACTACTAAACTCAAAGTCCACACTGGCAGGGCCACCTAATAATTTAACACCATGTGAAGGTCGAGAAATATTAGGGGGAAACACACCAACATACCTGCTCCTGGGATCTTCCTTTGGCCAAAAAACCTCATTTTTATCAACGTTGAGGTGTAATCCACAACTAGGTCCATCCATCATAATCAACTCTAAAACCTTCCCCACAATCAAAGTATCCCCAATAATAGTACCATCATCCAGATACCAAGCTTGAAGAGAAAGGGTAAAGGAGTCTCTAATTTTACATACCAAGGGATGTAACACTAAAGCAAAAAGAAGAGGCCCAAGCGGATCACCCTGTTGCACCCCTTGGTGCGACCATAAAGTATGCTCACCATAATATAATCTGGCAGGACTGGAGTAACAAAATTCCACCCAACGTGAAATAGCCGGAACACGAAGGCGAACTTCCCGTAACATAACCGCACGATCTACCATATTGAAGGCGTTTTTAAAGTCCACCAACAACATTAATAGACCAACATCACCCCCACGGTCTTCAATCAACCGATTCACAGCATGAAGAATTGCCTCCCCACCTCCCGAAACCCCAACACCAAATTGCAAACCATCAAAATAACCATCCAAAGAATGTCCAATCATAGAAGCACAAACCTTGGAGACTAGTCACCTCCAAACAGTCCCAACAGCAATAGGACGGATCCCCCCTCCTGGTTTTACCAAAGGCGTGAGAAGAACACTAGCAACATACTCGCCCAACGCCCTTGGGCATTTACCCTCAAGAAAAAGGTTCACAACCTGGGTCATAGAAGCAACTAACTCATCAGAAATAGCAACAGCAGCACCATTTAAACAATCCAAAAGGTGTTGGGCACGCAAACCATCCCTTCCACAAGAAGTACCACGAGGGAAACTCTTAATCAAATCAAGAACCGTAGCAGGAGATGCCAAAAGGTAATGATGATCAATAGGTATATCTGGCAAAAGGGGAGCAGATTGAAAAGGGTGCTTAGCTTTTAAATCCTCAAGAGTAGTACCATCATAAGCCGCAATACCCGAAGAAGAAAGAACTCTGACAGCAGCAGTGTAATGACCATCACAAATCTTCCTCTTACACTGTTTGATATTACGGTCACCCAAGTCCAAGTCTTCCTCATCAATATTAGACCATAAGGGGGGGGGGGTCGGCTAAAACCTCACGCACAATTTGTAAACTACCACCAGGTGTGCCCCAAGCTGAAATAGCGTTAACAATATACTCTTCCTGTCGTTGACGCTTATTATTATTATTATTATTATTATTATTATTATTATTAGGAGTATTGATAAGTAGCTAGAGTATCGAAGAACATTTATATATTGATAAACATTTTGTATTGATGAACATTTTTTGCAGATGAACATTCTTTCAAAATATCGATGAATAGTTTGTATTGATGAACATAAAGAAAAACAAATAAACATATCACACATTTTTGTATTCTTTGATGAGCACAATGAACTTTTTTTTTAAATGAGCAATTTTGTTTCCTCGATATTCTTTGATAAACAACTTTAATGTTGAATCTTTGATGAATAATTTTGTTTCCTCCACATTTTTTGATGAACAACTTTTTTGTTGAATTTTCATTGATGAACACTTATTTTATGAATAATAATTGCACATTCAAAGTTTTGTCATCGCAATTTTGATTTTTCATCAATATTGAAGCTTTTTTGAACTATCAAAATATTTTTATTTAAATGAACACCTTCAACTCTAAAATCAAAAAATTGCTTCATTGAGACATTTCATCTAACACTTTATGGGTGTTTTCATGAACACATGATTTCTTTGACATTCTATAAGAAAAACTTTAGAAAAATGAAAGACATACGAAACTTGCTTGATTTTGATCTCTTTCAAGCGCTTATCCAACTAGTTCAAATAATTATTTAACTGTTACAAAGATAGTTGCGCTATAGATAGCACATATGAAACTTTCATTAGACTGAATACCAAGGGTGTGAAAATAAAATCAGGTGACCACAAAAGTCACGTCCCACCCTTGTCCATATCAATCACTTACGCGCGAATCACACTTTTCGAGAGAAGATAAGGTGAACCGCGCACCTTAAGTTAGCTTGTGTGATGTGTGCCTCACTACTTTTTTTTTATAGTTTTTTATTTGGTTTGTGAGTGATGTGGAGTATTTAGTAGGGTATATTTTTATGAACTATGTATTTTAATGAAATGTGAGGTTAAGGTGACGATGTCTACAAAAAAGTGAATCAGAGTGATGGAAAGTGAGATGAGAGAGAAAGTTGAGGTGGCGGTAAGGTAGTGAGGTGTAAGATGAGAATGTCACCCCTTTGGTTTCTAGTCTTACAGGGTGTTTGCTTTTCATTTTCTCATCACATTCATGCTTACTGTATGATGACTCGTATGAAAATAGACAACGAAGAGTGCAAACAAGTGCATGAGCATTTCATACGGAATTCGATAGTTTAGTGGAATAAAAAAGACACCACATACTCAATTCTACTAAGTTAACTCATCCTAGTTTAGTAATAAATCTAAAACATATAAACCCAGAGAATAAAATCACGCATGTATGCATATAACCCACCTTCCACAGACGACGCAAAAGAATGGCGATGATGGTTCTCCGGAGTAGAAAATAAGCAGTTGTGCGGTTTTAATGTTGGTTGTATAGTGGTTTCTGGTTTGAGTAGCAGCTCCGATGTGTGTGCTTATTTGTTATTATTGGGTCTCTATATATTATGGCGTGAGATACCTCGAGCGAAGAGAATTTTTTTAATACTTTCTTTGTGGACTTCTTCGGGACATTAGCCCAACAACGAAGTAGCAAAAAGCCAAAAATCCAACAAATTCAAACAACGAAAAACGAGTCACAACTTGACAACATAAAAATTATTTAACTAAGCCTTTCTAAAAATTCTTATATAACTACGATAAGTTATAACCAAAACAAGTATACACAAGATGAAAGTTAAAACAAAACACATATTCACAAACTCATAAATGAGTGGACAGTTCCGAAAATTAGAAAAAGAATCCTTTGTATCAATAAAACAAAAAAAAAAAAAATCAAAACAATATCAACACAATTCGCAACAAGCAAACGCAAAAATAGGTCATAATTCCGGAAAAAAATGCAAAAAATTACAGAAAAAATCCCTGGGCTCAACGCGTCGGTCACCTGACCTGCTTGTATACATATAATGGTGTGACGAATGATGATGCTAGAAAAAAAAATAATAATAATAATAATAATAATAATAATAATAATAATAATAATAATAATGGTGTGACGAATGAAGGGCCTTGTACTTATCAGAGGCCCAAGCTCAATTCGATCAGACGTTACGTGCCTCCTTGGAGAAGATTGTTACTACCTCAGGACCAGGGTTTGGCGATTGGCAGTGGCGCCTTGCCACCCTCCCAATAAAACTTGGTGGTCTCGGTATCCTTTCAGTGAGAGATCTCATACAATATGCCTTTCTTGCTTCTCGTATGCAAACGAGTGGCTTACATGAGAAGATACTTGCCAAAACCGGCGTTGTTTCACATGGCCCTTCATTCCAGCATGCCTTGGATAATTTCAACGCTACCTGCAACACCGACTTTCTCGCTGCCACCGGGGGCGCTTCTGCCCCCCAAATGATGAAAATATTGGCAAAGTGTTATTTCGGTGTCATTGAGAAAGACCTTGTTACCAAGTACTCGTTAAGTCCAAGGCAGGTGGTTATACTTAGTAGTGTTCGCGCCCCACATGCACAGGACTTCCTCTTCGCCATCCCTATCGACGGTCTAGGACAAAGGATGAATCCTCGCCAATTTCGATCTGTGTTATGCTACAGGCTTGCGGTTCCTTTGTTCCCTGAAGGCAGCTTATGTCCGAGTTGCAATGTACACCGTATGGACCAATGGGGAGATCACGCTGTCCACTGCGCTAGCGAAGTGGGGGTTAAGTTCAGGCATAATTTGGTGCGTGATATCCTTGTTGATATACGTTCCAAAGCCGGGATTATGGTGCGCAAAGAGGCTCCGTTGGGATTTCTTTCAGAGGTAGGGAGAGAATTAAGTCCTGCAGATGTGCTTTTGTTCAACTGGTTCCAAGGCAAGGACGCATGTCTGGATGTGACTCGGGTCTCTCCATTTGCTGGGATTGGGGCGACGTCATGGGCTCCTGGGGCTGCCTTGAGTAATGCTGCGGAAAAGAAAAGGAAGAAGTATGCCTCCAAGTGTGAAGACAATGGATACAAGTTCGTCCCTTTCGCCTTTTCCACGTTTGGGGAACTGGAGATGGAAGCTTTGAATACACTTTCGCGTGTTGGGGCTATTGCCAGCAGCCACTCTAACAATGTTAAGAGCGGCGCTTTTATTTTTCATCGTGTTAGTTTCTGTATTCAAAAAGGAGTGGGAGCACAGATTGTGTCTAGACTCCCCTCCAATTTCATGTAATTTCCATGGCTTCAATGAAAAATCATTATTAAAAATAAATAAATAAATAATAATAATAATAATAATAATAATAATAATAATAATAATAATAATAATAATAATAATAATAATAATAATAAAAACACACCAACTGTGGGCGAATATGGCGAATTCTTTTTCGTCTTTTCGTCTCAATCCAGCCTAGCCTAGCCTATCCATTCGTGCATCATTAATTTAATCAACTGCCTTTGTTGGTTAGTGGATACAATTCTCTTTTGAATATCTTATTCGTCTATTATTTGAATTTAATAGTTCGTAGGGTTTTATATTTAATAATATTCGTCTGTTACTGGTTCGTTTGTTGGTGATATTGGGTTACTGATCGTTGGTGGTATTGGGCTGTTGCATCGGGGGTTTGATTGTTGGTGTTATCGTTAGGGTATACTGTTGCAGCGGGGGTTTGATTGTTTGTTAGGGTTTACTGTTGCATCGCGGTTGTGTACCCTTTACTGGTTGATCGTTTTTGGTTTTTCTGCAGCGTTTGTGTGTTAAGGTTTCTGCCATAGGGGTGTTTGTTTGTTACGACTGCTGCTTGTATCTTCTTTTGGTTTCTATTGTTTGGTTTTGTCTGCAGTGGTTGTATGCTAGGTTTATGCTTTTTGCATGGTGCTTCAGTAGTCCCAGTTTCTGTTTGTCGCATACTGCTACAGTTAAGCAACAATCTACTGTAGCCTATTCTGTTGTATGAGCAGTTTGCTAGTATTGGTATCTATCCTTATTACTTTGGTGCTTTGTTGCTTGAGGTTCGGATTACAAGAGGTTGTGCTTTGTTCGTTTTTGGTTGTCATGCCTGTGACTAAATTTCATTGCCCCTTCGTGGGTATCAATGGATGTCGGGATGGTGGTGGAAATGGGCTAACTAAAACTTATTTGCTCACTCATCTTCGTGATCGGCACTTTAATGGTGAGGCTCTACCTACTACTAAGCATTCTATTTCAACGGATTTGGCTATTTTCGAAAGAGCTGAGTCTACTCTTAAGCGTATGGGGGTGTGGTTGTGTGGTGTTTGTTTTAAAACGCATACCTTCCGGGCTAAGTGTCGTCATGGTACAGGATCTGATTTTGTGTCTCCTCCGGATTGTGGTGATGGTGTTGTTCGGTTTGTATTATATGATCTCGCCAAACCACAGGTTCCCTCCCATGATGATGTTGTTGAGGATTTGATTTTGGACGAGCTTGGTGGTTTCGATTTACCTCTTCTTGATTCCTTATTCTCTAAGGGATTGCGTACTGTCAAATCCATCCCTCCTAAATGTCGTTTGGGGTTCGCTCGTGTTCTGAAAGGAGCCCTCGACAAGGTAATCTGCGCACCTGATGACATTTCTTGTTGGGTTGGTTTGTTAGTCTTGCCTCTTTGTCTCCTTAAAACCTTTTGTCCAAGGAGTAATCAAGAATGTAGGTCGGCCAATAAACGCCAACGCCAGGAAGAATATATTGTTAGTGCTATTCGGGTGTGGGACACCCCTGGTGGTAGTTTACAGATTGTGCGGGACATTTTAGCCGAACCCTCACCTGTTTGGTCTAATATTGATGATGACTGTTCGGATTTGGGTGACCGCAATGTCAAGCAATGTAAGAGGAAAATTTGTGACGGTCATTATACTGCTGCGGTCAGAGTTCTTTCGTCCTCTGGTATTGCACCTTACGATGTTTCTACTCTTGAGGACTTAAAAGCTAAGCACCCTTTCCAGTCTGCTCCTCTTTTGCCTGATATACCTATTGATCATCATCATCTTACTACATCTACTGCTACGGTTCTTGACATGATTAAGAGTTTCCCTCGTGGTACTTCTTGTGGGCGAGATGGTTTGCGCGCTCAACACCTTTTTGATTGTTTAAATGGTGCGGCTGTGGCCATTTCTGATGAATTGATCGCATCTATCACTCAAGTGGTGAACCTTTTCCTTGCTGGTAAATGCCCGATGGAGTTGGGCGAGTACATTGCTAGTGCTCCTCTCACACCCTTAGTCAAACCAGGTGGGGGTATCCGTCCTATTGCTGTTGGGACTGTTTGGAGGCGGTTAGTTTCCAAGGTTTGTGCATCCATGATTGGCCATTCTTCAGACGGTTATTTAGATGATTTACAATTTGGTGTTGGGGTATCGGGAGGAGGGGAGGCTATTCTTCATGCAGTGAATCGTTTGGTTGAGGATCGTGAGGGTGATGTTGGTCTTTCTATGTTGTTGGTTGATTTTAAAAACGCTTTCAACATGGTGGATCGGGCTGTTATGTTGCGTGAGGTTCGGCTACATTTCCCGGCTATTTCACAGTGGGTTGAATTCTGTTACTCTAGCCCCGCCAGATTATATTATGGTGAGCATACTCTTTGGTCTCATCAAGGTGTGCAACAGGGTGATCCGCTTGGGCCTCTTCTTTTTGCATTAGTGTTACATCCCTTGGCATGTAAGATTAGAGACTCTTTTAACCTTTCTTTTCAAGCATGGTATCTGGATGATGGTACTATTATTGGAGATACTTTGGTTGTGGGTAAGGTTTTAGAGTTGATTATGATGGATGGACCTAGTCGTGGCTTACACCTCAACGTTGATAAAACTGAGGTCTTTTGGCCAAAGGAAGACCCTAGGAGCAGAGATGCGGGTGTGTTCCCCCCCAATATTTCTCGCCCCGTACATGGTGTTAAATTATTGGGTGGGCCTGTTAGTGTTGATTTTGAGTTTGGTAGTAGGCTGGTTTTGAAAAGGGTAGCTAAAACCATTGATCTTATGGATGCTGTTGCTAAACTTAACGACCCTCAATGTGAGTTGTTGCTACTCCGTGCATGTGCAGGTATTTCCAAGTTGTATTTTTCTATGCGCACATGTTCCCCTAGGGTCTTTGAGTGTGCTCAGGTTTCTTTCGATGCGACACTTCGTTCTTCATTGGAACGTATTGTCACGGCCTCTGGGCCTGGTTTTGGTGATTGGCAGTGGAGACTTGCCACCCTTCCCTTTGCCTTTGGGGGGCTTGGTGTTTATTCTGCAGGAGATGTCTTGAAATATGCTTTTCTTGCGTCTAGACTTCAATCTGCTAGTTTACAGACTAAGCTCCTCCATAGTTCTGGTATAGTAAATGCTGGTCCCTCCTTTGATGATGCTTTATGTACTTTTAATATGGATATGGATATTGACCTTTTGAGTAACCTAAGCGAGGTCGCTGCCCCCAAACTCATGAAGAAATTGGCAGATATATATTTCGATCGGGTTACCCAAACTGTTGAATCTACTTTCCATCTTTCTCCTCGACAGATGGCATTATGGAGCTCTCTAAAGGAGGATCATACTTCAGATTGGCTCAGGGTGGTTCCTATATCTGGTTTGGGTCAAACAATGAATGCCCGGACATACCGTTGTGTGTTGTGTTATCGGCTGGGTGTTCCTCTTTTCACTGTTCAGGTGCCGTGTTCAGCTTGTTCTCGTGTTTTTACTGGAGATATTTATGGGGATCACGCGGTTTCTTGTGCGGGTATTGTTGGCATTAAACATCGGCATAATATTGTGCGTGACGTTCTTGTTGATATATGCTCTCGGTCCGGAATTTCAGCTCGTAAGGAGGTGGATATTGGGCTTTATGGTGATAGGGATAGATCCTTGCGCCCAGCTGATATATTACTTTACTCTTGGGATGGTGGGCTTGATGTTTGTGTTGATCTTACGGGGTCGTCGCCTTTGACGCAATCTGGTATGATTGATTTTAGGCCAGGTCGTGCGGTTATTGATGCTGCTCAACGTAAACGTATCAAGTATGAGGCCAAATGTGTGGATATCGGATATGGGTTCCTCCCCTTCTCTTTCTCCTCTTTTGGAGAACTTGAGAAAGACGCGGTAACTCTTCTAAAACGTATTCGACGTTTCTCTACGACTCAAGACATTGGAGCGCGGGCTGCCGTTCATATTTTTAATAGGATTGGTTTCGCTATTGCTAGAGGTGTGGGGGCCCAGTTGGTTTCTCGGCTCCCCACCAATTTCTTGTAAAATCCTATTTATTGTTAATAAAAGTGATGGTTTATAAAAAAAAAAAAAAAAAAAATAATAATTATTATAATAATAATAATAATAATAATAATAATAATAATAATAATAAATAAAAACAAAAAGACTTTTATATAAATCTCTACTCAAATTCAGAATTACATATAAATTAAATTCATACTCCCACTAATAAATACATATGATGCCGACATGTAATAAATACATATAGATCAAACTTTGGTGCCCCCCCCCCCCCCCCCCACACACACACCCCATCTCTACAGCCATTTCTGATGAGTTATTCCTTTTGTTGTACCGCATTTTGCACTTGTAAACTGCTAATGTGGAGATTATCGTACCGACTGTAGAGGCTATCGCCGTAATGATGATAGCCACATTGTGGCTATTCTCTTGTGTCTCGAAGATGACCTTCACAGGTTGTACCACCTCCGTTGTCCCCGAAGGAGGTGGTGGTAAAACCACCCGGGCTGATACTACGACGACTACAAGAAGCAAACACATGATAAACTTCATTTTTTTTTTGTAAATTGAGTGTGTTTGTGTGTGTGTGTGTGTGTGAGTATCTCCTGTTAGGAACCAAATTTGTTTTGTAATGTTTTTGTAATGTTGTTTTGGCCTTATTTATAGCAACCCGATACGATTAATATGGTGTTCCTAACTCTACAAGCGAGGAGAGAAGAATAAAAAAGGCTAGATGTAATAAAGCCCTCGTTTCTTATATGTGTGATAAGTGTTCAGTCATCTTCTATTTATAAATAAATAAATAAATAATTGTCTAATGGATGATGACTCGGTCGTATGAAAATCGCCAACAAAGACGGCAACCAATGAAATCAAAGTAATATATATAAGTGCTTCACAGAGATCAAAATCAAAAGCAAAAATTTTAAATTAAAGCTTGATAAAATTGTTAAACTGCAATTATAAGTAGGTATTTTAGTTGTTTCCACCCATCGAGTAAAAGTTTGTACCATATTACTTATCTTAACACATAATTAACTTGCAATAAGAAAGTATGTTGCATATAAAATTTGTCCTAAGTGCAGGGTTGTCTCATATCTTTTAGAGGCCAAAACTAGAAAATGAGGCATTTTCGATTGTTATTCTTTGTTATAAATTTAGAAATAAAGGACTTATCAAGAATTTAGTTATATTAAAAATCACACAATTTACACTATAACAAGCACAATGTGTATAAAATGATCAAGGAATTTTATGTAACCAAAATTTCCGATAACGGTTTTATTTATCTGAATATCCGAAAATATCGTATCGACATATGTGAATTATTGGAAAACTTATATTTGAGTCAAGAATTAGTTATATTACAAATAACGAAATTTACACCATAACAAGCACAATGTGTATCAAATGATCAAGGAATTTCATGTATCCAAAATTTCAAATAACAATTTTATATATCTCAATAAATATTACTCAAGTAACCAAATTAATATTATATATACTACGTAATAACATCCTGTAATGTACACAAGATGAAAGTTAGAACAAAATATATATTCACAAATTCATAAATGAGTGGACAGTTCCGAAAATTGAAAAATAATCATTTGTATCAATAAAACAAAAAATCAAAACCACATCAACACTATTCGCAACATGCAAGCAAACGCAAAAAAAAAGATCATAATTCCGAAAAAAATGCAAAAAATTACAGAAAAATCTCCGGGCTCAATGCGCCGGGCGCCTAGCCTTCTTGTATACATATAATGGTGTGACGAATGATGATATTAGAAAATCAAAAAAAAAATTAAAATATATATATATATATATATATATATATATATATATATATATATATATATATATATATATATATATATATATATATATATACTTTTATATATATCTCTGCTCAAATTCATAATTACATATAAATTAAATTCATACTCCCACTAATAAATACATATAAATCAAACTTTGGTGCCGCCTCCATCTCTACAACCATTTTTGTCAAGTTTTTCCTTTTGTTGTACCGCATTTTCCACGTGCAAACTGCTAATGCGGAGATAATCGTACCGACTGCAGAGGCTACCGCCGTAATGATGATAGCCACGTTGTGGCTATTCTCTTGTGTCTCGAAGATGACCTTCATAGGTTGTACCACCTCCGTTGTCCCCGGAGGAGGCGGTGGTAAAACCACCCGGGCTGATACTATGACGACGATTACGAGAAGTAAACACATAAACTTCGTTTATTTATTTATTATTATTTTTTTTTAAATTGAGTAAGTGTATTTGTGTGTGTTTGTGAGAGAGTATCGTTTGTTAGGAACCAAATTTTTTTTGTAATGTTGTTTCGACCTTATTTATAGCAACCCGATACGATTAATATGGTGTTCCTAACTCTACAAGCAATGGAGAGAAGAAAAAAAATGCTAGATGTAGTAAAGCCCTCGTTTCTCTTATGTGTGGTAAGTGTTCAGTGAGCTTCTATTTATATATAAATAAAAAATTGTCTAATGGATGATAACTCGATCGTATGAAAATCGACAACGCAAAGGGCAACCAATGAAATCAAATTAATATATATAAGTGCTTCACAGAGATCAAAATCAAAAGCAAATATTTTAATTTAAAGCTCGATAAAATTGTTAAACTGCAATTATAAGTAGGTATTTTAGTTGTTTCCATCCATCTAGCGAAAGTTTGTACCATATTACTTATCTTAACACATAATTAACTTGCAATAGGAAGGTATGTTGAATATAGAATTTGTCCAAATTGCATGGTTGTCTCATATCTTTTGGAGGCCAAAACTAGAAAATGAGGCATTTTCGATTGTAATTTTTTGTTATTAATTTAAAAATAAAGGACTTGTTGAGAATTTAGTTATATTACAAATTACGGTTGACATAAATAATGCCTAAAAACATTATTAACATGTTATCAATATCTCTATGTTTTAATTATCACAAAATATAAACTCATAGAACTAAAACTTGTGACATAAACAAGTATTTAGTGATTAATAGTTCTCTTTACATCCAAATCACTTAAGGTATGAATAAACAAAGTGTTTAGTGCATTTTATGATCAAAGGGGTATTTAATTAACTAATGCAAAGTTTATTTAATTATATAAACATATTATATATTTTTGAAAAACACTTTTGATAATAAAGAAAAATGTTTTATTCATACTAAATATATGAATTCAAATTTTTAACCAAAATCAGTTAGTTTTTCACCAAATAAACTTTCCCCACTAAAAGACAAAGATTCTGGCCGTTTCAGCTGGGCGGCCCCCTTAATTATAAGGGGCGGTCCCCTTAAAATTAAGGGGACCGGCCTTGATTTAAGGGGACCGGCCACGCTCCTCTGTCAGAATCTGTTGCCTATAAATACCACCTTAAACCTGGATTTTTTTCTCACCTTTTGCACTTCAAAACTTTCTGTTCTAGATCTCCATTTCCAATCTATAAATCCTTTGATCATACATTCTTAAATCTTTGTTTCAAAGTGATCCAAACATCATCCCATCAAGTGCAAGAGAAGAATACTTCTATCCCTCAAGACAAGAAGTATTACAACTTGTTGTGATCTCCACATCTAAGTTGTTAGTGTATCATCATTGTTATTATTTCATTGTGTGATTAGTTGTGAATATTTGTTAGAAGATAGTGTAGTTTGATATATAGTGTGATTGGTTAGAAGAATAGTTGTGAAGAAGATAAGTTAGGAAGAAGATTGGTGTGTAGAAGAATAGGTGTGAAGAAGATTGGTGTGTAGAAGATTGGTGTGAAGAAGTGGTGTGATTAAGTAGTGAATAGGTGTGAACTAGTTGTGATTAAGTTGTGAAGTTATTGTGGTGTGTAAATTGGTGTGTAAGGTTTTCTCCGCCATAAGGGTGCTTGTTGATATAGTGAAGAAAACTCTCGAGTTAGGTGCTCGGGGAGTGGAGTAGTGCAAGGAAGGTGACCTTGTAGCCGAACCACTATGAATCTCTTGTCTCTCGGTTCGATCTTTCCAACCCTTATCTATTTCTTTACTTATGCTATTATTGCTTTATCGTACATACTTAGTGTTGTTCATATTGTGCAAGACTTGATTTCATATAGCATCGAATCTATATTTTATAAAACAAAGAAAACTTTCAAACAAAATTTTATAACATTTTAAAAACGACGTAAAACTATTCAACCCCCCCTTCTAGTTTTCCACAATTGGTATCAAAAGCCACGTCTAGCAAGATTTTTAAAATATATTGTATTTTAAAACTTGTAACGATCTATGGAATCTGAAAAATATTTAGAAGGGCAATCTATGCAAAGACCACTACTATTTGAAAGTGATGGATTTTTATACTGGAAAAATAGATTCGAAACGTATGTGAAATCAAAAGATCTTGATCTTTGGCATATCATTACCTTTGGTGATTTTCCTCCTATTCAATATAATGTTGAAACTAAAATGAATGAAATTGTATCTTTTGAAGAACAAAATGATGATTTGAAAAAGAAATTAGCAAAAAATAATGAGGCTAAAATGGTAATTTATAATGCGTTACCACGCAAAGAATATGAAAGAATTTTTATGTGTAAAACCGCCAAAGAAATTTGGGATTCTTTACTAACTACTCACCAAGGTAATAGCCAAGTCAAAGATAATAAAATAGATCTTCTTGTACAACAATATGAACAATTTACTATTCCGGAAGAGGAATCAATTGATAATGCTTTTGCTAAGTTTAACACTATCGTCACAAGTTTAAAAGCACTTGATGAGACATTTTCTAGTAAAAATTGTGTTAGGAAATTTCTTAGGGCATTGCATCCAAAATGGCGAGCTAAGGTCACGGCAATCGAAGAATCAAAGAACTTGATGACGTTATCACTAGATGAACTAATTGGCAACTTGAAGGTTCATGAAGAAATCATAAGAAGAGATTCGGAAACGGTCAAAGTTAAGAAAGAACAAACCAAATCCATTGCTCTAAAAGCCAAAAATGAATCTAGTGATGATGATGATTCAAGTGACGAAAGTGAAGACGAAGAATATGCAATGGCTGTAAGAGAATTCAAGAAGTTCTTCAAGAGACGAGGAAGATTCACTAGATCATCACGAGACGAAAGAAGAGCATTCCAAAGGAATAGAAGTGACAACTACGGGAAAAGAAAGTGCTTTAGATGTGGAAGTCCAAATCATCTCATTGGCGAATGTCTAAAGCCACCGGGTTATGAAAGTCAAGGTGCTTTTGTTAGTGGAACATGGAGTGATAATGACAAAGAAGAAGTTGAAAAGCCAAGAGACGAAAAGTGTTTTATGGCAAAAGAAACCGACGAAATATGTTTAGGAATTGACTTGGAACCTGACGAATGGATTAAAGATAGCGGATGTTCGAGGCACATGACGGGGAATCGCAATCTATTCTCTACATACAAGGCATACAATGGAGGTAACGTTATTTTCGGTAGTGACTTACGTGGAAAAATCATTGGCAAAGGTACGATCTCTCAAGACTCACTTACTATTGAAAATGTAGAGCATGTAGATAAATTAACATATAACTTGCTTAGTGTAGGACAAATATGTGATAATAAATGTAGAGTCACATTTACCGAAGATGATAGCGAAATAGTTAAGAATGGAAAAATTATAGGTAGAGGAATTAGAAAAGGTGGCATATATGTTATGAAACTAGGAAACAAACCTGAGGATAGGATATGCCTAATGACCCTAGATGAAAACTCTACACTATGGCATAGGAGATTAGGACATGCTAACATGCAACAAATACAATCTTTGGCCTCTAAGGAATTAGTTAGAAATTTGCCTAATCTAAAATATGACAAGCATTTTTGTGATGCATGTAAAATTGGAAAACAAGCTCATGCTAGTCACAAAGCCAAGAATATAGTATCCACTACTAGGTGCCTAGAATTATTACATATGGATCTTTTTGGTCCATCCGCTGTGCGGAGCTATGGAGGAAACAAATATACCTTACTAATAGTAGATGACTACTCACGATACACGTGGACTAGGTTTTTAAGTGACAAGACCCAAGCCTTTGAAAAATTCGAAATATTTAGTAAAATGATTCAAAATAAATTAGGATCCTCAATAGTTGCCATTAGGACGGACCATGGTAGGGAATTTTATAACGAAGTACAATTCGGAAAATATTGCGAGTTAAATGGAATATCTCACAACTTCTCCGCTCCTCGTACTCCTCAATCAAATGGCGTAGTAGAAAGAAAAAATAGGTCACTACAAGAAATGAGTATAACTATGTTAAATGAACAACCCATCCCACAAAAATTTTGGTGTCACGCCGTAGATACATCAACTTATATTTTAAATAGGGTATCAATTAGAAGAATTCTAGGAAAAACTCCTTATGAGTTATTAAGAGGTAGAAAACCAAACTTAAGCTACTTTAAGGTATTTGGAAGTAAATGCTATATTTTAAACACTAAAGACTATCTCACTAAGTTTGATCCAAAATCATATGAAGGAATATTTTTAGGATACTCACAAAATAGCAAAGCATATATAATACTTAACAAACACTCCATGAAAGTAGAGGAATCACTAAATGTAACATTTAATGAAACACCATCACCTCCTAAAACATTACCTTTAGAAGATGATGATTTAGTCGAAGATGAAGCTATTGAGGTTAGTAAAACAAAACCCATAGGAAATGATAATGAAGACATTCACTTAGAAAATAACGAAACTGTTAATATTAAAGAATCTAGATCACATCCATTAGATAATATAATAGGACATCTTAACCAAAGAACCCTTAGGTCACAAGCCCAAGATAAAAACAATTTCTTTTGTTTCCTCTCAGCAATAGAACCTAAGAATATTAGCGAGGCTTTAAAGGATGAAAGTTGGGTTATAGCTATGCAAGAAGAATTAAATCAATTTAAGGCGAATGATGTTTGGGAATTAGTCCCAAATCCAAAGGATATGACCATCATAGGAACCAAATGGGTATATAGGAATAAGTTAGACGAGAATGGAATAGTTACTAGGAATAAAGCTAGGTTAGTTGCCCAAGGTTATAATCAACAAGAAGGAATTGATTATGACGAAACTTATGCTCCCGTAGCTAGACTAGAATCAATTAGGATATTACTTGCCTATGCTTGCGCCCTAGATTTTAAGTTATTCCAAATGGATGTGAAAAGTGCATTCCTTAACGGTTTTATCAATGAGGAGGTATATGTGGCACAACCTCCAGGATACATTGACTTCGCAAAACCTGATTATGTTTATAAGTTAAAGAAAGCTTTGTATGGACTCAAACAAGCTCCTAAAGCTTGGTATGATCGATTAAAAGCTTTTCTTATTAAAAATGATTATTCCATGGGAATGGTAGATAACACTCTTTTCACTAAAAGGAAAGACCCAAATCTCATCATTTGTAACACCCCCATTTTTAAGTTTGTTGCAGCGGAAAAGTAATTTGGGTGTTACGGTGAGGATCGAGGTTTTAACCACATAAAACGGTTTAAAAGAAACGTTTTGAATATTATTTGTCATTTAAATAATAATTTTGATAAAAGATGAACCATTTGATTTAAAATCTTATGAAAAGATATAAAGGCTTGTAAAAATGACAAATTTGATTTTTACACCATTTTAATTTATCAGAGTAATAAATGCCCACTCCGTATCTTGTCCTGCTCCGTTAAATTACCTGAGATACACATGCTTAAAAGTGTCAACACAAAGGTTGGTGAGTTCATAGAGTTTTAGGAAAAACCCTTTATTTTGTTAGATTTCAGGAATATTTGGTATTAATAAAATACAAACAGAAATGAAACAAGTGTCGAGTATATTCACAAATAAATCATATAAATATTCAATCACATTCAATAAAGAATCAATAATCTTAACATGAGCTGGAAACTCATGATACTAAATCGATCAGATAAACAATTCACATATGGGCGAACCTATACAGCTGTATCTAAATATATGCTGAAAACATACATTCTTTCCTTTATAGATATTGCACCAAGCCTCATGACACGCAAGACGTTAACAGAAGGGGTGTTTTATCAAATCAATGACAGATTTTGCCCTCGTGTAATAGGTGATTTGCCAATTCCTATTTTTACTCAAATATAGTGTATCACGACTAATGCGGCTAACCAATTGCAATTGGCATTCCGTCAAGCATTAGTGGGATCGGGGGTCAATCCAAAACAGGTTTCGAATCTGTCCACTATATTCGCGCTCACTTCACAGTGATTAATGGCTCATGATAGAGGGGCTTTATGGCGATAAGCTAACTTAGGCAATATCAAGGACCTATGGGCTCATTTAGCATAACATCATGAAATCAAGTATCGTATCACAGTAACCAATTTGAAAACAGTATCGTTTGAGTATCAGAAATTCAGTTTGAAAATAGTATCGCTTGAGTATCAGAAATTCAGTTTGAAAATAGTATCATTCGAGTATCAGAAATTCAGTTTGAAAATATCATCATTTGAGTATCAGAAATTCAGTTTAAAAATATCATCATTTGAGTATCAGAAATTCAGTTTGAAAATATCATCATTTGAGTATCAGAAATTCAGTTTGAATATATCGCCATTTGAGTATCAGAAATTCAGTTTGAAAATATCATCATTTGAGTATCAGAAATTCAGTTTGAATATATCGCCATTTGAGTATCAGAAATTCAGTTTGAATATATCGCCAGTAACACATTTATATCACATATCACAATAATCGAATTAAGAACATTCTCATATGAGTATCAATATTTCAGTCAAATAATTCATCAATAAATATATATTTCACATACCACAATAATCACATTGGAAACATTGATATATTATAAATCAGAAATTATATTATTTTAATATCAATTAGGAAATTGATTTGAATCATGTATTTTATTTTATTTCATATACTTATCAAGTTATCAAAGTATATGTAAGCATGTATCTCCCCCAATGAGTTAAAAACAATTATTTGAAATGGGGCTATGACTTACCTGGATTGATTTGGAAATGATGAAAAGTAAAGTAGAACGAGATTTATGGGAACGATTATAGAAACGTCTTTGATACGGAACCTGATAAATAAATTTATCAGAGAATATAACCAAATACTATTTGGTAATTACGAACGAATAACGAATAAGATTTATTCGTTATGACGAATAGATGATGTGCAGTGAAATTATTATGTGATGCATGATATGTTAAAATACTTTATTTAAAATATCCATTGTAGTTTTACCTTTTTAATCGTAAATAAAAATATTAACTTTTTAAATATCGTTATATATATAATTAACGTAAAAATAAATAATATATATATATAAAATGTAATAAAATGCATATGACGTGAGGGTTGCCGTAAAATAGAAAATAAAATAAGAATGTCAAATAGATTATGTGTAATCCTTGTCCTGTTTCCAATTTTACACTTTTTATACTAACGGCGTTAGCGTCACACCGTTAGTCCTTTTTATATATATTTTTCAATTATAATCCACTATATGTCCAATATTACAATCTAAGCTTGTAACAATCCTATATTATCAATTTTTATCCTAACTTTCTGTTTCTACATTTTTAGTCCTTTCTTTTCACAGTTTTCACTTTTAGTCCCTATAGGTGTCGTCGCGTTACATTTTTAGTCCAAATTTGCAAAAATGATTATAAAATTTTTATAAAAATCTCCGCGGCTTCTTTTATTAATTTCAAGCTTATTTCAACTGCTTATTTTATAAAAAGCTTATTTTTCTATCTAATGGGCCTTAACGAAACATTACATAAGCCCATTTAAAAATTTAGAGGCGAGGGCATGTAAATTATTTTGGGCTTGAACTTGGGCTTCCTTTATGATTCTAAAAATATATTTTATGGGTTCAGTGGGCTTACGGTTCTTAAATTCTTGTTGGGCCTTGAATTAGCCCACTTCGACAACTATAAGGTTTTTAACAAGTTTTTATTTTGAAAATATGGTTTTTGTCGATTCAAAATGGCTCGTTTTGTGTGTCAAAAGTGATTATTTTTGTAAGTTGTATAAATGAAAATAATAGTTTTCTAGGTGGTCTATTAGTACGTAGAAAAATATAGTATCTTGTTACGTGAAATTAAAAGTTATACGTATGGTTTGTAGCGTGTATGAACCGATTATATATTTTGGAAAACTTGAAATATTACTAAGTGTTGTGACAAATTTTTATACGATGAATTATGATTCGAAAATGATTTATTTGATGCATGTAACTTGAGAATAAACGTGAAGTGTGAGTGCTACGTGACTCCTAGGCCTTCCAAGATGGAGGCTAGTCATGCTCGTGTTTCTATATAACAATATTTATACGTAAACTATATATAAAAGTATATATGATCGAATAAAAATAAATATGATGCATGACATAGATTTAACGTATAATTTTGAATGGAAATGATTTGAAATAACTTATAACACCACTAGGGTGGTATAGAGTCGAGAGTGGATGAATGAAACACAAGATACGATCAAATTCGACTATAACCCAAGTAATATACGAATATATTAAAGTCGATTACCCTTTCTTGCGTCCAAACAATATTGAAATCAACTTCTGGCTTTTATGAGATAGTTTTTAGAAAGAAAGAAAGTTTGGAAAGTGTATGATAATTGAAAGAACGGATGCATGCATATACGTTTATATGTATCAATTGAAATGAATTCGCATGGTTCTAAATTCATCCAAGGAAACACTTGTACAATGCATGTCAGGGATATTAGCTTCCAAGGACGATTTTTATTGTTATAAAATGGAATGAGAGTGCATGAATTTAGGAAGGTTGTCTAGGTGAATCATGAAGATGTCGACACCTATATTAATATGTATACGATTTGCATAATCGTGTGTAACTTGGATATAATTGATCATCATTAATATTTAAAAATGAAAACATGTTAGAAATATTATTAGGATCATTTAGAAACAAACCGGGATTAAAATGGTTAAGAAATGAATATTTTATGAATCGATTGAATTGATTTTTGTTCGATCACTTTGCCACCTAAAAATGTATCAAACGTTGTCCCATGAACTTGGGATTTGACACACTAATATTTGGCTAGGTGGTGAACGAGATGGTGCAAAAATATATATGTGTCGTGTGTACGAATTGAAAATAAAAGAGGCGTTTTGAAGCTTATTTGGTCGATTTATATGAAAAATTTAGAAATAAAATGGGTTAATTATTTGGGCCGGTTGGGCTTATGAAAGTTTAAGGGTCCGTTTGATTTTGTAATTATTTTTATTAATTTAGGATTAGTGATATTAATATTTTGTTAATTGTGTCGAGAACTTGTTTTGTCGTTTGGTGAATTTTGCAATATCGTAATCGTGACCATTTTAATATACAAAGAAAATTTTAAATTTTCCCGTAAAAATGGTGATTACAATAATGACAGAGATTATTTATTTAATTAACCGAAGTTAATTATACGAATTTTTGCGAGGTTTTACAGTACCCACATGTCATTCTGAATTTCGTCCCGAAATTCAAATTTAATGTGATTACTTTAGTAAAGAATTTTTGAACAGAGGGTTGTTGAGAGATTTTTAACCGAAATTCAAGGAAACGGGATTTCAGTTAGATTTACCTGTATTTTGAACAAGACAAAATAACTGATGTATTTAAGGGTTGTGAATATTGAAAATAGTGGAAAAATAACGGCTAATGAATAGTGAATATTAACGGACGTGAATAGTAACATAACGGCTATATTTGGTCTCAACGGCTAGATTTTTAGCCTATAAATACCTCATTTAATTTCCTATTCTTTCATCATCCATTTTCCTATCATTTCACATTTCCTATTTTTAATCCTTTTCTCTCATTAAATACTTCCGAAAATGCCGAGCCTAATTACTATTATCGCAATGGTATATATCGTTTTGGCCATCACCTATTTGACTTTTGTTCAGGATGAAGATTATGTAATTTTGGTCGGGATTGTGGGGTTCCCAATACCACTCACGGTTCTATCATATGGTGTTGATAAGATATGGAGGCACTAGTCTTAAGCTAGGTTAAAATGTATCCTTGTTATGTTTCTATGTAATCCTCAATAAATATGAAATAATACTTATTTGTCTTTATGTTTAAGAACTAGGCTTGCTATTGTTTCTAATGGTGTACTTATACTTATCTTTTAGAATAATCAAAGTAATTCATCCTATGGTGGTTCTTGCTATGGTACTGTTGATGGGAATCCTTATTGTTTATGTCGGGTCAGCCTATTGAAGATTCTACGCTTTTTATTGAAATCCTTGAAATAATAGCACTTCCTATGCTAATTATATGCCTATGTATTAATTTCCGTGGTCTCTAATAAAATTTTTGCTATTGATGTTTTCCATAAGCCTTTGTGAACTCTTAGGTTTCTAATGTTTTTACTTTTCTCAACTTACTATAATAAAATGATGGATATTAAGTGTAAATATCTATTGGAGTTTGTCAAAAATGAGGTTTATGAATAGTTTATTTAATCTCAAAAATTTTGATTTTAAATGAAGATTGTTATTTAGAAAATCTGAAAAGATAACTGTTCCATTTATGACATAATTCTTCCTAAATTATACATAGGTAGCTAGGCTATGTATAATTGAGGACCAAATGATGTAATGCTTGGCTCAGTAACAATGGTATTTATTTTTCTTTAAATTGTTTTAGATGGTTCAGTCTCAATGATTGAATGACATCTAATCATTTTCAAAAGAATTTAGTAAAATTTTGTTTATAATATGTTGATGAGTCAGGAATTTCTAAGGAAATACTAGGATATCCTTGGTATAAACTTAAAGTTCATGAGATAATTCTTACAGGGTGGTAATAATCTATCGTTCAGTCACTCTTATTTTTCTCTTAAGGTGAGTTGGTCTAAAATCCGTAAATCTTTCATGGTTATACTTACAAGGTATGGCCGTCTTATTTTCTTTTCTTATAATATCGTTGCTAATTGGAGGAACTATGGTTACTTCAAGTATTACTGCAATTATACTGATTACTAACCTCTGGATATTCTTAGTACTTGGTTAGGTCCTTTAGTGAAAAATATGGAGCTAATTATTTCATTGATGATAGACTGAATTGAATCCCTACTGTAATCTAATTTCAAGATATGTCTGGGTAGTATCTTATATAATTTATCAACTCTTGATATAGGATTGCTAAGGAACAAACGGACTTATCTACTAAAGCTAAAGTTCAATAACCTTCTCTCTATTCTTCAAGTTCTCTTCCAAAAATTTGTCTTATAAAATTCTATGGTTATAGCCTAATCATGGTAGGTATAAGGAATCGTAATAATCCTAGGTATTCTTAAGGTAAATTTGAATATATTCACTATAATCAACATTATATTAATAACTTGATTGATTGTTTTTGCAAACAAACGATACAAGATCTTTTATTAATAATCCATTGATATGAGAGGAGTCATTTGTCTACCAAAGAGAGTAACAAATGGTGAGATTTTTCATGAAGGTATGTATGCATAGCGTCATGATGGAAAGAATTTATTAAAAACAGAGGGTTAAAACAAAAGGAGATTTTTATTAGAGGTTGGTTACAAGTTTTGAGAATTTCGGAATATTAGGAAATCTGTCATTACTAACCAAAAACTTTTTGGTTTAGTGGGTACAACTTTCTGTTCAGGGGAATTGAGTGAAGATACATCGTTTGAGATGTATTGTATCGAGAAATTTGGAGCGTCAGGAAATAGAGAATTTGGAAATATTTGGTATTGAGGAGTATGAAGTATAAGGTGACGGAGAATTTGGCTCAACGTTCTTCTACGGCATCTCTTGGCTTGAACTTCGTCCAACTTCGAATGCTGCTTGACCACCAATCAAATCTTCATATGATTCGGTAGCTCTTCTGAGTTTTTGACGTAAAGGTGAAAAATAAAATAGGTGACGATGGAAGTGATCTTCTGAGTGAGTTCTATATCAGACTGGGGTCGTGATATTTGTACGTAAGGATCTTCAGTATTCGGAGAATTTTTATTGATAGATGAGGTATTAGTATTATGGATATTAGTTTTGACATTCACGGGCGTTCCTGAAGACATGCTACAGTAGTAACCGAGAATAATATTTTATAAGGATTTTGTATGTTAAAGATATAACAATACAGACGAAATAACAATTGTATATGAGTAACTACTAAGCATGTAAGATAATCTCAACAGATAAAGTATTGAGCACGACAGTCTGCAGACACGGAGGGCATAAAATATTATGGTGTAAAATCATTATTTTGAAAATGTAGTTATAGTTTTAATGTTTGAAAACATTTAATTCTCTATAACTGTATCTCTGATGCCAATCTGTAACACCCCCATTTTTAAAGTTTGTCGCAGCGGAAAAGTAATTTGGGTGTTACGGTGAGGATCGAGGTTTTAACCACATAAAACGGTTTAAAAGAAACGTTTTGAAAATTATTTGTCATTTAAATAATAATTTTGATAAAAGATGAACCATTTGATTTAAAATCTTATGAAAAGATATAAAGGCTTGTAAAAATGACAAATTTGATTTTTACACCATTTTAATTTATCAGAGTAATAAATGCCCACTCCGTGTCTTGTCCTGCTCCGTTAAATTACCTGAGATACACATGCTTAAAAGTGTCAACACAAAGGTTGGTGAGTTTATAGAGTTTTAGGAAAAACCCTTTATTTTGTTAGATTTCAGGAATATTTGGTATTAATAAAATACAAACAGAAATGAAACAAGTATCGAGTATATTCACAAATAAATCATATAAATATTCAATCACATTCAATAAAGAATCAATAATCTTAACATGAGCTGGAAACTCATGATACTAAATCGATCAGATAAACAATTCACATATGGGCGAACCTATACAGCTGTATCTAAATATATGCTGAAAACATACATTCTTTCCTTTATAGATATTGCACCAAGCCTCATGACACGCAAGACGTTAACAGAAGGGGTGTTCTATCAAATCAATGACAGATTTTGCCCTCGTGTAATAGGTGATTTGCCAATTCCTATTTTTACTCAAATATAGTGTATCACGACTAATGCGGCTAACCAATTGCAATTGGCATTCCGTCAAGCATTAGTGGGATCGGGGGTCAATCCAAAACAGGTTTCGAATCTGTCCACTATATTCGCGCTCACTTCACAGTGATTAATGGCTCATGATAGAGGGGCTTTATGGCGATAAGCTAACTTAGGCAATATCAAGGACCTATGGGCTCATTTAGCATAATATCATGAAATCAAGTATCGTATCACAGTAACCAATTTGAAAACAGTATCGTTTGAGTATCAGAAATTCAGTTTGAAAATAGTATCGCTTGAGTATCAGAAATTCAGTTTGAAAATAGTATCATTGGAGTATCAGAAATTCAGTTTGAAAATATCATCATTTGAGTATCAGAAATTCAGTTTGAAAATATCATCATTTGAGTATCAGAAATTCAGCAGAAATTCAGTTTGAAAATATCATCATTTGAGTATCAGAAATTCAGTTTGAATATATCGCCATTTGAGTATCAGAAATTCAGTTTAAAAATATCATCATTTGAGTATCAGAAATTCAGTTTGAATATATCGCCAGTAACACATTTATATCACATATCACAATAATCGAATTGAGAACATTCTCATATGAGTATCAATATTTCAGTCAAATAATTCATCAATAAATATATATTTCACATACCACAATAATCACATTGGAAACATTGATATATTATAAATCAGAAATTATATTATTTTAATATCAATTAGGAAATTGATTTGAATCATGTATTTTATTTTATTTCATATACTTATCAAGTTATCAAAGTATATGTAAGCATGTATCTCCCCCAATGAGTTAAAAACAATTATTTGAAATGGGGCTATGACTCACCTGGATTGATTTGGAAATGATGAAAAGTAAAGTAGAACGAGATTTATGGGAACGATTATAGAAACGTCTTTGATACGGAACCTGATAAATAAATTTATCAGAGAATATAACCAAATACTATTTGGTAATTACGAACGAATAACGAATAAGATTTATTCGTTATGACGAATAGATGATGTGCAGTGAAATTATTATGTCATGCATGATATGTTAAAATACTTTATTTAAAATATCCATCGTAGTTTTACCTTTTTAATCGTAAATAAAAATATTAACTTTTTAAATATCGTTATATATATAATTAATGTAAAAATAAATAATATAAATATAAAATGTAATAAAATGCATATGACGTGAGGGTTGCCGTAAAATAGAAAATAAAATAAGAATGTCAAATAGATTATGTGTAGTCCTTGTCCTTTTTCCAATTTTACACTTTTTATACTAACGGCGTTAGCGTCACACCGTTAGTCCTTTATATATATATTTTTCAATTATAATCCACTATATGTCCAATATTACAATCTAAGCTTGTAACAATCCTATATTATCAATTTTTATCCTAACTTTCTGTTTCTACATTTTTAGTCCTTTCTTTTCACAGTTTTCACTTTTAGTCCCTATAGGTGTCGTCGCGTTACATTTTTAGTCCAAATTTGCAAAAATGATTATAAAAATTTTATAAAAATTTCCGCGGCTTCTTTTATTAATTTCAAGCTTATTTCAACTGCTTATTTTATAAAAAGCTTATTTTTCTATCTAATGGGCCTTAACGAAACATTACATAAGCCCATTTAAAAATTTAGAGGCGAGGGCATGTAAATTATTTTGGGCTTGAACTTGGGCTTCCTTTATGATTCTAAAAATATATTTTATGGGTCCAGTGGGCTTACGGTTCTTAAATTCTTGTTGGGCCTTGAATTAGCCCACTTCGACAACTATAAGGTTTTTAACAAGTTTTTATTTTGAAAATATGGTTTTCGTCGATTCAAAATGGCTCGTTTAGTGTGTCAAAAGTGATTATTTTTGTAAGTTGTATAAATGAAAATAATAGTTTTCTAGGTGGTCTATTAGTACGTAGAAAAATATAGTATGCTTGTTACGTGAAATTAAAAGTTATACGTATGGTTTGTAGCGTGTATGAATCGATTATATATTTTGGAAAAACTTGAAATATTACTAAGTGTTGTGACAAATTTTTATACGATGGATTATGAATCGAAAATGATTTATTTGATGCATGTAACTTGAGAATAAATGTGCAGTGTGAGTGCTACGTGACTCCTAGGCCTTCCAAGATGGAGGCTAGTCACGCTCGTGTTTCTATATAACAATATTTATACGTAAACTATATATAAAAGTATATATGATCGAATAAAAATAAATATGATGCATGACATAGATTTAACGTATAATTTTGAATGGAAATGATTTGAAATAACTTACAACACCACTAGGGTGGTATAGAGTCGAGAGTGGATGAATGAAACACAAGATACGATCAAATTCGACTATAACCCAAGTAATATACGAATATATTAAAGTCGATTACCCTTTCTTGCGTCCAAACAATATTGAAATCAACTTCTGGCTTTTATGAGATAGTTTTTAGAAAGAAAGAAAGTTTGGAAAGTGTATGATAATTGAAAGAACGGATGCATGCATATACGTTTATATGTATCAATTGAAATGAATTCGCATGGTTCTAAATTCATCCAAGGAAACACTTGTACAATGCATGTCAGGGATATTAGCTTCCAAGGACGATTTTTATTGTTATAAAATGGAATGAGAGTGCATGAATTTAGGAAGGTTGTCTAGGTGAATCATGAAGATGTCGACACCTATATTAATATGTATACGATTTGCATAATCGTGTGTAACTTGGATATAATTGATCATCATTAATATTTAAAAATGAAAACATGTTAGAAATATTATTAGGATCATTTAGAAACAAACCGGGATTAAAATGGTTAAGAAATGAATATTTTATGAATCGATTGAATTGATTTTTGTTCGATCACTTTGCCACCTAAAAATGTATCAAACGTCGTCCCATGAACTTGGGATTTGACACACTAATATTTGGTTAGGTGGTGAACGAGATGGTGCAAAAATATATATGTGTCGTGTGTATGAATTGAAAATAAAAGAGGCGTTTTGAAGCTTATTTGGTCGATTTATATGAAAAATTTAGAAATAAAATGGGTTAATTATTTGGGCCGGTTGGGCTTATGAAAGTTTAAGGGTCCGTTTGATTTTGTAATTATTTTTATTAATTTAGGATTAGTGATATTAATATTTTGTTAATTGTGTCGAGAACTTGTTTTGTCGTTTGGTGAATTTTGCAATATCGTAATCGTGACCATTTTAATATACAAAGAAAATTTTAAATTTTCCCGTAAAAATGGTGATTACAATAATGACAGAGATTATTTATTTAATTAACCGAAGTTAATTATACGAATTTTTGCGTGGTTTTACATCATTGTCCAAATATATGTTGATGATATTATATTTGGATCGACTTGTCAAGACATGTGTGATGAATTTGCCAAAATCATGCATGATGGGTTTGAGATGAGTATGATGGGTGAACTTAACTTCTTCCTAGGATTACAAATAAAAAAATTAGAAGATGGAATATTTTTTAACCAATCTAAGTACATTAAGGAAATGCTTAAGAAGTTTGGCCTAGAAGACTCAAAACCCATGAAAACTCCCATGTCTACGGAGGTAAAGCTCACAAAGGACGATGAAGGTGAGTCCGTAGATAACACCAAGTATAGAGGAATGATAGGTAGTTTACTATACTTGACGGCAAGTAGACCCGACATCATGTTTAGTGTCTGCCTTTGTGCCCGTTTTCAAGAGGATCCCAAAACCTCTCACCTAGAAGCGGTTAAGCGTATCTTCCGATACGTTAAAGGCACTATACACTTAGGATTATGGTATCCTAAGGAATCCGGCATAGAAACCATTGTCTATGCGGATTCGGATCATGCGGGAGACTACGTAGATAGAAAGAGCACTAGCGGCATTTGCACGTTTATGGGATGTTGTCTAACGTCTTGGTTTTCGAATAAGGAAACTGCTCTTGCTATTTCTACCACCGAAGCCGAATATGTAAGCGCCGGAAAGGCATGTCAACAAGCACTATGGATGAAACAAGCTCTCGTAGACTATGACATTAAGTTAGAAAACGTCCCCATTATGTGCGATAACAAAGGTGCGATAGATTTAAGTAAAAATCCGGTGCAACACTCTAGGACTAAACACATAGAAATACGTCACCATTTTCTTAGGGATAATGTACAAAAAGGAAATATATCTATAGAAAAGGTTGCATCGGAAGACAACATGCGGATATATTCACAAAACCCCTTAAGCGTGAATTATTCAACCACTTGCGTTTAGGATTAGGAATGATGGAACAAGTTGACTAAATTATATTGAATTATTTCAAATTTATACTTGCATGAAATTTATTTTTCTTCCATTTCACATTTTTCTAAGTCTAGGAATCTATTTCGCACAAAACCAAAGATTGAGAAAATTTATTTTCTTTGCATAAACCTTTTTATAAAACTCAATCAATTTTCTCTAAAAATTATTCTCACAATCTAGGAACCCCATGAAAATCATTTTCCTTGCATTGTTGACTAATTCTAAAAACATTGTATTTCAAAATCATGCATAAATTCTCACATAAATTGTCAAGATATATAATCTAATATATGTCTTTGACATTCATGATCGAGCAAAAATTGAATCAAGGAGATTATTTGGATTGTTTCTTAGGATCGTTATTTCTTTTTGCTTCTAGGAGTCGAAACAATCACAACTCCACATTTGTTGCATATAGACACTCACTAGGACAAATTCACTAATAATGGTGTCATCTTGATCCATCACTAGTTTTTCACTCACTAATTATCCTTGCCTTTAATCTAAAATAGATGCCTTAGGAAGTTTAATTATGCTTGCCCTTATTTGCCTCCTCTTGCTTATTATATGTTGATTATATGCTCTTTTGCTTATGTGTTTTTGCATGCATGCTATATCTTGATTAGATTAGACTCTATATTGCCTAAGAAAATTGAACTTGCTTGAATTCTAATCCAAACACATAACCTTTCTGCAAATTTTCTGCCAAAAACCCAATTCTGGCAACCTGGAAATCACCAGATGGGCGGCCCCCTTAATTTTGTAAGGCGGCCCCCTTAATCATTAAGGGGACCGCCCCCTAATTAAGGGGACCGGCCATCTGATGGTCGGGTTTACAGAATCTTTTCTACTTTTTAGCCCATTTCAAACTACAATTCCAACTACACAAATCCAACTCATCCATACCAAACCTATGATCCCCTCCACATTGCCACGGAAAAACAAAAGTTCCGTGATGAAATAAACTAAATCCATGATCTTAGTGATCTCCTTGCTATGCATCTTGCACAACGCAACAAAGGGCAACCTCCATCATCACCCTATGCAAATTGCCTTCCCCACTCTCTCAACTTGGATCAAGTTACAAACCACACTCACTTTTGCCCTTGTTGCATATTCCTTCAAAAACAAATCCTCTACTTGAGTGAAGATATTTCTTGGATTGAATATCTTCTAACTCGTAATCATCCAATACCACCCTTAACACGATACAACATCGTGAGATCCACTTCTTCCGCTCCACACTCCACTCCATATCCCTCTCAATCAAACATCTAAGCTTTATGCTTATGTTTCTCTTCAAGCAAATAAAACAATCAACCATGGGTTGCAAGCAAGTCCAAGTGCTCTCTTAGGCAATATAGGACTATGTCTTTTCTTTTGTGTCATATTTATCAATATGCTTCAAGCATATTGAATGTTGTAATGCTTATCATTTCTATAATGCTTGAATGAATCTATGTTTAGTTGCATAATTGTTGCCTTGCATATACGTGTATCTTGCTCTCTTCAAATAGTTTTGTAGCTAAGATCTCCATTGCTCGTTCCCTTGGTGCTCTCAAATGAGGGGGAGCATACATCAAGGGGGAGCATTCTACCCGTTTAAACTTCCCTCGCGAAGCTTACTCGGCTTAACCTTTTTAATTATACAAAAAGGGGGAGAAGAGAAATGTAAACTCTATAATACTTGTCTAAAAACAAGTTTTAGATATATTGAGTTTAAAGTTTTGTAATAATCAAAAAGGGGGAGATTGTTGACATAAATAATGCCTAAAAACATTATTAACATGTTATCAATATCTCTATGTTTTAATTATCACAAAATATAAACTCATAGAACTAAAACTTGTGACATAAACAAGTATTTAGTGATTAATAGTTCTCTTTACATCCAAATCACTTAAGGTATGAATAAACAAAGTGTTTAGTGTATTTTATGATCAAAGGGGTATTTAATTAACTAATGCAGAGTTTATTTAATTATATAAACATATTATATATTTTTGAAAAACACTTTTGGTAATAAAGAAAAATGTTTTATTCATACTAAATATATGAATTCAAATTTTTAACCAAAATCAGTTAGTTTTTCACCAAATAAACTTTTCCCACTAAAAGACAAAGATTCTGGCCGTTTCAGCTGGGCGGCCCCCTTAATTATAAGGGGCGGTTCCCTTAAAATTAAGGGGACCGGCCTTGATTTAAGGGGACTGACCACGCTCCTCTGTCAGAATCTATTGCCTATAAATACGACCTTAAACCTGAATTTTTTTCTCACCTTTAGCACTTCAGAACTTTCTGTTCTAGATCTCCATTTCCAATCTATAAATCCTTTGATCATACATTCTTAAATCTTTGTTTCAAAGTGATCCAAACATCATCCCATCAAGTGCAAGAGAAGAATACTTCTATCCCTCAAGACAAAAAGTATTACAACTTGTTGTGATCTCCACATCTAAGTTGTTAGTGTATCATCATTGTTATTATTTCATTGTGTGATTAGTTGTGAATATTTGTTAGAAGATAGTGTAGTTTGATATATAGTGTGATTGGTTAGAAGAATAGTTGTGAAGAAGATAAGTTAGGAAGAAGATTGGTGTGTAGAAGAATAGGTGTGAAGAAGATTGGTGTGTAGAAGATTGGTGTGAAGAAGTGGTGTGATTAAGTAGTGAATAGGTGTGAACTAGTTGTGTAGAAGTTGTGAAGTTATTGTGGTGTGTAAATTGGTGTGTAAGGTTTTCTCCGCCATAAGGGAGCTTGTTGATATAGTGAAGAAAACTCTTGAGTTAGGTGCTCGGGGAGTGGAGTAGGGCAAGGAAGGTGACCTTGTAGCCGAACCACTATAAATCTCTTGTCTCTCGGTTCGATCTTTCCAACCCTTATCTATTTCTTTACTTACGCTATTATTGCTTTATCGTACATACTTAGTGTTGTTCATATTGTGCAAGACTTGATTTCATATAGCATCGAATCTATATTTTATAAAACAAAGAAAACTTTCAAACAAAATTTTATAACATTTTAAAAACGACGTAAAACTATTCAACCCCCCTTCTAGTTTTCCACAATTACAAAATTTACACTATAACAAGCGCAATGTGTATAAAAGTATCAAAGAATTTCATGTATCCAAAATTTCGTATGACGGTTTTATATATTTGAATATCCAAAAATATTTTATCCAAATATGTGAATTATGGAAAACTTATATTTGAGTCAAGAATTAGTTATATTACAAATCACTAAATTTACACCATAACAAGCACAATGTGTATAAAATGATCAAGGAATTTCGTGTATCTAAAATTTCGGATAACAGTTTTACATATCTGAATAACTATTACTCAAGTAACCAAATTAATATTATATATACTATGTAATAACATAATGTAAGATAAAACGACTAAAGTTTTCATGGATTACATGCTCCAGAGTAAAATTTATTATAGATTAAGTCTTTGTAAGGGAATTCACATCTAAAACGAGCCTGCCCTGTCGTGTGTTTAAAAACCAGAGGTATCCCCTTTTTTAGGTGCCACTTGAAATCTCCCTTGATTTTTATCCATAAGATATTATCGTCTAACATCTTTCGAAACATCATCATTTCATCTTCTGTTAGACGGCCTAAATATCACTACAACCAGTTGGTCTTTGCGGATGTTTGAAACGTGCTAGCAGACATTGCAATAATTGGACGAAACTTATAAGTGCTTGTAGTCAACATGAAAGTCCCCAAGTGGGAAGGCTCTATATTACTTAATATTTTGAAACTAATAGGAAGGCTAGCGTTGCCTCCAAATGTTACCATATTTTTGTTACTAATGTTTAGGTCGATGTACGTTGATTATATGTTGTGCATCCTTACATGTAAACTACCCATATCCCCGACAAAATTATACCTTTTGGGCATCTCTTCTGCTCTCTGTGGTAAACAAAATAAAAAACATAAATATTCTATATCATACATTATTTGACAGATTGGCATCTAAAATTAAGACAAGTAACTTACGATTGCATTATCCATTTCCAGTCCTGTTGCAGGATAAATAGACGCACCGCTTATTTCAAAAGCTGCTTGTGCTATATTTCAAAAGTTTCTTGTGCCATATTTCGTAACTTATAAATTGAGATATGTAACTCTATGTAAATGAAGGAATTGTGTAATTAATTCTGAAACTTCCACTCAATTAAGGAAACAATTGATTGTGTGTCCTAAAATAAAGTGTAAGTTCTAGATCAAACAAAAATGGTAATTAAAGTATATGATGAAAATCTCAACCTGTTTAGGTAAATCCAATGGGTGATAATTAACAAAGCTTTTATTATTTGAAATATTTTACGTTTTAAGGGTTTTATTAATAACAATTCTATGGGTTGTGGTTAAATTAACAAAATAGTATTAAATAAACTAATATATTCTATAATATATACATATATTCGTTTTAAATATAGAATGTGATGTTAAACATGATATGTTTGGTGTTTATTAGTAATTGTTAATTTTTTAAAAATGTTTAACCACAACCTATAGGGTTATTGTTAACAAATCTCTAAAAAACGCAATCAAATTCATAGAAAAGTAGGATAGATTTTCAAGAGATATGTATTAGTGGATTTCAAAAACATGTCATTTAAGAAATTCTTAAAATAGGGGTTATATGTTCGAATTTCAGAAAATATTGTATGTATCCAAAATTTCGGATAACGGATTATATGATCAAGGAATTTCATGTATCCAAAATTTCGGATAACGGTTTAATATATCTGAATATCCGAAAATATTTTATCCAAATATATGAATTATGGAAAACTTATATTTGAGTCAAGAATTAGTTATAATACAAATCACTAAATTTACACCATAACAAACACAATGTGTGATAAAGGAATTTCATGTATCCAAAATTTCGGATAACAGTTTTATATATCCGAATAACTATTACTCAAGTAACCAAATTAATATTATATATACTACGTAATAACATAATGTAAGATAAAACGGCTAAAGTTTTCATGGATTACATGCTCTGGAGTAAAATTTATTATAGATCAAGTTTTTGTAAGGGAATTCACATCTAAAATGAGCGTGCCCTATCGTGTGTTTAAAAACCAGAGGTATCCCCTTCCTTAGGCGCCACTTGAAATCTCCCTTGAGTTTTATCCATAAGTTATTATCGTCTAACATCTTTTGAAACATCAACATGTCATCTTCTGTTAGACGACCTAAACATCACTACAATCAGTTGGTCCTTTGCGGATGTTTGAAATGCACTAGCAGACATGGCAATAATGGGACGAAACTTATAAGTGCTTGTAGTCAACATGAAAGTCCCCAAGTGGGAAGGCTCTATATTACTTAGTATTTTGAAACTAATAGGGAGGCTAGCGTTGCCTCTAAGCGTTACCACATTTTTGTTACTTATGTTTAGGTCGATGTACATGGATTATATGTTGTGCATCCTTTACATGCAAACTACCCATATCCCCGACAAAATTATACCTTGTAGGCCTCTCTTCTGCTCTCTATGGTAAACAAAATAAAAACATAAATATTCTATATCATACATTATTAGATAGATTGGCATCTGAAATTGAGACAAGTAACTAACAATTGCATTATCCATTTCTGGTCCTGTTGCAGGATAAATAGACGCACTGCTTATTTTAAAATCCGCTTGTGCCATATTTCAAAAGTTGCTTGTGCCATCTTTCGTAACTTATAAATTGAGACATGTAACTATATGTAAATGAAGGAATTGTGTAATTAATTTTGAAGCTTCCACTCAATTAAGGAAATAATTGATCGTGTGTCCTAAAATAAAGTGTAAGTTCTAGATCAAACAAAATCGGTAATTAAAGTATATGATGAAAATCTCAACCTGTTTAGGTAAAGCCAATGGGTGATAATTAACAAAGCTTTTGTTATTTGAAATATTTTATGTTTTAAGTGTTTTGTTAACAACAATTCTATGGGTTGTGGTTAAACATTCCTCAATTAACAAATTAGCATTAAATAAACTAATATATTTTATAATATATACATATATTCGTTTTAAATATGAAATGTGATGTTAAACATAGTATGTTTGGTGTTCATTAATTGTTGATATTTTTAATTTAAAAATGTTTAACCACAACATATAGGGTTATTGTTAACAAAACCTTAAAAAACGCAATCAAATTCATACAAAAGTAGGATAGATTTTCAAGAGATGTGTTAGTGGATTTCAAAAGCATGTCATTTAAGAAATTCTTAAAATAGGGGTTATATATCCGAATATCCGAAAAAATTGTATTTATCCAAAATTTCGGATAACGGTTTATATGATCAAGGAATTTCATGTATCCAAAATTTCGGATAACGGTTTTATATATCCGAATATCCCAAAATATTGTATCCAAATATGTGAATTATTTGAAAACTTATATTTTAGTCAAGAATTAGTTATATTGCAAATCACTAAATTTACACCATAACAAGCACAATGTGTATAAATAATCAAGGTATTTCACGTATCTAAAATTTCGGAATACTGTTTTATATATTCGAATATCCGAAAATATTGTATTCAAATATGTGAATTGTTGGAAACTTATATTTGAGTCAAGAATTAGTTAAATTACAAATCACTAATTTACACCATAACAAGCAAGATGTGTATAAAATGATCAAGGAATTTCATGTATCCAAAATTTCGGATAACAGTTTTATATAGGGCTGTAAACGAACCGGACGAACCGGAACAGAACCCTGTTCATGTTTGTTCATTTAATTTTAACCGGACAAATAAACGGACACGGACACTTAAACGGACGAGTTTTCTTGTTCATGTTCGTTTATTAAGAAAATGAATTGTTCATTTTCGTTTATGTTCGTTCATTATGACACTAAACGAACATAAACAGTCGAACATAAATGAAAATAGACAAACAAACATAAACTTTATTGAATTCTTCACAATATATTATTTTATAAGTGTTGCTTTGTTTAAACAAACCAATTTATAAAATTATAAAATTAAAAGATATGATATATGAACATAAATAAGTAAATAAACATAAACGAACGCCTAATCGGACGTTCACGAACATAAATGAACGAACGAGAGTTTTGGTCATGTTCGTTCATTTAACTAAACGAACGTAAAATATTATTCATGTTCGTTCATTTAGTAAACGAACAAACATAAACGAACTTTTTACCGAACGGTTCATGAAATGTTCACCTGAACGTTCAGTTCGTTTACAGCCCTAGTTTTATATATCTTAATAACTATTACTCAAGTAACCAAACTAATATTATATATACTACGTAATAACATAATATAAGGTAAACAACTAAAGTTTTCATGGATTACATGCTCCAGAGTAAAATTTATTATATATCAAGTCTTTGTAAGGGAATTCACATCTAAAACGAACATGCCCTGTCGTGTGTTTAAAAACTATAGGTATCCCCTTTTTAGGCGCACTTGAAATCTCTCTTGAGTTTTATACATAAGTTATTGTCGTCTAACATCTTTTGAAACCTCAACATTTCATCTTCTGTTAGACGGCCTAGACCTCACTACGATCACTTGGTCATTTGCGGATGTATGAAACGCGCTAGCAAACATGGCAATAATGGGACAAAACTTATAAGTGCTTGTAGTCAACATGAAAGTCCCCAACTGGGAAGGCTTTATATCACCCGATATTTTGAAAGTAATAGGGAGGCCAGCGTTGCCTCCAAGCGTTACTATATTTTTGTTACTTATGTTTAGGTCGATGTACATGGATTGTGTTTGTGCATCCTTTATATGTAAACTCCCCACATCCTAGACAAAATTACCGAGTATGATGTATGCTATTAGAAAAAAAATGTGGGAATGCCAACTAGGGTAGTAGTTATTGTGCATGCATTGTTTCTTATCCCCCTAAACAGTTATACCTTCTAGGCATCTCTTCTGCACTTTGTGGTAAACATAAATATTATATATTATACATTATTAGATTAATTGGCATATAAATCTGAGATAGGTAACTTACGATTGCATTATCCATTTACGGTCCTATTGCAGGATAAATAGACGCACTGCTTATTTCAAAAGCTGCTTGTGCCATATTTCGTAGTCAACGGTCGAAAAAAAAAAAAAAAAAAAAAAAAAAAAAAAAAAAAAAAGAAAAAAAAAAAACTCAATAACATGCAGTAGTTTTAATAAGTCAAACTAATTTGGTTATCTTATACACTCATGCATTTGACTAAATTAGAATAAGGGGCGGTAAATATATCGGTTAGTGATATGTATAGAGCATTTTACTTGGCACACAGAGAATGAATGTGTTATGACTATTATGCCCTCAGCCTCAACTTTCATCTTTTTTATTTTCGCACGTTGACGTTTCCTTCTCTTCTTGATTTCACTCACAGCATTTCTAATGTTATGTCACCGGCCCTATATCAGAATTGTAAAGTGCGCTGAAATTTCAAGTTATCTTTTCACAATATCTAAAGTGACGGTGTTTTTAGACTTTGTAATAGCTATGAGAATATCTTTTTACTATGCTTTTAAGTGAAGAATGAGAGGAAGTTAAGTGTCAATAACGACCGCCACTGGTGAGGTGGCTTAATGTTTATATGGAGATGAGTTTGTGGAAAACTAGAAGGGGGGTTGAATAGTTTACCATTTTTTAAATCCTTTTCAGCATGAATATCCTTTAAAAACTTTACGTTTGCTTAAAGATATAAACACAACGTTATATGTTTGATCCTTTGAAAAGCTTTTCATGAGAATAACAATTCTAACTTTACTTGTTTCATACTTTGAAAAGCTTTACTTGTGATGATCCTAACTTTGCTTGTTTAGTTCTTTGAAAAGCTTTACATTTGTTTAAAGATATAAACACAACTTTACTTGTTTAAATCTTTGAAAAGCTTTATATGTGATTAGTGATTCTAACTAAAAGACAACATGTAATAAGCAAAGATAAAGAAAGAAACGATCAAACCATAACACGATTGTTTATCGTGGTTCGGCTACAAGGACTCTTTTTCCTTGCCCTACATCCACGCCCCGAGTTTCCAACTCGAGAGTTATAAGCACTAATCAACAAGCTCCTTTCACCGGCGGAGAAAACCTTTACAACGTCGCTTACACTTTTACCGACACTAAGCTAGATGTCGAGTTCTTTTACACGGGTACAACCACTCTCATCGTCGCTTACACTTTTACCGACACTAAGCTAGATGTCGAGTTTTTTACCAAGGGTACAACCACTCCCGTTAGTTCTTTTACAAGGGTACAACAACTCCCGACACACTATGTATTTTGAGGCCTAAAATACTAACCAATCACTTCTACATACATGATACAAATAAAGTATAAACTACCAAAGCTTATACATGACAAAGCTAACAAGACTTGCAACTTTAGAGTTGAAGCTTGTAACTTCTTGAATGATCTTGTGAAGTCCCTTGCTACATAAGAGAATCACACAAGTCAAAATGTTATTGAGTTAGTTGAGAGAGTATATGAAAATATGTCCTAAAGGGGTGACTCAAAACTAACAAATGGTTTGGTATTTATAGCAAACCATTCTGCAGGTCTGGCGGATCAGGCGGAACCCTCAGATGGGTTCCGCCCGTGTACCCCCAGGGTACCGTCAGGGCTGCAGTTGGTTTTTGCAATAAATCTCCTAAACCAAACAAGGTCACATCTCATTACACCTAGTCAAACACAAGTCTTGCAAGCAAACATATGGTTAGTCAAACACACTTTCTTACCATAAATGAATATCGACAAAGCTTGCCCTAAATGTGATGTGACATTACTATTTTAAGAAATAAATGTGATGTGACAAGACACTTTCTAATTTAAGAAATAAAAATAATGTTTTGTTTAAAAGGAAATGTAAACATTAGTTTAAACAAGACTTAAACACTTAAAGTGATGATTTACTCTTAGCTAAAGTTCATACTTTGTCATTAACAAAACTTAGCAAAGATCGTAAAATATAAATAACGTTTTTAGGCGATATTTGTATTAACAATCTCCCCCTTTTTGTTGATGACAAAATATAAACTTTATTTATAAGTAAGTTACTAGTTTTAGTGTTAAGTCTTATAAAGTTAGTATAAAAACTTGTTTTTGCAAAGATGAGGTGATAAGCACAAAAAAAAATTTTGAAACAAGTTTATATATAAATTCTCCCCCTTTTTGTCAAAACCAAAAAGAAGAGTAGCGAAGCGGAAGTAAGCACTTGCTCCCCCTTGGACGATACTCCCCCTAAATAGAGTGCCAAGAGAGGAGACATGGATTTTGAACCTACAAGAAAAAGGTTAGTTGTTACACAAGACAATTCATGAAAGCATTTCATGTCTAAAACACACAACTAAGAGTTGTGAAGTGGAATAACGCAACACTCATGCTCCCCCTTGAATATTACTCCCCTAAATGGAGTATCAAGGAAGTAAAACATGGATAATGATCCTACAAAAAGAAAGGTTAGTTCCTAAAATACAAGATATATATGCAAACCTTGTAGTAGAATGAAATACATTTCACGTAGAATTTTGATTCTTAAAAAGTGAAAGACAAGAAATTAGGACGACATTATCCTACTTCTTAAAAATAAAGAAAAACCAAAAATAAACTAAGAACAAAAAATGCTACAAGGAAATCATCATTTTCCTTAATGAGAAATATTTTCCAAAAACAAGGCTAAGGTTGTTTAAGGATGAAAATGTGTGTTGAGGGTTGTAGCGGGCTTTATTTTGAATGTTGTGGAGGTGACACGGTTTTGGTTTAAATGGTGAAACATTTTCCAAAAGAAACGATTTTGTTTCATTTTGGAGACTCTAAACTTGAGGTGGTGTTGGTGCTCTAAGCTTGGTTTGTTGGTTTTAATAAGAAATATTTTCCAAAAGAAACGGTTTTGTTTCATTTTGGAGACTCTAAGCTTGAGACTATCCAAAATATGGTTTAGGATAAACCTCATTTTATTGGATAGGGTGAAACAACAATGGTTTTGGGTGATGATACTCTTGTTGTGGTGGTTGGTTGTGGTCGAAAGACTCATTTTGGTTAAGCAATGACCTTAGTTATTCATTTGTGAAAGGTGGTGGTTTTGTTGGTCTTGGTGAAAGATCATTGAGATGCTTCTATTTTCTTATACGAAGAAAATAGAGATTCAAATTGTTGGGAAGGTTCTTGTGGTTGTTGTCGTTGAACAAAGTAATGGAAGCTTGGTTATCCAGAAGGATTACTATGAAGGTTTTTGTAAATGGGGTGAAACACAAATGATTGTAGGTGTGTATGACCTTGATCATTTGGAAAAAAAATTATGGTCTAGCATTGGTAAGCCAAACTCTCAAGCAATGACGGTGGATGAGGTGCATCATCCAATGACTCATTTTGTTGAAATATTGGTTGTTGTTGGGTTTCCGTTTCGGCAATGGTGTCAAAAAGTGACAAATGATAAAGGGCTTGATGGTTTAGGTGATAGGTTTTCAAAAGTTTCCAATAGTGGATGCGGTAATGTTGGTGGTGTATGGAAAAGTTCCATTGGTGTAAGTGTTAGTGATCGATGGTTGAAAAGGGTTTTGATGGTTGAAAAGTGTATATGTTTGTATTGCCATGTTTGGGAGAGGATGTTGGAGTAGCAAGATTGAGGAAATCTTGAATAGTGGTCATGTTGATGTTGCAAAGTATTGAATATGATGTTGAGGTAGTAAGGTTAAGGAAGTTTTGGATAGGTGAAGAAATGTCAAGTGATGAGCTTGATTTGATGGTTTTGGTGAAGCAACAAGGTTTTAGCACTAATCCTAGTGGTTTTAGCTTGATGATTCGGATGAGGTGTTTGATTAAGTCATCTCAAATCTTTGGTTTGCAAGAGTTTTGAGATTGAGAGAAGTAATGGTGTTGGTGTGAGTTTTGGGGTATTCTAAAGTGATCAAACTTAAAAAGAATTGTGGGAAGGAGTGTTTGGATTTGATGTTCTACCATTCAAAGATTGAGGTATCAAATGATTTTCATGAACTTGTCACATCATTTGATGTCAATCCAATGGAATAGGGTGGAGTGAAACCAACATATGCACTCAATGCTTTGTGATTATGGGATGTGATTTGGTTGAAAATGTTCCAATGGTTTGAAGGATCCTTTAAAAGGGTTCCTTGGGTTAGTTATGTTTGAATTTGAACTTTTGGCGGGAAGTGACTTCCTAATTGTTTTAGTGAGTGAGAGTTGTCCTAATATGGTTATTGGAGGTAAGGGAAGATATTTCTCACTAAAGAAAATGGTTTGACACTTTACGAGTTTTGAACTTAAGAAAAAATGACAAAAATTTTCTACAGGTGACTGGCGGAACCCTCGCGTTACACAGGCGGAACCCTGTTTTGGGTTCCGTCTGGTCCGTTGGGCCATTTCCGGGTTGCCCAGAAATTTCACTAGCGGAACCCAATCTAGGGTGCCGCCAGATCCGCCAGACCTGAAAAATTTGGCAGTCCGCATTTTTGACCCGCGAGACGTTTTTCAAATTTTTTGAAAACTTCTAAAATCAAAAAGATAATGCATATCTGGTTAGGTAATGCAAAAATTGGACATGTAAACACACATACTGTTAGGAATACAAATATTCCTGTAAAAGTCTCGGTCACCTAATGATTGTAATAGCATTAAGTTAGCTCGTAGTTAGTTTATTTATTAGATTAGATATTATAGTAATAGTTTAGATATTAGTCACACCGTGGAGGAAGGACGGGTCTTTACTCACTGTATACCAGATCCACAGCCCACAGGAGGGCGTATATTGTAATTGTATATATACCCCTTCCCACACAAGGGAAGGGTTGGTTGTTTCTCATAATACACACACCTCATTAGGTGTTTCTCTCACTAGAAACCTCCCACTCTCTCAACTCTCTCTCTCTCTAACTTGTTAATCATGTTTATCATATACTTCCACAATCCAAGACCTCCCAATCCACATAATCAACAAAATATTTCGATCCTACAATTGGTATCAAGAGCCAAGGTTTCATCCTAGGATTGTTGGTGCTCAAATTTGTGGCTTGGTTTAGTGGTTTAATTTTTTGGGTCGAAATGTTTTTTATGAAAACACCTCGAATTGATTTTTGGTTGTGGTGTTTTTGATGATTTGGTGGTATTGTTGTGTTTTGAGGTGTTAGTAGTACTTAATTTTTCACTTGGGTAGGTTGAATTAGTTGATTTGTTTGATGTTTGATGTGATTTAGTGCAAGTTTCTTGGTTGAGATTAGCTTGTTTCTTGGTTGAGATTAGCTTGTTTCTTGGTTGAGATTAACTCAATAATGGGAAAAAGACAAACTGGTAAGATAGTGACTTTCTTGTATTTTTGTGTAAAGACAAACTGGCAAGATAGTGACTTTCTTGTATTTTTGTATTTTGAGGTTAGCTCAAGATTGAGATTACCTCCAGTTTGAGTTTACCTTCAGATTGAGATTACCTCCAGTTTGAGTTTACCTTCAGATTGAGATTACCTCCAGTTTGAGTTTACCTTCAGATTGAGATTACCTCTAGTTTGAGTTTACCTTCAGATTGCGATTAACTCCAGTTTGTGTTTACCTTCGGATTGCGGTTACCTCCTAGCTGTGGTTAGCTCAAGTTTGTGGTTAGTTCAAATTTGCGGTTAGCTCAAGTTTGTGGTTAGCTCGAGTTTGTGGTTAGCTCAAGTTTGTGGTTAGTTCAAATTTGCGGTTAGCTCAAGTTTGTGATTAGCTCAGGTTTGTGATTAGCTCAAGTTTGCGGTTAGCTCAAGTTTGCGGTTATCTCATCTCAAGTTTGTGGTTAGTTCAACTTTGCGGTTAGCTCAAGTTTGTGGTTAGCTCAAGTTTGTGGTTAGCTCAAGCTTGCGGTTAGCTCAAGTTTGTGGTTAGCTCAAGTTTGTGGTTAGCTTAAATTTGTGGTTAGCTCAAGTTTGTGGTTAGTTCAAGTTTGCGGTTAGCTCGCATCTTTATATAAGTTGAACTACAACAAGAACCATCACGTTCATCAAACAACCATCTAATCATTTACCAATCCAACAGTTTCTCATTTTTTTAAGGCTAGTTTTTGGGTGTTTAATGCATGAGATGACCACGAAGTTTATTTTGGTATCCCTTATTTGAGTTTGAAGTGGGTTTCACGAAGGAGCTTACTTATTTTATCTTGAAGTCGGGGTTGGTTGGATGCATGACTTTCAATGATAACTTGCTCGTGATTAAGACTTAAGTTGAAGACTTGGCTTATCTAGTTACCAGCAGTCAGGGTGGATGGTTGAAGACCTGGTTAACTATCACTTAAAGGAGTTACATTATTGTACTCAGTGTCACACGCAGAAGACGTTGTGGATAATCGCAAGAGGTGATAAAAGTATCATACTTTGTTAGGATAGTATTGAGTACTTAGAGATTTCTCTACACCGTTCTTTCAACAACAGTGCAAGCTTAAGTAACAAATTTGGGAAATTCTACTTCATTTTCAAATTGGGTATATCGGGTTTACCTCGCCAAGTGGTCATAGAAATAGCCGATAGAATATGAGGTTGGGTTGTTAGCCAAAGGGTTCAAAGGTTGAGATGTGATCAGCAATTTTCATGGGATAGTCGACGCTACAGAATGTCAATGATACTTCACAGTCTAAGCAAAATCTCTTAAGTTCCTTCAATGTCATTCATGTTTTTTTCAAGATGGTTGCTTAAGACAAGAACTTCTCGTGCATATGGTCATCCACGTCAATGATGTTTCCGAAAGTTCGAAACCATCATGGGGGAGAAACGTGTACTTTGATGATATAAGGTCAATCTCCAAGGGGAAGTAGTTTATACTACTTGACTTAGCATGGTTTGTGAAGTATTTTACATATGGGGGAAGAATTGTTGCTGATCTCTTGCATGTTTTTCCCAAACAGTTATTCACCAAATCCAACAGTTGTCATAACACATTCAATCGATCATTGTCTCACGGTTTCTTCTTGGTTTTGTAAAATCCCGCGAAAGAACCTATTTCTCGGTTTAAATCATAGATTTGTAAAATCCCGTGATGATGGAATTATCCTGGAGAAATAAAGTGCATTTCCGGATCTTAGGGCAGAAACCGGGTTCAATTCATAATCTACTGGCGGTTACTAAGGTAACACCGGTATTGAAGACAAGACGTCATGGACCCAGTGACGCACTGCACTAAACTTCCCAACCACTCAAGTTCTCTTAAAAGAGCTTGTTTCAATCTCATGGGGAACCCTGTGCAATGTATCGACCGCTCATTGCGAGCTATGTTGATACCTAAAACAGGAGACACCTCCCCAGTCTCCAGGAGCGGATCAAAACGCACTATTGAGTCTAGAGCCAAAGAGATCATCCATAAATCTCAATAGGACACACATTCCAAATATGCTTATTGTTTCACACAATGTGGAAAATAAGATAAAATATTTAGAGTCCTACGCATTATCCTTGTGGTATTGCCAGAACATCTGAGTGAAATAAAAATATTCACGATGAAGATGGAAATCCTTCTAGAGCGAACATCACTCAAGCTCTTGGTAGGTGACATGTGAGATCCATCTTGGATCAATGATCAAGTGACAACTGGAAAGCAACAATGGTGCGATTCAACATTGAATCAAACTTATTCCAGGATATGGATTGACGGATACTTTTGCTAAATCCTTTCAATGTGCTCATAAACTAATTTTTCGAGCACATTGATTGTGTATAATCTTTCAAACAAAAGTATTTTTGATGGAAATGTGATTCAAAGCTTAAAACTCTCGTCGTGTCTCAAAATGTTTATCATATGACACGCGAGTGATTTCTATAAATCAATTTCTCATCAATCCGTGAATATCAATTCACCGATTCACTCTATCGTGCTGTCTGCTTTGAGACGTTCCGGTAGGAGAACATGCTTAGTATGAAGATTCCAAAGTGGATTCTTTGGAAAATTCATTACTACAAGCTGGAAATTCCTGTCAAGGAGAGTCTTCTTTAAAAGAGACTTTACCTGATCACAGGTCAGTTTTCACAAAACCGGAGGGTAGTCTGTCCTCCCAGAACGAATGACAAAGCCATATTCGTTCTATATCTTTATTGCTAACTGTTTTATTTCAGGGACACATATAAAGATGGCGTTGATGGCCCCCATTTCCAGCTGAATCGGGTCAATCCATACCTCATGCTCACATATCCTCCATACTATCAATGAAGATAAGAGACTTGCTACAACAAATGTTGAGAGACTACCAACAACGTTTCCGCAACTCTGATGAAAAAGTCTCCTGATCCACAACTCTAATGCAAAGTCTCCTGATCCAGAAGGGTGTGAGCATGATGGTCCTAAAGTCACTACATCACATGAAGGCGATACTGCCATGGATGAGCTTGGAGATTTACTATGGCTGATGATCTTAAAGAAGCTCAAGGATCACACATCACAAAGGAATCCAAATCACAAGTTCGTTGCTTGAAGTACAAAGTGTGAAGTAAAGTGAAGAATCAGATCCTACGAGCTACAGAGACGAAAGAATGCTTAATGACCAAAGAGCTTAATTTCAAAGGTAACCTCGCTTAGGGGGAGATTGTTAGGAATACAAATATTCCTGTAAAAGTCTCGGTCACCTAATGATTGTAATAGCATTAAGTTAGCTCGTAGTTAGTTTATTTATTAGATTAGATATTATAGTAATAGTTTAGATATTAGTCACACCGTGGAGGAAGGACGGGTCTTTACCCACTGTATACCTGATCCACAGCCCACAGGAGGGCGTATATTGTAATTGTATATATACCCCTTCCCACACAAGGGAAGGGTTGGTTGTTTCTCATAATACACACACCTCATTAGGTGTTTCTCTCACTAGAAACCTCCCACTCTCTCAACTCTCTCTCTCTAACTTGTTAATCATGTTTATCATATACTTCCACAATCCAAGACCTCCCAATCCACATAATCAACAAAATTTTTCGATCCTACACATACCATAGGACTTTGACCGGGGGGTTGAGAATTTCACTATACTTAGTGAAAATTTCATAAACATGAAAATTTGACAACTTGCCAAATGGTATCTTCCTGCATCATTGTTAGTTCCTACAAGTTCCAAATAGTACCAAATATCTTACCAACACACAAATACATAACACGTAATGTTTAAATGACCAAATCGTTCAAATAGAACCTAGTGCCAAACACTCCTACACACCCGCTCTCATAGACGGTCAATCTTCTTCTTATGCATTTCAAGAAGTCTCTCGATGTTTTTGAACATCCCCTTTGTTTTCTTGAACTCCGCCGACTCATTTGGAATATCCGAAAGTTGGAAAAAGTATTCTAGAGGTGGGAGCCTAGAGTTGGGCAAAGCCTAGAGTTGGAAAATGTTTACCTTGGGCTTTGTAGATTCTCTTATCACTTAGTGGGACAAAAGCGTGTGGAATAAGAGAGTAGTCTAGGTGAAGACCTCTAGGAGTTGATGGAATGGTAGAGATGAACCTAAAGAGACGGGTCAAGAGCATTCCATATGGCATAGACGTTGTGCCTTGCACGTGAATGTCGGTTATTCTCTTGGTCATGTAGTAGGCAAGGTTGAAGGGTTGCCTAACGGACAAGGAGTAGAGCATGTAGCAAAGGCAAACATTGATGTGATCCCCAGTTTCCTATGGTGCTAATTTCATTGGCTCTAAGGAGTTCTTCCCATTCCTTGAATTGGGGCTTGAGTTCATTGAATTGCATTCCATATGGGTCCTTGATGACCTCATTTCCGGTTCTAGTTCTTCTAGTGTTGGTGGTCCTAATGAAGAGGTGGTCACGAAGTTCATCTTTGGACACAAGAGGGGTATCATAGGGATAGATGCGGTCAAAGAGTGTGTCAAGAGTTAAGAGGGAGTGCAAGTCGGAGTAGATGCAAGTACCATGGTTTGGGATACCTAGGATTTGAGCAAACTCCTCGAGAGTGAAGGAGTATTGATGACTACTAGCCCTAAAGTTAATAGACATGCGACCATACTCATCCTTGGAGAGGGTGACGGATGCATAGAATTCTAAAATGAACCTAGAACAAATACGCTCGTCGATTTCTAAGAGACACTCAAAGTTGATTGTGGCAAATTCCGTGTAGAGGTTTGTACCTTTTAAGAAGGATGGATCAATGGTTCTACCCTTATGGACATATCGTTTTTCTAAGGCTTTGAAGACAACGATTTGAGTTTGAGTAAGACCTTTGATTTTGTGGTGTTTGGGTAGGTACTTGATGGTGTCCTTGTGGTCGTAGTGAGTTAGAGGAGGTATGATGATTCCTAGAAAATCAAAATTTCACATTTTAGTCTAAGTAAACGACTATTGTAATGTGTATATTCTAGTGTGTGCCTATATGAAAACAATGTGGAGGTGCGGTTAACTTGACTCATTTAGATGCTTAAAAATGTTTTATAATGCAAGTGATGTTTCAATGACGTTTTTCATTTGTTTTAACAATGTGATGAATGGTGGTAAAGTGTGGTTGACGACCGAGAGTGGATATGTGAAATGAGGTGGTGATTGCTTGACAACACTTAAAGCTTGGATATCTTCTTTGTGTTCTTCACTTGCTAGAAAGTGGAAGAGACGCATTTCATAATGAAATTCACTTGACTTTTGACGACATAGACAAATATGTTAATGAGAGTATGGATATGACAATTGCCCTTTGTTTCAAAGAGTGACACAAAGGTGAACATAGGTTTATGTATCATGAAAGGTGGTTTAATCTTAATAGGTTAGGTTATAGTGGGGATGACACACTTGTTTGGTTACATTGTGGAATCTTCTTGTGAAGATGACTCGGTGGAGTCATTGGTGAAGATGATATTGACTCTTGGTTTCTTTGAGGGCATGGAAATCGTGGATGACTCGATATTGATAGGACAAAGGATAACTCGGTTTCTCATTTCACATTGGTTGTTTGAGGTTTGAGTGATGAAAGGTTATGAGGAAGATGCTTGAAGTTTTGTTCATTTTGTGAATCTTATGGGCTGATGGTAAGTTGGAGTTGTGAGTAAAGAGGTGTTTGGTTTTGAAATTAAAAATTAAAACATTCTGTAGCTTTGGCGGACCAGGCGGAACCAAAAGGAGGGTTCCGCCCGTATGGTCCGTGGGAACTGCAGGGAAAAATTCAAATGGGATTGTCTTTATTTTTGTGGTTTTATCCTAATGTTCAAAACTAAGGTTTTAGGTCTTATGAGTCTTTGACTAAGCCTAGGGATGATGAATGCTTCACCTTCAAGAGGTTATGTGAAAATTTTGATAGAATAGTTAACGTAGAAGACTTTCTTAGTTAAGACGTTCCTCAATGAACATTCTTACCAAGGCGATGATGATGAATCACAATATGTCGATTAAGAACATAATGGATTGAATTGTCGCCGAAGTCGATGCTTCCTTTGTTGAAGGTATAACAATGTTGATAAAATGAATTCCGTTGTTGACACGAATTTGCTTGTTCAAGCGGAGCTTGTTGATGTGCTTCTCCATCCGATACTAATTTGAGAACCTTACGTGTTTTGGAGAATCATTGGGTAAATAAGTATAAAAGTGCAAGTACCACTTGGGCTTTTCTTATCAACTTATTATCGACATAATTCCATTTGGCATACATTATGGTTTCTATTCCCGTTCTTTTGGGATGCCATAATCCTAGTTGTGTAGTACCTTACGATGTATCCAAACAAGCTCAACTAAAGAGTTATTTAAGGATCTTCTTTAACACGAGCACATAGACAAAAGCTAAACATAATGTTGAATCTAATTGTTATGAGAACAAGTAGTCTTCCGAACATTTCTGTACGTTTAGTTTTACCTACGGATTTACTAATCTCATTCTTGATAAGTCATCAATATCTTAACTATTGAGAACAAGAGAGTAACTAGGAATGTCTTTAAGTTAAAATCCCTTGCTTTTGAAACTTTCTTTTATTATCAAAAAGTCTTTCAAATATTGACACTTACATTTACATGATTACTTCGAAATATCTATTTTGTTTCACTAGTTGTTTTACTCTAAATTTCAAAAACTGTTTTTGTTGATTTTGTTTAGACACAACTATGACATATAAATCAAGTTTTATAACTTAAGTCAATTTTGCATGATTCAATGTTTGACTCAAGGTGAGAAGATGTTATTTTGTACTTTTATTCTTAATTTTTTTCACAACATACTTGTCTTGCCCTCATTTGACTTTCGACTAATTTATCATCTCCCAAAGATGATATCTTAGAAGGAGGAGATCACTCGTTAAATGTTATATTCAACGACTCCTCGACTCTTTGGGTTTTCTTACTTAAGACACTATGAACTCTATTTGTTTTGAAAAAGTCCAAGAGATACAACATCATAAGACTAAGTGTCACATTTGATGTGTAAATCCTAGATGTTGAAAACTCATTTTCTTCCACACATCCTAATGTATGCTAATGTGATTTATTTCACCTTGTGTGTTTTATGTGAGATTATCATAAAGGAGTGATTGAAGAAAAACACAATTTAAGACTCAAAGTATGGTATTTGAGAATGTTGTTTTTTGCAAGCATCACAAAAGTGTTAGACATTTTAACACTTAGGAAATTCTTAGTTAGCTCACTTGTAAGCAAGAGTTGAGTGAGACTCACTCAAGAGTTTCTTGTGTTTATCTCTTGATGGTTAAAGAACCAAAACACCTTATATCTCCTACTAGTACTAATGATGAAATTCCTTGTTGCATAGAATCTAATCTTAGTTATTACTAATAGCAAGTAAACACTTTTAGAGTATTACTAATAACACATATTCCAACACATAATACTAGAGACAAGAGACAATCAAAGTCAAGTTGAAGTAATGCGTACCTTTTAAATTGCATAGAGATGCTATCAAGAGGATAAACACAACGCGTAAAATCTTGGTTTGACGATACGCTTTGAAACTCAATTACTCATGTATCCAAGAAGGTTAGATAATCATATAAAAGCATAGAGCATAATAATCTTAAACCTTTTATCATGAGTTTCTATTAGAGATTGAATTATCTCTAAATCTCTCTTCTAGGTTAGACAAATTTTACTTGTTTTGTTTTACTAGTTGATGGTGCTTTTGAGTTAAGTCCTAATCCGGTTTTATCTTTAAACACCCTTTGACTCCTCAACAATCTTTCAAGAGATTTTGAGCCTTCATCAAATTTAACTAATATTTTTCCTTTCTCATTTTGCTTTTTAATCTCATGTTTGTAATCTAGACATAATTTACATTCTAGATCAATTTCAACATTACTCTCAATTCTAGACATTTTATCTTCTAACAAGATTTCATTTTCAAAGATATTCTTAAAAGATTTTGAAGACTCATTGTTAAAGATAGTTTTCAGGTCCATGTTGCATAAAAGTTTAGACTCATTTTCTAGTTTAGAAAACTCTAGGATAAATTTGTCAAGCAAAAGTGTTTGGTTTCAAAATGTACCTTGCTTGATGTTTTATCTAGATGAGAATCACAAACCGTATGATTGGCTTCATCTTCATCTGTGTTATTCCATGAATCGCAAGCAAGTCCACTAAGAGCTCAACATGAGTAATCATCTTCACTTACACCTTCATTTAAAACATTTAAACTAGTAGCACATGTATTCATCTCAACTAAATGTCTATCTATTAATATTTCTAAGACTTCTAATTCATATGTGAGATCAAATTGATCATCTTGACATATTTCTTGATGAAAGTTTAACATATTTTTCCAAATATCATTAGCCGTTTGACAAAAATACATTCTTTCATATTTGGTACTAAAGCTTTATAAATCATTGTTTTAGCTTTAGTATTTTTATCAAGTTTAAGATAGTTATCTTGGTTTTCAAAAACTTGTTTTCTTTGGTTTGAAATCACCAAAAGAAATAATATGCCAAAGATCTTGATCAATTGATTTCACATAGTTTTCAAAATTACTTTTCCATTCAAGTAAGTTTTCTTTTTCAAATAGCGGTGGGTTTTGAATAGGTTGCCCTTCTTTGAGATTTTCAAAATCCATGGATCGATCCAAGTTTTAAAATACATTCTATTTTAAAGATCTTGAGTAACGTAGCTCCTAATGCCAATTGTGGAAAACTAGAAGGGGGGTTGAATAGTTTACCGCTTTTTAAATCCTTTTCAGCTTGAATATCCTTTAAAAACTTTACGTTTGCTTAAAGATATAAACACAACGTTATATGTTGATCCTTTGAAAAGCTTTTCATGAGAATAACAATTCTAACTTTACTTGTTTCATACTTTGAAAAGCTTTACTTGTGATGATCCTAACTTTGCTTGTTTAGTTCTTTGAAAAGCTTTACATTTATTTAAAGATATAAACACAACTTTACTTGTTTAAATCTTTGAAAAGCTTTATATGTGATTAGCGATTCTAACTAAAAGACAACATGTAATAAGCAAAGATAAAGAAAGAAACGATCACACCACAACACGATTGTTTATCGTGGTTCGGCTACAAGGACTCTTTTTCCTTGCCCTACATCCACGCCCCGAGTTTCCAACTCAAGAGTTATAAGCACTAATCAACAAGCTCCTTTCACCGGCGGAGAAAACCTTTACAACGTCGCTTACACTTTTACCGACACTAAGCTAGATTTCGAGTTCTTTTACACGGGTACAACCACTCCCATTATTGCTTACACTTTTACCGACACTAAGCTAGATGTCGAGTTCTTTACCAAGGGTACAACCACTCCCGTTAGTTCTTTTACAAGGGTACAACAACTCCCGACACACTATGTATTTTGAGGCCTAAAATACTAACCAATCACTTCTACATACATGATACAAATGAAGTATAAACTACCAAAGCTTATACATGACAAAGCTAACAAGACTTGCAACTTTAGAGTTGAAGCTTGTAACTTCTTAAATGATCTTGTGAAGTCCCTTGCTACATAAGAGAATCACACAAGTCAAAATGTTACTGAGTTAGTTGAGGAGTATATGAAAATATGTCCTAAAGGGGTGACACAAAACTAACAAATGGTTTGGTATTTATAGCAAACCATTCTGCAGGTCTGGCGGATCAGGCGGAACCCTCATATGGGTTCCGCCCGTGTACCCCCAGGGTACCGTCAGGGCTGCAGTTGGTTTTTGCAATAAATATCCCAAACCAAACAAGGTCACATCTCATTACACCTAGTCAAACACAAGTCTTGCAAGCAAACATATGGTTAGTCAAACACACTTTCTTACCATAAATGAATATTGACAAAGCTTGCCCTAAATGTGATGTGACATTACTATTTTAAGAAATATATGTGATGTGACAAGACACTTTCTAATTTAAGAAATAAAAATAATGTTTTGTTTAAAAGGAAATGTAAACATTAGTTTAAACAAGACTTAAACACTTAAAGTGATGATTTACTCTTAGCTAAAGTTCATACTTTGTCATTAACAAAACTTAGCAAAGATCGTAAAATATAAATAACGTTTTTAGGCGATATTTGTATTAACAGAGTTGAGTGTTTGTTGTTCTTGATGAGATGATAAGATTAATTCGGTGTGGATAATTGGAGTGTTATAAATAAATTGGTCGATGTTAATCAGGAAATCTTTGTCACAACTAAGGGAGAACCATAAATATCTCTGGGCTATTTCATATATTCTTTCATTTTAGTTGAAAATTTCATATATACCCAAACATGCACTAAAACATTGTACATTATACATTCAATACTTGCACTCTTGCACTTTGGGTATATATGAAATTAATAATGAAATTAGGGTGATATATATGAAATTAATCCATAAATTTACTACTAGTATTACAGATTATTATCCATTGTTAATATTGGAAAAGAAAGAAACGTATGGTCAATCATTAAAGAAAAGATAAAAAATGGAAATGGTTTGAATTTTGTAAAGGCAAAAATGTCAAAGAGCTTTAAACATCCGTGTGCCAAGTAAAATTTTCGGTGTATAGATCACTTCCCAAATAAATAAATAAATAAACATAGAAGCAAAAATGTCAGAAAAACCCAAGGTTACAAAAAGCGCCTAGTCGGACGGTCGACACCGCCTAGCACCTAGACTGCTTGCCGCCTAGGCTGTTTGGAATACAAATATTCCTGTAAAAGTCTCGGTCACCTAATGATTGTAATAGCATTAAGTTAGCTCGTAGTTAGTTTGTTTATTAAGTAATTAGTATTAGTTTAAGTAACACCGTGGAAGAAGGACGGGTCTTCACCCACTGTATGCCTGATCCACAGCCCGAGAGTGGGCGTTTTATTGTATGTATAAATACCCCTCTCCACATGTGGAGAGGGTTGGACCTTCACTTAATCTCAAGCTAATATTACATTTTTCTCTCAAGGTTCCTCTCTTCCCCTCCTTCTTACTTCTCCAACGCCACACAAACACAACACCAATCATGTTTCCAAAATAGTTAGTATTCTACAATTGGTATCAAGAGCCAAGGTTTCATCTTAGGACCTTGTAGAATCGAATTTGATGGTATTTTGTGTGGTTTTGTGAGTTTGGTGTAACTTTCTTGTAAAAACTCTTGGTTTCTTCTCCAGTGTTGTTATTCATGTTAGTGATGTACTTTTATGTTCATTAGTGTTTGTGGAACATTGTGGTTTTGTTTGTGTTACCATTTCCTTAATCTATTTGAAGTTTGGAGGTGATTTTGGGCGTATTTCTTACCTGCGGTTAAGTCTACTGTTACATTGCTTTGTTGCGTTTAGTTTCTATAATCTGTGGTTAGTTTGACTGTGATTACTATTTTGGGAATACAAACAAAACGCAAAGATAGTGACAGTTTTGGACCATTGTCACTGCGATTAGTTGTCTGTGATTAGTCTATTGCGTTTAACTACTCTGCGGTTGGGAGTTTTCTGCGGCTGGGAGTTCTCTGCGGTTTGGTACTTTCTGCGGTTAGTGTCCTTGGTTTGCGGTTTACTCAGGTTGCGACTGGATTTTTCTGCGGTTGGAATTTTTCTGCGGTTTAGTACTCTCTGTGGTTTGTGTCTTGCGATTAGTGTTCTGCGATTGGTATCTACTGTGGTTTACTTGTCTGCGGTTTACTATCTCTGCGGTTAGGTCAAGTTGCGGTTAAATTTTTCTGCGACTAGTACACTACATTGTGAGTATCTCTTACTTTGTGGTTTGGTAGTTTCTATTTTGTAATGGCGACATCTTCTGATGACATTCAAGCTGCTGGGTCCGACACCCGACCTCCGATGTTGGACAGAACTGACTATGAATCATGGGCACAGAGGATTCGTCTTTATTGTCTGGGTAAGGAAAACGGGGTTAACATCTTGAAATCCATCGATGAGGGACCCTTTCAAATGGGTACTACTAGAGACACGGTTGCAGCAACTGATCAACAACCGGCCGTATTTGGTCCTGATAGACCTCACACTTACAATGAGCTGTCTGATGAAGAAAAGAAACGCTATGATGCCGACATCAGAGCATCGAATATCGTCATTCAAGGGCTTCCAAAAGATGTCTACAAACTTATCAACTACAACACTGAAGCAAAGGCGGTCTGGGATAATGTCAAAATGCTTCTTGCAGGGTCTGAGTTAACTAAAGAAGATCGTGAGTCTCAGCTATACGATGAATTTGAGCATTTCAAAATGAACCCAGGTGAAAGCATCACTGACTATTACGTCAGATTTCACAAGTTGGTCAATGATATGAGAGCCATCAAGATGACAATGCCCAATATACAGCTTAATTCCAAATTCGTGAATAACATGGCACCAGAATGGGATAGGTTTGTCACAGCTGTTAAGCTCAACAAAGGTCTCAGGCATACCAATCATGAACAACTCTATGCATATCTCCAACAACATGAGAAACATGCTGCTTATGATCGGCTAATGCGAGAAAAGCTCAATCCGTCTGCAACAAATGAATCTCTCGCTTTTGTTTCTAATGTTCAACAATCTAACCAAACCTCAAATGATCAATCTCAACCATCACAACCATCCTCCAGGTCTCCCCCAACCAATAGTCAATCATCAACTCCCCTTCCATCTGCTTTGAATACACAACTTGATTCTAGGTATTCTCACACTGACATGATGATTGATAATCTCTCCAACCAAGTTTCTCTACTGGTCCAATAGTTCAGAGCTGCACTTCCCTCTACTAACAACCAACTTAGGATCTCATCTAATCCACGTAATCAGGCAGTCATTGAAGACGGTCGTGTGGTGGTGCAGAATGTGCAGGGAAGACAAAACTTCAATCAAAGAAATGCTGGTAGAGATAATGGGCAGTACAGAGTTGGGAATGCTCTTCAAGCACAAGCTAAGCAGCCTAAATGCTATAACTGCGGAGGGTTGGGCCATATAGCTAGGAATTGCACTCTTCCAAAACGTCCTCAAAACTCTGAGTACTTCAAGGACAAGATGTTACTGATGCAGGCACAAGAAAATGGGACGGTGTTGGATGAAGAAGCTCTGCTCTTTCTGGCTGGTAATGATGGGAACACCTTTGATGCTGATGTGGATGATCAGCCTGTTCAGGATATGGCTCTTAATGACCCGAATATCTTTCAAGTTGAAGAGTGTGATGCATTTGACTCAGACGTAGATGACGAACCTACTGCACAAACCATTTTCATGGCTAACCTGTCTGCAGCTGCATCCTCTTCATAGCATCCTGATTCATCCATCACATCTGCTATCTCTGAGGTCGTACAAATCGTCCTTTGGTATTTGGACTCAGGCTGCTTAAAACATATGACTGGAGATCGCTCGCGGCTCAAGAATTTCGTGGAAAAGTTTATTGGTACGGTTAGATTTGGGAATGACCATTTTGGATCGATAATGGGTTATGGTGATTACGTCTTTGGAGACAGTGTTATATCCAGAGTTTACTACGTGGAAGGACTTGCGCACAATCTATTTTCTGTTGGTCAATTCTGTGACTCAGATCTCGAAGTCGCTTCCAGAAATCACACCTGTTTTGTTAGAGAATTAGATGGTGTTGATCTTCTCAAGGGGAGTCGGGGCACTAATCTTTACACCATCTCCATCGAAGATATGCTACGGTCCTCTCCAATTTGTTTGCTCTCTAAAGCCTCCAAGAACAAATCATGGTTGTGGCATCGTCGTTTAAACCATTTGAACTTCGGTACCATCAATGAACTTACACGTAAGGATCTTGTTCGAGGCTTGCCCAGACTTAAGTATGAAAAAGACCATTTGTGTTCCGCCTGTCAAATGGGCAAGAGCAAAAAGCACACCCATAAACCCAAAACTGTCAATTCAATCATGGAAGTTCTTCATACTCTTCACATGGATCTCTGTGGACCAATGAGGATTCAAAGTATTAATGGAAAGAAATATGTGATGGTTATTGTTGATGATTACTCTCGATTCACGTGGGTAAAGTTTCTACGATCAAAAGATGAAGCTCTGGAAACCATCATCAAACTCATCAAGATGTTGCAAGTTCACCTCAACAAAACAGTTAGATTCATTCGTACTGATAATAGAACAGAGTTTGTGAACACACAACTTACTCATTTTTATGAAGGTGTCGGCATCAATCATCAAAAAAAGCATTCCACGTACTCCTCAACAAAATGGAGTTGTTGAAAGACGCAATCGCACCTTAGTTGAAGCTGCAAGGACTAGGCTCATCTTCTCCAAAGCTCCTATGTTTCTTTGGGCTGAGGCAATTGCCACCGCATGTTACACACAGAACCGATCCTTGATACATCCTCTCCACTGCAAGACTCCCTATGAACTGGTTCATGGCAGAAAACCCGATCTTTCGTTTCTTCGAGTTTTTGGGGCACTTTGCTATCCAACAAATGACAGTGAAGACCTTGGGAAATTCAAGGCCAAGGCCGACATTGGTTTCTTCGTTGGCTATGCTCCAGAGCGAAAGGGGTACCGAATCTACAACAAACGTACCAGAGACATAATGGAAACAATCCACGTTACCTTCGATGAGCTGACTGAGCAACCGGTTCCTGGACAATCGAGTTCTGGACTCGTACCTAACCTCTTGTCTCCTGGACCAATTAGCTCCAGGCTTGTACAGAATCCCATTCCTGCTGCTCCTTTTGTACCTCCTACAAGTGAAGATTGGAAGAAACTGTTTGACCCAATGTTTGATGAATACTTTGAACCTCAACAGATGAATGCTCCTGAAGCTACAGTGGTTCAACCACCAGACGGGGTGGTGAATATTCAAGTTGACAATAACGGTCCATCCACTTCATTGTCATGGGATTCTGAAGCTCCCACCATCAGTCAATCGGTTAGCACTTCTAATGTCCAACCTTCACCTGTACAGCGAGCGACAACTGTAGATAATACATCTGAAGTAAATCCTTTTGCTCTACCTGATAATGAGCCGTTTGTTAACATCTTTGCCCCTGAATCGTCAAATGATGTAACATCTTCCGACGAATCTAACACGGCTACCTCAGTTCCCCACTCTCAACCCCATGAATACCTTAGAAAATGGACCAATGATCATCCTATAGACAACATTATTGGAAACCCTTCGCGTCCAGTATCTACCCGCAAGCAACTTGCAACCGACGCATTGTGGTGCTTCTTCAATTCTGTCCTCTCTAAAGCTGAACCAAAAAACGTCAAGGATGTAATGTCCAAACACTCATGGTTCACTGCAATGGTGGATGAAATTCATGAGTTTGACCGACTGGATGTATGGGAATTAGTACCACCTCCCGAGTGTGCTATGATCATTGCTCTCAAATGGATATTCAAGGTTAAACTTGATGAGAATGGAGATGTATTGAAAAACAAAGCTAGGCTTGTGGCAAAAGGATATCGACAAGAAGAAGGTATAGACTTTGAAGAATCCTTCGCACCTGTTGCTAGAATTGAATCCATAAGAATATTTCTCGCAAATGCTGCAAGTCAAAACATGGTGGTTTATCAAATGGATGTCAAGACTGCATTCTTAAATGGCGATCTAAAAGAGGTGGTGTACGTATCTCAACCCGAAGGTTTTGTGGATCCAGAACGCCCTAATCACGTGTATCAATTAAAGAAGGCTCTCTATGGGCTTAAAAAAGCACCTAGGGCGTGGTACGACACCTTGTCTAAATTTCTTCTGGCTAACAAATTTTCCAAAGGCGTTGTTGATCCTACACTCTTTACCAGAAAAATGGGCAAAAACCTTCTGCATGTACAAATCTATGTTGATGACATCATCTTTGCCTCATCTGATCCCACAGAATGTGATCGTTTCTCCCAAGAGATGAGTTCCGAATTCCAAATGTCTATGATGGGTCAAATGTCAATCTTTCTAGGACTGCAAATTTCTCAAAATCCCAATGGCATCTTCATCAATCAATCCAAATACGCCAATGAAATTTTGAAGAAATTTGGATTCGACTCCTGTGATTCAGTTGATACTCCTATGATTGAACGATCGAACTAGATGAAGATGATGTGGGAATTCTGGTCGAACAAACCATGTATCAAAGCATGATTGGCTCCTTAATGTATCTTACCGCAAGCAGACCTGACCTTCTATTTGCAGTTTGCATTTGTGCTCGGTATCAATCCAAACCCACCAAGAAACATCTGGAAGCTGTCAAAAGAGTCTTTCGATACCTTAAAGGAACAATCCACATGGGCCTTTGGTACCCTAAGGAAACTTCTATGGCTCTCACAGCATATTCAGATGCTGATCATGCGGGATGTCAAGACACTCGTCGCAGTACATCAAGGGGTGCACAGTTTTTGGGGAATAAGCTAGTCAGTTGGTCGTCAAAGAAACAAATGAGTACATATATCTCCTCCACTGAAGCTGAATACATTGCCATGTCATCGTGCTGTGCTCAGATCCTATGGATGCGATCTCAACTTTCAGACTATGGCTTCATATGCAATAAGATTCCCATGTACTGTGACAACAAAAGTGCAATTGCACTCTGCTGCAACAATGTCCAGCATTCAAAGACTAAGCATATTGACATTCGACATCACTTCATCAGGGAGCAAGTTGAGAAAGGAATTGTGGAACTTTACTTCGTGAGGACTGAGTTCCAGCTAGCCGATATCTTCACCAAAGCACTTTCTAGGGAACGTTTTATCTTCATTCTCCCACGCCTTGGTATGAAGAGTCTTACGCCTGAGGATCTCATTTGTCTTCAGGAAGATCAAGAGGAGTAAAGGGGTTGCTTCACATATCCTTGTATAGTATCAAATCAAAAAGAAAATAGAAAAATATAAAACCTATAAAAACCATAAAAATCTGAAAAATCACAAAAAATCCAAAAATATTCTTCTCACGACATGTCTCTTGTGTAATCAATATTATGTACGTTTCTAGAAATGTCATTCAATAATGACACGGAATCATACATATGCTTGAGCAAGAGTTTTTCGGTTTCAAATAAAGTTTTTTCTAAAACATGTCGTTCCTCAAAATATTCTTTAAAAATTATGGCTTACAGTCACTTCAGGCTGTAACCCGAACTTAAAAATATGGCTTGTAGTCATTTCAGGCTACAACCCGGTCTTCAAAAATATGGTTTGCTATTACTTCAGATAGCAACCCGTTTTTTTTTTCAAAATAGGGAAAACACGTCGCCAAAAAGACGGTTGTTCCTTTTACCGGGTGAAGTTCACCTGGGCATGGATTACTTTATATCCATGTTTCCTCGATCTGATGTACGTTTCAGTGCATTATTTCTTGATAAAGAAGAGAAGTCTTCTTTTTTATCGCCAAATACTTTCCCTTCTATGATTTTTCCGGAAAGTACTTGTGCAAAACTTGGTGGTACCATGAGATTTTGATTGAAAATCAATTTGAACTCAAACTTTGATAAAAATTTTCACTCAATCGATGACATAACTTATTTATGTGTTAAACATCCTGTTAATACAAATATCGCCTAAAAACGTTATTTATATTTTACGATCTTAGCTAAAAGTAAATTATCACTTTGAGTGTTTAAGTCTTGTTTAACTAATGTTTACATTTCCTTTTAAACTAAACATTGGTTTTATTTCTTAAATTAGAAATAGTCACATCACATTTATGGCAAGTTTTGTCATTATGTATTTATGGCAAGTTATGTGTTTGACTTGCTTTCATGTTGCTTGCAAGTATTGTGTTTGACTTACTTTAAGTGATGTGACATTGTTTGGTTGCTAGAAGTTATGAGACAAGACATTGTTTGGTTTGGGAAGTTATTGCAAAAACCTACTGCAGACCCGGCGGTACCCTGGGGGTACACGGGCGGAACCCATCTCAGGGTTCCGCCTGATCCGCCAGACATGCAGAATAGTGTGCTATAAATACCAAACCATTTGTTTGTTTTGTGTAACCCTTTAGGACTTATTCTCACATATTCTCTCAACTAACTCAGTAACCCTTGACTTGTGTGATTCTCTTATGTAGCAAGGAACTCCACAAGATCATTCAAGAAGTTGCAAGCTTCAACTCTAAAGTTGCAAGTCTTGGTAGCTTGATCATGTATAAGCTTTGGTAGTTTATACTTCATGTGTGTCATGTATGTAGAAGTTATAGGTTAGTATTTTAGGCCTCAAAATACGTAGTGTGTTGGGAGTTGTTGTACCCTAGTAAAATAACTAACGGGAGTGGTTGTACCCTTGGTAAAGAACTCGACATCTAGCTTTGTGTCGGTAAAAGTGTAAGCGACAAATGGGAGTGGTTGTACCCTTGTAAAAGAACTCGACATCTAGCTTTGTGTCGGTAAAAGTATAAGCGACGTGTAAGGTTTTCTCCGCCGGTGAAAGGAGCTTGTTGATTAGTGTTTATAACTCTCGAATGTAGGGCAAGGAAAAAGAGTCCTTGTAGCCGAACCACGATAAACTATCGTGTTGTGGTTTGATTGTTTCTTTCTCTACCTTTGCTTATTATATGTTGTTGTTTAGTTAGAATTGTTGATCACATAAAAAGCTTTTCAAAGAACCAAAACAAGTAATGTTATTCTTACATCTTTAAACATAAGTAAAGCTTTTCAAAGAACTAAACAAGCAAAGTTAGGATCATTACAAGTAAAGCTTTTCAAAGTATGAAACAAGTTAAGTTGGAATTGTTATTCACATGTAAAGTCTATTCAAAGAATCAAACATATTAAGTTGTGCTTATATCTTTAACCAAACGTCAAGTTCTCAAAGGTTATTTAAGCTAAATAAGAATCGAAAAAGCGGTAAACTATTCAACCCCCCTTCTAGTTTCCACAATTGGCATCAGGAGCTACGTTACTCAAGATCTTTAAAATAGAATGTATTTTAAAACTTGGATCGATCCATGGATTTTGAAAATCTCAAAGAAGGGCAACCTATTCAAAACCAACCGCTATTTGAAAAAGAAAACTTACTTGAATGGAAAAGTAATTTTGAAAACTATGTAAAATCAATTGATCAAGATCTTTGGCATATTATTTCTTTTGGTAATTTCAAACCAAAGAAAACAAGTTTTTGAAAACCAAGATAACTATCTTAAACTTGATAAAAATACTAAAGCTAAAACAATGCTTTACAAAGCTTTAGTACCAAATATGAAAGAATGTATTTTTGTCAAAAGGCTAATGATGTTTGAAAAATATGGTAAACTTTCATCAAGGAATATGTCAAGTCAAAGATGATCAATTTAATCTTACATATGAATTAGAAGTTTTAGAAAAACTAATTGATAGACACTTAGTAGAAGTTAATACATGTGCTACTAGTTTAAATGTTTTAAATGAAGGTACAAGTGAAGATGAGTACGTGTGTTTTGTTGAACCTGCTTGTGTATCTTGGAATGTAATGGAAGTTGACGAAGACAATGATCCGGTAGTTTATTGTCAACTTATTGATACAACAAGCAAGGTGTAAGTAAAGGTGATTACTCGTGTCAAGCTCGTTGTTGTCTTGCTTGCGATTCATGGATTAACTCGGATGAAGATGAAGTCAATCATCCGGTTTGTGATTCTATACTAGATAAAACATCAAGCAAGGTACACTTTGAAACCAAACTATTTTGCTTTGATTAATTTATCCTAGAGTTTTCTAAACTATAAAATGAGTCTAAACATTTGTGCAACATGGACCTAAAAGCTATCTTCAAGAATGAGTCTTTAAAATCTTTTAAGAATATCTTTAAAAAGGAAATCTTATTGGAAGATAAAATGTCTAGAATTAAGAGTAATGTTGAAATTAATCTAGAATGTAAATTATGTCTAGATTACAAACATGAGATTAAAATGCAAAATGAGAAAAGAAAAATTATTAGTTAAATTTGATGAAAGCTCAAAATCTCTTGAAAGATTGTTGGGGAGTCAAAGGTTGTTTAAAGATAAAACCGGATTAGGATTTAACTCAAAAGCACCATTAACTAATAAAACAAAGTAAGTAAAATTTGTCTAACCTAGAAGAAAGACTTAGAGATAATTCTATCTCCAATAGAAACTCATGATAAAAGAATTAAGATTATCATGCTCTATGCCTTTATATGATTGTCTAACCTTCTTGGATACATGAGTTATTGAGTTTCAAAGCATGTCGTCAAACCAAGTCTTTACGCTTAATGCTTATTCGCTTGATAGCATCTCTATGCAATTTAAAAGGTACGCATTACTTAAACTTGACTTTGGTTATATCTTGTCTCTAGCATTATGTGCTCAAATATGTGTTATTTGTAATACTCTAGAGTGTCTACCTGCTATTTGTAAATAACTAAGATTAGATTCTATGCAACAAGGAATTTAGTCTTTAGTACTAGTAAGGAGATATAAGGTGTTTTGGTTATTTAACCATCAAGAGATAAACACGAAAAACTCTTGAGTTTGTCTCACTCAACTCTTGCTTACAAGTGAGCTAACTAAGAATCTCCTAAGTGTTAAAATGTCTAACACTTTTGTGATGCTTGCAAAACAAACCTTTGTTAAACAATTTTCTCAAACACCATACTTTGAGTCTTTAATTGTGTCTTTCTTCAATCACTCCTTTATAATCTCACATAAAACACACAAGGTAAAATAAATCACAATTAGCATATATTAGGATGTGTGAAAGAAAATAAGTTTTCAACATCTAGGATTTACACATCAAATGTGACACATAGTCTAATGATGTTGTACCTCTTGGACTTTTTAAAAATAAATAGAGTTCATAGTGTCTTAAGTAAGAAAACCTAAAGAGTCGAGGAGTCGTTGAATATGACATTTAACGAGTGATCTCCTCCTTCTATGATATCATCTTTGGTAGATGATAACTTAGTCGAAAGTCAAATGATGGCAAGACAAGCATGAAGTTAAAGTACAAAACAACATCTTCTCACCTTGAGTTAAACATTAAATCAAGTAAAATTGACATAAGTTATAAAACTTGATTTATAGGTTATTAGTTGTGTCTAAACAAATTCAACAAAAACAATTTTTGGAATTTAGAATAAAACAAATAGTGAAACGAAGTTGATATTTCAAAGTAATCAAGTGAGTATAGTGTCAATATTTGAAAGACTTTTTGATAATAAAAGCAAGCCACAAAAGCAAAGGATTTTAACTTAAAGACATTCCTAGTTGCTCTCTTGTTCTCAATGGTTAAGTTATTGATGACTTATCAAGAATGAGATTAGTAAATCCGTAGGTAAAAATTAAACGTAGAGAAATGTTTGGAAGACTACTTGTTCTCATAACAATTAGATTCAACATTATGTTTAGTTTTTGTCTATGTGATCGTGTTAAAGAAGATCCTAAAACAACTCTTTAATTGAGCCTATTTGGATACATCATAAGGTACTACACAACTAGGATTATGGTCTCCCAAAAGAACGGGAATAGAAACCATAGTGTATGCCAAATGGAATTATGTCGGTAATAAGTTGATAAGAAAAGCACAAGTGGTACTTGCACTTTTATACTTACTTACCCAATGATTCTCCAAAACGCGTAAGATTCTCAAATTAGTATCGAATGGAGAAGCACATCAACAAGCTCCGCTTGAACAAGCAAATTCGCGTCAACAACGGAATTCATCTTATCAACGCTGTTATCCCTTCAACAAAGGAAGCATCGACTTCAGCGACAATTCAATTCATTATGTTCTTTATAGACATATTTGTGATCCATCATCATCGCCTTGGTAAGATTGTTCATTGAGGAACGTCTTATCTAAGAAAGTCTTCTACGTTAACTATTTCATCCACGCGTTAACAAAATCTCTTGAAAGTGAAGCATTCATAATTCCTAGGCTTAGTCAAAGTCTCATAAGACCTAAAACCTTAAGGTTTGAACGTTAGGATAAAACCATAAAAATCAAGACAAATTATTTTTTGAGTTTCTCCCTGCAGAACCCACGGTACCTTCAGACCATACGGGCGGAACCCATTTTTTGGTTCCGCCTGGTCCGCCAAATCTCAGAATGTTTAAACTTTTTATTTCAAAGCCAAACACCCTCTTTAATCTTAACAAAAACTAACAAACATCATCACCCTCTCTAAAATACATATCCTCACGAATTTTAGGGCTTCTAATCCAATCTCTTCCAATCCAATTAACTTTGTAAGTATTCTAATCAAAATTGCACTTTTAATTTAATTAAAACATTTGTGCTTACAATCATTAACTAGAATCTTAGGGCTTTTGCATAAAACTTCATGATTCATGAAAAACTTGGTGGCTAGTCAATTATGTATTTCATTAAGTTAAGAAATGTATCTTTTCATTGTTACCTTGATTTACCAAACACACCAAGAGCATTATTTTTCTAATTGCAACATGATTCATCGCCACATTGTTAAAACAAATGAAAAACATCATTTAAACATCACTTGCATACTATCTCTTGAATGCTAAAGGGGATACATAACTAATATGTATTTTCGGATACATTCAATCGAAGACACATTCAATTAGGAGAGTATTGGTTATCTTTTGTTTTTACAACAAAATTTGCATAACAAAACGATTTGGGAATCAAAATGAGTCAAGATAACCATGTCTTCACATTGTCTTGCATATAAAAATATATTAGAACATCCTCGTTGTTAAAAGTCATTAACATACAATTTTATGTTTTCTAGGAATCAACATGCCTCCCGCTAACAAATCCGATCACAAACAAACCCTTAAATACATGCCCAAACACCATATGACCAAAGGTCTCAACTCGGTTCAAGTAGAAACCTTTAAGGCATTAGAAAAACGCTATGTTCACGAAGGTAGAACCATTGATCCATCCTTTCTAGAAGGAACATCTATTTGCCAAAACTTTGCCGCAATTCACTTTGATTGTCTCCTTGATTTAGATGAGCCAATTTGTCCTAGGTTCATCTTAGAATTTTATGCAACCGTAAACCTTTCCTCATGTGCCGGTGGTAGGATTTCATTAAACTTCACAACCAATCAAATATCACATGACATAGATTTAAAAGACTTAGCTATAATTCTTGGTGTACCAAATGAGGGAACTTGCCTCTACACGGATAAGTGGCCCATTTCAAGCCTTGATACCATTGATCGTTTTTATCCATACGATAAACCTCTTGCTAGTAAGGAAACTATTAAGGAACACCTCTTTGTTAGAACCTCTACCACTAGAGTGAACCGTTCGGGGAATACTATAGATAAAGATCCTTTTGGTATGGAGCTCAATGAGCTTAAACCGCAATTTAAGAAATGGGAAGAAATTCTTAGGGCTAACGTCATAAGTACCATAGGAAATAGAGATCACATCAACGCATGCCTATGCTACATGCTATATAGCATTTCCACCGGTCAACCCTTCAACTTAGCCTACTACCTTGCCAAAAGAATGGCCGACATATCCTTAGTTGGAACAACCGCTCTTCCCTATGGCATGTTTCTTACCCGCCTCTTTAGAGCAATCTCACCCATTTCTCCTAACAAAGATGGAATACGTCTTGACTATTTTCTTGTTCCTCACACCTTCGTTCCCCTAAGTGATAAACGTGTTTACAAAAATAAGGGCAAACGTACTCGATCACCTACACCATCACCATCATCATCATCCGGAATGAGCGAGGATGATAAACTTCCCAACTCTAAGTTACCTCCTTTAGAATACCTTCAAGCTCTCCCCATCATTGACAATGCTTCCGAAGAATTCAAGCAAACCAAAGGAATGTTCAAGTGTTTTGGAAGGTACCTAAACAAGCTCAAAAAGAAGATAGACCGGTTGTGAGAAGAAAAAGGAGCGTTTGGCATAGGAATGCTTTAGACTCGTCTTTGTGTTAAAACTATGTGAATTATGTGTTTTTCACTTTCATGGTTTATTATGTTTGTTGGATTATGTTTGTATGAAATTTTATGCATAATGACAATGTTTAAGGTGTTTGTCATCTTTTATATGCTTATGGGAATTCTTACTAAGTATAGTAAAATCCTCGACCTCAAGGTCAAAGTCCCATGATTGGTATGTTTACATGTCTAATTTTTGCATTGCCCAACCAGTAATACCTTATCTTTTTTATTTTAGGAGTTTTCGAAAATTTTGAAAATCGTCTCGCGGGTCAAAAACGCGGACTGCCTAATTTTTTACCCCTGGCGGATCTGGCGGTACCCAAAATTGGGGTCCGCCAGTGTGTTTTCTGGGAATTCCAGAAATGGCCCAACGGACCAGGCGGTACCCTCAAATGGGTTCCGCCAGTGTCTTCTGAGGGATCCGCCAGACACCTGCAGAAAATTTTTCCATTTTTCTTAAGTCCAAAACTTGTAATGTGTCAAAATCATTATCCTAAGTGAGAAACATCTTTCATTTACAACAACAACCATATTGGAACAAACCTCACTCACTAAAACAATTAGGAAGACACTTCCCGCCAAAAATTCAAATTCAAAACATAACTAACCAAAGGACCCCTTTTAAAGGATCCTTCAAGCCTTTGATACATTTTCAACCAAACCACTTCCCATGATCACAAAGCATTGAGTGCTTAGGTTGGTCCTTCACTCCATCCTATTCATTGGATTGACCTCAAATGATGTGACATGGTCATGAAAATCATTTGACACCTCAATCTTAGAATAGTAAAACATCAAATCCAAACACTATTTCAACACTTTTCTCATCCTATAAAATTGAAAGCTTCACAACAATTCAAATCACACCTTTCAAATCACAACAACTCAAGACTTCTCCCCTCAAACATCAAAACCAAAACCTTTGAAATGACCAAATCCAACACCTCATCTGAGTCATCAAAATCATGTGCTAAAACCACTAGGATTAGTGTGAAACCTTGTTGCTTCAACAAAATCACAAAGTCAAGCTCATCATCATCAAGTGATGCTTCACTCAACATCTCCTCACCTATCCAAGATTACCTAAATCTTACTACCTCAACTACACCCTCGACACATTGTAATACCAATGTGATCACCATTCAAGATTTGCTTAATCTTGCTACTCCACCACCTTCTCCACCACGTTGCAACTCAAACCTAGCAATTAACCCATCATCAACTAAACCTTTGAGTGAGTCAACTCCATCTTCTCAACAAACTTTTAAATCAAAAACTCCTTCACCTCAATCACCAACACCTACACCAATGGAACTTTTCCATACACCACCAACATCCAATTTGGAAACTTTTGATGATCTATCATCAACACCACCATCCTTCTCACTTTTTGATACCATTGCTCAAATGGAAACCCAACAACAATCTAGTGAGCAACTTAATGATGAACCCCATTACCCATCTACGGTAGAACGGTTGGCTTACCGTTATGCTAGACCATCCATTTTTCCAAATGATCAAGGTCATACCCACTCACATTCATTTGTGTTTCATCCAATTTACAAAGACCTTCATGGCAATTCTATCGGCGAACCAAGTTTCCGCCATTTTGTTCAAAACCAACAACCACCACTACAACAACAACCATCACCACAAGAACCTTCCCAGCATCTTGAGTCTCTACTTTCTTCTTATAAGAAAATAGAAGCATCCATGTGGGAAAAACCTCCAAACATCAATGAGGAAATAAACACTCACTTAAACCACCTCAATGCCTTCAAACGAATGGTTGATTCTCAAATCAACCATATTATGGAATTTCATACGGCATTAGACTCAACAAGTGAAGGAAGCAAACACACCTCTCAACCATCCACATTTGCTCCTTCAAGTTCAAACCATCCACCACCAACAAATCAAACCATCCATCCACCACCATCATTCCCCCGCCATGATTGCGGACATTGCGAGAGAACCGCTCACATTAGTGAAAGATGCCGAACGGAACTTCGTGAGTTATCCGAAGAAATGAGGTTTATTCTAAACCACATTTTGGATCGTCTACAATCCTTGTCTCACCCACCTCAACCTTAGAGTCTCCAAAATGAAACAAAACCGTTTCTATTGGAAAATGTCCCCATTTTAACCAACAAACCAAAACCAAGACACCTCCTCACCTCTCCAAATAAGATCCGCTACAACCTTCAACTCACATTTTTCATCCTTAAAACAACCCAATCCTTGTTTTTGGAAAATGTTTCTCATTAAGGAAAATGATGATTTCCTTGTAGCATTTTTAGTTTATTTTTAGTTTTTCTTAGTCTTTAAAAGTAGGATGTTGTCATCTTAATGTTGTGTCTTTGACTCTCTAAGAGTCAAAATTTTACAATTTAATGAATGTCATTCTACTACAAGGTTTGAATTGTTTGATGACCATTTAGGTATGATGAGTGAACTATATCTTGTTATGGTAACATACATAAACCTTGTGCTTTAGAAACTAACCTCTCTTTTTTTGTAGGTTCATTATCCATGCCTTCCTTCCTTGAAACTCTATTTAGGGGAGTAACATTCAAGGGGGAGCATGAGTCTTGCTTTATTCCGCTTCACAACTCTTAGTTGTGTTTTTAAACATGAAATGCTTTCATGACTTATCTTGTGCGGAAACTAACTTTTCTTTTGTAGGTTCAAAATCCATGTCTCCTCTCTTGGCACTCCATTTAGGGGGAGTATCAACCAAGGGGGAGCATGCCTATAATTCCGCTTCGCTACTCTTCTTTTTGTTTCTACAAAAAGGGGGAGAATTTATATGAAACTTGCTCTATTATTTTAAACTTCCGCGTAGCTAACTCTTTGCAAAAACAAGTTTCATTACTAACTTTATAAAACTTCCGCGTAGCTAACTCTTTGCAAAAACAAGTTTCATTACTAACTTTATAAGACTTAACACTAAATCTTATGACTTACTTTTAAATAAAGTTTATGTTTTGTCATCAACAAAAAGGGGGAGATTGTTAATACAAATATCGCCTAAAAACGTTATTTATATTTTACGATCTTTGCTAAGTTTTGTTAATAACAAAGTATGAACTTTAGCTAAAAGTAAATTATCACTTTGAGTGTTTAAGTCTTGTTTAACTAATGTTTACATTTCCTTTTAAACTAAACATTGGTTTTATTTCTTAAATTAGAAATAGTCACATCACATTTATGGCAAGTTTTGTCATTATGTATTTATGGCAAGTTATGTGTTTGACTTGCTTTCATGTTGCTTGCAAGTATTGTGTTTGACTTACTTTAAGTGATGTGACATTGTTTGGTTGCTAGAAGTTATGAGACAAGACATTGTTTGGTTTGGGAAGTTATTGCAAAAACCTACTGCAGACCCGGCGGTACCCTGGGGGTACACGGGCGGAACCCATCTCAGGGTTCCGCTTGATCCGCCAGACATGCAGAATAGTGTGCTATAAATACCAAACCATTTGTTTGTTTTGTGTAACCCTTTAGGACTTATTCTCACATATTCTCTCAACTAACTCAGTAACCCTTGACTTGTGTGATTCTCTTATGTAGCAAGGAACTCCACAAGATCATTCAAGAAGTTGCAAGCTTCAACTCTAAAGTTGCAAGTCTTGGTAGCTTGATCATGTATAAGCTTTGGTAGTTTATACTTCATGTGTGTCATGTATGTAGAAGTTATAGGTTAGTATTTTAGGCCTCAAAATACGTAGTGTGTTGGGAGTTGTTGTACCCTAGTAAAAGAACTAACGGGAGTGGTTGTACCCTTGGTAAAGAACTCGACATCTAGCTTTGTGTCGGTAAAAGTGTAAGCGACGAATGGGAGTGGTTGTACCCTTGTAAAAGAACTCGACATCTAGCTTTGTGTCGGTAAAAGTATAAGTGACGTGTAAGGTTTTCTCCGCCGGTGAAAGGAGCTTGTTGATTAGTGTTTATAACTCTTGAGTTGGAAACTCGGGGCGTGGATGTAGGGCAAGGAAAAAGAGTCCTTGTAGCCGAACCACGATAAACTATCGTGTTGTGGTTTGATTGTTTCTTTCTCTACCTTTGCTTATTATATGTTGTTGTTTAGTTAGAATTGTTGATCACATAAAAAGCTTTTCAAAGAACCAAAACAAGTAATGTTGTCCTTACATCTTTAAACATAAGTAAAGCTTTTCAAAGAACTAAACAAGCAAAGTTAGGATCATTACAAGTAAAGCTTTTCAAAGTATGAAACAAGTTAAGTTGGAATTGTTATTCACATGTAAAGTCTATTCAAAGAATCAAACATATTAAGTTGTGCTTATATCTTTAACCAAACGTCAAGTTCTCAAAGGTTATTTAAGCTAAATAAGAATCGAAAAAGCGGTAAACTATTCAACCCCCCTTCTAGTTTTCCACACATCCGTCATTGATTGAGGGGGAGAGTGATTTCTCAAAATTTTATGTATCATCAAAACTCCCCACTTTGTACAAAAGCAACAAAACAATTGTGATGGTTATGTGTCAGAATGAGTACATCTTCAAAGAGTTTTTCGTTAAACCTTCAAATCTTTTGAAAACTCATCAAATCTGACACATATCAACCTCCCTCACAGATTGAGGGGGAAAAGTTCCTTTTTATCAGAAAATATTAAAATTGACTGCATTTCTCTCCTAGAACGCTTTCTAAATTATTTAAATCAATTGAGATCAAAAAATCTCGAAAGGTTTGAAATTTTTGATCGGGGGAGAGAATGTGATTTAAATAAGAAATCTGATAATCAAATGTGATCTTTTCGACTCAATAATAGGCTCCCACATATGTGCTAAACACTTTCGAATATCGATGCACATATTGAGGGGGAGCGAAAGGCGTTTGTGGAAGTAATACCTAAGACCGACCATTTACTTTAATGCACGGAGTTATAAGGACGGTTAAGGATAGGTATAAGTTCCCATGATCCACCAGAACCGGAAGGATCTTCCCAGGGACAATCCATATATAGATTAGAAGTCCTTAGGAATGATTGAAAAAAGGAGTAAAGTGAGAAAGGGAAGAGTGCGGACTGAGATAGAGCTAGGACTGGAACAAACCCAACAAGGTTCTAGTGGTGAAGTCTCGGTAAGCACTGAAGGGGTTGAAGAATGAAAAAGAAATGAAATGAGAAAGGGTGAAAAGAAATAGTCCTCCAAATATTCAACCTTAGGGCAGAAACCGGGTTCAATTCATAATCTACTAGTGGTTACTTATGTAACCCTAGTATTGAAGACAAGACGTCATGGACCCAGTGACGCACTGCACTAAACTTCCCAACCACTCAAGTTCTCTTAAAAGAGCTTGTTTCATTCTCACGGGGAACCATGTGCAATGTATCGACCGCTCATTGCGAGCTATGTTGATACCTAAAACAGAAGACGCCTCCCCAGTCTCCAGGAGCGGATCAAAACGTACTATTGAGTCTAGAGCCAAAGAGATCATCCATAAATCTCATTAGGACACATTCCAAATATGCTTATTGTTTCACACAATGTGGAAAATAAGATAAAATATTTAGAGTCCTACGCATTATCCTTGTGGTATTGCCAGAACATCCGAGTGAAATAAAAATATTCACGATGAAGATGGAAATCCTTCTAGAGCGAACATCTTTCAAACTCTTGGTAGGTGACATGTGAGATCCATCTTGGATCAATGATCAAGTGACAACTGGAAAGCAATGATGGTACGATTCAAAATTGAATCAAACTTGTTCCAGGATATGGATTGACGGATACTTTTGCTAAAACCTTTCAATGTGCTCACAAACTAATTTTTTTTTGAGCACGTTGATTGTGTAATATCTTTCAAACAAAAGTATTTTTTTTATGGAAATGTGATTCAAAGTATAAAACTCTCGTCGTGTCTCAAAATTGTTTATCATAAGACACGCGAGTGATTTCTATAAATCTATTTCTCATCAATCCGTGAATTCTTATTCACCGATTCACTTTATCGTGCTGTCTGCTTTGAGACGTTCCGGTATGAGAACATGCTAAGTATGAAGATTCCAAAGTGGATTCTTTGGAAAATTCATTACTACAAGCTGGAAATTCCTGTCAAGGAGAGTATTCTTTAAAAGAGACTCTACCTGATCACAGGTCGGTTTTCACAAAACCGGAGGGTAGTCTGTGCTCGCAGAATGAATGACAAAGCCATATTCGTTCTCTATCTTTATTGCTAACTGTTTTATTTCAGGGACACATATAAAGATGGCGTTGATGGCTCCAGTTTCCAGCTGAATCGGGTCAATCCATACCTCATGCTCACACATCCTCCACACTATCAATGAAGATGAGAGACTTGCTACAACAAATGTTAAAAGACTACCAACAACGTTTTCGCAACTCTGATGAATAGGTCTCCTGATCCACAACTCCAATGCAACGTCTCCAGATACAGAAGGGTGTGAGCATGATGGTCTTTAGTCACTACATCACATGAAGGCAATACTACTATGGATGAGCTTGGAGATTCACTTTGGATGATGATCTCAAAGAAGCTCAAAGATCACATATCTCAAAGGAATTCAAATTACAAGTTCACTTGCTTGAAGTACAAAGTGTGTTGAAAAGTGAAGAATCAGATCCTACGAGCTACAAAGATTAAAGAATGCTTAAAGACCAAAGATCTTAATTTCAAATGTGACCTCGCTTAGGGGGAGATTGTTAGGAATACAAATATTCCTGTAAAAGTCTCGGTCACCTAATGATTGTGATAGCATTAAGTTAGCTCGTAGTTAGTTTGTTTATTAAGTAATTAGTATTAGTTTAAGTAACATCGTGGAAGAAGGACGGGTCTTCACCCACTGTATGCCTGATCCACAGCCCGGGAGTGGGCGTTTTATTGTATCTATAAATACCCCTCTCCACATGCGGAGAGGGTTGGACCTTCACTTAATCTCAAGCTAATATTACATTTTTCTCTCAAGGTTCCTCTCTTCCCCTCCTTCTTGCTTCTCCAACGCCACACAAACACAACACCAATCATGTTTCCAAAATAGTTAGTATTCTACATAGGCGGATTGAACTTTTCTATAATATATATATATATATATATATATATATATATATATATATATATATATATATATATATATATATATATATATATATATATTGGTATAAAATATGCATAATTTTTATATATTTTTTATAATTTTATTAATGTTTTTATTATTTTTAATTATATATCTTTTGTATATGTTGCAAAATTTATATTATGTGTGATTCTGATTAAGTTTTGGGCTATTTTTATTAAAGTCCATTAAGTTATTTGTTAGGCATATTATATAAGTTTTTAATGGACCAAGAAAATCACTATATTATTAAAGTTAAACAGTTACACATTGATAACTCAGCCCCTCACTTTTTTTCTCTCCACCCTTCCATTCACCGTTTTTCTCTCTGCTCCACTTTAAGAAACCCTAGATTTGAAGTTTGACCAGCGCTGACTAACCCGCCACCTAGGCCGATTTGTCCCGCCTAGGCGGTTTATTGACCCCCTTTTGACCAAAACGCCTAATTTGGCTGATTTGTTGCAAATCGCTGCGGAGGGGGGTCGACTAGCACCTAGGCGGCCGCCTAGGCCGCTTTTTACAACACCGGAAAAACCTACATATTTTGCATTGAGTAAATTACACCGTTCGTCCCTGTGGTTTACCTAAAATAACACAAGTCCCTTGGTTTTTATTTTTGCGTCATAGGTCCTTATAATGAAGTTTGGTAACACCATTAATCCCTAACTTTAACGATCGTTAGCTTTCTTCGTTAACTCCCACATGCGCCTTACATGTGTCGTCCATTTCTAACGATCGTTAGCATTTTTTTTACGTTTTCGTCCGTTTTCATTCGTTTTTGAACGTTTTCGTCCATTTTGGACGTTTCGTCCGTTTTTGCACGTTTTCGTCCATTTTTACACGTTTTAGTCTGTGTTTGCACGTTTTCGTCTGTTTTTGCACGTTTCCGTCCGGTTTAGTACGTTTTAATATGTTTTTGCACGTTTTGTCCGTTTTTGCAAGTTTTCGTCCGGTTTTGCATGTTTTCGTCCGTTTTTGCACGTTTTCATCTGTTCTGGCACCTTTTCATTCATTTTTTCATGTTTTCGTCCGTTTTTACACATTTTTGTCCGTTTTGCATGTTTTCGTCCGTTTTTACATGTTTGCATTTGTTTTAGCACATTTTCTTTCGTTTTGCACGTTTTCGTTTATTTTTCTCACGTTTTCGCCCGTTTTTACACGTTGTCACCCATTTATGCATGTGTTTGTCCGTTTTACACGTTTTCGCCCATTTTTGCACGTTTTAGTCCATTTTTGCACATTTTCATCCAATTTTACACGTTTTCATCCGCTTTCGCACGTTTTCAGACGTTTTGCACGTTTTCAGACATTTTTGCACGTTTTCGTCCGTTTTACATGTTTTCGTCCATTTTTTAACGTTTTCATCCATTTTTTCATGTTTTCGTCTATTTTTGCACGTTTTCGTATACTTTTTTCACATTTTTGTTCACTTTTACATGTTTTCGTCCGTTATTGCAAGCTTTTGTCCCTTTTTAAACGCATTCGTCCATTTTGGCACGTGCAAAAATGGACGAAAACATGCCAAAACAGACGAAAATGTGCAAAAACGAACAAAAACATGCAAAAACGAGCGAAAACATGCAAAGACAAATAAAAACGTGTAAAAACAAATGAAAACGTGCAAAGACGGACGAAAACGTGTAAAAACGGACGAAAACATGCAAAACGGACAAAAACGTGCAAAAGCGGACGAAAACGTGCAAAAACAGACAATATCGTGCAAAAACAGACGAAAACGTGCAAAAACCTGCAAAACGTGTGAAAATCGACGAAAACGTGCAAACACAGATGAAAACATGCAAAAACGGTCGAAAGCGTGAAAAAACAAACGAAAACGTGCAAAAACGAACGAAAACGTGCAAAAACGGATTAAAAAACGTGCAAAAACGAACAAAAATGTGCAAAAATAGACGAAAAACATGCAAAAACAGAGAAACCGTGCAAAAATGAACGAAACCGTGTAAAAATGAACGAAAACATGAAAAAACGAACGAAAACGTCCAAAAACGGACGAAAGCGTCCAAAATAGACGAAAACATGAAAAAACGAATGAAAACGTGAAAAAAAGCTAACGATCGTTAGAAATGGATGACACATGTAAGGCGCATGTGGGAGTTAACGGAGAAAGCTAACGATCGTTAAAGATAGGGATTAATGGTGTTACTAAACTTCATTATAAGGACTCATGACGCAAAAATGAAAACCAAGGGACTTGCGGTGTTATTTTGGGCAAACCACAGGGACTAACGGTGTAATTTACTCTTTTGCATTAGTTGTTAAAAAGTTATTATACCTTTATGAAGTTTTTAGCCCCTTTTTTCTCCACTGTAATTATACATGTATTCTCATATAAAAGTAGTTGACGTATTTATCATTTTACATATGAATTATATCCCTTAGCTAGCTTTTACTACCATAATCAATCAAACATATATCATATATGGCATGGGAAACAAACTTGTAGCTTCTTCTTACTTTATTTGAGATTTAAACTTGGGAAGCAAAATTTCAAAAGATCTTACTAAATTAGGAACTACAAGTTCAAAACCAAAGATGTTATCTTGTGTAAAACCAGATAGTTACATGGATTACTAAGAGGCTCATACAATTGCAGCTTGCTTCACCTCGGAAAATCTAGAAACACAAAGATGTTTTCTTGTGCAAACCATATAAAATTAGATGGAATAAAAATGTAGCTTATGTATTACACATCTGAATCAACACGCATCTTAATACTGAAGATCGTAAAAATGACGTCGGCGGGTGAAATTGTGACGGTTAAATAGGAAAGTCGTTAATTAGTTGAGACGCCTGGAAAATATTGACAGCAAAGTTGAGGACGTTGGTCGTTAAAGTTTATGGAATGTATTGAGGTAATCGGGAAACAAGTGACGACATGAAAAATATAGGATGGGGTTGATGTATAATAAGAGCTCATGCAGAAAAAGTAAATAAAAGAAAAGATATGTTTGATTCAAATTATGAGAAGAAATGTGAAATAATGAGCTCAATATATATATATAATGGTAGGGCATAATAGACTATTTACAACTTTGTTTATGTCATTATGTGTATGAATGAAATTAGTATGTGTAAATATCAATTCTCCTTATTATGGTTAACTTGAACCTGATAAATTCATATCTCAATAAGTTGAAACCCAAATAACCCAAACCCTATTAGTTATAAGTAAAATTTTCTTTCCCTAAATTTAATTAACTAGACCCGAATAACCTTTATCCCGGTCAGGTTAATCCGAATAACAACCTCAATAGCTAATACTAATAGTATCATGGTTGGACTCGGCAACTCTCAACGCCTATGCTTCGATATGATAGTTCAAACAACTTTTTGAGTTGTTCATAGTATAAAAGCCAATTTTGTTTCGACTTAAAATTATTGAAACATATACGCATTTGAAAAAAATTAAATTCTGTTCTCATTCTTGAGTTAGTCATACAACTAACGACACCGGATCCTTTAAAAAGTAGAAAAAAATAAAAAGTCTACAAAGTGTTCCTACGCTGACAAGTGTCCCCCCCCCCCCCCATTTTATTTAAAAAATCTGCATAGGGGTAAAATCGTAAACTTACATGTTTTTTCTTTTTCCACCTCAAATTTCAAACGCACATATCTTTTAAACGACAAACTTTTAGAAAAAACCGATTTCATCATAATTTTTAAAATTTAATCCTCTTTAATATGGTATAAATCTTGTTAACTATTTCAAACTTTTTTTTTTACATATTCAATGGTTTTTTATTTTCTTGATGTTTTTGGTATTTTTGACCATATTTTTTACATTTAAATCTATCAAATCATGATAAACTTAAAACACGAAAGTCGTAGATTTTGGTTCACTCTTTATCAAGAAATTTGAATCACTCAAATTCGATATGATATGAGTGAGATATCGAATGTTAAAGATGACGTTTTAGTCATTTTTGTTGCACACCACGTATTTGATGAAATGTCCAGCTTAGATTTTTTGTGTTAAAATTACGTTAAATGCATTAATTTTTGTACCACAACGCATCACTAATCATTTTATTAATATAAGATTAAAAAAGTAAAATAAACTGAGTTCTATTAAACTGAAATAACTTGTCGATACCAACCAACCAAAATCACTTTTCCATACCAACTGACAACTGATGAACAAAAAAATCTAATATTTATACAATTCATCAATTACATCAGATTGTTCCAGAAACTATTTAACCATACGAAGCAAACAAATATTCCAAACATTCATCAATTATATCAGATTGTTTTCACTTGACCATTGTGTTCACTTTCGAAGAAGAGCGCTAGCTTCTTCGAAATAAGCGCTGCTACGTTCGCAAATAGACTTCTTTGACATCTTTTGGAGCATTCTCTTTTCCTTCAGACTTAAACTTTGATATTCATGAACCTCGCTCTCCAGTATTTTTCTGTTCTCATTGGACTCAGACAATAGAATCTTTGCTAGGTACTTCTTTCTCAAGTCTTCCATCTGTTTGTCTTGTTCCTTTCCCTTGTTCCTTTCCTTCTCTTACAAATCCAGCATCGAATCACTAAACCATAGGTTTCTTTCCTTTTTTTTAGCTTTTTTACCTATCCAATAAAACAAATAATTGTGAAACTGATGAACCTACTGAAACCAAAATAAACAAAAAATCAAAATAAAAGATGAAGCCAAACCAAAATAAACACAAACGCACTAGCAATAACTGATGATCCTACTTGCACAACAACTGATGAACCTACTTTTAAAAAACACTAGCAAATAATTGATAATAAAAAACACTAGCAATAACTGATGAACCTAATTTTCAAATAACTGATGAACCTAATTTACAAATCCAGCAATAACTGATGAACCTAATTTACAAATGCAGCAATAACTGATGAACCTACTTGCACAATAACTGATAATCAAAAACACTAGCAATAACTGATGAACCTAATTTTCAAATAACCGATGAACCTAATTTACAAATGCAACAATAACCGATGAACCTACTTGCACAATAACTGATAATCAAAAACACTAGCAATAACCGATGAACCTAATTTTCAAATAACTGATGAACCTACTTTCAGTAACTGATTAACCTAATTTACAAATCCAGCAATAACTGATGAACCTAATTTTCAAATAACTGATGAACCTAATTTACAAATCCAGCAATAACTAACGAACCTACTTGCACAATAACTGATGAACCTAATTTTCAAATAACTGATGAACCTACTTTCAAGAAACACAAACGCACTAGCAATAACTGATGAACCTAATTTTCAAATAACCGATTAACCTAATTTACAAATGCAGCAATAACTGATGAACCTACTTGCACAATAACTGATAATCAAAAACACTAGCAATAACCGATGAACCTAATTTTCAAATAAATGATGAACCTACTTTCAGTAACTGATGAACCTAATTTACAAATCCAGCAATAACTGATGAACCTAATTTTCAAATAACTGATGAACCTAATTTACAAATCCAGCAATAACTGATGAACCTACTTTCAAGAAACACAAACGCACTAGCAATAACTGATGAACCTACTTACACAATAACTGAAATCAATATAAACAAAAATGCACAAACAATAACTGAAACCAAATCACAACGACAGCTATAGTAGCTAAAACAAACACCAACTGATGAACATATAAAACAACTATAGAAGCTGAATCAAACATAAAAAAAAAAAAAAAAAAAAAAAAAAAAAAAAAAAAAAAAAACTTAGTTTATAACATCATTCGCATAACTCAAAAAACCCATATAAAAAAATATTCTCACAAAACTTTACAAAATAGTAAAATTTGGGGGAAAATTAAATAAGAAAAATTAAAGAAATTAAAAACCTGGATAATGAAATTATATGTATGAATTAGAATAATTGATAAACTTACAATTAGGATTCATCTTTTCGAGTAGATTATCGGAGCTTTTGATAGGAAATATGAGAATCAAAACCCTAATTATTCCCCCAATTTTTTAGTGAGAGAATTGAGAGAGAATAAAGGGTGAAATGAATGTGAGTGAGAAGATGGAGGGAATAGATATGACCGCCTTTGTTTGTTAAATGACTTTTTTATCCTTTTAATAGAACGGAGCATCCTTTTTTTTTCTCAATTTAAATCAGACAGTACAATTGAATAATTAGATGATCGGACGGTGGGAAAGTCTTTTTAGACTTTTTAATTTGCACCCTCTTTGTAAGGGATCGCAACCCTACAACTAACATAATAATTTTGATCACAAACCAACTGATTTAGCTCAGTTGGCCATCTGAGTTTCTTCTGGAACTTGATGGAGGGATTTTACCCGGGTTCAAGCCTTGCAAGTGATAAAATCCGAATTTTTCTTTTAGTGCGAAGCCATGAGTTATAGAATTTTCTTTTTGCGGGTCTCTCATAGTGGTTCGGGTCCCCAAGTATGTCCGTTTTGAATGATTTAACTCACGATCCGATTTCAAGTGTGGTGCGGCTTGTAAAGAAAATACGAGTAATTTTGATCCCAATGTTCCGGTCTCAATAAAGCTACATAATTAACTAATCCAAACACCCCTCCTACTCTTTCTTCCCAAAGGGGCAAAACAAAAACGAGTGTGTATTTTTAGGGTTTATGAGATCGACGATTCTCAGAAATTGAAACCCATATTAGATTAAGGGATATAGAGGAGAATCAATCATAAGAATAAGAATGAACCCATTAACATTAGTGAAAAGAATACAAAACATAAATTCAAAAGAAGCATCATTAGGAATATCAGAAGATGCATCATGGCATGCCAAGTACAAAGATTCTGCTTATGTTTATGTTGGTGGCATTCCTTTTGATCTTACTGAAGGAGACCTTCTTGCTGTCTTTGCCCAGTATGTTTCCTCTTTCTTTTTTATGGTTTCTTGTTTATGTTTGGATTATTGGTGTTTAAATGTGATTTGGTATTGTGGGTTAGGGATGAATTTTGGATTTAGGTGTGTTTGTGTGTTTTGATAGAGCTAGATGGGTGTTTGGAATAAGGTTTCGGCGAAAGAGATTATTTGAAAGTGCTGATGATGATACCCTTGGAGAGTGTTTGGATTTGCTTATGATGTAGAATAAATGCAATTAGGCGTGAAAAATTATGGCTATGGAGTGTATCTTGAAATCATTTTAAATCATGGGTTTTAGGTAGGCGTGAGGGGTAGAAAGGTGATTTAGATCTAATCTCGAATAAGCACTTACTCAACTGCGTAATTATATGAGCAGTTTTGATAAGCAATACTTACCAGAACACTCCTAAAATTGTTACTTCTGTTGTATTAAAACACAGTAAATGGCATGAGTTGTGTACTTGACTATCCTGTTATGTGTAATTACCATGGAATAGTGTTGATTAGTTCGTTGTCCAGATTCTTTGACCACTGGCTTGACTGGAATGCTAACTGGTATGATGGTTCCAAAAATGTTGTTGGTTTATGTGCAACCTATAATCTGATGTAAGGCATGACAGAGGTCTTCATATTCATGTATGCAGTTGCTACTCTTTATGTGCAAATGTTACATTTACATTTCAAAAAAAAAAAAAAAAAAGGCCTTTGAATGATTATCATGAAGATATTCTGGGTTAGAACTAAGCAAGTCATTGATGTCACCTCACTCCAACTTCTTACAGCCATTATTGTTTCTTTCGCCGATGTTTGAATTTGTAGAATGCCTATGATAATCTTCTAACACATTGTTAAGCCCAAATTGATTATATTACTGCCTACTGTAAAATCTTAGTTGATCCTTTTTTAACATAGGTAAATCAGTAACTACCCAATTCAATAATCTTCCCTAGAATATCCTCTAGACACTTTGTAGGTTATGGTAGTATACAACAACAACGACACCAATACCCAATCCAGTCGAAGCGGGGTATGAGGGAGGTAGGATGTAGACCGTCACACCCCTACCCGAGTGTAAAGGGACTGCTTCCAGAAAGACCTCCAGCAATAATATAGACATGCAAACATAAAAGCGTGTATAGACGTAAAATGCGTAGATCCAACATATGACCATGCAAATATATAAAAATTATATGATCTACGAGCATACAAACTATGATGAAGAAAGTAAGGGTAGAGGCATATAAGGCTAGAAGTATAAAAACGCATAGCGCATAAAAACATAAACGCATCCTATCATGCAAGAGGTGTTTGCAAGCATACAAACTATGATTATGATAGTATGTGAAATCTAATTGAATGTAAAAAGTGTTTGCAACCACGTAATATATGTTCGCCTACTATTTTGAGCTAAAATGTATTAGAAAGCGTGCCTCTAGTAGCTTATATGCATAGTATTGAGTGTGCAGTCTTTTAAGATGAAAGTACAATTACTGTACTACGCACAGAGCTGTTTATCTTTAGGTAGTTCCTATTCTATCTAACCGATATAATTATTTTGATGTATGGCCATTCTAACTAGATAGGAGAGTTCAGGTACCTCTTTTAGTGGGACTCTTGAGGTTCCTGTAAAACTATGATTACTAAAGAAATCAATGTATATAGGCATGTCGTGTAATTTTTTAAGGTGTCACATGAGTCATTTTTTAAGGTGTCATATGAGTCATTTGGGGAAAAGTTCACTGTCAATAACTCAATATAGTAAAGAAACACGGAATGTACTTTCATGTATTACATGGTTGTATTAGCTGTAGGTTTGTTATATTAATGCATTGACATTGGTTGCTTTAGTTCTCAATAGAACACATTTGACAGCAGGCACTTACCCAACTTTTACCATCTAGGTATGGCGAGATTGTTGATGTCAATCTGGTTAGAGACAAAGGTACTGGAAAATCAAAAGGCTTTGCTTTTGTTGCATATGAGGATCAAAGAAGTACGGTTCTCGCAGTCGGTCAGTCTCTCGATCCATCTGATTTCATATTTAGATAAATATCTGGTTTAGAAACTGAAATATTGATTATTACAGACAATTTGAATGGTGCACAAGTTCTTGGTCGTATAATAAGAGTTGATCATGTTACTAAATACAAAAAGAAAGAAGAAGAGGATGAGGAGGAGGAGCAGCGGAAAAGAGAGGAACGTGGAGTTTGCCGTGCTTTCCAAAGAGGTGAATGTACCCGTGGAGCTGGATGCAAATTTTCTCATAATGAGCAAGTAAGATGATCTAAATCTATGAACATTTTTATGACGCCACTATATAGTTTGTATGTTTTAGTCATCTTTCTTTAACTTGCTGTAGTTGACACAAAACTTATATACACATAGATCACTCGAGAGTTGAAAAAGCTAAACCAGGGCCACCCACATGTCGAAATAGCTTTAAATAAGTATAGATTTGGTTTTGTTAATGCTAATGCCGGCGGCGAAACACTTTTTGGTAAAGTTAAATGTAAGGATTAGATCTAGGGGCATTTATGATAATTAACAATATTCCAGCAAGTTTTTTGGCCAGAATTGGCATCAAGTGAAACCAAACTGGTACTTGGGTTGCCTGAAATGGTGTTTTGATAATTGGGTGACCTTTGTAGCATTTTTACTACTTGGTTGGCCTATGCATGTGTTATAACTTTATATTGTAACCTCAGTTATATTTATTTAGCTAATCTTGTTATCGGATATTGGTATGATATACAAAGTACGGTACTGTTGGCTACTCTTGCCAGTCATTCTAGCATCACTTTGTTAACCATCTATTTTTCCTTCAACGCAGAGAGCTGCAAACACAGGTTGGGGTGCTCAAGATGCTAAAAAAGAAAAACGAAACGACAGAATTGGAGGTCCCACAAGAGGACCAGCCCCATCAAATCGAGTGCCAGACACAAGGATGGGTGACAGAGATTCAAGAAGTTCCAAGATTGAAAAAGACAGTGACCACAAACGAACAGAAACAGATCCAAGTGACAGAAGATCGAAACTGGACAAGGAAGACGAGGATTCACGTGGGTATGGGAGAAAACCACCCAGGTATGATTCTGGAAAGAGTCGTCAGGAAGATGATGATCGGAGGAAGGAGAAAAGGTCCAAGCATGATTCAGAATCCTATCGAAGAGACTATAAAGAATCTGACAGAAGGAGCAGTCGTGAAGAATCGTATGGAAGAGAAAATCAAGAATCTGATAGAAGGTCTAGCCGTAGTGGAGAATCTGCATCCCGTGACTACAGAAGGAAGGATGAAGACCAGCGTGTCAGATCACACAGAGGATGAACATGTCATTATACGGATCCTTTTAACGGCACGAATAGCAAATTATTGGCTACAGATTGTGTGTGTGTGTGTTGAAATAGGCATGTCATGTTGAAGCATATGATCTTCCTTACAGCAGTTCATGAGTTATGTTGTGGTTTTTCTTACAGCAGAGTAACGTGGTAGTTGAAAGTGTCAGACTTGTCAATGTGTTGTATAAACTGGGCCCATGTACACAGAGTTTTGTTTTGATATCAGATTTCATCACTTGATAGTAGCATCTCGTGTCTCGTTGAATACTAGTTCTCATAGCTCTAGAGTAGTTGCGAATATGTTGTTTTGAGCACATATTATGGCTAAGTTAGAGATGAAAGCTCAGATTCAATCACATAGGGATTTGGTTAGTTTGGTTTATGTTTATATCTCCAAAGATGTTCAATCAAAATAAATACTCCCTCCAGTCCCATTTTAATTCTCCTTACTAATTTGGTTTGGCTCAAAAACTTGTCCACCTTCTAAATTAACGAGTCTAAATTTATTTAATTTTCAATGTTACCCATTCTCGTTCACTTATATAAGGAAACTATTTGCTATCTTTAATGCATTCAAAGGATACATTTGTCATTTTAATAAATAAACATCTATCTATCTTAAATAAAAAAATTGTTAGTGGATAATTAAAGTGGGACTGAGGGAGTAAGAGGAAACTCCAATTTTAGTCATGTTTGCCATCTTGATCTATCTAGTAAAAGAAATATTTTTCAAATTTAGTCTTATGTGAATGTTAGATTATCGGACTGAAAGACTCCATTAAAAAGTTGACAAGTGTCCAAAAGTTGGTAAGATTTTTTTGTTAGACCAAAGTCACATTTTGTGCGTCTAATGTTATGTTTTTGCTAGACCAGTTTGTCTTATTCAAAAATATATAAATGAATAAAAGACTGAGAGTAGAAAAGAAAGTGAGATTCACGCCTGACTTTTGAATAAGACAAACTGGTAACATCATATTAGTGGCACAAAACGTTACTTTGGTCTAGCAAAAAACCTCATCTACCTTAGAGTCACTTGTCAACTTTTTAATGAAGTCGCACAATTTAACAGTGCATAAGAGTAAATTGGAGGGTAAATGATTAATTACCCACCATCACTCATTCCTTTGTATTCCCTTTCCCTACTAGGCACTCCCTTAATGTTACAATAAAAAAACAAATATGGACTTAAGAAATACCCTTGGGACGCACGGCTAAACAACCAAACCAGAAAAATAATACAGACCCGAACCTTTGCCCACAAACACAAAAAAGCAATATGTCTGAGCCCGGGTTCGAACCGGGGACCTCTAGTGTGTGAGACTAGCGTGATAACCGACTACACCACCCAGACTTATTGTTAAGATGTTTAACTAAAAGAAATAAATCTACTTCTGTTTAAGGTCATCTGAAATATATTAAGACTGCAAAATCTTCCAAACTCTTTTTCAGAGTGCCAAACTCTTGTTGCAATAAAGGCAACTTTCGTAGTATTCTGATGCATTTCTTTAACAAAACCAAAGAATGAATAAGCCTTGTCCGCACACTGGCAACTGGCTTAATCAGGCCTGATCAGTTTTGAAGCATGCTAAGAGTGTTATGGCGTCTAGTTTGAAACGCTTTGATCTGCCCATTTTCTTATTACAATGAGTGTTAAGAAACGTAGTGTATACAAGTAATGTTAAAAGTTAAAACCGCTTCTTCTACTGTCCATAGTCCATAGCCTTTTGTATGATCTTACACTAAAGTGGCTTTTCAAGGGAGTTTAGATGTGCGTTTTCAAATCTATTCTTGTTGTGTTCAAGAACATCCAACAAATCTGTTACAGGAGTATAATATCAAGCATGTTTATGAAGATATACACAGTAAAACATATGAGGTGGCAGGTGCAGAACACCCAAATCAGATTCCATAATCACCATGTGGTATAATCACCATTTGGTTTGGGATTAAAGTAAACAAGTAGGTTTTCAAACAGACGAAAATCTTTAATTCTGTATAACAAACATTCCTCGGTTGGGTTGCAAGAAATCAATTTTTTCCCAACTCCAACTTACACAAAAAAACATCAAAGCCAAAAGTTTGGAAATGACTGCTCATAAGCAAACAAACCATATATTTTTTTACGGCCGACTGAAACACATGACCCATAGCTTGGTCTCCTAAAGCCGTTTTCTACTAAAAATTTACTAACCAATCACTACAGCAAACTCCCATATGCTAGCTAATCAAGAGCAGTTGATCACGTCTCATTTGTCAACAAATGATGACTCAGCAAGATCAATAGCACGGGCAAGGGCTGCAGCTTTGTTCTCACATTCTCTCTGTTCATCACCAGGATCACTATCAGCTACTATACCTGCCCCGGCCTGAAGGTGAGCCACCCAATCTCTCCGCTTGTTTGAATCTCGATATGAGTACATTGTGTCATAGCGTGAAGCGGTCGGGAACACGATAGTCCTTAAGGCTAGGGCAATATCCATGTCTCCAGTGAATGAGATTCCTCCAAACCCGCCACTATATGGTCCACGCCTGGTCACCTCCAGCTTATCAATAAGTTCCATGGCTTTCACCTGTTGCAGAAAAGCTTGAGTAAGATGTAAAATGAGGTGCAAGGTGATCAGGCCTAGAAGTCGTGTTATGAAGTTAAAACCAACACTACATACATGAATACAAATCGGAAAAGATCTGAATTGGCTTGTAGACGCCTAAACACGCAAATCAACCTTCTAAGTGCAACTACAAACTAAGATCAGATGTGGCATAATGGATGGGATGGCAGCAAGTTGTGTCAGATTAATGGTGCGAGTTGAGTGAACCGCGCTTTTTGTCCATTTGAAAAGAAAAACTTAATAGTTTAGTTCGAAACTAAGTGTCCACTTCCAAGATAATTTAGCAAGTTTCTCATTATACCCTAATAACACACAATCACAAAGATGCACTGATTGTACTTGAAAGAGTGTGCCATCTGAAAAGGGATGAGTTAATATTAAGTGGTAAATAAATTAAATCATTTCTAAAACCGCACATATTTTGTCTAGTGAACATTTATTTTGGCATGAAAGAAGTATGTTAGATATGATTATAAAAAACTATATTTAACAATAATAATCTTATCCAAACATAACCAAGCAGTTTAGATGCATTACAAATCCACTTTGGGTGGAGCCATTTTGACCTGTTCTCTAATTAATTAAACAATTTGGATTTGACCCCTTTGACCTGTTAGGAATATAACATAAATGAGTCGTAATTGCCAACTCTAACTGTCAAGAATCACTGAGCATCAGGTTCTATAAATACACAAGCATCACCAGACATGTAATATATTGGCTACTGAATTTTTCATTAATTGCGATGGCATGAAGATATAGGACACGTAAGCGGACAAGAAACATACAGGACATGTGAAAGGTCCTATATTTGGAATATTAAGTTACAATAAAAAGCATGATTAAAATTAACAAACCTTAGGGGCACCACTGACTGTGCCAACAGGCAACGCTGCACGAAGAGCGTCCCAAGTACTCAGCTCATCAAGCAGCTCTCCAGTAACCTACAGATCAATGAGCGAACATCAGATTGATTTTATAGCATGGGGCACAAAGCTTTACCAAAATTCAATGATCCTACAACACTTTGAAATGGCAAACAGAAAGAGACCACTTTTGATTGACCAGTAGCCATAAACACATTAAGAAAACTGAAATTGGAAATCTGTATGCATAAAATCCCAACTTTTCTTTAAAAATTTTGCTTATACACAAATGCCAGCGAATAAAGCTTTAGCCTGTGCCTATTGAATTGCCAATCATAACCATGTGTGATTGAATCTACCATGCAATATGTGTGACAATAAGCATTTACCGTGGAGCTGATATGCATGACATGAGAATACCGCTCAATATTCATCAGCTTCTCGACATTAACAGAACCAGGTTTTGATACCTGCAAGAATGTTCCTAGTTTAGTTAAAGTAAATGATTGAAGTATAAACATATAGATTAATATCACGGCCTGCTTATTTCATGACAGTATTTTTGTTTTTTTGGATTCCTAAGTTATAGGTCCTTCAGGCATAATAGAGCTTCTCAGTTCTCAGAAGCAATTATATAACTGCTTGCCTAATAGAACCAGAATTCTGTTAGCAGATTCAGAAGTATGCATCTGCTTAAGTAAAGGAGTTAGGATCAAATGAGAAGGTGAGAAGAAACCATAACCGCACATATTAGATGCACCTACAAAAATAGATGCATCTCCCCTTAAATTTCTCCCTCTTATTTGAAATGTGTGGCTAGAATTCTTTCTCACTCCTCATTTTAATTTTTCATCTCATTGGATACCTTCCCGAGAAAATTATATGAAATTAGCTTTTTTAATGCCCCTCTTCAAGAAGATCATCTAAACAAATTGAAAACAGTATATGTGAAATATGCACACACATACAATTGAGTAAACAAGCCCACCTTTCCAACATCATTCCTCCCTAGATCAACCAGCATAATGTGCTCTGCACATTGTTTTTCATCGTGTAGTAGTTGATTTTCCAACATATAGTCTTCTTTTGGTGTCTTCCCTCTCCTAATAGTTCCAGCAAGAGGTCTATTTGTGACTTTTCTCTGTCAACATGAGCAAATAAAGATGAAATATGCAGAAAGGGACAAAATAGAATTTAACAATACTTGAGTAACTGAATGAAATTTTGTTGGGACTAAGAACTAAGAGTGAATGTATATTATATCTTGGCTTATTACCTTCTTCACACGAGTAAGAATTTCGGGACTTGAAGCAACAAGGATACTCCCTCTAGCCTGGGTGAATAGAAACACAAATAATCATCAAATACTTTTACTAATGTCTTTTGTGCTCCAAGAAGTCATAACAAATGCAAAAGAGCAAGCAACCTGTAAATAAGTCATATACGGACTGGGGTTGACAATTCTCAGGGCCCTGTAAACTTCAAATGGATCTGCAAATGTACGACGCTCAAAACGTTGACTTAGGACAATTTGAAATATATCTCCAGCTAAAATATGTTCTTTAGCCTGCAATACTGCTTCCTTGTATGCTTCAGTTGTCATGCTTGAATTCTTCAAAGATGGACCAAATAGATTGGTATATAACTTAATTGACCCTGGAGAAAGTTTTGGGCTGTATTGGAACTCATATCAGAACTACCAATGAAACATAAGCACAAATTAGGTGCGACTTACTAATTAAATTGGATTACTCACGGAACGATATCATGAACTCTAGACACTAAAGTCTCCAAACGTTGTGTTCCATCTTTAAAAGCCTCGTCAACAGTAGCATATTGATCCAGTCGCACCCAATGAATCACATATGCTTTCTGGAAATTAAATTGGGGAAAGACTTTAGAAAATTATAAAAGTAGGCATGTGACTAATAGGGGTGGTTTGTTAGGAAGGCAAAGGTGAAAACCTTCTCAACATGGTCAAACACAATCACATCATCATAAAGGCCAAGATGAACATCTGGAAGGTTTCTATCATCCTGTGGTGCATTTGAAAATGGAAGTTTTTTCGTCTCTACATACCGCACAGTGTCATAGGAGAAATAACCAACCCAGCCACCTGTCATTAGGGAAATTGGAAATTACATAAATTCATTTACGACACTGTAGGAGAATACTTTTGTGTTTAGAAACTACAAGCAAGCCTAAATGTTTGTAACTGCGTCAAGTCTGTTTCATGAATATGCCCTATAATGTGTATTAAATATGACAGCAGTAGTAAGAGGCTAAGAGCTTTTAATAAGTCAACCTATCATTTAAACAGTAAAGCGAGATATGCAGTCCTACGTACATTAATGAACCGGAAAATTCATGCCAGTAAATGTTGATTATATAGTACTTTGAAATAGCCAAGGCCCCTCTTCCATGATAATAGGAAAACAGCAACGTAACTTAAGAAAATAATTTTGGTGATTAGGTAAAACCTAACATTTAACAGTAAATTTTTTGGATTTGCGTTTCTCAAAATCTTACCACAGAATGCATCAGGTAGCTCGTCAATTCTTTGGGGTTTCCACTGCTCCATTATCTTCCTAGGAACAGCCATGGGATCCTCCACAAACTCCTCCGTCTTCCGTCCTTCATGGTGATCCATTACTGTAACCATATTCTCTTTTGCCACAATTTCCATTGTAGGCTGAGCTCCAATCACACTGTACCGCCCCTAACATAATAAATCCGTCAGTTTAACAAGTAAAACAATGAATTGTTTTCGCAAATAAATCACCGAGGCATATGGAGACATCTACATGAAATTACTAATCATAAGCACATACACATGCACTAAACCTTGGGTCCAAATCCTCAAACAAGCTTTTCTGTGCAAACGGAGTGTTGTCTTTTCCATGAACAGCTAAATATCCATACGCACGAAATACAATATTTAGATCTTGGCTAAGAAAATGCTATCTCCGGAACAAACATTGCTAAGATATCAAATTCCAGCTTCTAATTTGCATAAAATGTAATTAGCTGAAACCTAAAGTAACTTCATGTCCTCAGTTCTACTAATAGGAGAATGTAATGAGCTTATTCAGTTGTAGTCACTTTCAATCACAGCTCATATTGAATCTATCACTTATGACTACTTAAACTAAAGCATAGTAACATTACCATAACCGACGTTAAACCTCACAACAACAATCAATATTCTCAAAAATAAAATGCATACATTTCTCACACAGTATCAAAATGCAACAATTACAGCAAAAGAAGCAAACACTTACAACATTGGAAGCCTTTAATCCTGGCTCAACAGACTCAAACAAAAAACTCGGCGCGTCACGATCATCTTCTTTAACAAGACACCTATAAGCCAGAACTGGAGTCAAATGATCAGAAAATATTGACCTGTATAAAGGAATCAAGTTCCCATGCTTGGCTGCTTCCTTAAACTTCACCGAATGATCAACTGTCATAACAACAAGAAGAAAAATCAATCATCACACTCTGAAATCAAATAAAACAACTGACCAAAGTATCAATGTAAATAAAGAGCATAATAGTCGGATAGCATCAATGCTGTCACTACAAGTCCTAAGCTTCATGGTTTCAGCAACAAGTCAACTCCAAGCAAAATGTGCTTTACTCCCTTATGATAGGTTTAGCAAACTGAGTTGACAAAAATATAGTTAGGACTTAGGAATCGGTTAAGACACAGTAGCCTGAAGGTGTTTGACTTCTCTGTGTATATAAACCCTTCTCTCTTCACCATTTTTCATCATGTGAAGCTTAACAATAACTAATATTTTGGTCTATGTTGATGAAATACTTGTCACTTGCAGTAATAATTTATAAATTACCATGATCAAATCTAAGCTTCATGGTAAATTTAGATTAAGAACTTAAGCCCAATCTATCATTGTCACAGGATTGAACTTCTTAGAAATATTACTGGCCTTGTTATGTCCCAAAGGAAGTATGCTCTTCAACTCCTTGACTTTGCAGATTTAAATACCAAAGTTGCTACTACTCCCCTGATCCAACCATGAGACTCACTTTAACTGATACCGGCCTTCTTTCTAATCCTTTCCACTGCAGCACACTTGTTGGGAAGTTACTCTACCTTACACTAACTATACTGACCTGATCTTCCCTTTGCTGCTCGAGCCTTAAGTCAGTTTTCCATGTTCCTAGATCACCTTATCTTCAGGCTCTTCTTAGAGTACTTATATATGTCAATGTATCTTCTTACCTACTCTTAATAACCTAGACCTTATTGCGTTTTGTGACAGTGACTGGGCTAATAAGTGTTCTGTTTCTAGTTATACTATTGTCAGTGGTCAAAGTCTCATTTCTCGGCACTCAAAGAAGAAGACAGTGGTCTCTAGATCTTCTACATAGGCTAAATATAACGCTGTTGCTAATAATACATGCTAAGCCCTCCTTTAAATTCCAAAGATGCTCTCAAATTGTTGTTAAAGTTGAATTTACCCACAAGGATAAGACAAAGACATTCCAGCCTGACAAAGAGATTCTATCTCAATTTTGAATGCAACTTTCTAAGAAATATTTGGAATAGTATGAGGAACTTAATTCTATGGCTAACTAAATGGGATAATAATGGTACGTTTTTAGAGACCATACTTATGTTGGGTGCAATGGTCACGAGAAAGATATCACAGATTATTTTTCAAAGGATCTCATTCTCAGGATGTGAATACGATGGTCTGAGAAATAAAGGCATTAGTTCGTTTAAAGATACTTATATTAAAGATGAAAATGTCAAGAAATACCGATAAATTTTCTTTTATTTTAGTTTTTGCCATGTTTATTGGTTGTGGTCGGGTTCTAGGGGGAGTTTTCATAGCCAGCTTTTGAAACTTTTCGGCTTATATAAGTTCATTATGACGTAATAAACTTATATAAGCCGAAAAGTTTCAAAATAAGGCACAAAAAGTGCCCTTATGAAACACAAGCCCAAAACCAAATTAGCAAAAAGCCGGCTATATAAGCTAAAACAAACACCCCTCTAGAGTCATGAGAATCTCGTGAACTATCAGTATTGTATCAATGTTAATAAGCACCACAAAGTCCTAAGCTTTAAGCCTTTAACAACAACAAGTGAGGAGTTAGTTATAACAGAGTTGACCAAAGGTGTTTGACTTATTTTAACCAACATTTCCATATATATATATATATATATATATATATATATATATATATATATATATATATATATATATATAGTGTCTCTTTATTTTCATAACTCTGTTAAGTGCGGGAACTGCGAGAACTCCAATTTTGCATTAGAAAACATGCATGTTCATATAAAACATGTAAGTTTTCTTACATACACCTTAATACACATACCTGCGTAACATACATGTTTATATATATATATATATATATATATATATATATATATCTTCTATACTACTATATAATGCATTCGAGACTATTTTATAATTAGAAAGACTTAAAGTTCAGACTTTTACTTGCTTATTAGGGAAGGATTTCAAAATTAATTTGTTAGAAAGCAGGTTGGTTAGGAAGCAAGTTGGTTAGGAAGTTGGTTGGTTGTTCAAATTAAAATTATTTGACTTAACCATCTCTACCATCTCTATTTATAAAGCATAAAAACAACTAAATGTGTAACCGAATAACCAAATAACGCAAAATATAGTCACAGATCCCGCCGCATTGCGCGGGTACCGTTCTAGTATTTAATGATTTCTAAAAGTAAAACTAATACAGTAATTAAAAAGTATGATATAGAATAAATGAGTGATTGATATATACCTGATTGAGTTGGAGTGGATTGAGCGGAGCATTTAAGAGTGACAAAACGAGCGGCGGCGGCGGCAGAGGTGGAAATGAAACGAGCGGTGGTCGGAGAAGTGAAGGTGACGGCGGAGGAGCGGTGGCGGTACGGCGGAAGAGGACGGTGGGAGATTGCTAGGGTTTCCATTTCAGTGCATTGGACGGTGGGAGATGGTAGTGTGGATAGATAAATAGGAGTATGGTGTAAAAACTGTTTTAAGTTTTTGTTTCTTTTTGTAGCAACTGTGCAGATTTTCTGCCAATGTTGATTTTGTGACTAGGGCCGTGCATGGGTGGGCGCCACAAGTAAACCGCACTTGGTTTGATTGGTTTTTTGCTGTTAAAAGAATTCGAAAAAATTCTTACAATGCTTTCTGAAAAAATAATAATAATAATAATAATAAATAAATAAAACTTTTTTTTTTTTAGAAAAGACAAAATTTGTTTGCACAAAAATTTCGAAAAAAATTAGGACTAGTTTACACAACTCACCAAACACTTATTTTATTAAGGGTTTTTCTAACATGTGCCCTAGAGCACATGTTAAGCACAACAAAAAGTATATAAAAGTACTTATGGACCCACACAAAAGTACAGACAAGTGTACTTTTGTATATCCTTTTTCGTGGGTCCTATAGTATTTTTTGTGTGCTTAACATGTGCCTTAAGGCACATGTTAGAAAAACCCTTTTATTAATAAAAATTGAGACACGTGTCAAAATGTTAGTAAAGTCGCACCGGGTCTTTTCTTTGCTAAAAAAGTTAATCATGATTTCATATTGGGCTATTTAGGAATTTTCTCCAAAAATTATAGTTACATCGTTACTGAAAATTTCTGTAAAATATTATTATAGCAAATATAAAAAAAGTAACAAGTCTGATATTTGTTTCAATTTGGTCCATTTAACTTTGTTTTGATTATAAAACTACTCAAAGTTTTAATAGTGTTTTATTGTTGTGGAATTTTAATATTTGAGTAACCTAGATTAAATACTTATCATACTTAGTTATTATTTTAATATTTTTTTTCTAGAGTTGTATAAATTAGTTGTACCTGTGAAGATTTTTTGCCAGTATTGATTATGTGACTAGGCTTAGAGCTGTGCATGGGTGGTCCCATCAATCGGTTAGGGTAACTTAATAATAATAATAATAATAATAATAACGTAAACGCGTCAAGTATGAGGCTAAATGCGCAAAAATTGGATATGGGTTCCTCCCCTTCTCTTTCTCTTTTTTTGGGGAACTTGAGAAGGACACATTGACCTTACTGAAGCGAATTCGCAAGTTCTCGATGACTCAAGATATTGAAGCACGTGCTGCTGCTCATATCTTTAGTATGATTAGTTTTTCTATTGCTAGGGGAGGGGTGCAACAGGGTGATCCGCTTGGGGCCCTTCTTTTTGCTTTAGTATTACATCCTTTGGCATGTAAGATTAGAGACTCCTTTACCCTTTCTCTTCAAGCTTGGTATCTAGATGATGGCACTATTATTGGAGATACTTTGGTTGTTGGGAAGGTTTTAGAGTTGATTATAATGGATGGATCTAGTTGTGGTTTACACCTCAACGTTGATAAAACTGAGGTTTTTTGGCCCAAGGAAGACCCCAGGAGCAGGTATGTTGGTGTTTTTCCCCCTAATATTTCTCGACCTTCGCATGGTGTTAAATTATTGATGAGGCGAAAAATGAACCACTTTTAGGGGGTCATTTAAGCCCGGAATTGAATTTATTTGATCAAATATTGCCCTAAATCGTTCCTTTTGTGATTTTAGGTACTTTGGGAGTGAAATCTGGAAAAGGAAGCAATTCGGACGTTTTTGGAGCATAAAAGTGAAGAAAACGCCAAAGTCTTAATTTTTCTTGCTGGGAACAGTAGGTGACGGCGTCAAGAGTAAATTCCATGACGACCCAGTACATATTGGACGGCGTCACGAAGTAGGGCGTCAAGAGTAAAAATCATGACGGCCTGGAAATGCTAATACATGACGGCGTCAGAAGTAGATCAAGGCAGTCCGAGAAGATTTTTGGCGGCGAGGTGACGGCGTCACAAGTTTGGTCTTGACGCCGTCAGACCCCTTTTCCTATATATAGTTTTCTAATTTTTACATTAAAAAAAGAGAAGTTTTGGAGAAACCCTAAGTACGAACTTGGTGCGAATTTTACAGGTTTTTCAAGGGTTCTAAGCCCTTGATACCTTTCATGTGTAATTGAGATAAGTATTCTTTTAATTCAATCAATATGTCTATGTGTTGGTTGTCTATATCTTGTTCTTGTCTTAATTCCATCATGCTAGGCTAGATCTATCTTGTGTTTGCTTGGATCTAATGAAACCTAGATGTTAATTATGTGTTGATTACTTGTTTATACTTGTTTTGGATGAATGAATTTATATGTTAGGCTTAAGAAAACTGGCAGATCTCCAAATGGTAACATGCTTGAACGTCTTAGGAAACATGAACCTATTGCACTAGGTCTTTATTGGTTGTATTTAATGCATGAGCCACTGTTTATAATCTCTATGGTTGTGCTGGGCATGGTATAGGAGGAGATAAGAGCTCATAGAATTGGGGAGTTATGTGCGATACCCCATGAATGGTATTAAGGAATACAATCCGTCATCCATGCAACTATAACAAGTAATTAACATGTAAAAGATATCTAGGGAGTAGTGAAATCTAAGTAAACACATTTTCTCTACTTATTGCTCACAACCTTAGTATAATTCAGTTTATTTTCATTTCTAGTATTTTATTTTGATTGCATCTTTAGTATTGGGTTAGTTGACTAGCAACTAATTCCGCCCAAATCCTTCAACCCCGAGATTTTTACTTGCTTTCAAAAAAATATAAAAATACAAAAAGAATCATCTCTCACCTTTAGAACTAGTATTTAGGTTTTCTAATCCTAGCGACACTATTCCTAGCTGAACGATCAATCCCCCGGTACTTGTCACTATACTATACTACAACGATCAGGTACACTGCCTGGTGGGGGTTGCAAGCTTCTCAAGATCCCTTGAGAGGTAAAGCCTGGTGCGATTCCCACGCATCAATTATTAGGTGGACCCGCCAGTGTGGACTTTGAGTTTAGTAGTAGGCTTGTTATGAAAAGGGTTGTTAAAACTATTGAACTTATGGATGCTGTTGCTAAGCTTAATGATCCCCAATGTGAGTTGTTGTTACTGCGTGCATGTGCTGGTATTTCCAAGTTGTATTTTTCTATGCGTACATGTCCTCCTCGGGTCTTTGAGGGTGCTCAGGTTTCTTTTGATGCAGCACTTCGTTCTTCTTTAGAACGTATTGTCACTGCTTCTGGACCTGGGTTTGGCGATTGGCAATGGAGACTTGCCACCCTACCTTTTGCTTTCGGGGGACTTGGTGTGTATTCTGCAGGTGATGTCTTGAATTATGCCTTCCTTGCTTCTAGACTTCAATCTGCCAGCTTACAGACTAAGCTTCTTTATAGTTCTGGTATTGTAACTTCTGGTCCATCATTTGATGATGTTTTGCGTACTTTTAATGTAAATATGGAAACTGGCCTTCTGAGTAACCCTAGTGAGATCGCTGCCCCCAAACTTATGAAGAAATTGGCAGATATGCATTTCACATGTGTTGCCCAAACAGTTGAATCCACCTTTCATTTATCCCCTAGACAGATGGCGTTATGGAGCTCACTAAAAGAGGGTTACACGTCAGATTGGCTTAGGGTGGCACCGATATCGGGATTGGGACAAACTATGAATGCCAGGACTTACTGATGTGTGTTGTGTTATCGGTTGGGTGTTCCTCTTTTTACTGTCTAGATGCCGTGTTCAGCTTGTTCTAAGGTTTTTTCTGGAGATTTTTTTGGGGATCATGTTGTTTCGTGCGCAGGTATAGTTGGCATTAAACATCGGCACAATATTGTGCGTGATGTTCTTGTTGATATATGTTCTCTATCTGGAATTTCAACTCGTAAGGAGGTTGATATTGGGCTTCATGGAGAAAGGGACAAAAATTTACGGCCAGCTGATATGTTACTTTACTATTGGGATGGTGGGCTTGATGTTTGTGTTGATCTTACAGGATCGTCACCTTTGACGCGTTCGAGTATGGTTGATTTTATGCCTAGTCGGGCGGTTTTTGAAGCCGCACAATGTAAACGTGTCAAATACGAGGCTAAATGCGCTGATATCGGATATGGGTTCCTCCCCTTTTCATTCTCTTCTTTTGGAGAACTTGGAAAAGATGTAGTGACCTTATTAAAGCGTATTCGACGATTCTCTATGACTCAGGACATTGGAGCACGTGTTGCTCCATATATTTTTAGTAGGATTGGTCTTGCTATAGCTAGAGGTGTGGGGCCCAGTTAGTCTCTCGGCTCCCCACTAATTTCTTGTAAATCCTATTAGTTTTTAATAAAGTGTTGTTATAATAATAATAATAATAATAATAATAATAATAATAATAATAATAATAATAATAATAATAACCGGTCATTTTATTAAACCTAATACATCTTGCATAATAAGCTCCGCCCCCATCTCAATCTTCTCTCTTTAGCAGTTAACCATCACCACCACAAGAACATCAAAATGATCTCCTCCAACATCATACGAACATCACCACCACACGAACACCAATAAAGTCGAACCTTCAATTATATTCTTAATTATTTTTTGGCTTCAAGATCCTATGGGTCTCGGGTAGGTGATTGCCATTTTGTTTTTCATTTTGATTTGTCGTTAAGTTTGTGTGCTTTGAACAAATCAAGAAATGAAAATAACATACTTGTTATCTTTCTTATTTTATGTTCGGATATAATAATAATAATAATAATAATAATAATATGATATAAAAACTATTTATTTATGACTTACTACCTCTGTCCCAAAATTTAAGTTAATTTTAACTTTTTTTTGCAACTATGACCTTAATTATTTTTTTTCATATTATATAATAATTGATACAAAATATATAAATGGATTGTGTTTTAAATGTATTTTCATTGTTATTTTTTTCATCAAGTATTATATAACACGAAAATATATAATTAAGGTCAAAGTTGCAAAATAAAAGTGAAAATGGAGTTAAGTTTTGAGACGGATAGAGTAATAAAGAAAGAAGAGTGAAATATTAAGTAATAAAACTGAGTGTATCTACATTAAATTATCTCTTAATTAAAAATAACTTAATAAAAAAATTAACAAACAAACCTCTTGGATTGGTTTTACTGTAAAAATAAGTTTAAAAACAAAAAAAGAAATATTATATCCTCATAAATTTTGTAAAGTGCAAATAGAATTTAAAAAAATAATAATAAAAAAATGAATAAAGATTTTAACAAATTGAGATGTAACAAAATAATTTGTTTGAAAAGAAGAGTTAGTAAAGAAAAAAAGAAAATAAGTGAGTCAATGTTACATTATTATGTGGATCGGGAGAGGTTATTTTTACCTTTTTTTTTTCAAATGACACCCCTCGTTTTTTATTTTATTTTTTGATATATTTTTTTTTAATTTTGTTTATATAAAAAGTCTATAAATCTAAAAATATGGAGCAGAAAATATAAAGTTTATTAAGTCAAAAGTTTAAAACTGATAAAAAACACAGAACAAAAACTGATAAAAAAATTATGTTATAATGTAAATTGTGAAGACAAAAGGAATCTTTTGTACCTTTACTCTCTTTTGTCAAATCCAAAAAGAGGCGGGGATAATAATGTGTGAATGTAGGAAACCTTTAATGGGTCAATGTCACATTATTAACTTTGTGTCGTTTGTTAAGATTAGTAATAGTTTAGTCATTGGGCTTTGGACTTGGCAAGCTAATATGTTATGTGCTATGTTTCATAAGCCTTATTATATAATCATGTAACCAAGTCCAAGCCCAAGTCCATTAGAAAGCCCATGAGGCCTTTCTCTCTAACTATAAAAGGCACCTTACCTCTCATTTGTAAGGTGTGCTTGTGTGTGTATTGTGTGTGTCTATTAATAAAAGTTCTCTTCATCTTATTACTCTATTTCTACAAATCTAACGCCACACTTTATTCATATCAAGTCACCATCTTTACTTCATCTAGTGCTTATATTTGTGTTAAAGTTGATAGATATAAGGTCCTACAAGTGGTATCAGAGCTACGGTGTTTGTTTTGATGATTTTTTTGTGGTTCGTATCATGTTTTGAAGCTGTTTTACACATATTTTTACGGATCTGAAATTTTTTTCTTATCCTTTGCTGTTAACAGTTTTCTATAAACAATACTCTTTTTGTATCCATTTGGTCAACAAAAGTTGTATGCTTTCTTGTTTTATTACAACTGCTTCATAAAGTTTCTTATAACTTTTGTTCCAACTCGTGAATCAATGGTCAACGTGGTCAAACAATACATGGGTCTTTTAAACGGGGTCTGCTTCCTGGTCAAAAGGTGGTCTGAATATTGGGTTGTATGCTGTCGGAATAATTTTTTGGCCGGAATCTGAACAGAAAAGGATGCCTGAAATGGTCAAATGGTCAAAAACTCATGTTACGCGAAAAGTTATGCAAAAAACCCTGTTCCTACGCTTAACTTCATTTTTTCTATGCATAACTTGGACAAGTTATGCGTAAGGGTCAACAACGGGTCAAAACCCTTGTCTTACGCGTAAAATCTACGCATAAGGCACGGGTTACGCAAAAGTTGAAGTTTACGCGTAAAGCTCTACGCATAAGTTTCCAAACAGGTCTATGCTTAACTTTATGCGTAAACGGATCAAAAGAAAAATGTTACGCGTAAAGTAATCTAAAGTATAAAAAGAATAAAGATGAAGCAGAAGAATTGACTTTGACCACAAACCATATACCACATAACTCGTTGACCTCAGCTTAAATACATCATCAGTCCATGGCCAAACGAAAAGTACTAGAAGGAAATGCAAGCCGTGACAACAAATAACCAAATTCAACAACTTTCCTAATCCACCTCTTACTCACTATCACTGTCCAACTCTCATCATTCGAACAAGATTCTAACATCAAACAAAAAGACGACAAATCAATTAAATATTAGACCGATTCAATTTTTTTTTTGAAATCTTTTAAAGATTTTTTCAATTGAGTCATCATCATCATCGATCTACTCGTTGTGAAGCGTAGCTTCATGTAATATCCGAATCATTTCATGAGAAGTACAAAACTATACGTTTCATACTCCCTTTGATTCGTTCAAAAGAAAATGCAAAAGACACAACTTTCAATCTTACCCGAGACCAATTTTAAAGATCTTGAAGCTTGACTTGGAAAAGTCTTCAAAGGATTTGTAAAAGGTGTTTGCTTCATCAATCATAAGATAACGGTGAGTACTTGCTTGTGTACTTCAGTTGGCTAAAAGTACAAGAATGGGACATGGTAATCTATTCTTGTTGTTCGGATTATAAAAGAAACGAGGCAAATGTCGTTCATCTGGTCTTAAGATTGTGTGAAAGTAAGTGCTTTGAAGTTGTTATGTGTTCGATTGTGATTGATGATGGATATGAGATTGTTTTGATGAGTTTGTGTGAAGTTGAGATGAAAAAGTTTGAAGGGAAAGTAAAGGTTGAAAGTGTGGTAGGCGGAGTTTACTTGGTGTGTGTTGACTGCACATGTGAATGTATTTTAGGTTTAGGTCAATGGTTGTTTTATATTAACCGTGTATTGAAAAAAAATAGTTTGAACCGGGTATGCAAATATTGGATCAGGTATTTCATTATCACTTAACGTGAATGGGCTATGGATTGATGCATTGACATGGGCTGTGATCCGGTTTTTGAGCTTTAGTTGGATATTGGACTTCTACATGGGCTGAAATGGATTCATAAAAAAATTTTGTTATCCAAATTTTTATTTACAAAAATTTTGGATACAAATTTTTTTTATATTGATATTGAGTGGTATTTTGGTGTTATAAAAATTTCACGGGGATACATTATTCACGGCTAGAATTGCGTTGTTTAACAAAATGACTACGGGGTTTTTGTACGGTATTATCGATTTGATTTTGAAGTGGCATTTCATAAAGTGTACTTATTTATCTCAAAGTCTAGGGGTGGTTGGATGCACGACTTTTGAAGATAACTTGTCTGAGCAAATTAAAAAATTCAGTCTTGACAATCTAGTTATTACTAATGTAAGGAGTTACGTTGTAGTGCTCACAGTATAGCTATCACTTAAAGGAGTTACGTTGTAGTACTCAGTTTCACACGAAGTAGTGGATTGTTCAAGCGGCGAATATTTCGTGCAACCTCATACTTAAAGGAGTTACATTGTAGTGCTCAGTATAGGTATTAAGTCACATCTATCGTACAAGCATTAAGTCACAAGATGGGATGTTTACTTCGTTTTCAAGTTGGTTAGATCGGGTTCTCTCCATATGTGGTCATTTACTAGTAGCCGGTGAATTTAAAGGAGGTTTGATTACAGGTTGATTTGAGAGACAAGTATTGAGAGTATTTTTGCGACATATACTCACAAATTATGCTTACACGGTCTATCTATATTGCATCAGAAGTGTAAAGTACGGGTAATTATGACATGTACACAAAATAGTATGATGATTTCGACAAATCGCAACCATCAGGAGGGAGAAGAACATGCCAAAAGAAGTAGTGTTTCATCTCTAGTACGTTGGTTGTTCGAGGGAATTGTGCTTACACTAAAACCGAATAAGTACTAATGATGTGTACATCGGAGCGTATTACCAACCTTCTGTGCAATACTATGTGAGTTATATTGTCATGATGCTCCCTGAACGACAACCATGTGCCTACACTTTTGAATCTACTTTATCCGCTGCGTGATGAAAAGAGAGTTGTCGGTTCAGGAGGGAGCAGGAAAAAGAATAAAGGCTCACTAGTTAGGAGGGAGTAATAACCTAACTAGACCATTACAGTTGAAGTTCAGAGCTACAAATACCTTTGTCGTAAGTGTCAAAGATCATACGCCGAGATCGTCGGAAGAGAGAACTTCAAGTCTGCCTCAGTATCTAGACTACAGAGACACTGCGCTTCAACAACGTCAACATAGTTTACTATTGTTGTTATTTACATTGTTTATGTATTTATAGGTCTCATTGTAACCATTCACGTGTGACGATATCTTGGAGGGAGATTGTTAGCCTCGCTCTTTTATTAAGATAACGTCACATACGTGAAATGGACTAGATTAGTAACAAGTAGTACCTTTAGGGACTATTATTGTACACTAGGCATAGTAATGTTGTTATGAGCCTATAAATACCCCTCATGACTCTCCATGAGGGGTGTGGGAAATTGTGTAACCTTTCATTTGTCATTAATATTATCCTTTTTCTTCACCCTCTCTCTACTTTATCTCTCTAGAACCAAACATGGAGTTCATCTATAATCATCAACCTCGACCTCCCGAATCACATAAAAATCATTACTTTTCGATCCTACAATAAAAGGCAAACATGGAGTTCATAAAAATCATTACTTTATCTCTCTAGAACCAAACATGGAGTTCATCTATAAACATGAGGCCTTTCTCTCTAACTATAAAAAGCACCTTACCTCTCATTTGTAAGGTGTGCTTGTGTGTGTATTGTGTGTGTCTATTAATAAAAGTTCTCTTCATTTTATTACTCTATTTCTACAAATCTAACGCCACACTTTATTCATATCAAGTCACCATCTTTACTTCATCTAGTGCTTATATTTGTGTTAAATTTGATAGATGTAAGGTCCTACAAGTGGTATCAATCGCCTAACAATGATTTAGGAGTGTTTTTATCAAGTTTTTTGTTAAAAAGTTACACTTTTCATACATTTTGTGTACTTTTTCTTCAAAAAGTTTTGATTTTTACAAGTTTTGGTGTTAAAGTTGTTGTTTTTATTAAAGCTTTAGTGATTCTAAGTGTTTTGGGAAAGATTTGATCATTAGAAACAAGTGGAAAAAGAGTTTTTGGTTGAAAAAATCGAATTTTTGAAGTTTTTTGGTCACCTTACGCGTAACTTGGGTGAATAGTACAAGAAACAGCTGTCTACAGTACTTCCTACGCATAACTTGTGGTCAAAACCCTTTTCCTACGTGTAACTCTGGTCAAAACCCTCTTCTTACGCATAACTTTGGTTTTCTACGCACAAGTTGAGATTATACGCATAAGATCTTACGCCTAATATTGTTTACGCGTAAGTTTCAGAATTCTACGCATAACTTCATCAAAGGTCTTCTCTTCGTGCTACGGTGACTCAGTACTTCCCTGACTTGGATAAGTTTGTGGAATACTTCGACACGGGATATCTTTCAAGCTTGGATAAGTTTGAGAGATCAATTTGGTTGAAAAAACCTTACGCGTAACATTCTTACGCATAAAATCTAAGTTTACGCGTAACATCAAAGTCTACGCATAAACAATATTGTTTACGCATAACTTAGATCTTACGCATAACTTAAAGGTTACGCATAACATCTTACGCGTAAGATTATTCACTTCCTACGCATAAGTTCAAGGTTTTACGCGTAAGAATTTGACTTTTTGACAACCAAACTTCAAACGGCCATAACTTTTGAACCGTAACTCCGTTTTCGACGAATCAGCTGTCAAAACGACCGCGAGACCGAGAAGAAGGACACGTTGAATCATCTTAAGATCATTCAAGCCCAGCTTCGAGGCCCAAATCCACTCCGAACGAAAGTTATTGAGGTTTTAAGGTTTTAGATCAAATTTTTCACCATAAAAACTTGCATCAACTTACACTAAACACAACTCCTACTTCGTTGAATCGATCCAAGAATCAACTTTATCAATCTAAACTTCATCAATGGCAACTCAGCAAGACATTCATGCAGCCGGTGCGGAAAACCGACCTCCAATGCTTGAAAAAGGTGGATATCTCCCATGGACAAGCCGCATGCTTCGTTACATCAAAACAAAGCCTGATTGTAAATTAATGATCAACTCCATTACAAATGGTCCATTCAAGCCAAGACAAGTTCAAATTGAAGGTAATCCAAATACAACACCTCCTACTCAACCATTCGTGCGTGAACAAACAGAAGCAGATTACACAGAGGAAGACAAGAAGCAGATCGCCGCGGATGATATGGCAATGCATTTAATCCAACTTGGATTACCACGAGAGATCTTTGCTGCAGTCGACAGCTGTGAAACTGCTTATGCTATATGGGAACGTGTTAGAAGGATATGTCATGGAACAGAGATTGGACAACAGGACGTTGAGAACAAACTTCTTACTGAATGGGAGAATTTCACATCCACTAAAGGTGAACAGATTAAATCATACTACACAAGGTTTTGCACTTTGATGAATGAGTTAATCAGAAACAAGTTGACACCTCGAATAATTGCAACAAACATCAAATTCATCAATAACCTTCCAGAAGAATGGGGTCGTTATGTTACAATTGTCAATCAAATAAAGGACTTACATAAGGTGAATTATGATCAAGTCTATGACTTTTTGAAGCAAAACCAAGCTGAGGCTAATGAAGTAAGGAAAGAAAGATTGGCAAAGAATCATGATCCTCTCGCATTAATTGCTACTACACCAACACCGCTACCAGTGAATCAGGGTAATCCGGTAAAGTGTTTCAACTGTCAGGGTGTAGGTCATATGGCAAGGAACTGTCCTACTAAGCCGAACAAGAAAGACACAGCGTATTTGCAGAAAGCATTACTGTTGGCACAAAAGAATGAGGCAGGATTTCAGTTGAACGCAGAGGAGAATGATTTTATGGCTCTTATGGATGACATGGAAGATAGAGAGGATATCGATGCGAACTGCATATTCATGGCGAATCTTCAGGAAGCTAAGTATGACACGGATTCTGACACACTTCCTGTTTATGACACCAATGCACCATCTGAGGTATCAAACTTCAACACATGTCACAATAATGATATATTTGATATGTCTCCTCATGAGGAACAGCATTCTGAGAAGCTAGCACCCACTTATGATACATACCTGGACACGCCAAGTAGTAGCAATACTCCTTCAGCAACTCCAGATGTGAATCATAATGGAGGCTTCGTTTCACAGCATGCTGAGAATGATGAGGAAACACGTGCTTTGTTTGAATCATTATTGAATAATTGTCGTATTGAAATTGAGAATGTGAAAAAGGTCAATCGCGATGTTAAGGCCGCGAATGTTAAATTGACCGCTGAGCTTGAGAGTTACAAAGAAAACGTTAAAGCTTTTGAATTCCATAACAAAAGATTGTCTGAATTAGAAACTGGTTATCAAAATTCCGTTTCAAGGGAAAAACAATTGCAACTCAAGTTTGATACACTTGATGTTAATTCTTTCAAAAAGATAAAATCTTTAAACGCGGAAATTTCTGATTTACAAAACCAACTTTCTAAACAAAAAACAGCTTATACCAATCTTGAAAAAGAAAGGGATGAGTTAAAAAAGGACTTTGCAAAGAAAGAAGACAAACTTTTGGCCGAAATCGTAGAGTCAGAACACATGATTGCTCATTTAGAAGAATTGGTGGTTAAGTCGGGTCAGTCAAGTCAAACAATGAAAATGATTTCAAATCAAACTAATCCGATTTACCATACGAAACATAAAGTGGCTCTCGGTAACAACACCCCCAGTAATCTCAAGAAAGCTCAGCAAGAACAGAATGTTTTGTACAATGGTAATGTGATTTACACCAAACATGATCCTCCCGTCGTTCGGGATTCTGTGCAAACGATAGAACATGTCGAAGAGAGCATTACTAAAATGAAACAAAAGGATTTGAAACCCATTGATTACAACAAATTGAACAAACTTTCGGGAATTACTTTTGTTCCACAAAAAGAACCATCTGTGTTTTCCATAAAACGACCATTCTCAAAAATGTTTTCTAAGAAAGTAATTGTTTCCAAATCTCTTTCAAAAATGGAACAAATTTCTTCAAACAACACTTTTAATACAAGTGAGGCTAGAGAAATTTTGGATGACGTTAAAAAGAGAATTCAAGAACTTCAAAATATCGTTGCTTCTAAAACTACAATCAATATTAACAACTGGCATTCCAGTTTTCATATTGAGCAGAAAAAGGTTTTTGAAAACGAAATTACTATCCCACTGAATAACATCAGTGCGAGGGTAATCCATTTTGAACAAGCTTTCTTAAAAGAAACGGCCGAATTTGTCAAGGACCACAAATCCCTGGTAAACGAAGCCAATGATACTCGCGAAAACATAAATGTTTTGGAAAACCTGAATGATTCTCTCTTCGAAGCTGTTATGACCACTGACATTATGTCCATCATTTTACAAACGTATTCTGTTCAAGACGATGAACGACTAAGAGCTGAGACCTCCGCAATTGTTTCAAAATATGAAAATGCTCTTATAAAGCTTGAAAAAGAAAATGTGTCATATTTTAAACAACTTGATCGAAAAAAGGAAGAATGCAAGTATGACAAATTATCGTATGAGCGTGCCTTAAAGAACATGAAAGAGCAAAATGATCTTTTGAGGGCTCAGCTTGAAAGTCAAAAAGGAAAGGGTGAGGAAAATAAGTTTGCAAAACCATTGACTTCGGAGAAACCAAATGTTTCAAACACGGTTCAAAAACCAAAAATGTCAATTTCACGGTTTGCTCCAAAAGTCGATGAGAAAAAGGATTTGACAAAACCAGTCACTCCAACACCCTTGCCCAAGAAAAGTGAAAATGAAAAGATTGTTGATAAAGGAAAAGCGGTTGTCGAAACACCAAAAGTGATAGCACCTGGCCTTTTTAGGATTAGTCCCACTAGTGCGTCTGCCTCAACATCTAAGACAAATGACAAGTGCATAAAGGCTAATTCTAAAGAATCTATGGATGCTAAAAAGGACAACAATATAAATCCTAATGTGTGTGCCTTATCTTCTACAGGATTAGAAAGCACCTCTAGGAGCAGCAGACTAAAGCCTAGGAGCAATACAAGGAACAATAGAGTCTCGCCTGTTTCTAAGAGTAGTAGCAAGAATAAAGCTGAAGAAGTAGAAGAACACCCTAGGAATTTATCGCTTTGTAATAAGAGACATGTTTCATCTGAATGTAATGTCGAGAGTATTGTTTCTAATGCATGTAATGACTCTGTATGTTTAATATGCAAGAAATGTTTAATTAATGATGTTCATGATGAATGTGTTTCTAAGAATGTGAATGTTACGCCTAAACAGAAGTATGTTCCAAAGGGAACTAGCGCCAGATCAAGATCTATAGAAAGATTAGTTGCACGCTTTAGGTCTACCACTAGTAGTCGAATGCCTAGGAACTACCTTAAGTTTTGTATGTGGATACCAACGGGTAGAGAGTTCACTCTTAAGGACGGCAAATTAGAAATAACTCAAGCTAAACAAGTAGCAACTGTCCATGAGTGTGATTCTGCTTTTACTCCTAACCCCATGGAACCAAATTCAACGCGGTTTCCAAATACAAACTCTTCTGTTCTTGGCAGGTTATCGAAATATGTCTTTGGATCGTCGACTCGGGTTGCTCTAAGCACATGACCGGGAATTTAAAGCTGCTGATCAATTTTGTCTGGAAATTCATGGGAACTGTACGCTTTGGAAATGATCATGTAGCAACTATTCAGGGTTATGGAGATCTACAATTTGGGAATTTCTTAATCACTCAAGTTTACTACGTCGAAGGGTTGGGACACAACTTGTTTTCAGTTGGGCAGTTTTGTGATGCAGATTTAGAAGTTGCATTAAGGAGAAACACGGTTTTTATAAGAAATTTGGTTGGTGATGATCTTTTAACCGGTAATCGTGGTACAAACTTGTATGCTATCGACATCAACCAAATGGCTTCTACATCACCAATTTGTCTTATGACAAGGGCAACCGAAACTAAGTCCTGGCTGTGGCATAGAAGATTATCCCATCTCAATTTCGACACGATCAACAAGTTAGCCAAAGACAACATCGTCACCGGACTTCCTAAGTTCAAATACACCAAGGAACACCTATGTCCATCATGCGAACAAGGAAAAAGTAAAAGAGCATCATATAAACCCAAAACCGTACCTAGTTCGGAAGCAAGGTTACATATATTGCACATGGACTTATGTGGCCCAATGAGAGTTGAAAGCATTAATGGGAAGAAGTATATTCTCGTTATTGTTGATGATTATTCAAGATATACTTGGGTAAAGTTTTTGAGATCAAAAGACGAAGCACCAGGCATCATCATCACCTTTCTGAAGCGTATTCAAGTTCTACTTCAAGCTCCAGTAAGGATTATAAGAACAGATAATGGCACAAAATTCACAAACCAGGAGTTAAGAACTTACCTTGAAGATGTTGGAATCACACATCAAACATCAGTTGTTAGAACTCCACAGAAAAATGGGGTAGTTGAAAGAAGAAATAGAACTCTTGTCGAAGCTGCTCGCACAATGCTAATTTATTCTAGTGCACCACTATTTTTATGGGCTGATGCTGTTGCCACTGCTTGTTTCACTCAGAACCGATCCCTAGTACATCCTAGATTCAATAAAACCCCATATGAGCTAGTGAACAACCGTAAACCTGACATCTCTTACCTTCACGTGTTTGGCGCTTTGTGCTATCCGACGAATGATAGAGAAGATCTAGGGAAGTTAAAAGCTAAGGGTGATATTGGAATCTTCATTGGATATTCAGAAAACTCGAGGGCATTCAGGGTGTATAATAGAAGAACGAAAAAGATAATGGAGACGATGAATGTGAAGTTTGACGAGATTTCACAAATGGCTTCTGAGAGATACGCTCTAGAACCCGCGCTTAATCCGATGGCTTCTAATCAAAACGGATTAGGACCCGCACCAAACATGCAGACTTCTGGACACATCAGTTCAGGACTCGTGCCTCAAGGAGCTCAGTCAACAAACACGGACAAACCTTCAGAACAAGAACTGGAAAATTTCTTCGAGTTAATGTTTGATGAATATTATGGTGGAACTTCGACCAATGCATCTCAACAACATTCTGCTGCACCCGCTCAAAACCATCAACCACCACCACCATCACAAGATGCATCTACTACAATCGAAGCTGAAGCACCAATTCCCTCAGCATCATCAACATCTACTCCAGCAACTCCAGTTATTGAAACTGATCTACCAAGAGTTGATGAGCAAAACCAAAATACAGATTTTCAAGAAGAACCCACAAATAATTCAAACGATGTTGCGTTAGAAGAAGGAGAAGAAGTATTTGAAAACCCGTTTACAACAGACTCTGCTGAATCTTCTTCAAGGTTACAAGAACCATCTAACACACATTCGTTACACCCAAGGTACCCTTCTTCGTTTAAATGGACAAAAGACCATCCGTTAGTACAAGTTATTGGTGATCCTTCAATGCCAGTTCAGACGAGGAGACAACTTGCCACCGATCTCGAATTGTGCATTTACATTTGCTCAATAAGCACAAAAGTACCTAAGAACATTCGGGAAGCAATGGCAGAAAACCCATGGATTGAAGCGATGCAGGAGGAATTTCTTCAATACCTGTTACATGACAGTTGGGAACTTGTTGAACGACCACTTGATAAACGTGTTCTTGACCTCAAGTGGTTGTGGAAGAACAAACTGGATGAGGAAATGACTGTTATTCGCAACAAAGCTCGTCTCGTGGCTAAAGGTTATCCACAAGAAGAAGGGATAGATTTCGAAGAATCATTCGCGCCTGTAGCTAGACTTGAAGCAGTCCGGATTTTCATAGCCTATGCAGCTCACAAAAACATCACAGTCTATCAGATGGACATTAAGACTGCATTCTTAAATGGAACTCTGAAAGAAGAAGTGTATGTGAGTCAACCAGAGGGATTCATCGACAGAGATCATCCAGACTACGTTTACAAGCTTAAGAAAGCAATTTATGGTTTAAAACAAGCTCCAAGAACGTGGTATGACGAACTATCATCTTTCTTGCTCAAAAACAATTTCACAAAAGGAACGGTTGATGACACCTTGTTTATCAAAAAGTTCAAAGATGACATTTTGATCGTTCAAATCTACGTGGACGACATAATTTTTGGATCAACCAATCCTAACCATTCAAAACATTTTGAAAATCTCATAAAAAGCAAATTTGAAATGTCCATGATGGGGGAACTAAAATTCTTTCTTGGTTTACAAATACATCAATCCCCACGTGGTATTTTTATCAATCAAGCTAAATATACAATAGAGATTTTGAAAAAACATGGAATGGAAAACTGTGATTCTGTTGGTACACCAATGGTCACTTCACCAAAAATAGGTGATGATTTGTTTGGGAAACCTATCGATCCGAAGAAATATCGGAGCATGATCGGTTCTCTCATGTACCTGACTGCTAGTCGACCCGATATTCAATTTGATGTTTGTTTGTTAGCACGGTTTTAGGCAAAGCCTACCGAACTTCACCTCAAAGAGGTTAAACGGATCTTTCGGTACCTACGAAGCACCATTAACATGGGACTTTGGTATCCGAAGGATTCGGGGTTTAATCTAACAGCATTTTCAGATGCAGACCATGCTGGTGATCAAGTTACAGCAAAGAGTACATCAGGTGGAGCACAATTTTTGGGTGAAAAGCTTGTAAGCTGGTCGTCAAAGAAACAGGATTGTACTGCGCTATCAACCGCCAAAGCCGAGTATGTGTCTCTATCTGCGTGTTGTGCCCAAGTTCTTTGGATGCGGACACAGCTCACAGATTATGGCTTTACTTTTGACAGAATACCTATGTATTGTGACTCAAAAAGTGCCATAGCCATCTCGTGCAATCCCGTACATCACTCTAAGACGAAGCATATCAAAGTCCGCTACCATTTCATCAAAGAACACGTGGAAGAAGGTACTGTTGAATTATTTTTCGTTAAGACTGATTACCAACTCGCCGATCTATTTACTAAAGCCCTTCCAAAAGAACGGTTTGATTATCTAGTTCGACGAATTGGCATGCGAAGCCTAACTCCTGAGGAGCTAGAACGTCTTCTCGAATCTTCTTGAAAAATGTTTTCAAAATCGCTTCGCTGTAAATATTTTTGAAAAAACAAAATACAAAATTTGAAAAAGCAACAAAAACAAAATACAAAAATATAAAATTTTCAAAAAATACAAAAACAATATAAAATCAAAAAATACAAAAATATTCTTCTCACGACATGTCTCTCGTATAAATCAATATTCTGTACGTTTCTAGAAATGTTATTCAACAATGACACGGATATGTACAGATGCTTGAGCGGGAGTTCTTTTAAATGTTTTTCTAAAACATGTCGTTTCTCAAAAAAAATTTCACTATGGCTTTCGTATACTTCAGTACGAAACCCGAACTAAAATGATGACTTCTGATTATTTTCAAATCAAGGACTCGTACGTTCAATGATGAACTCTTTTTCAAAAAGTTCGAGTCTAAACAAACAAAAAAGATTTCAAACAAAAACTCATTTTCAAACAAAATTCTTGAGCACTTTTTCAAGATTGTTCAAAAGATTTCTCAAAATCTCTCAAATGAGTGCTCAAGATAACTCCCTCAAAAACCCTTAATTAATTTTAAATATGCTATCATTAAGGGGGAGTAGAAAAAGAAAAATGTTCCGATTTCATGCAAAATCAAATCTGTCTTTATCTCCAAAAAGCTTTTTATTAATCAGTAGATATCAAAAATATCACGCTATGCTATTTTTGTGGGGGAGAAGACATGATTAAAATGTGATCAAAGATGTTTAAAGTTTGTGACTGAATCTCAAAAGAGCTCGACTCAGTAAGTACCAATGAATTGACGAAGCTTAAAATGTCAGTAATCGAAAGGACTTGTCCTGGACGGGTAATAATTTCAAGCTAGTCTAACTAGTGATGTAAGCGTGTCTCGAATAGGACTTGTCTGAGTAGAATGTAACGTATCGAGAGACTTTCTTTGGACTTGACCAGGACGGGTAATAATTTCAAGCTAGTCTAACTAGTGATGTAAGCGTGTCCCGAATCGGTCATGTTCACTGAAAGTGGATCAATTCAAAAAGTGCAAACTCCTCACGCATGTGCAAATTTCTTAAAAATCCATGAGCACATGTGAAGGGGGAGTCCTTCAAAAGAAATGCAGAACTCTTGAAGTGTCAACAATGTGTTTTATTATCATAAACACTTTGAGAGATTTTCAATAAATGGTTTTCATGGCAATGATAGGATAGTCATGGAGTTATAAGGTGACTAAGGTTAGGAAAAAACGTCCTATGATCCGCCAGAGCCGGAGGGATCTACCCAAGGACAAATCCAATAGATTAGAATTAGAAGTCCTTAGGTATGATTGAAAAAAAGGAGAAAATGAGAAAGGAGAAAGAAGGGGTTGAAGAATTAAAAAGAAAAGTTATGAAAAAGGGTGAAAAGAAATAGCCCTCCATACGTTCAACCTTAGGGCAGACACCGGGTACAATTCGTATGCTACTGGTTGTTACTATGGTGACACCGGTATTGAAGATAAAGACGTCATGGACCCAGTGACGCACTGCACTAAACCTTCTTAACCACTCAAGTTCTCTTAAAAGAGCTTGTTTCATTCTCACGGGGAACCGGTGTAATCTATTGATCTGTCTCTTAGAGATGGTTGATATTGAAACAGGAGACCTCTCCCTAATCTCCGCATAGGAAACCAAATGTGCACTTATCGAGTCTAGAGCCCCGAGATTCATCAAAAGATCTCATAGGAATACATGATATTTCTACACTGGTTGTTCATCATTAAGGACGCCAGATGTAAACTTTAGAGTCCTACGCAGATCTTAGCAATCTGCCAGAACATTTATGAGAGGATTCACTTTTGTGATTCTCAGTGATTGAATGGAAATTCCTGCCAGGGTCAACATCAAGCAGCCCTGACAGCAGGTCACTTCGGTAATTCTTTATGGGTTACGCTTAGTGTTCGCGGTGGTTTCAAACGGCCTACAGTCGTGGAGTGATCCCCAACGACTCACCCAGTCATTGAGCTACTAAGTAGGTCTCGTAAGCTCTCTCGAGAGTATCTGACATGGGAACGGCCTTGGTAAGGGTTAGAAGGAGTCTTCACACTATGCTGTTGACGATCTCTAATTCTTATCTGTAAGTACCGGATGTTTTATTGCTAACTGTTTATATGCAGGGACACTTCATCTCCATGGCGACAGATTCCACTTGCTCATACATACATCTGGAAGTTAAAGAAAGCTCCCTCAAAGATCTATACAACACAAAGTTCAAAGAAAGATTCTACGCCAAAAAGAAGAATCTACAAAGTATAAAGACTAAGGATCAAAGTGAAAGAAAGGGAACTACGTGCATATGAATATCAAAGTCCAAAGATGTATGAGCATGTTGGAATGGCAAACAACCACCACAGACGCAGAAGTGACGAAAGGCAGATAACTCCACATCACAAAGGAACAAAGAACGATGAAAAATCAGTTATCAAAGTTCACAAAGCATGAAGGAACAAAGACTAAAGACTATTCTATAACGACACACAAAGTTAAAGACAATGAACACGGAAGACCCACTTACGTGGAGCATCATTCGAATGACCACCCCTTAGGGGGAGATTGTTAGCATTAAAAATATTTATATAGAAGTGATGGTCATTCTCATATTGTAACTTTGTGTCGTTTGTTAAGATTAGTAATAGTTTAGTCATTGGGCTTTGGACTTGACAAGCTAATATGTTATGTGCTATGTTTCATAAGCCTTATTATCTAATCATGTAACCAAGTCCAAGCCCAAGTCCATTAGAAAGCCCATGAGGCCTTTCTCTCTAACTATAAAAGGCACCTTACCTCTCATTTGTAAGGTGTGCTTGTGTGTGTATTGTGTGTGTCTATTAATAAAAGTTCTCTTCATCTTATTACTCTATTTCTACAAATCTAACGCCACACTTTATTCATATCAAGTCACCATCTTTACTTCATCTAGTGCTTATATTTGTGTTAAAGTTGATAGATATAAGGTCCTACACATTCTTATGTTGAATTTTATTTGTGAATGTATGAAACCTTTGGGTCAATGTTACATTATTATGTGGAATTTTATGTGAATGAAGGAGACTTTAAAAAAATCCTTAAAATACTTTTTCAAAAAGAAAAAAAGAATTGTGGGACTTCACTAATATTTTGACACATGTTCATTTTTCAATTTGAAAAGTACTAATAATTAATAGGATATATATATATATATATATATATATATATATATATATATATATATATATATATATATATATATATATATATATATATAACAGGAGGCGTTACACGTAGATAATGCCACGTAAACGCCACCTCATTGCCCAGTAATTCATTATCAGCCATGTCATCACATTGTGGCCATGTAAGCAACTATTTATTAGTTAAATTCGAAATTATTAATTTTACTAAAAATTCAAATTTGTTTTTAAAAATTTTTGCCACAAGGATCGAACCCAGACCTTAGCGTAAGCACACAAACGCTTCAACCAGTGGAGCATGCCAATTTTTGTTATATACCATTGCATTCCCAGTTTGATATACTCACACCAATCACACCGCTACAATTTTGCACTAACAATAAATCTTAATCGCCCTTTTCTCAGTAGAAAACCCTAATCTCCTTTTTCATTCGTGCACCATTCTATCCCTCCCAAATTCCTAAACCCTAATTACGTGCAGGGAAAAGTATCGTTTATGCCTTATGATGGTGTTCAATACCAACTACATATATTCATCTTCGTGTTGGTTGTATCTCATGTTTTTAATAATATTATCACTATCGCTTTAGGTAGATTGAAGGTAACATATATACCTATTCATTCTATCATATGAAACTCCTTTGTCCATAAGAAGAGCTAATGTTAACATATCAACGATGTTGATGTTTTTATATATGTTGTGTAGATGAGAAGTTGGAAGCTGTGGGAGACGGAAACAGCAGCTTATAAATCCTCTCATGGTAAGTTGTATTTCTTTCCCCATGCAAGAGAGAATATTGATTTAGTTATACTCTAAAAGGTATGTGATTTTTCTGTTAGTTTTAACAAAGATTGAACAGAAGAAGATGAGAGAGTTGATAGCAGTCTTTTTTGCTTCCATTTGTGTAGTGTTTTGCCGATATGATTTCTTCTGAAACTGAAAGTAATTTACTGAGCTCCAAAGATAGTCTTTAAAGATTCAGTACATATACTTCTCTATCTGTAGTTACTATACAAATATTTTGCTGTAACTTATGGAATCTTGGATAATACAAATTTTTGCTATAGGTTTGAAGCTCAGTGCATAAAGGCACATATGAATGTAATTAAAGGTCAGAGTATTATGTTGTTGGTCATTGTTGTTTCGGAACAGGTACCCATACATTATAGTAACAATGCAAATAAGGCATCTCTGGATGAGGTTATTTGAATTCTTTGCTGCGAGATTGTGGTTCAATTTTTTCATAATCTAGGCATCCACACGTCAAATCCAAAATATTGAATCAAAGGCTTCATATAGGTATCAACGCTGGCATTCCCATTAAAATATGTTGCAACTGATCCGAAAAAGACAGGTACGATAGCTTTAAAAACATTTTGTACAGTGGAATTTATAGCCCATGAGATTTATCAATTTAACCAACCTTATTATTTTGGATTTACAATCACATAGATGATGGCCTTTAAAACCATAAAACTTTACAGAAGTTGAAACCTCTAGAAGTGACATATCAGTTCAATGATTTAGTTTCTCCCTTATTGGTAAATAAACTTTAATCCTAATACATGTATTTTTATTCATTTTGAAACATATTTGAACTGTAAACCTATTCCATATTCTTTTTGTAAATGGGTTTCTGATTCAGGCTGGATTCGAACCCAATTTTATTGTTCCTAGAAATTGATCACTGATCCAATTTGAGTACCTCTACAGGATAGACCTCAACAGAAAACTGAATTATTATGTCGACTTTTTGTTCCTAGACCAACAAAGAATGATTTTGATGCCAAACCCATGGTGATGCTTTTGGATCAATACTCAACAGGAAAAACGACATTCATCAAACATTTGCTTAAAAGTAGTTATCTTCACTTCGGTCTTTGTTTGTGTCTCCTGTCTTATTATATGTCTAATTACTGTCCATCTTTCTAACAGAACCTCACATTAAACAACTGAAATATGGATTAATTCAGTACGAATTTTAATTGAAAAAAATTATGAACAAAGTGTGCTTAGGTGGAATTATGAGGTGGCATATAAGGCCGCTTACTGGGCATTATGTGGCAAAACATATATTTCTCAATCTCAAGTAAACATTATTTGAACACTTGCTATTCATGCACTTGCGATGCAAGCAATTTCTTCCTTGAGGTGATTACTGTTCAATGCTTCATTACATTAGGAGTATCTCTTCATTAAATGTTGTGTTAACTGGCTACACGTGTTATTTCAGGAATCTTGAGATTTTTACTTTGTAAAAATGGCAATTAGGGGAGACATTTTTCCAAGCTTTAATTGATTGCACTACGTTAAAGAGTTTGATTGTGACTGATGCCATTCTTGGTAACGGAATTCAGGAAATACCCATTATCCATGATACTTTAAGGCACATTCAGATTGTGAAATGCCGTGTTGTCCGTGCTTATGTCAGGTGATAATATAGCTTTATAGCTACTGGTGGAGTTGTATATGGTTGCAAATTGATATCGCTAAGAAAGTGATTCTTTGCAGGTGCCCCTGGCTTCAGACTTTATCCTTGAAGCAAAGGAGTATGGCACATGCTGTTCTGAACTGCCCTCTTTTGCGTGACTTGATATAGCATCTTGTCATAAGCTTCTCGATGCTGCAATTCGTTCAGCAGTGATGTCAAGCCCTCTGTTGGAGTCCTTGGACATTTCTAACTGCTCTTGTGTTAGTGATGAAATGTTACGTGAGCTTTCATCAACTTGCGGCAATCTCCATATTCCGAACGCATCATACTGTCCAAACATCTATCTTGAGGTAACTTCCATGGGTTAAGATGAGAGTCTTTATATTAATCTAATGAATATAGAAGCGTTAATTAATTATAAGAATTCTAGAATACCAAATAGTAAGCCGAAATCAACATCTTCTATCAACGTCACTGCTTGATATAGCTTAGAGGTCGCAAGTTGACCCTTTTTCTTGATTTAAGTTTCTTTTTATCTCAGAGAAAGAGCAGAGAAAAGCTAAGCCACAGGTTCATTGCTCTCTCGGCTATGCTCCTTGACCTAGGAAGGAGCAGCACTACCAATTTCACGGACCAACACTACCGTTAGAAATTGAAAAGCTAATGCAGGTGCGATGATGTATGAGCATAGAACAAGGTACCATTTTAAGGGTGGGAAAATGAGTGGCATTGTAGCCATTGACATTACTACTAAAGCTAGAAGGTTGGTGATCTGGAAAACTCATTATGTTTGATTTGAGTAGATTGATACTCTTTATTTGTGAATGTATTGTTCTTAACTCTTTTGTTTAATGACAGGAACTCATCACATTTGGATTCATATCTAGATCCAGTTTTCTTGGATTCATATCTAGATCCAATTTTCATCTCACTAATCAAGGGTCCAGATCAGTGACACAAAAAGAAATTGGAGAAAACATCTCAATCACAAATGGGTTTAACTTCGCTAAAGTTTAAGGGTTTGGTGATCTTGGCCGCAGGCGTCAGCTTTCAGCTTCCAAAGAATACTCACTCATTCTAGATACCTTGCCAAAGCCAACTCTCTTAATCTTTCCGAGATAGCAGAAATGAAGATTGTGTAAGTATAGTAGTTGCTGAGTATCTCATTATAGGTCCCCCAACATGGTACCGGTGTATTTGTTTTTTAGAACTTTGTACTTATATTAACAACTTTACATAAGATGAGATTTGCATGCTGATTGTTGTGCATTTTATAACATTTTTTTTGGGTTCAGGTACCACGGAGGAGTATAGAGAGAAGGCCGTCCAGTCATGTTAAGCATTGTTCAATGTATGTATCTTTAGTAAACTGTTACGGGTTCTAACATTAACAAAAGCTGTGATTCTTCCTCTATCCCATGTCAACTTGGAGTTCTCATCAAAACATGAAGTTATTCCTCCATGAGCACAAGTGTCGTGTAGAGTTTTTAATTAAATATCACCAGATTTTAGTTTTTTTTCCTGATTTTTTTCTTTCTATTTGTTTTCTTAGGTTCAATGCCAGCTCGAAGTGGTAAATCTTCATCCTAGGTTATGCATTCTTCAATGCCTGTATCTTTAGTAATGTGTTACGGGTTCTAACAATCAAGTTTTTATTGTGTTATCTTTTTTCGTTGTTCTTTAAAACTCAAACATGTGCTCTAATTTTTCTCATATACTTTTTGTGATTTGTTATGTAGGTATGACAGTGTTAGAATTGAGGGCAACCTTAATTTCCGAAATCAATTGAATGACAATCAATGTGCTATTTAGTCTCGTTGCAATTAGAGATGATTTCATCGTTATCCATAAAGTCTGTTTTAGCTTAGTGTGGACTGGATCACTTGTCCCGAGGCTAGGGATGGACTCACAACCAAGCTCTGTGTAATGAAGTTTTCGGAATATGGCATATATTTAAGCAATCAGGTAGATAAACTGATGAGGCGAAAAATGAACCACTTTTAGGGGGTCATTTAAGCCCGAATCCGAATTTATTTGATCAAATATTGCCCTAAATCGTTCTTTTTGTGATTTTAGGTACTTTGGGAGAGAAATCTGGAAAAGGAAGCAATTCGGACGTTTTTGGAGCATAAAAGTGAAGAAAACGCCAAAGTCTTAATTTTCCATGCTGGGAACAGTAGGTGACGGCGTCAAGAGCAACACCTTGACGGCGTCAAGAGCAAATCTCATGAATTTCCATGACGACCCAGAACGGATTTGACGGCGTCACGTAGGAAGGGCGTCAAGAGTAAAAGAGTCGTGACGGCCTGAAAGTACTTAAGTCTTGACGGCGTCAGAAGTGGATCTAGGCAGTCCGAGGAGAGTTTTAGCGGCGAGGTGACGGCGTCACATTGTTTGTCTTGACGCCGTCAGACCTATTTTTCTATATATAGTTTTCTATTTTTCACACATTAGAAGAGAAGTTTTGAAGAGAAGTTTTGGGAGAAACCCTAAGTACGATTTTGGTGTAACTTTACAGGTTTTTCAAGGGTTCCAACCCCTTGATACCTTGCATGATTAATCAAGATAAGTGTTCTTCTAATTCAATCAATATGTCTATGTGTTGGTTGTCAATATCTTGTTCTTGTCTTAATTCTATCATGCTAGGCTAGATCTATCTTGTGTTTGCTTAGATCTAATGAAACCTAGATATTGATTATGTGTTGATTACTTGTTTATCTTTGTTTTGGATGAATGATTTATATGTTAGGCTTAAGAAAACTGGCAGATCTCCAAATGGTAACATGCTTGAACGTTTTAAGAAACATGAACCGAGGCGCACTAGGTCTTTATTGGTTGTATTTAATGCATGAGCCACTGTTTACAATCCCTATAGTTGTGCTGGGCATGGTGTAGGAGGAGATAAGAGCTCATAGAATTGGGGAGTTATGTGTGCCACCCCATGAATGGTATTAAGGAATACGATCCATCATCCATGCAATTATAACAAGTAATTAACGTGTAAAAGATATCTAGGGAGTAGTGAAATCTAAGTAAACACATTTTCTCCAATTACTGCTCACAACTTTAATATAATTTAGCTTATTTTCATTTTTAGTATTTTATTTTGATTGCATCTTAGTATTGGGTTAGTTGAATAGCAACTAATTCCGCCCACTCTTCCAAAAACCCGAGATTTTACTTGCTTTCATAAAAATATAAAAACACAAAAATAATCATCCCTCACCTTTAGAACTAGTATTTAGGCTTTCTAATCCTAGCGACACTATTCCTAAGCTGAACGATCAATCCCCCGGTACTTGTCACTATACTATACTACAACGATCAGGTACACTGCCTGGTGGGGGTTGTAAGCTTCTCGAGATCCCTCGAGAGGTAAAGCCTGTTGCGATTCCCACGCATCATAAACATACAATTAATTTTTGATACCTAAAGAAGATGTTAAATGGTTTTTTGAGCTTGTGCATGTTTAAAAGTTAGAAGTAAGTGTTGCATTTTATCACTTTCGTATTTTGTATCAGGTGCCTTATTGCTTTGTATATGAAAGAGGAGTAGCAAAGCCTTTTTAAGATGGAAGAACAAGGTGACATGGACAACAAAAAGTACTGGCTACATTTTTTCAACATATTCAATCGATTGATTATTTGTGTTTTATATTGCTGAAATCGTGTCATTACAATATTGAACTATATTCATGTTATGGTGAAACTTTTGAAGGTCAAGTTATTTTATGACGTGAGTAACTGATTTATGAATCCAGTAGTTTCTTTCTTTTATATCTACTATTAATCAAGAGTGCATGCTCATCCTCTGTCATTTTTAAGAGATTCAACTGACATTGTTGCTCAAAATGTTGGGACCTATGCTGAAAAACAAGGAAGGGCCTCAGGTATTATTTATAATTGATGTTCAAATTTGATAAAGAATGGTTATCAGTTCTGTCAATATTGACTGGTTGGGTCACGACCTCATGGGTCTGAACAAATCTGATTCGTACGCACAGACTTATTTTGTTGTTGTTGGTGGTTTTATTCATTCTTAAGTCTAAAGTTTTATTTATAATTTAGAAATTAATTATATGTAGATAAGGTTATAGTACTATAATGTTATGGCATGGTTGTAATAGAGTGAATGTGTTTGTTCAGTTATCACCGAGTTAGGAACTTACGAGAATTGAGGACTGCCTTAAACAAAAAATTGACATATTTGTTTTTTGTTGCAGTACACTGTCATCTGAAACAAAGACTACTCGATGGATAGAAAGGTAACCCACAATCACTCTCTGTACTTAATGCTCTTATGTTAGGGGCAACTTCAAATTTACGATCTTACCAGCTTGACGTATGCAACTATCAGGTTTGATGTCAGTTATTTTACCAACGTCACACACTATTCCATTTTCTATAGTCCTTATTTCCATAGTCATTGCTGCAAGAAATGGAACATGTTGGCTGGTTAATGGGTCATCTTTGCTACGGGTAGGTCTAGGTAAACCCGGAACACTTTTTATCCATGAAGAAAATATTTTTTTTGATTAAGTAATTATGTCGAAATGATTATGAGTTTATATTTGTTTCCATACTAATCATATATTTGAAGACAAAATATGATTTGAGATGTATCATGTATGGATTAGTAACTAATTGAGGCAACTTCCAATCCATATGACCTGTTTGTTTATCTTTAAAACTCGTGTTGAAGTGTGTTAATATATGATTTTGATGACAAATGTGATTTTGGATGCGTTTTAGTTGGTTCAAAGTTGAGGCAAAAGTTTATTAGACACAACATTATGGAAGTTATGAGATTATTACCAAAATCTAAAATGCACCTAAAAGGGCTGAGTTATGCCATGTTTTATTATTTTTTTCTTTAAATATTAGTTTAGTTTTATTTTTACATGATATGATTATTTTACTCTTAAGAGAGAGTGTTAATCCATCTAACTTTCTATTTGATTTGGGCCAAATGATGTCAACAAGCATGAAACTGATGAGATCCAGAATCCCATAAGTGTGATAAAGGAAAAATAATGAACCTCGTCAAATTGAGCCTAAAGAAAGAGTTACATGCACATATTGGAGGCTGTTTCAGGTCAAAATGATGTCAATGAAGAATCAATATTGTAAAACAAATAGTCGAGGATGATGTGTTATTAAGCCACATTGAAGAAAATGATTTCACACATCCATGGGAAGGTTTGGAAGTGGCAGCATATAGTATTTGTATTCCGCAATACGCACTACAAATTAAAAACGGTTAGTTATAAGAAGTATGCTGGGAAATTAGCCTCATACACCAGGTATTTAGTAAGTAAAGCCTTTGTTCATAATCCATTCAATATATGGTTTAGTATGTTTATATCCTTTTTTTTACATAAACTCGACGTACTTAAAATTAATTTCCAATTAACTGACAACATAAAAATTACTTAAACTTAAAAAATAACAACACAAATCTTCTTTTACGCCAACCTCAGCTTCTCTTAAAAAAATTTAAACGTAAACTAAAACCATAACAAAATTAAATGAAATCGAAGTTGATTAAATTAATTTTCTAATAACTGACACCATCAAAATTATAATTACAAGTCATGCCCGCCTGGTCAAAAGCTGGTTTGAAGTTGTATAATACAATATGAATGATCATTTATTGTATTGTGTTTCTGATTAATGTAGAGACTAAGAGTGGTTGAACCATCAGATGCTACGATCACTCGGTGAGAAGGTCTATGTGATATAATTAACTTTCTCTTAAAATTTCTAAACCGTAAACTAATAGCCTAAAATAATAAAATGAAATTGGCGTCCTTACAAATAATTTTGCATTAACTAAAACCATCAGAATTATAATTACAAGTCATGCCCGCCCATCGGGCGGGCTTAAAAGTCTAGTGTGTGTGTGTGTGTGTGTATATATATATATATATATATATATATATATATATATAGGTGGGTTCATGAAAAAAGTCCACTTTGATAGAAAAGTGAGAAAAGCGTACAAATCAGTCCCTTCTTCTCCTCATTTTTTTCACACCAAACTACAGGGACCTAATTGTATTTTCCTTCATTCTTTAAGGAGGTTTTGTAAATTCGCACCCTCCCCCCATCCCACCCCACCCCCCGAAAAAAAAAAAAAAAAAAAAAAAAAAAAATCCCGCCAAAAAGAAAATTTTTTTTTGCCAAAAAAAAAAAAAAAAAAAAAAAAAAAAAAAAAAATTGGCCAAAAATTTTCCCGCCAAAAATTTATAACCCTGATGCACTTTTTTTTTTAGTGCATCTCAGTTATAAAAATTGGTGCATCTCAGTTATAACTATGATGCACCAATTTTTATAACTGAGATGCACTAAAAAAAAAGGTGCATCAGGGTTATAAATTTTTGGCAGAAAATTTTTTGGCCAAAAAAAAAATAAAAAATAAAAATTTTGCCCCAAAAGATTTTTTTTTTTTTTTTTTTTTTTTTTTTGGCGGGGAAATTTTTTTTTTTTTTTTCCGGGGGGTCGGGGGGGGGGGGTTGGGGTGGGGGTATGTTTCAAAACATACCCATGAAGTTTTGAGATGTTTCAAATTAAACCCTATAACTTTTTTTCACTTTTCTACCAAAGTGGACTTTTCTTTAGAACCTTACCATATATATATATATATATATATATATATATATATATATATATATATATATATATATATATATATATATATATATATATATATATATATATGGAAAGGATCAAGTAAGAAGAATAATTAAAATAAGAAGGGTAAGAAGTAATTCTAGCCACACATTTCAAATTATGAGAGAAATTTTGAAGGAAGATGCATCCACTTTTGTAGGTGCATCTGAAATGTGTGGTTGTGATTACTTCTTATCATTCCTATTTTAATTATTCTTCCTATTTGATCATAACTATATATATATAGTAGTATAAAAGTACAATAGCCATCAGTAACATAAAGAGTGTAAAGTCAAATCAACTTAATGGTGGCTTAGACAATGCACTAAGCACTTGTACTTTATTAATAAAAAATGAGACACGTGTCAAAATATTAACGAAATTGCACAATCGATCAGTTGCACTTGTCTATTTTAAAAATTGGTCTTTGTTTCACGATTTCACTTTTGAGCTATTTAAGAATTTTCTAAAAAATTAATAGTTACGCCGTTATCAAAAATTCTTATAAAATATTATTATAAGAAACATCAAAATAATAAACAAGTTTGAGATTTATTTCAATTCAGTCAATCTAACTTTGTTTTAATAATAAAAGCACTCAAAATTTCAGTAGTGTTTCATTGTTATGAGATTTTTATGTTAGAGTGACCTAGATAACTACTTCTCAAACTTGATTCTTATTTTGTGAGTTATTTTCTTTCCAGGTTAGATAAATTGGTTGTACATAAAGTTGGTTGGAAATAGTTTTATTTGTGGGGGATGTTTATTAATAAGGTATAACCAACGTTTTAAAACGTGAGTTGACCCGGCTAGTTGAATCGCGAACCGGTCGAATGAACTTAAACCTATTTTGAGCAAAAACCCGGTTGAACCGCCAATTAAACCGGCTCGACCAAGTCAATTAAAAATTCTAGAGTATAGGTTGTACATAGTCACAACAATGAAAGAAAATTGAAACGTTAATGATTTACGAAGTATATAGTTAATGTGAATTTTGAGTGACTATTAAAATTTAAAACATTCAAACTTGATTACTGGTACATGACATTTTACCAAATATAAACTACCACAAATTTGTCTATATTCTAGACTTGTCTTTTTACTATGTTTGTTAAATTTTATTAAATCATGTTTAATTAAAAAATGACTTAATGCAAAAAACCTCAATTTTATTATTTAATATATTTTCAGTTATATTTCTCTATTAAATCATAAATAAACAGTTTCCATATGACTTAACTAACTTGATTACTAGTACATGACATTTTACCGAATATAAACTACCACAAATTTGTCTATATTCTAGGCTTGTCTTGTTACTATGTTTGTTAAAAAAATTTATTAAGTCATGTTTAATTAAAAAATAACTTAATACAGATAAACTCATTTTTATTACTTAATATTTCCAGTCATGTTCTCTATTAATCACAAACAAACAGTTTTCATATGACTTAACTAATTCAGATTTTTCATATTAAGTCAAAATCAAACACCCGTGAGTGTAGCAAATGTCTTAAGTCTTAACTACACATCAATCCTTACTATGCTTTTTATCATTCACAGAGACCATGTTGCGGAACCAGTTCTCAACGAACATGTAGAATCAGTTTGAACCAGTTCTCAACAAACTTTATGCTAAGGTTCTATGTCAAGTCCGGTCGGGCTTAATGATTTGTGGTGCTTGTACCCATATATTCTCAAGCATTTCTTTCAAATAAGATAATATGGATTAACTTCCAAGTTATTTTCGACAAATTTGCTTTTGGTATAACAATATAATGCCTACATTCTGTGTATAACAAGCGGATCAAAGAATAAATTGCGCTGTTGTTTTCCATCCACCTCAGTTTGAAACCTGTGATCATGCATAGGATGGCAATAATCTGCAATAAGAGAGAATATCAAAGGCTTTTTAGTTGCACAACATCGTAAGCATATGAAGTATAAGAGGCAGTAAAGGCACTGTTTCTAACCTTATATTCAACTTCTTGGGGTTCATTCTCATAATACATAGAAGATGACTTTTCAAAATTTACTGAAGAAAGTTCCGGAAGAAACGAATGCCCTGATGTAAAGCAATAAAGTGATTATTAAACTTGACTTTAATGGCATACTCAGATCGCAAAAGCAATATAACATAATTATACTGGAAGTGAAAACTTGTCTTGTGTACCTGTAATGCAAAATTGATGTCTGCTTCATCTACCTGCAAAGTCACTCTCCTTAATTTATCGTCTCTTGATTGGCCAAGTTTGAGGATTCCCTACAAAATGATATAAATTTATAGGTCATTTTCTGTAAGAACAATGTTGCCGTTTGATAGGTAGGAAATTGACAGAAAGGTGCCATAAGTTACCTGGTCTCCCAGCACTCTGCACATGCATGAAAGCTCCATTATTCCAACAGGTGGTATCGAAGTTGATTTGCAGAGGTCAATATAGTACTTGTTTAACTGTTTCAATAAACAAAACTTCGTAAATATAGATTACAACATCATATTTGTATCGTGAAAGATAATATGATTATTGACTATACCTCTCCTATAGTTGTATCCTTCTTTCCCCTACGGAAAAGCTTCACAGCAGAGCATAATACAATCTACACCAAAAGAGAATAGAAAATTAGTTCACTTCAAATTAGGTATACCAGTCTTAAGATTGCACATGAATATGTAACTAGTGATTGAATCATAGATACAACAGGTACCTGTTGATGCTGGGGAAGGGACTGTATAGTGTCAACTATTGGTGATTTGTAAGCCCTTGATAAAGCAATAGCCATATGATCAACCCTCACCTGCAGATTCAGAAAAATATAAGCACTAAGATGATGTCTGATTTTACAAAAGTTATTACAGCAATATCAGGATCCAAATACAATTCATTGTGGAAAGAATTTAAATGATATCATAGACGAAATACCATTGAATTCAGATTTGAAGTACAGGTGTTTTCTCTAAGCTCAGTTTCAAACATTTCAATTGCACCCCTGGAGATATAAAAAGGGTTCAAGATTAATTACTACACCATCCCAGTATTATCATATTTTTATGTATGAGAATGTAAGTTGTTTTTTAACTTCATATTTTTATGTATGAGAATGTATTGTTTTTTAACTTCATAAAGTAACTAAAAAACATGCCAACCTGCAAATACCAAGAGCTTTCCTCATATCTCCAGATGCTGCAGCTACTTTCTGCAAATAATCAAAATGTGTCATGTTAATATTTGCTAATCAAACTTTTACTGGTCATTGATATTTGCAGTGACAGTCTAAAAGGCATACGGAAAACCATTGACTTGTATGATTATATTGATGTCAACAGCAAAGATAAACAGATAAATGAAAGCTTGGTGTACTCACCCGTGCACAGAGTTCCACTGCTTGTGGCTGGAAAACAGTGTAAGGAAGTGCCTGATGGAACAAAACATTCACAATAAGAGATTTTAAAGAAAAAGGTAACCATAAATCAATCATGAAGCAAACACCATTAATTCATTAGCATTGATCATTTCCAAAAGCATTTGGAATCACCCAACTGCAGCTAGCTAGATAAGTAGCTAACCTGCATTTGGATGGGTAATACTTGCAAAACCAATACATTGAATCTTGACAATAAAAAAATTATAAAGTTAACTACCAACTTCAGATACAAATAACAATGCGAAGTTAAAATCTTTATTTCTCCCATGTGACCTTTTTAAAATCGTTAATACTTGTTTGTCTCCTGTACTTTACATTTGCTAAATTTGATACTTCAATTTTAGAAAGGAGACAAAGGATACTTACCATCAATCGTTGTTTTAGAATCATGATAATCTGATCCATGGAGTAGGCTCGAAAAGACACAACCATAGGCTTGCCTAACAAAATACAAGAAAAACAAATCCTACATTAGTATAGTGAAAAAAAAAAAAAAAAAAAGTGCTAATCTAAGATTTCACAGTCAGAGTGTGCAATAGGACTATACTAAACAAAACTAAAGTGGTGTGTGAATGTACAGGATAATAGAGAGAAACAAATACTCACAATTTAAAGACTGTAATTTTGGAAGAAAACGGTCTGCTAAGTCAATCGCATTAGCGATACCTGTAAGAAAGATGTATTAGTGATTTGTACAAGAGCAGAAGAATATAAGTCCAACAAACTCAGGCAGTTTTACCTATCAATATAACTTTTGAAAAGGGCAACATTGTTAGCATAAATAAATCATGAAGCACCACTCGGTCCTTAGTAATCAAGTAATCCAGTTCATCAGCAATCACAAACCTGCCAATAACTTGTGTATTAAAAACCTTTATATAATCAACAACCTAGGAATATGAATACTCAGCATAAGATCCATTTTCAAATGTGGTATTGCTAGTCTCAATGCAACAAATACAAAACACAGTGAATAAAAAGCAGCTAGAAAGTCAATCTGCTATTCTGATCATTAGTCAAGTCTGTGAATAAGGGTTCATAGCTATATATTCACCCTAGTTTATGTATATAATGGAATTCGTTAAGTAATGGATCTTACATCATTTTCGTGTCAGCTGACTGTTGCTTCTGAGAATACAACTGCTGAAGTTGTCGTAAGGGTGTAGAACGACCACTGGATTTCTTGTTTGGTTGACTATTTCCAAGTATCTGTCAAAGGCTTTTTATGTTAAGCATAATGTTGTTTTACACTAGTCTAGGGATATCAACATCAAAATCAATAAATCTTCACCTTGTTGAAAATTTCTGAAGTGCTTGAGAGAGAAGTACAGTTAATGGATAAAATATCCGGTAGCTCACCCCCTGTCTGGAAACATTAATCAACAGTCCATGAGTTCCAACTCAATGTGAGCACATAATACTAATAAAGAACAGCAAAGTGAATATGCATGTACTAGGCAAGTATCAACATATAAGATGCATGCCAAAGTTCAACTATTGAAAAGCTATGATCTGACAAATCTTCACAAGACTGAAGCAATGTTAACGATGCTAAACATGTAACCTTTTGTGGATGTAATTACGACAATTTCAAACATTAATTAACTCAGCATAAATGCCTCTTTTTTCTGTTTGCTAAACTTTATCCTCTCCTAACAAGCAACATAGGTTCAAACCGAGCACTAATCAAGAGCTACCAAAACACCCAAATATCACAACTTCTCATTCTACCGTATGAGCAGCTTAAGTATACATCAACAGATAAAAATGCTTTTAATGTCATCTACAAAAACAACTAACAATGCACAAACATCAAGGTTTTCAACTGTATACTGGATTCATTATTTCTATTACCAAACATCAAATAGCATTTGATGTTTCGAAATGAGCAATAACAAGCAAAACCAACTCACCTCTTTAGCCCAAACAGCAAGAGACCCCTTCACATTTTCCATCAAAAGTGATTTTCCAGTCCCGGGACACCCACAGATATACAAACTCCCAGCCTTCTCTTGCTCAAGACATTGCTTGGAAAACTCCACTATCCCTTTTTGTTCATCCTCACGACACACAATCACAGATTGCGCTTTCGATACATGTAACACCTCCTTTACAGCACTCAATTGCTCCGAATCTACACACACACAAATACATCTTACAATCAGATTACAGAATCTAGACTATAATAATTTTTTATTTATTTATTTTTTTAGAAAGGCATCTAGACTATAATAATATCGATAAAATTACTCCTTAAACTGTATTTTCTTAGCTTTTAGGGGGTGTTTGTTTAAGCTTATAAGTGGGCTTATGAGCTTATATGATTTCAGCTTATATTTCATAAGCTCATTTATTTGGATTTATTTTCAGCTTATTTATGAGTTTATAAACTTAGGGGGTGTTTGTCTTAGCTTATTTGGTGAGCTTTTGAGATTTTAATAAGCTCATCATTAATAGCCAAAATCATATAAGCTCATAAGCCCACTTATAAGCTAAAACAAACACTCTTTATTCCACAAACTTTAACTCATAATAATCTCATAAACCAGACAATCAGTTAATTCGAGTGCGAAATAACCTGTGGGATTCCAAATCGGCTTATCCAAAAAACTATCCAACAGCTTCTTCCTAGGCGATTTAATCGCTTTCGTTAATCCAACCCCACCTTCCACCTGTAACCAACAAAAACACAATTATAAAACAAAAACAATATCAATTACATCACAAATCAACTAACATCCAGCTCAAACCGCTACTTACATTCAATCTCGCCCTATTCGGACTATCACTCACACACTTTCGAGGCGATTTACGCGGCGATAAACTCTTAACCGGAGTACTAATAACAACCGGTTCATCTGAGATGATGGAATTGGATCGCAATCTCCGTTTCGGAGAAGGCGAGGCGGCGATAGGGGAAGAGGCGATTGACGGCATTTTTACGGGAGGTTTGTAGGGGATCTGTTGTGGGATTTGGTGGTGAGATTGGGAATGGGGGGTGTGGTGGAGATATAGGGTTTGGTGAGAAAACTGGATTTTCGCGGGAAATGGTGTGTTGGTGGGAAGTGAAAATTTTAGCGCCAGTTTTATTTTGTTGGAAATGAGTATTGTGTGATTTTTGTTGTCTACTTGGCGGGAGAGTTGTTAAATCGTGGGTGATGTGGCATGGTGACGGTCTTTGCAAAGTGTCATTTAGAGAGAATTGCTAAAATCGTCCCTAAAGTTTGGTCAAATTGCACGTTTTGTCCCGGAAGTTTCAAAAATGCAAGGATCGTCCCTGTGGGAAACTTTTGGGGCAAAATTAGTCCCTGGCCTACATCAAATAACTAAAATACCTTTGTCCTTATATTTCATTTCAGTTTCTTACACAAATGGTCCCTGTGTTTCACCAGGTTTTGCAGATTTAATCCTATTTTTTTTTTAATTTATTTATTTAACTATTAATATTAGTATTAATTTTTTTATACTTTTTCGTCCATTTTTGTCCGTTTTTCTTATGTTTTTTTTCCGTTTTTCTCACGTTTTTTTTGTTTTTCGTCCGTTTTTCTTACGTTTTTTTCGTTTTGTCCGTTTTGCTTACGTTTTTGTCCGTTCTTCTTACATTTTTTCCGTTTTCATACGTTTTTTTTTTCCATTTTTATCCGTTTCTCTCACGTTTTTTTCATTTTTGTCCGTTGTTCTTACGTTTTTGTCCGTTCTTCTTACGTTTTTTCCATTTTCATACGTTTTGTCCGTGTTTCTTACGTTTTTGTCCGTTTTTCTTACGTTTTTGTCCGTTCTTCTTACATTTTTTTCCGTTTTCATACGTTTTTGTTAGTTTTTTTTTCCGTTCTTCTTACGTTTTTTTCCGTTTTTATACGTTTTTATCCGCTTCTCTCACGTTTTTGGTCCGTTTTTCTTACGTTTTTGTCCGTTGTTCTTACGTTTTTGTCCGTTCTTCTTACATTTTTTCCGTTTTTATCCGTTTCTCTCTCGTTTTTTCCGTTTTTGTCCGTTGTTCTTACGTTTTTGTCCGTTCTTCTTACATTTTTACCGTTTTCATACATTTTTGTCCGTTCTTCTTACGTTTTTTCCGTTCTTCTTACGTTTTTTTCCGTTTTCATACGTTTTTCTCACGTTTTTCCGTTTTCTTAAGAAAAAAATTTCAAACAAATTTTGAAAAAAAAATCAAAAAATAATTATAAAAAAAATTCTTAAACTATTGGAAAAATAAAAAATGCTTTTTTGGAATTTTTTAGAAAAAAATTTAAAAAAAATCGAATAAAATTTTTTTTTTCGAATAAAAATTTTTTAGAAAAATATTTGAAAATAAAATTATTTTTTAGAAAAAATATTTTTTAAAAAACATTTTTTTAAGAAAAACTAAAAAAAATGGAAAAAAATTTTGAATTATTTAAATTTTAATGGAAAATGGAAAAAAGTGGAAAAATGGAAGAAAAACGTTTGAAAATGGAAAAAACGTGAGAAAAATGGACAAAAACGTATGAAAACAAAAAAAATGTAAGAAGAACTGACAAAAAACGTAAGAAAAACGCATAAAACGTATGAGAATGGAAAAAACTTAAGAAGAATGGTCAAAAACGTAAGAAAACCGGACACAAACGTATGAAAATGAAAAAAAAATGTAAGAAAAATGGACAAAAACGTAAGAAAAACAGAAAAAACGTATGAAAATGGGAGAATTGTAAGAAGAACGTGTTGGGTCACTGAATTCCCCAATCTTCATCTTACAAGGATTTGAACGTAAAATAACCTAAGTGTAAACAAGTCACTGAGTGAACAGTAACTCAGTGAGTCATCTTCAAGATGCTTAGACCGAGCCTAAGAAGAAAGGTTCTCCATTCAGTGAGGCGGAACTCAGTGAGTGTGATCTAAGCCAAGAAGAAGGTGATGGGTTCAGTGAGGATGACAATAACTCACTGAACCCCAAGACTCCTCAACAACTATCATGGTACTGAAGACTGATGACTTGAAGACTGATGTTTGGCGGGACTGGGCGGAAAAGTTTGATATGTTTCACTAAAGTGCTTTATCACTTTAAGGTCAAACTTTCCTCAAATGGTTAAAACCAGACTGTCATCAGAAAGTGCCTTTTGGACTTAACCCAAAGAAGTTTCCCTTGCCAGAGAATAAAATCTATCAAGATTTTATTAAAGAACACTTAGGTCCATTGTATAATAGGGTTGTTCATATTTGTGTATAAATAGGTAGCATAAGTGAGGAGTAAAAGTTGACAAGTTTGTGCAATTAATGCAAAGCATTCACAAACCACTTTTACTCCTCCAAAGAACAGCATAACCCCTGAGATAGCTTAGTGGGTCCTAAAAGTTGTCACTCAACATTGTTTGAGTTTAGTGAGGAGTCAATACCACACTTGTCGTTTCAATCCCAAGTGTTATTCCACAAACACTTGGGTACGATTATTTGTTATTAACTTCTAATAAAGAATTAAACGTTGAAAAATATTGTCTCTTATGTTTACGTTGCTTTATTGTTAATCATTTATACATCTTTGTTAAAAGTCATACAACTTGGTTACTTTAGCTTTTTAGTTACTGCTAACCAAGTAAAAGGGACCAACAAGTGGTATCAGAGCCTCTGGTTTGTAAAACTTAAACCTGTTTTCAAAACTTAAGAGTGCTCAAGTTTTTAAAATCAAGATCCCACTATGACTGACATAGATGTTCCCCAACTTGTCGACAAAAAGGGTGGAAGTTATTCAGCAACTGCCCCTCGACTAGAAGTTGGCAAATTTAATAAGTGGAAAAAGCGAATGCTTTGCTACTTAACTGGGATGGAACCATATTACATTAAGTTGATTAATGATGGTCCATATGTCCCAACAACTGCCCAAGGTTTAATCAAACCTGAAGCTCAGTGGACCCCAGATGAAAGGAGGGTGGTCAATCAAGACCAGTGCCTGAAAAGCATCATTATATCATGCCTTCCTAATGATATAATGGAATCAGTGATCAACTGTCCCACTGCCCAGCAGACATGGACTGACCTGGTTCATAGCTATGAAGGGTCTTCTGATACCAAAGAGAATAGAATCATGGACCTGAAGCTTGAATTCAATACCTTCAGGGCCAAGGATTCTAAAAGTCTCTCTAAGACTTATACTCGGTATAAGACCCTCCTGAATGAGCTGACCAATGATGGTGTTATACTGTCAAAACATGAGATCAAAGTTGGTTTTGTCAACAGTCTCCCTGAGAAGTGGTTAAACTTCTCTCAGGGATTGAGAAATGCAAACCACATTCAGAACCTTGAGCTCCCTGCCATCTATGGGAAGTTTGTCTATGAAGACAATTTTATCACCAAGAGATACCCTGGTAAAGCTCAAGAGACCAAAAAGGCCTTGACAATTTCACCCATATCTACTGCTTTCTATTCAAAAGGTGTTGTGCAGGATTTTCAAGATGGATCTGATGATGAGGTTGACCAAAGAACCAGTGAGGAGTACCTAAATGATCTTCAAATTGAATTTTATGAAAGGGCACTCCTTGCTAATTCAAAAAGGTTTTTTAAGAAAAATAAATTATCTTCAAAGGCAAATGAAAACACTGAATGTTTTAAATGTGGCAAAATGGGCCATTTTGCTAAAGATTGTTTTTCAAAAACAACCTCAGAACCATCTTTCAAATTTTCAGGAAATAACTCTTTTTCAGGTCCCAGCAAATTTCAACCAAAAATGCTTCAGTCTAGTCAAAGATTTGAAAAAGTCCCTCAAATTGACTTTGAAGCCAAGTACAGAAAGGCAAAAGCTAAACTTGCCCTTCTTGAATCATCCTCAACAGTCTTTCAGCCTCCTCAGGCTCCAAAGCCTTCTCAAGCCAAGAACAAAGGGCTTGTTGCTGAAACATATGACTGGGATGAGGTTGAAGTGTCCTCTGATGATGATGAAGTTCACATCAGTGCCCTGATGGCCCTATCAGATGACAACAAGCTTGCTGTGGGGAAGAGTCATGCAAGAAATGGTGAATGGGTTAACATCACTATGAGGAAGGTAAACCTTTTACTTTCTATGGATGATAATGATGATTGGAAATCTTACTTAGATTATATTAATGTTGATCTTAAGTATGTTGAAGAGCAAAGACTAAATTTGTTTTCAAAATTTGACAAACTGAGTTTTGAATTAAATCATAGTTGAGATGAACTACTTGCTTTAAAACAAGCCAAACTTGAAAGTGTTACACTTCAAATTTAAAACTCTGGACTTGTAAAACAAAATCAAACTCTTCAGGAAGAACTTAAGAAAGAAAAGGAAGTTATTTGGAAATGGACTCAGAAAAACCCCAAACTTTATGAAACACTGAGTCTCACACCTAGCTCCAAAAAGGCTGGTTTGGGTGATGATTAACTCACTAAAGTTTATGGGGAGAGTAGCCATTCAACAACTTTCCTGTCAGCCAACATACTTTCTAGCAAAGAACTTTCTCCTAAACCCAGTGATTGGATTGAAAGAAACAATCCTGATAGTAAAATGCCAAATTTTAATACTGGAAGAATCCTGGAGCCTGAAAGTCAGGCTATCAAGGAGCTGCTAGGAGTCACTGATGAACTTAGTCCTACTGAGTCCATCACTGAGTCTAAGTCTGATTCACCACTCCCTCCACTGAACCAACTTCATGGAGCTGAACCCAATTCTGACCTTGCACCATTAGTTTATCAACCCCATTCTCCCAAAGAGAAATGAGGGTTAGGAAAGACTATTCTGAAAAGACATACTCCTGCACCCACTGAACACCAAAAACCTTCAGTACCCACTGAAGTGAAGCATGAAAGCACTAACTCAAAGGTTGATCAGCTTGCTGAACTTGTCAGGATGCTGAGTGAGAAAATTGAGTCCACTGAAAAACTCTCAGACTCAAAAGCTAATAGGCCCTCAGTATCCTCAAGTTCTTCCAAACCAAAAACCACACCCAGACCTTCAAGGAGATGTGAACTGTGCAATTATCCAAATCACAGCACTGATAAATGCTACAAAGTCCTGTTTTGTATGATATGCAAACAAGAGGACCACAGAACTTGTGATCACATCCCCCACACTGCTTCTTTAAAAGCAAGAGGTCTATACAAAAACCAAGGCTATCAGTATGCCACACCTTCTGATGCGTGGGAATCGCACCTTGCTTTACCTCTCGAGGGATCTCGCGAGGCTTACAACCCCCACCAGGCAGTGTACCTGATCGTTGTAGTATAGTATAGTGACAAGTACCGGGGGATTGATCGTTCAGCTTAGGAATAGTGTCGCTAGGATTAGAAAGCCTAATTAATAGTTCTAGAGATGGAAGATGATTATTTTTGTGTTTTTATATTTTATGAAAGCAAGTAAAATCTCGGGTTTTGAAGGAGTGGGCGGAATTAGTTGCTAATCAACTAACCCAAAAAACTACTTTATAACTAATTAACTAATGAAAATGAAATTAAACTAATATTAAACTAAGGTTGTGAGCAGTGGTTGGAGAAATTGTGTTTACTTAGACTTCATTACTCCCTAGATATCTTTTACATGTTAATTACTTGTTATACTTGTATGAATGACGGGTTGTATTCCTTAATACCATTCGTGGAGTGGCATACATAACTCCCCAACTCTATGAGCTCTTATCTCCTCCTACACCATGACCCAGCACAACTATAGGGATTGTAAACAGTGGCTCATGCATTAAATACAACCAATAAAGACCTAGTACGCCTCGGTTCATGTTTCTTAAGACGTTCAAGCATGTTACCATTTGGAGATCTGCCAGTTTTCTTAAGCCTAACATATAATATCATTCATTCAAAACAAGAATAGACAAGTAATCAACACGTAATCAACATCTAGGTTTCATTAGATCTAAGCAAACACAAAGGAAATTTAGCCTAGCATAGTAGAATTAAGATAAGAACAAAAGATAGACAACCAACACATAGACATATTGATTGAATTAAGAGTATACTTATCTCAATTACAATGCAAGGTCTCAAGGGTTTTGAACCCTTGAAAAACCTGTAAAAGAGGCACCAAAATCGTCTTTAGGGTTTCACCAAAACTTCTCTTCTTTTTAATGAAAAAACTAGAAAACTATATATAGGAAAATCGTCCTGACGGCGTCAAGAGTAAAATCTGACGCCGTCAACTCGCCGCCATATACTTCCTCGGACGCCCTAGATCCAATCGTGACGGCCTATGTGACGCCGTCACCACCCTCGGTAAATTAATCTTGGTCATTTTGACGCCGTCATCTCTTCATCTGACGCCTTCACAACCTTCGGTAAAATATTCATCCTTTCTGACGCCGTCAAGAGTAAATCCTTGACGCCGTCACCTTGTAATTCCAGCTTGGATTTGGTACTTTGTTGTTTTCTTCACTTTATGCTCAAAAAACGTCCAAAATAGCCTCTTTTCCAGAATTCACTCTCCAAACACCTAAAATCACAAAAGGAACGATTTAGGGCAATATTTGATCAAATAAATTCGGATTCGGGCTTAAATGACCCCCTAAAAACGGATCATTTTTCGCCTCATCATATACCCTTACACTTGAGATTTGCTTGTCCTCAAGCAAATGAGCTTTTATTCTACTCAAAAGACAAGTTAGGGGTCATTTAACACTAATATAAAAGTAATTACAACAAATAATCGTTCCACTAAAGACCAATAGACAAGCACGAAGATCATACACAAGCACCTCACAAATAGTGTTTAGATACTCACATCTCTCGGGTGTAATAAAGTAATATAACATTATGGAAATGGAAGATATCTCTCACTACCTGTCATAGCAAAATAGATTACCATAGGCTTGGGAAAGGATCAAACCTCCACCACATGGCGTAAGCACCTAGGATAAACTATCAAAGAGGTCTTTTAAAGGGTTATAACGTTAGGTGTAGGGATATGAATTACACGGTTTTGTTGGATAAAGGTAGTTTTACTGGTGGCGAGTTAACAATCTTAGTTAATTACATGTACAAGATGGCGTTGCTAAGCCAAGACTAGACTCGACTTAAGCTAATGAATGAAAAATAACAAAAACATAAAATGAACATAGAATGAAAACGGGATGGTAGTCCGTATGTTTTTTCTTTCTTTTTTCTATTTTTTTTTTTTTTTTTTCTTTTTCTTGATTTTTTCGATTTTTTTTTTTTTTTTTTTTTTTTTTTTTTTTTTTTCATACACTCTTACCCTACCATCCAAAATAATACATCATAGGGGATGAGAATTCCCCTTACACTTGAATCTTTACATACTTTACATTAAACTATTCTAATGACTCGAATTAAGAAAATCAAAACACTTGGAGCACTTTTAAGATTAACGTACATATGGGGGTAATAAGTGTTGTTCTTCCCCATTACTCCATAAAATAAGTACTTACCCATGAGTCCCAATCGTCCCAAAACAATATGTACAAGGATATGACTCGACTTAGCAACCTTGTAATCAATTAGAAAGTTAACTTAGGGTTTAACAAATAACAATAATGCACTAAAAATGAGCGCATACACGGAAGGCTAAGGCGATTTGGGTGTACATTTAAGTGGGGTGTAACAAATTCTTCCTTTAAGTAAGATGCTTAAAGTTAGAAACGAAAAGATAGGCTCGGAGGGGTGTACTAGGGGTATCGTGTACTAAAAATGAGTACAACGCTAAGGGTGTGGGAAAAATTAGTTGACTTAACTAGCCAAGTAATATGACTTAAATGGTCAAGTAATCGTAATACGGGTTTAACACAGGGGTGATCCTAATGCCTCTTATCATGTAGTAAATCCTACTACACGAATGTAGTCTCACTAGCGGTCTCGGGATGCATCACTAACGCAAGTTCTAGAATCTAAATGCTACCGGTACACTCATAAGCACCAATAATGAATGCTTTTCCTATCAAATCTAAAGGCGAACCTCACATTTTTGGGTGGAAAATTTTTCTGAATATACGGTTATGTGCTAGTCATACAACCTCCTATCCATGAGACGCTTGCTATGGCTAAAGTTTCACTCCTAAATGTTGTAAAAAAATTTAAATTTGGCGCTAAAATTACACTAACAAGTATTTCTCATAGTTTTATTACTCATCTACTATCAAACAAAACAAACTCAAGCGAAAGTGCATATGTAAGGTGTCATCTTTTTACCCTCCCCTTACACTTAAGATGAACATTGTCCCCAATGTTCAAATAAAGAATGTAAAAGTTAAAAGTAAAGAGAATGAATTCAAATACTCCCCTGATTCGCTCGGTATGGATTTTAGGTTGGCCAGGTTAAATCTTCCTCCAAGAAAACGAACAATCAAAGCTTCCCTTCCAGAATATAAATCATCTTCTTGTCTCAAATAACCTGTAAATCCTGACAAAAGTAGACAAGGCAACCTCGCGTAAAATCGGCGGCATCCTATATAAGTTACTAAATCCTAGAAAACAAAGTAAGATATAATGCTTGTGGAATGAAGTTTGCAGATTTCCTGGAGATTATAAAACTTAATAATTCACAAAAACCATAAGACTCCGTTAGAAAAACAAAACCGGTAAAATTTACAGATTTTTACTCCTGACGCCGTCAAGAGCAATTGCCTGACGCCGTCAGAATGGACCTGCAGAAATTCTTATGTTAAGTTTTCGGAAAATTTCTGGAAAAACTTTGTCCTACTTCCTGGAAAATCTTGCAAAACTTCATTATGACTCGATACAAGCATTTGACTCTAACAAATACGAATATACATGTTCATTAAATATTGTGGAGAATCATGATCGGTTTGTTTCTTAAAAAACATATTTGGGGTTTCCCCTTACACTTATCTTTTGCAAAAATACTTTTAGGTTGAAGTTAAGACTAGGCTAAACAACATAATAAAGTATTTCACATTTTAATTGAGAAACATGATTAACCAACAATAAAAATAAAACATGTATACGGAAGCAAATAACAATCAAACAATTAAAATCACACAAAACATGGGTTGCCTCCCAAGAAGCGCTTGTTTTTGTTCGAGTCACGAGCCTGACTCTACCCTTATTTCACGGATAAAGGTGAGGTTTTCCCTACACTTAGGATTAAGTGCGGGTGAAAGTAGCGATACACACCCTTAGGGTGAAAGTATGCCACGTGAGAGAAGAGTGGTGGATGAATTATATGCTCAAACGGGTGTGCTCCTTTCATCATAACCTTACCTAGTTCACTTTGGTCAATGAGTGAGTTGAAGTTTTCTCCTAAGAAGGGATCATTTTCTATCAACTTCGAGAGATTCCTAGTTGGGGATCTATTTTGACCTAATAAACCCGGTTTAAACCCATAATGTTTCTTACGATCAATCATGAATGGGTGATGTAAGTATGTAAGGTCATGGTCCACTCCTATGTTGGCTTCTTCTCTACAAGGCTTGGGGTCTACTACCTTCAACGTAAAACTACCCGGACTACATGGTTTGATGGGTGGATCGGGACCTATTTCAATTCCTAAATCTTCATCCAAAGATGGAAGATTAGGTAATGGTTTTGGTTGAGGCTCCGGTTCATCAAAACTAGGAACTTCCCTAGAACTAGGAGTAAGGTTATCACTACAAGTGTTCAAACCTATATCCTCTGGTGGTGCTTGGTCCAAGGGTTCTACCTCAATTGGGGTTCCTATAGTCTCTTCTACTTCTTCCGGGTAAGTCACGGGCGGTGTATGTGCCTCAAATGATGGTAGGACTTGTGGGGTACTTTGTGGGCTTGGATTATCCACCTCATCCTCCGTTGTACCTAGATTACCTATATGTTTGGTTTGTACTATGATATTAGGTGCCATCCAACTAGGTATCTCAACATGAGTATATTCATCCCCCAACAAACTTCCTGTTTGCTCCATCAAACTTGTTTTTGATTGATTTGTGATGTTGTTTGTTGGGTTGTCTACTCTATAATAATATTGGGCACAGTTTTCTATGGTATCCCACGCTTCTTCATCATTTAATTCCCTAGGGCCCCCATCAGCAAAATCATCGATGCGCATTTGGTCACATTGGCTGACACGATAGTAAAAGGTTTCGGTTAGGGATGATAAAGAGAAACTATGATGAGGGAATTTTCGAAGTAAAATTTTAAAACGAGTCCATGCATCATATATGGGTTCATCTCGATATTGTTTGAAATTCAAGATGTCAATAGGGTAGAATGGCCTTTTTGGTTGGTGGTATGGTGGATTCGCGTACTCCATAATGGTGAACGGAATAGTCAATGGAAATTACGAACAAACACACAAAGAAAAAGATAGACTAAAGAAAACCTAAAAATAAAAATAAAATCTTACTAGAAAGGAATCTAGCAAGTAGACCTAATAAAAAGAAATCCTAACCTAGACAATAACTATTCCCCAGGCTGCGGCGCCAAAAACTTGATGCGTGGGAATCGCACCTTGCTTTACCTCTCGAGGGATCTCGCGAGGCTTACAACCCCCACCAGGCAGTGTACCTGATCGTTGTAGTATAGTATAGTGACAAGTACCGGGGGATTGATCGTTCAGCTTAGGAATAGTGTCGCTAGGATTAGAAAGCCTAATTAATAGTTCTAGAGATGGAAGATGATTATTTTTGTGTTTTTATATTTTATGAAAGCAAGTAAAATCTCGGGTTTTGAAGGAGTGGGCGGAATTAGTTGCTAATCAACTAACCCAAAAAACTATTTTATAACTAATTAACTAATGAAAATGAAATTAAACTAATATTAAACTAAGGTTGTGAGCAGTGGTTGGAGAAATTGTGTTTACTTAGACTTCATTACTCCCTAGATATCTTTTACATGTTAATTACTTGTTATACTTGTATGAATGACGGGTTGTATTCCTTAATACCATTCGTGGAGTGGCATACATAACTCCCCAACTCTATGAGCTCTTATCTCCTCCTACACCATGACCCAGCACAACTATAGGGATTGTAAACAGTGGCTCATGCATTAAATACAACCAATAAAGACCTAGTACGCCTCGGTTCATGTTTCTTAAGACGTTCAAGCATGTTACCATTTGGAGATCTGCCAGTTTTCTTAAGCCTAACATATAATATCATTCATTCAAAACAAGAATAGACAAGTAATCAACACATAATCAACATCTAGGTTTCATTAGATCTAAGCAAACACAAAGGAAATTTAGCCTAGCATAGTAGAATTAAGATAAGAACAAAAGATAGACAACCAACACATAGACATATTGATTGAATTAAGAGTATACTTATCTCAATTACAATGCAAGGTCTCAAGGGTTTGGAACCCTTGAAAAACCTGTAAAAGAGGCACCAAAATCGTCTTTAGGGTTTCACCAAAACTTCTCTTCTTTTTAATGAAAAAACTAGAAAACTATATATAGGAAAATCGTCCTGACGGCGTCAAGAGTAAAATCTGACGCCGTCAACTCGCCGCCATATACTTCCTCGGACGCCCTAGATCCAATCGTGACGGCCTATGTGACGCCGTCACCACCCTCGGTAAATTAATCTTGGTCATTTTGACGCCGTCATCTCTTCATCTGACGCCTTCACAACCTTCGGTAAAATATTCATCCTTTCTGACGCCGTCAAGAGTAAATCCTTGACGCCGTCACCTTGTAATTCCAGCTTGGATTTGGTACTTTGTTGTTTTCTTCACTTTATGCTCAAAAAACGTCCAAAATAGCCTCTTTTCCAGAATTCACTCTCCAAACACCTAAAATCACAAAAGGAACGATTTAGGGCAATATTTGATCAAATAAATTCGGATTCGGGCTTAAATGACCCCCTAAAAACGGATCATTTTTCGCCTCATCATATACCCTTACACTTGAGATTTGCTTGTCCTCAAGCAAATGAGCTTTTATTCTACTCAAAAGACAAGTTAGGGGTCATTTAACACTAATATAAAAGTAATTACAACAAATAATCGTTCCACTAAAGACCAATAGACAAGCACGAAGATCATACACAAGCACCTCACAAATAGTGTTTAGATACTCACATCTCTCGGGTGTAATAAAGTAATATAACATTATGGAAATGGAAGATATCTCTCACTACCTGTCATAGCAAAATAGATTACCATAGGCTTGGGAAAGGATCAAACCTCCACCACATGGCGTAAGCACCTAGGATAAACTATCAAAGAGGTCTTTTAAAGGGTTATAACGTTAGGTGTAGGGATATGAATTACACGGTTTTGTTGGATAAAGGTAGTTTTACTGGTGGCGAGTTAACAATCTTAGTTAATTACATGTACAAGATGGCGTTGCTAAGCCAAGACTAGACTCGACTTAAGCTAATGAATGAAAAATAACAAAAACATAAAATGAACATAGAATGAAAACGGGATGGTAGTCCGTATGTTTTTTCTTTCTTTTTTCTCTTTTTTTTTTTTTTTTTTTTTTTTTTTTTTTTTTTTTTTCATACACTCTTACCCTACCATCCAAAATAATACATCATAGGGGATGAGAATTCCCCTTACACTTGAATCTTTACATACTTTACATTAAACTATTCTAATGACTCGAATTAAGAAAATCAAAACACTTGGAGCACTTTTAAGATTAACGTACATATGGGGGTAATAAGTGTTGTTCTTCCCCATTACTCCATAAAATAAGTACTTACCCATGAGTCCCAATCGTCCCAAAACAATATGTACAAGGATATGACTCGACTTAGCAACCATGTAATCAATTAGAAAGTTAACTTAGGGTTTAACAAATAACAATAATGCACTAAAAATGAGCGCATACACGGAAGGCTAAGGCGATTTGGGTGTACATTTAAGTGGGGTGTAACAAATTCTTCCTTTAAGTAAGATGCTTAAAGTTAGAAACGAAAAGATAGGCTCGGAGGGGTGTACTAGGGGTATCGTGTACTAAAAATGAGTACAACGCTAAGGGTGTGGGAAAAATTAGTTGACTTAACTAGCCAAGTAATATGACTTAAATGGTCAAGTAATCGTAATACGGGTTTAACACAGGGGTGATCCTAATGCCTCTTATCATGTAGTAAATCCTACTACACGAATGTAGTCTCACTAGCGGTCTCGGGATGCATCACTAACGCAAGTTCTAGAATCTAAATGCTACCGGTACACTCATAAGCACCAATAATGAATGCTTTTCCTATCAAATCTAAAGGCGAACCTCACATTTTTGGGTGGAAAATTTTTCTGAATATACGGTTATGTGCTAGTCATACAACCTCCTATCCATGAGACGCTTGCTATGGCTAAAGTTTCACTCCTAAATGTTGTAAAAAAATTTAAATTTGGCGCTAAAATTACACTAACAAGTATTTCTCATAGTTTTATTACTCATCTACTATCAAACAAAACAAACTCAAGCGAAAGTGCATATGTAAGGTGTCATCTTTTTACCCTCCCCTTACACTTAAGATGAACATTGTCCCCAATGTTCAAATAAAGAATGTAAAAGTTAAAAGTAAAGAGAATGAATTCAAATACTCCCCTGATTTGCTCGGTATGGATTTTAGGTTGGCCAGGTTAAATCTTCCTCCAAGAAAACGAACAATCAAAGCTTCCCTTCCAGAATATAAATCATCTTCTTGTCTCAAATAACCTGTAAATCCTGACAAAAGTAGACAAGGCAACCTCGCGTAAAATCGGCGGCATCCTATATAAGTTACTAAATCCTAGAAAACAAAGTAAGATATAATGCTTGTGGAATGAAGTTTGCAGATTTCCTGGAGATTATAAAACTTAATAATTCACAAAAACCATAAGACTCCGTTAGAAAAACAAAACCGGTAAAATTTACAGATTTTTACTCCTGACGCCGTCAAGAGCAATTGCCTGACGCCGTCAGAATGGACCTGCAGAAATTCTTATGTTAAGTTTTCGGAAAATTTCTGGAAAAACTTTGTCCTACTTCCTGGAAAATCTTGCAAAACTTCATTATGACTCGATACAAGCATTTGACTCTAACAAATACGAATATACATGTTCATTAAATATTGTGGAGAATCATGATCGGTTTGTTTCTTAAAAAACATATTTGGGGTTTCCCCTTACACTTATCTTTTGCAAAAATACTTTTAGGTTGAAGTTAAGACTAGGCTAAACAACATAATAAAGTATTTCACATTTTAATTGAGAAACATGATTAACCAACAATAAAAATAAAACATGTATACGGAAGCAAATAACAATCAAACAATTAAAATCACACAAAACATGGGTTGCCTCCCAAGAAGCGCTTGTTTTTGTTCGAGTCACGAGCCTGACTCTACCCTTATTTCACGGATAAAGGTGAGGTTTTCCCTACACTTAGGATTAAGTGCGGGTGAAAGTAGCGATACACACCCTTAGGGTGAAAGTATGCCACGTGAGAGAAGAGTGGTGGATGAATTATATGCTCAAACGGGTGTGCTCCTTTCATCATAACCTTACCTAGTTCACTTTGGTCAATGAGTGAGTTGAAGTTTTCTCCTAAGAAGGGATCATTTTCTATCAACTTCGAGAGATTCCTAGTTGGGGATCTATTTTGACCTAATAAACCCGGTTTAAACCCATAATGTTTCTTACGATCAATCATGAATGGGTGATGTAAGTATGTAAGGTCATGGTCCACTCCTATGTTGGCTTCTTCTCTACAAGGCTTGGGGTCTACTACCTTCAACGTAAAACTACCCGGACTACATGGTTTGATGGGTGGATCGGGACCTATTTCAATTCCTAAATCTTCATCCAAAGATGGAAGATTAGGTAATGGTTTTGGTTGAGGCTCCGGTTCATCAAAACTAGGAACTTCCCTAGAACTAGGAGTAAGGTTATCACTACAAGTGTTCAAACCTATATCCTCTGGTGGTGCTTGGTCCAAGGGTTCTACCTCAATTGGGGTTCCTATAGTCTCTTCTACTTCTTCCGGGTAAGTCACGGGCGGTGTATGTGCCTCAAATGATGGTAGGACTTGTGGGGTACTTTGTGGGCTTGGATTATCCACCTCATCCTCCGTTGTACCTAGATTACCTATATGTTTGGTTTGTACTATGATATTAGGTGCCATCCAACTAGGTATCTCAACATGAGTATATTCATCCCCCAACAAACTTCCTGTTTGCTCCATCAAACTTGTTTTTGATTGATTTGTGATGTTGTTTGTTGGGTTGTCTACTCTATAATAATATTGGGCACAGTTTTCTATGGTATCCCACGCTTCTTCATCATTTAATTCCCTAGGGCCCCCATCGGCAAAATCATCGATGCGCATTTGGTCACATTGGCTGACACGATAGTAAAAGGTTTCGGTTAGGGATGATAAAGAGAAACTATGATGAGGGAATTTTCGAAGTAAAATTTTAAAACGAGTCCATGCATCATATATGGGTTCATCTCGATATTGTTTGAAATTCAAGATGTCAATAGGGTAGAATGGCCTTTTTGGTTGGTGGTATGGTGGATTCGCGTACTCCATAATGGTGAACGGAATAGTCAATGGAAATTACGAACAAACACACAAAGAAAAAGATAGACTAAAGAAAACCTAAAAATAAAAATAAAATCTTACTAGAAAGGAATCTAGCAAGTAGACCTAATAAAAAGAAATCCTAACCTAGACAATAACTATTCCCCAGGCTGCGGCGCCAAAAACTTGATGCGTAGGAATCGCACCTTGCTTTACCTCTCGAGGGATCTCGCGAGGCTTACAACCCCCACCAGGCAGTGTACCTGATCGTTGTAGTATAGTATAGTGACAAGTACCGGGGGATTGATCGTTCAGCTTAGGAATAGTGTCGCTAGGATTAGAAAGCCTAATTAATAGTTCTAGAGATGGAAGATGATTATTTTTGTGTTTTTATATTTTATGAAAGCAAGTAAAATCTCGGGTTTTGAAGGAGTGGGCGGAATTAGTTGCTAATCAACTAACCCAAAAAACTATTTTATAACTAATTAACTAATGAAAATGAAATTAAACTAATATTAAACTAAGGTTGTGAGCAGTGGTTGGAGAAATTGTGTTTACTTAGACTTCATTACTCCCTAGATATCTTTTACATGTTAATTACTTGTTATACTTGTATGAATGACGGGTTGTATTCCTTAATACCATTCGTGGAGTGGCATACATAACTCCCCAACTCTATGAGCTCTTATCTCCTCCTACACCATGACCCAGCACAACTATAGGGATTGTAAACAGTGGCTCATGCATTAAATACAACCAATAAAGACCTAGTACGCCTCGGTTCATGTTTCTTAAGACGTTCAAGCATGTTACCATTTGGAGATCTGCCAGTTTTCTTAAGCCTAACATATAATATCATTCATTCAAAACAAGAATAGACAAGTAATCAACACATAATCAACATCTAGGTTTCATTAGATCTAAGCAAACACAAAGGAAATTTAGCCTAGCATAGTAGAATTAAGATAAGAACAAAAGATAGACAACCAACACATAGACATATTGATTGAATTAAGAGTATACTTATCTCAATTACAATGCAAGGTCTCAAGGGTTTGGAACCCTTGAAAAACCTGTAAAAGAGGCACCAAAATCGTCTTTAGGGTTTCACCAAAACTTCTCTTCTTTTTAATGAAAAAACTAGAAAACTATATATAGGAAAATCGTCCTGACGGCGTCAAGAGTAAAATCTGACGCCGTCAACTCGCCGCCATATACTTCCTCGGACGCCCTAGATCCAATCGTGACGGCCTATGTGACGCCGTCACCACCCTCGGTAAATTAATCTTGGTCATTTTGACGCCGTCATCTCTTCATCTGACGCCTTCACAACCTTCGGTAAAATATTCATCCTTTCTGACGCCGTCAAGAGTAAATCCTTGACGCCGTCACCTTGTAATTCCAGCTTGGATTTGGTACTTTGTTGTTTTCTTCACTTTATGCTCCAAAAACGTCCAAAATAGCCTCTTTTCCAGAATTCACTCTCCAAACACCTAAAATCACAAAAGGAACGATTTAGGGCAATATTTGATCAAATAAATTCGGATTCGGGCTTAAATGACCCCCTAAAAACGGATCATTTTTCGCCTCATCATATACCCTTACACTTGAGATTTGCTTGTCCTCAAGCAAATGAGCTTTTATTCTACTCAAAAGACAAGTTAGGGGTCATTTAACACTAATATAAAAGTAATTACAACAAATAATCGTTCCACTAAAGACCAATAGACAAGCACGAAGATCATACACAAGCACCTCACAAATAGTGTTTAGATACTCACATCTCTCGGGTGTAATAAAGTAATATAACATTATGGAAATGGAAGATATCTCTCACTACCTGTCATAGCAAAATAGATTACCATAGGCTTGGGAAAGGATCAAACCTCCACCACATGGCGTAAGCACCTAGGATAAACTATCAAAGAGGTCTTTTAAAGGGTTATAACGTTAGGTGTAGGGATATGAATTACACGGTTTTGTTGGATAAAGGTAGTTTTACTGGTGGCGAGTTAACAATCTTAGTTAATTACATGTACAAGATGGCGTTGCTAAGCCAAGACTAGACTCGACTTAAGCTAATGAATGAAAAATAACAAAAACATAAAATGAACATAGAATGAAAACGGGATGGTAGTCCGTATGTTTTTTCTTTCTTTTTTCTCTTTTTTTTTTTTTTTTTTTTTTTTTTTTTTTTTCATACACTCTTACCCTACCATCCAAAATAATACATCATAGGGGATGAGAATTCCCCTTACACTTGAATCTTTACATACTTTACATTAAACTATTCTAATGACTCGAATTAAGAAAATCAAAACACTTGGAGCACTTTTAAGATTAACGTACATATGGGGGTAATAAGTGTTGTTCTTCCCCATTACTCCATAAAATAAGTACTTACCCATGAGTCCCAATCGTCCCAAAACAATATGTACAAGGATATGACTCGACTTAGCAACCATGTAATCAATTAGAAAGTTAACTTAGGGTTTAACAAATAACAATAATGCACTAAAAATGAGCGCATACACGGAAGGCTAAGGCGATTTGGGTGTACATTTAAGTGGGGTGTAACAAATTCTTCCTTTAAGTAAGATGCTTAAAGTTAGAAACGAAAAGATAGGCTCGGAGGGGTGTACTAGGGGTATCGTGTACTAAAAATGAGTACAACGCTAAGGGTGTGGGAAAAATTAGTTGACTTAACTAGCCAAGTAATATGACTTAAATGGTCAAGTAATCGTAATACGGGTTTAACACAGGGGTGATCCTAATGCCTCTTATCATGTAGTAAATCCTACTACACGAATGTAGTCTCACTAGCGGTCTCGGGATGCATCACTAACGCAAGTTCTAGAATCTAAATGCTACCGGTACACTCATAAGCACCAATAATGAATGCTTTTCCTATCAAATCTAAAGGCGAACCTCACATTTTTGGGTGGAAAATTTTTCTGAATATACGGTTATGTGCTAGTCATACAACCTCCTATCCATGAGACGCTTGCTATGGCTAAAGTTTCACTCCTAAATGTTGTAAAAAAATTTAAATTTGGCGCTAAAATTACACTAACAAGTATTTCTCATAGTTTTATTACTCATCTACTATCAAACAAAACAAACTCAAGCGAAAGTGCATATGTAAGGTGTCATCTTTTTACCCTCCCCTTACACTTAAGATGAACATTGTCCCCAATGTTCAAGTAAAGAATGTAAAAGTTAAAAGTAAAGAGAATGAATTCAAATACTCCCCTGATTCGCTCGGTATGGATTTTAGGTTGGCCAGGTTAAATCTTCCTCCAAGAAAACGAACAATCAAAGCTTCCCTTCCAGAATATAAATCATCTTCTTGTCTCAAATAACCTGTAAATCCTGACAAAAGTAGACAAGGCAACCTCGCGTAAAATCGGCGGCATCCTATATAAGTTACTAAATCCTAGAAAACAAAGTAAGATATAATGCTTGTGGAATGAAGTTTGCAGATTTCCTGGAGATTATAAAACTTAATAATTCACAAAAACCATAAGACTCCGTTAGAAAAACAAAACCGGTAAAATTTCCAGATTTTTACTCCTGACGCCGTCAAGAGCAATTGCCTGACGCCGTCAGAATGGACCTGCAGAAATTCTTATGTTAAGTTTTCGGAAAATTTCTGGAAAAACTTTGTCCTACTTCCTGGAAAATCTTGCAAAACTTCATTATGGTGTGACATCTGTGGAGATCCCTCCCATGAAACCAGGGGACATGACAAAGTTATTCAGTCCAGAAGGAAAAACCTCACCAACACTTCTCAGTCACCTGAGGCATCAACCTCCACAAAATGTAAAACATGTGGAAGCTCAGGTCACACAACTTCAGACCATGATTCATTAACTGAGTTTAAAAAGTCCCTGAGGACTAAGCCCACTAGAAAGTGGGTCAACAAGAAAAAACTAACCCAGTTTACTGTTTGTGCAGAAACACATCAAGGATCCTACTTGGCATCTAGACAGTGGATGCTCCAGAAGTATGACTGGTGTGAAAAGTTTTCTGCACAAATATGTGGAAGAACCAGGACCCAAAGTAGTATTTGGTGATAACTCATCAGCTCCCACTGAAGGTTATGGTTCAGTAAACTGCAATGGTATAGTTTTTACAAGAATAGCTTATGTTAATGGTCTCAAGTACAACCTAATAAGTGTTTCTCAACTATGTGATGCCAAATACATAGTTCAGTTTGATGACAAGAGAGGGACCATCTTTAATGCCAATAAGGAAGTTGTGTTGATTGCCCCAAGGAGGGATGATGTATATGTTCTAGACATGTCATCCCTGACTCAAAATGGGACTTGTCTATTCTCAAAGGCAAGTGATACAATCAACTGGCTATGGCATAGGAGACTCTCTCATCTCAACTTCAAGAGCATCAACAACCTGGCCAAACAGAACAAAGTTCTGGGTCTTCCATCCCTGGTGTATACCAAAGACAAGCCTTGTTCTACTTGTGAAAAAGGAAAATACCACAGGGCATCATTCAAAACCAAACAAACCTTTTCCATCAAAAGCTGCCTACATCTTCTTCATATGGACCTTTTTAGACCTGTCAGTCCAATGTCCATTCACCATGAGAAGTATACTCTGGTCATAGTGGATGAATACTCAAGATATACTTGGGTTTACTTCCTGACCAAAAAGAGTCAGGCAGCTGAAACCATCATGTCATTTGTCAGGAACATTGAAAATCAAAATGATGTCAAAGTTAAAAAAATCAGGACTGACAATGGCACTGAGTTCAAAAACCAAGACCTTGAGTGTTTCTGTGATGAGAAGGGAATTTCTCAAAATTTCACTTTTCCCTATACTCCTGAACAAAATGGAGTAGCTGAAAGGAGAAATAGAACACTCATTGAGGCAGCAAGAACAATGTTAAATGGCTCAGCCCTCTCAAAACATTTTTGGACTGAGGCAGTTAAAACAGCTTGCTACACTCAAAATAGGTCAATCATTGTGAAAAGGCACAATGAGACTCCTTATGAGATATTTATAGGAAGAATCCCTGACATCAGCTACTTTCATGTATTTGGGTGTCTTGTGTTTATTCATAATCACAAGGATCATTTGGGTAAATTTGATGCCAAAGCTGATGATGGATACTTCTTGGGATATTCTCTGGTTTCTAAAGCCTTCAGGGTGTTCAACACTAGGAGACAACAAACTGAGGAAACTTATCACATTACTGTTGATGAGAGCACTGAATCCATCAGGTTCTCAAATTCCTCAGTTGAAGAAATTGGTATTGATGACTCAACAAGGTATCCTCCTGATGAGTATCATCCTGAGAACAATCCCTCAACCCAATATCAAGCTGATGCTGACGTCTCCTATTACATCATCCTTCACAACCTACCCCAACCACCTATCAGTGAGTTCATTGAAACTCAGCATGTCTCCAATGAGACTGGAACCACTGAACAAATTGTTCAGGAACCCTCAGAGCAAATTGTTCCTACAAATGTCACTGAAGCACATAGTGATGAGCCACCTCATGTTCCTGAGTCTGAACCTAATCAGGCTCCTTCAAGCTCAAATTCCTATCCCAAACCTCAGGATAGCTGGACTAGATCCAAAATCATTGAGCTTGTGAACATCATTGGTGAACCCACTGAAGGCATGCTCACAAGAAGCAAGGCTGCTAAACTCAAGGCCGCTTCTGCCAATATATGTCTCTATGCTGACTATCTCTCAGAGATTGAGCCTAAAAATGTTAAAGAAGCCCTGACTTATGAAAGTTGGGTTCAGGCCATGAGAGATGAATTGGAACAATTTGACAGAAATGATGTCATGACCCTTGTTGAATGCCCCCAGGGTGTTTTAATCATTGGTATGAAATGGGTTTTTAAAAACAAGACTGATGAGAATGGCACAGTCATCAAAAACAAAGCAAGACTGGTTGCCAAAGGATATAATCAACAGGAAGGTATAAACTATGAGGAAACCTTTGCACCTGTTGCTAGAATGGAAGCCATCAGGATCTTCCTTGCCTATGCAACTTACATGAACTTTAAAGTTTACCAAATGGATGTTAAAAGTGCATTCCTGAATGGTAACATCAAAGAAGATGTTTATGTGCAACAACCTCCTGGTTTTGAAAGTAGTGAATACCCCAACCATGTCTACAAGCTTAACAAAGCCCTTTATGGACTGAAACAAGCTCCCAGGGCATGGTATGAAACTCTTTCAGCCTTCCTGTTCCAAAACAAGTTTTTTAGAGGAAAGATTGACAACACACTGTTCATCTACAGAACAAAGAGTGATGTCATTCTTGTCCAAGTATATGTTGATGACATCATATTTGGCTCAACAAGTTACAAACTTTGCAAACAGTTTGAGAAACTGATGACCACAAAGTTTGAAATGAGCATGATGGGTGAACTCACATACTTTCTTGGACTCCAAATTAAACAAACTGAAAAGGGAATATCCATTTGCCAAGAAAAATATCTCAAAAACCTACTGAAGAAGTATGAGCTCACTGACTGCTTCTCAGTGAAGACTCCTATGGTTCCTCCAAACAACCTTGGTCCTGATCTCACTGGAAAATCAGTGAATCAAACCCAATACAGAGGGATGATTGGCTCCCTGATGTACTTACTTGCCTCAAGGCCAGATATCCAATTCTCAGTCTGCCTGTGTGCAAGATACCAGGCTGACCCTAAAGAATCACATCTCACTGCTGTCAAGAGAATCATCAGGTACCTGAAGGGTACTCCAAACCTTGGTTTGTATTATCCAAAATGTTCAGGATTTGATCTCAAATGGTACACTGACTCTGACTATGCAGGATGTAATATGGATAGGAAAAGTACTTCAGGATCCTGCCAATTTCTTGGTTGTAAACTTGTGTGTTGGAGTACAAAGAAACAACAGTCAGTGGCCATGTCCTCAGCTGAAGCTGAATATATGGCTGCTGCAGGATGTTGTGCAAATGTACTATGGATGAAGAGCCAACTGAGTGACTATGGCATTCAGTATAAGATGGTACCTATCTTTTGTGATAATACAAGTGCCATAACCATCTCAAACAATCCAGTACTTCATCAAAGAACCAAACACATTGACATCAGATACCACTTCATCAGGGACCACATCTCTAATGGAGAAATTGAACTACATTTCATCCCTATAGAGTATCAGCTAGCTGATATCTTCACAAAACCTTTGGATGAACCCACTTTCACAAGATTGAAAGCTGAATTGGGCATGTTGGACATAGAATCAGGAAACTGATCAAAATGTTCCAACCTAATGTAAATTCTCTAGGTCCCTGATCACACCCTTCCTGAAAACTTAGTTTTATTGAATGAAAATTCATTCAGGGGGCTCAGGATGAAAAATGGCATTGAATACCCTAACTAAATGCTCTAAGTACTTAGTTAGTTAATGTCCCAGGTAGGTAACTGATTCCTATTAAATATAGGAATATATGTCACCTACACAACTGGCATCCACTCCTTGGGCCCCCACATCTCTCTCACCAAACACCACTGAGCATTAAATGCTCCCTCACACACAAAAGTTGTGATGATCCTTTTCTGCAAAAGTGCATTATTTGCAGAGCCTCACAGCTGTTCACCCATGATGTGAGAGAAAATAGGGGCAATGGGAATCGTGATATTAAATGCGGATATCAAACCAATATTATTATGCCGCTTCGGTTGAATAATATAAACCGTTGGTATCCGCAACATCACTACCCTAATTCCCACCCTATAAATACCCCCACAAAGAAGAACACACACACGCTTTAAAAATCTTAACAAAATGCTTGCAAAATTATTTCAAGAATCCTTTTGCTTTCAAAATCTTTGTGTGCTTCTTCTTTGTTCAAAAATTGTTCAAAAATCACACCTTTTATCAAACTAACATGGCATCTTCAAAGGTCATAAAATACGCACCCAATGTGGAATTCCAAATGGAAAGCGTAGACCTCACCAAAAACAATGTGGTGGGGAACTTTGCCTACCCGGAAGGGTTTCCTGAATACAGGAATGTGGTGAAGTTCCTACAAAACTGTTTTCTCACCACCACATTCACAAAGACCCCCTCAGTCATCTATCATGACTACTTGAGGGAATTTTGGTGCACATCGGTGGTTGAAAACCCTGATGCACCAAAGGAGGCCAAAATCAGGTTCTCAGTGAAGAATGGAACTAAGTTCCTTACTCTTGACTACAAAACCTTTGTCAAAGCCACTGGCCGTGACTACACTGAGACCTTTGTAGCCCCACCTACTGAAGAGGAAGTTAAACAACTCCTCTTGGAACTTGGGCCCTATGATAAACATCATCCTGATGTTACTCCAGGGGCCCTACTGAACAAAGCCCCCATAATCAAAACATGGTTCCCTGCCCCTTGGAGGATCCTGATGACATTTGTAATTCAGGTCCTTGGGGGGAATAAATCATCAACTGAGCAACTAAACACTACTCAATCAATGATAGTGTACTGTCTCATTGAGGGTAAAAAGATTGACCTTGGAGAAATTATCTTCAGGGACCTCATAGGCAACTTGGGTGGGAAGTCTAGGCAAAAACACATGTCTTACCCTAGATTCATTTCCTGTGCCCTGAATGACCTATTAGGGTCTGAGTATATCAAGCCTGATAGTGTCGGCTTTGAAGCTGATATCTTACATAAGGCAAATTACTCACGTGACCCTAATGAGGTAACACCTGTCGCCCTGACCACATATATGCTAACTGCTATCTAGGGTGACAATATCATTTCACCAATTACCTCTCCCACCAAAAAGGTGAAGAAGAAGAAGGGACAGGGGTCTAGGAAGGTGGCTCAACCCAAGCCACTCGCCGCTGAGACCTCTGCCCCTAAGCCTGACAATAGGGGCAACAACAACAACAAACCCTGACTGAAGACACCCTCAGGATCATTAGCCAATCTTTGGCCCCAAAACAAAGGCCAACGAAGGGCACTGAGACATCACACTCAGTGTCCTTGGGCGAACCCGTTCCCAAAGACCCTGCTGACATAAACAAGTCAGTGGGGTTGGAACCAACCAAACCTTCACATCCAGCTAAAGTCTCTAGCAAATCACAACCAGAGTATCAGGGAGTAAGGGGTCCTATACCCTCGGTGGGTCAGCACTACTCCACTGAGAAGGGGATTGATGAGGCAAAAAATGAACCGTTTTTAGGGGGTCATTTAAGCCCGGAATTGAATTTATTTGATCAAATATTGCCCTAAATCGTTCCTTTTGTGATTTTAGCTACTTTCGGAGTGAATTCTGGAAAAGGAAGCATTTTGGACGTTTTTGGAGCATAAAAGTGAAGAAAACGACAAAGACTTAATTTTCCATGCTGAGAACAGTACCTGACGGCATCAAGAAGAAAATTATGACGGCTTCAGGAGTAAAATCCATGACGACCCAGAGAAAACCTGAAGGCGTCAAGAGAAGGGCGTCAAGAGTATTTTTGGTGACGTCCTGCATAAGGAGTACACGTGACGGCGTCAAACCCAGATCTAGGCAGTCCGAGAAATTATTTGGCGGCGAGATGACGGCGTCAGAAATTTGTTCTTGACGCCGTCACCCCACAAAATCTATATATACTTTTCTATTTTTCATTCATTAAGGGAGGAACTTGTGTGGAGAATACTAGGGTCGAATCTAATAAACCCTAGGTCGTTTGTAACTTTATTTTCAAGGGTTTTCACCCCTTGAAACCTTTCATGTTCAATTGAGATAAGTCCTCTTTCAATTCATTTAATATGTCTATGTGTTGATTGAATATATCTTATGCTTGTCTTGATTTTAACATGCTAGGCTAGATCTTTCATGTGTTTACTTAGATGTAATGAAACCTAGATGTTAATTATAGGTTGATTGCTTGTTTATAGTTGTAATGGATGAATGATTTCAATGTTAAGCTTAAGAAAACTGGCAGATCTCCATTGTGTAACATGCTTGAACGTATTAAGAAACATGAACCGATGTGTACTAGGTTTTTATGGTTGTATTTAATGCATGAGCAAATTCTAGTGATCCCATGTTAGGAGCTTCTTAGCCGGCTCGACATAGGAGTGAAGTAGGCGCTTATAGGATTGGGGAAGTAAGTACGCCACCCCATGAATGGTATTAAGGAATACAATCTGTCATCCACGCAACTGTAACAAGTAATTAACCTGTAAAAGATATCTAGGGAGTAGTGAAATCTAAGTAAACACAATTCTCCCATATGTTGCTCACACCACTAGTTTAATTCACTTTATTTTCATTTTTTAGTATTTTATTTTGATTGCATCTTAGTAATTGGGTTAGTTGACAAGCAACTAATTCCACCCAACTCCTTCAAAACCGAGATTTTTACTTGCTTTTATAAGAATATAAAAATACAAAAAGAATCATCCCTCATCTCTAGACTTAGTCTTTACTTGCTTCAAAACCGAGATTTTTACTTGCAAAGTTGATGTGCATTCCATGGACTTCGTTCCGAAGATCCAAATCAACATCTCAAGGACTTCCTTAAAATCGTAGATTCTATAGACCTTGATGTTACAACTAGAGAGTCAACCCGATTACGCCTATTCCAATTCTCTCTACGTGATCAAGCTAGTCAATGGCTTGAACGTTTACCCGCGGGATCCATCACCTCATGGGATGATCTCACGACTCGTTTCCTTGCTCAACTTTTCCCACCGGGGAGAACTACCAAGCTTAGAAATGATATCTTGATGTTCCAACAACGTCAAGGTGAAACTCTATATGAAGCATGGACTCGATTCAAGGACTTACTCCAAAAAGTCCCTCATCATGGCATAGATCTTTGGCTCCAAGTCCAAATCTTCTATGACCATATCGATCTCTCCACAAGGTGAGCCATTGACCAATCGGCCGGTGGTAAGCTACGTGATCTAAGTGCGGAACAATCATGGGAACTCATAGAAGATCTTGCTCTCTATAACAACGAAAGTTGGAATGATCCCCGTGATTTGAACAAAACGGTCAAGGCAATATCTTTGCCTTCGAACAACTCTAGCACTCCCGACAGTAGGATCATGGAACTTGAGGACCAAGTCAAGTTTCTCATGAAATCTTACGAAGCTCCTAAGCCTTCAAGTCAAGTGAACAAAATCACTTCTTCATGCGAATTATGTAGTGGTCCCCATGACACTCGTGGTTGTGTGGAACTCCCCGGAACAGCTTTTGCGGACTATGCATCCTCGTGTACCGACAAAGCAGGAGATAAGTGGTACACTTTCAAACCTGAGCCAAACCCGTATGGTGATTCCTACAACCCCTCTTGGAAAAATCACCCAAACCTTAGGTGGAAACAAAACCAAGTCAATTTTTCCAATCCGCCTAATCGTTACCAACCAAACGGTTCACCCTCTAACCGTACTTTCAACAAAAATCCTTCTAACAACTATGGTAGTACCAACAATCTTGAAGGATTGATGTCTAAGTTTATGGCATCTCAAGAAGCTCGCATATCTAAGTTTGAAGCCAATTTCAAATAAAAGCAAAGCGAGATGACCACCAAAATTGACACATTGTTGAAAGTTCTCAATGACCGAGAAATGGGAGCACTCCCAAGCGACACGGTCAAGAACCCAAAACTAAACGTTAATTCCATATCATCAGTTTCGTCACCCACTTCTTGTCCGCAATACTACTCGGTTAAATCAACGAGCACATGTTTCAAGCAAAACCAAATTCTTCAAAAGGACCAATCGAATAAAACACCCGATATAAAACCGGTCAAAAGCATAGTTGAAACACCTCCTACGCAAGACCTTGATGATGAATTCAAGGAGCTTCACATTGAACGTCCCGTCATTGATGTCTTAGCCCGTGCTCCCTACTATAGTGCCCTCCTAGAAAAGTATGAGAAGTTTAAACTAGGTAAAAATGGGACTGCCTTCGTTCAAAACAAGTTGCCTAAAAAGCTTGATGATCCGGATAAATTTGTTTTGCCTTGTAAGATAGGAAGATCTGAAGCTTTCGACACACTAGCCGATTTAGGGTCAAACCTCAACTTAATTCCCTTTATCCCTTTTCACCACTCTCAAGCTAGGAAAGTTAGAGGAGACGGAGGTATTGATTGGTCTAGCGGATGGGAGTATTGCCCACCCGGTTGGAATGATTAAGGATGTAGTTGTTCACGTAGGGAAGTTAACTATCTTAGCGGATTTTCACGTCCTAGACATGGTTAGTGACACTACATGCCCATTGTTGGTAGGAAGAGGATTTTTAGCAACCGCTAGCGCCATGATAGATTGTAAGGAGTCTAAGATAGCGGTAGGTGAGGGCGATACTTGGTTGGTATATGATGTTAAGAAACATAGCTACGATTGTGAGGATGAACCGACACCACTTTGGGTAGAGATGAATAGGAGACCATCTAGATATGGACCTTGGATAGAAAGGAACTTTATAGGACCTCAACGCCCGTTCTATCTAGAAAAAGATTTCATCGATAAGACACATTCGGTGGAACAACTCATAGCTAGAGATGAAGAGCTAGATCCTTTTGAGGACCCCTTAGTCTTTAGAAAGATGATTGAGTTCTTAAGCGTAATGCCTATTAATATAGAGATGAACAAGTGGAAAAGAGAGGGAGATAAGTGTAAATGGAGGTGGGACAAGCCACCTAAGGAAGGTGACGGATCATGGCATATGAAGATGATTTTGTATGATCCGGATGGAGAAAAGTTTGAAAGGTCATACCGTACTAAGAAAACCGATAGGAAGTTAAAACCTAAGTTTGATCCCAAAGATGTCCTCAATGAGGAACTCACCCAAATCACGTAGTAACCCATGACCTTGAGTCTAGCTACAAGACTCGTAAATAAAGAAAAGCGCTTCTTGGGAGGCAACCCATGCTTTGTCTGATTTTTATTTTGTTTATTTGTTATTTGCTTCCGTATGCATGCTTTATTTTTATTGTTGGTAGATCATGTTTCAAAACTAAAATGATGAAAACTACTTTATTTTGTTGTTTAGCTTAGTCTTAACTTCATCCAAAGGTATTTCGCAAAAGATAAGTGTAAGGGGAAACCCCAAATATGTTTTTAAGAAACAAAACCGACCATGATTCTCCACAATATTAAGTGAACATGTATATTCGTATTTGTTAGAGTCAAATGCTTGTATCGAGTCATAATGATGTTTTGCAGGATTTTCCAGGAAGTAGGACGAAGTTTTTCTAGAAATTTTCCGGAAACTTAACATAAGTATTTCTGCAGGTCACTTCTGACGGCGTCACGAGTTTACTCTTGACGGCGTCATGTGTAAAATTCTGGAAATTTTTCCAGTTTTGTTTTTCTAACGGAGTCTTAAAGTTTTTGTTAAATCTTAGTTTTATAATCTCCAGTAAATCTACAAACATCATTCCACAAGTATTATATCTTATTTTGTTTTCTAGGATTTGTTAGCATATATAGATTGCCGCCGATTTTATGCGAGGTTGTCTTGTCTGTTTTCTGGAAGGGAAGCTTTGATTGTTCATTTTTTTGGAGGAAGATCTAACCTTGCCACCTTATTGTCCATACCGAGCGAATCAGGGGAGTATTTGATTTCATTCGTTTTACTTATTTCACTTTTACATTCTTTACTTGAACATTGGGGACAATGTTCATCCTAAGTGTAAGGGGAGGGTAAAATGATGATACCTTACAGATACACTTTCACTTGAGTTTGTTTGTTTGATAGTAGATGTGTAATAAAACTATGAGAAATACTTGTTAGTGCAATTTTAGCGCCAAATTTAAATTTTTTTACAACATTTAGGAGTGAAACTTTAGCCATAGCAAGCGTCTCATGAATAGGAGATTGTATGACTAGCACGAAACCGTACTATTCAGAAAAATTTTCCACCCAAATATGTGAGGTTCGCCTTTAGATTTGATAGGAAAAGCATTTACTATTAGTGCTTATGAGTGTACCGGTAGCATTTAGATTCTAGAACTTGCGTTAGTGATGCATCCCGAGACCGCTAGTGAGACTACATTCGTGTAGTAGGATTTACTACATGATAAGAGGCATTAGGATCACCCTTGTGTTAAACCCGTATCATAATTACTTGACCATTTAAGTCATACTATTTGGCTAGTTAAGTCAATTAATTTTTCCCACACCTTAGCGTTGTACTCATTTTTAGTACACGAAACCCCTAGTACACCCCTCCGAGCCTATCTTTTCGTTTTTAACTTTAAGCATCTTACTTAAAGGAAGAATTTGTTACACCCCACTTAAATGTACACCCAAATAGCCTTAGCCTTCCGTGTATGCACTCATCTTTAGCGCATTATTGTTATTTGTTGAACCCTTAGTTAATTATCTAATTGATTACATGGTTGCTAAGTCGAGTCATATCCTTGTACATATTGTTTTGGGACGATTGGGACTTATGGGTAAAGTACTTATTTTATGGAGTAATGAGGAAGAACATCATATATTACCCCCTTATGTACGTTAATCTTAAAAGTACTCCAAGTGTTTTGATTTTCTTAATTCGAGTCATTAGGTAGTTTATTGTAAAGTATGTAAAAATTCAATTGTAAGGGGAATTTTCATTCCCTACGATGTATTATTTTGGATGGTAGGGTAAGAGTGTATGCAAAAAAAAAAAAAAAAAAAAAAAAAAAATCGGAAAAATCAAAAAAGAAAAAGATATATATATATATATATATATATATATATATATATATATATATATATATATATATATATATATATATATATATATATATATATATATATATATATATATATAGAAAAAGAGAAAAACATACGGACTACCATCCCGTTTCATTCTATGTTCATTTTATGTTTTTGTTATTTTTGATTTATTAGCTTAAGTCAAGTCTAGTCTTGGCTTAGCAACGCCATATTGTACATGTAATTAACCAAGATTGTTAACTCGCCACCAGTAAAGACTGCCTATTTCCAACAAAACCGTGTATTCCATATCCCTACACCTAACGTTACAACCCTTTAAAAGACCTCTTTGATAGTTTATCCTAGGTGCTTACGCCATGTGGTGGAGGTTTGATCCTTTCCCAAGCCTATGGTAATCTATTTTGCTATGACAGGTAGTGAGAGATGTTTTCCATTTCTATATTGTGATATATACTTTATTACACCCGAGAGATATGAGTATCTAAACACTATTTGTGGTTGCTTGTATATGACCTCCGTGCTTGTCTTTGGTCTTTTGTGGAACGATTATTTGTTGTAATTACTTTTATATTAGTGTTAAATGACCCCTAACTTGTATTTTGACTATAATAAAAGCGCATTTGCTTGAGGACAAGCAAATCTCAAGTGTAAGTGTATATGAAGAGGCGAAAAATGAACCGTTTTTAGGGGGTCATTTAAGCCCGGAATTGAATTTATTTGATCAAATATTGCCCTAAATCGTTACTTTTGTGATTTTAGGTACTTTGGGAGTGAATTCTGGAAAAGAAAGCATTTTTTACGTTTTTGGAGCATAAAAGTGAAGAAAACGACAAAGACTTAATTTTCCATGCTGAGAACAGTACCTGACGGCGTCAAGAAGAAAATTATGACGGCATCAGGAGTAAAATCCATGACGACCCAGAGAAAACCTGAAGGCGTCAAGAGTATTTTTGGTGACGGCCTGCATAAGGAGTACACGTGACGGCGTCAAACCCAGATGTAGGCAGTCCGAGAAATTATTTGGCGGCGAGATGACGGCGTCAGAAATTTGTTCTTGACGCCGTCACCCCACAAAATCTATATATACTTTTTCTATTTTTCATTCATTAAGGGAGGAACTTGTGTGGAGAATACTAGGGTCGAACCTAATAAACCCTAGGTGTAATGAAACCTAGATGTTAATTATAGGTTGATTGCTTGTTTATAGTTGTAATGGATGAATGATTTCAATGTTAGGCTTAAGAAAACTGGCAGATCTCCATTGTGTAACATGCTTGAACGTCTTAAGAAACATGAACCGATGTGTACCAGGTTTTTATGGTTGTATTTAATGCATGAGCAAATTCTAGTGATCCCATGTTAGGAGCTTCTTAGCCGGCTCAACATAGGAGTGAAGTAGGCGCTTATAGGATTGAGGAAGTAAGTATGCCACCCCATGAATGGTATTAAGGAATACAATCCGTCATCCACGCAACTGTAACAAGTAATTAACCTGTAAAAGATATCTAGGGAGTAGTGAAATCTAAGTAAACACAATTCTCCCATATATTGCTCACACCACTAGTTTTATTTAGTTTATTTTCATTTTTTAGTATTTTATTTTAATTGCATCTTAGTAATTGGGTTAGTTGACAAGCAACTAATTCCGCCCAACTCCTTCAAAACCGAGATTTTTACTTGCTTTTATAAAAATATAAAAATACAAAAAGAATCATCCCTCATCTCTAGACCTAGTCTTTAGGTTTTCTAATCCTAGCGACACTATTCCTAGCTGAACGATCAATCCCCTGGTACTTGTCATTATACTATACTACATCGATCAGGTACACTGCCTGGTGGGGGTTGTAAGCTTTTCGAGATCCCTCGAGAGGTAAAGCCTGGTGCAATCCCTACGCTACCAGGGATCCACATACATTCACATCCTGCCAAAGGCTCGGGTAAATCACAACCCAAGCAACAGGGAGTTCTCGCCCCTAAATCTTCGACAGGCCAGCACAAGCCTGTTGGAAAGGGGGCAAAACCACTCAGGTGCCTGATGAGGACATTCACAAATCGAAGCTTTTGTCTGAGGGCACAAAAACTCATCCCAGAGACTCAGAGGGAAACATACAACCCACTAATAGGGACACAACATTCACGGCTCCTCATGATGGCACTGAGAAACACCCATCAGTGCCTGGAGGGGCCACGGGGGACAAAGATACAGAGGGACAAATGCCACCCACTGATATGGAACCGACAACCAACCCCGAAGGTTCGCATAACTCGGGAACTGATCCTGAAGACCAGGTAGATAAAACCCAATCTACCGGATTTGAGGGGTCAGGACCTGGCCAAAACAAAGGCAAGTCTTCTTCTGAGGAGGAGCCGGATAACCTTCTTTTGCAAATTCAGTCCCTAGCTGATGCTCAGGTAGTTTTGAATTCTGATGGTGAATTCAACAGTGATGAGGAAGTTTTTCAGGCCGGAGATGATATGGAGCTTGAGGAGACAATCCCTGAACCAATTCCTCAGTCTCCTTAATCCTCTAACCATGACGTAGCTGACACACATTCCGAGCTAGAGTCATCAGGAGACGATCAAGCTCCTCTCACTGTGAAAGCCTTCACCAAATTCATCAAAAAGATTACTAACATTTTGTACAGGGGGATCACTGATGATGTCAGGGAACAGAATGCCTCAGTTAACCACTCCCTGACACAGATGATCACTCACCTGAATCAGTTTTTGATAACCCTTAACCAGCTGAATGTAGGGGTTCAGTCTGTTCAAGATTCAGTCAAGGATGATCCTGAACTCACTGATGAGTGCTCAAACACTCATCGTTTTTGATATATTTAAACTGCCAAAACGCACAAAAACAATCAAAAAGATATCAAAATACTTAAATTATCCCAGGGATTGTGTTTTATGTGTTTTAAATGCAAAATGTGCAAAAACAAAGAAAAATCAATCAAAGTTTGCAATATTGGCAGTTTCAATCCCCCAAGTTTTAAAACTTGTCAATTTTAGTCCCTATGCATTTATTTTGAAAGGAAAAGTCAACCCAAGGTTTTAAAAGTCAAAAATCACTAAATATTACACTTGGGTCACAAGTTTTCCAAAAATTACATGTTTAGTCCTTGAAAATCCAAAAATGGCAAAATAGGTCCCTGGGAAATTTTGAAATTTGAAAAATGGAAAAATGGTTTTGGAACTTTGGAATAATGGCAATATTGGTCCTTGGAAGCAAAATTGGAAAAGTGCAAATCCAGTCCTTGAAGTTTGGTAAATTGCAAAATTGGTCCTTGTCACTAAACAAACCAACCGGACCCTTTTATTTTTTTACAAACCAAAACCAAACCCAATCCATCCCCATTGCCCAGTCCACCCAAAGCCTAAAAAGCCAACCCAATCCCATGATTAATAAAAGCCGGGGTCAAATGGTCAACGAAGGTCAAAACGACCTTTGACCACCTTCTTCACCCAACATACCAGCGTGAAACCAGGGAGACTCACCCCCCCTCCTCACCTTTTTCCAACAAAAGCCCCCACAATTAATGCTTACACCTAACTAATCCACCACCATAAATTCCCACACCAACCCCCCACCAGTACCACTCATCCTTGCCCCGTATCCATTTTGGCGCCAAAATGGTAATCAACAGCTCAGATGATCTCAAAACAATTGAACGGTGAGGATTTGGTCAAGAGGTCAGCAGGAAGCTTGTGGGGCATCCAGAATTCAAAATGAAGCCATGTGGGAGGTCCTAGGGTTTAATTTTGTTTCGATATATATATATATTGTAGCTCACACATGAGCCTTAGTGTGTAATCTTTTTAGTTTTTATGTATTTCAGTTTATTTTTAATGGATTGCAACTTCTTTTTATCAATGAAAGTCTGATTTCAAGTTTAAGTTTTATTTTCAATTTTTCAAGTTCAATAAAATTTCTCAAGTATCAAGTGAAGGATCTAATGTGTGTTTAATCTATTCATAAGCTTATGTAAACTCAAAAACAAGATTTTATAAGCTTTATAAGCTTGTGTGAACATCCCTAACTCAGTTTTCATTAATTACTAAAAAATTAAGAAAAATAAAAAATAAATAAAAAAGTGGTGATCATTGGTTGAAAAAGCTTGGAGCACAGTTTATTAAGGATGGCTGTGGGTTAGGAACCTCATGGGAGGGCATTAGGATTGGTTCACTTGTTCTTTGGTCCTTAACAGCTTGCTTGGAAGGCTTATGTAAGCCTTTCTTTTAATTTTTACTCTCTCAAGTAGTTTAGTTGTTTGTTACTGTCTAAAATACTTAGTTATTGCTTAATATAATAGTTAGATTCAGTAGGTTGCATTGTATGGTTGTCTGAATCAAAATCTCTTCAATAACTGTTTTTAAGGGGTGTTTGGTTGTAGCTTGTTTGTAGTGTTCCATCTGTCTTATTGTGCATCTCTGTGTTTCATTCAATCATTTGGGTGTAAGAAAGCTCAGGGAAGTCATTTACTTGTTCAAAAACATTGCAAAAGTCAAAATCACTAAGAAATAATCACCACAGTTAACTGTGGTGATTTTTCAAGCTCAAACCCAATCAAATCTTTTCATAAGTGAATGTTTTTACTTAAGTTACCTTTCATACAGCTTATCATAACATTCTAAGTCATTAAACCAGCAATACAAGTTCATAAAAGTCAAATCTCATAATTTCTCAAAAAGTCAAAAACACCATACTCAGGTTTTTCCAAATATGGGGTGATTTATTGTGAATTTTGTGGGTGGTTCTAAGATCTGAAAATTGTTGGAGTCATAGTCTATCAGTAGAACTACAAGTCCCTATGGTTGTTTTAATTTATTGATTTTTTCTCAAGCTTGTGCTTAAGCTCAAACTGAGCTGCAGGGCAAGGTTTTGCCCTGTGCACAGACCACTCAGTTCACCCACCCAACTTTGGTGGTGTTTTGTGACTGACCTAGTGGGTCCCACACCTCCAACTTGGCACCATTCAACCCCCTCCTACCCAGGACTTAGGGTTGACCAGTTGTTTGACCTGTAGACCAGTGGACCCCACTTAGTTTGGCATCAAAAGTCTGTCCCCAGACTGACTCAGAACCAAATAAGCCAAGTGCTTATTTTGGTATTTTAGCTTATTTCCTTAGCTTATTTGTGTGTTACTTGTTTTAACTTGTTCATTATTCTTGTTTACATCTGTTTTCACCAAAGTGGACCCCACATTAGCTCATTTGAGCTTATTTCCACTTTTGGTCAATAAAAGTCAACTGTTGAGGCTTTAAGCACTTGAAGTGCTTATTTCCTTGACCTCAGTCAAAGTCACTTCACAAAAGTTGTCTATACACTTGTAATAAGCAGTTTGGAAAAAGAAAATCTCAAATAAGCCCAACTTAATAGAAGTGATAGCTTCTATTTAAGCCATTTGGCTTATTCATCAGCTTATTAATAAGAAATTTCCATTTTTACAATTTTCCTAGGCTTCTGGTGTGTAAAAACTATTTCTGTAATTTTTTCAGATTTTTCTTTTATCATTTAGTACTTTTCTTAATTTAAAATAGTTTTTAGTAATTATTAAATAGTTAATAATTAGTAATAATTAACTAGTAATTCAGAAAAATACAAATTAAAATTAGTTTTTAGTTATTTTTAATTTTTCCAAATTTTATTTTAACTTTTCTAGTGTATTTAAATAATTAGTTAGAATTTAGGTTATTTTACATAATTAAAAAGTAATTAATAATTAGTAAAATTTAATTAAATAGTCTTAAAAATATATTTTCATTTCTAAAATTAGTTTTATAGTATTTTAGATTTTTCTAAGTTTAATTTTTATTTTTCCAAAGTTAATTTCATAATTATTTATAATTTAGGTTAATTTAGTTAATTAAAAGTAATTAGAAAATTAGTATTTAATTAATAGTAATTATTAAATTAGTGTAAAAATTAGTTTTAAATTCCCAAAAATTTTCTATCATCATTAGGTTTGTAAAAAGTTAATTTTCATACCAGTAGCCTTCTCAGATCACTTCGTTCACCTTTATTCCTCGTACGTTTGTTCACGTTTTCAGCAAACGTACAGGTTTTAAGTTTTAAGTGATTTCTTCTTAACCTCGGTTCCCGTAATCATTTACATAGCTTTCCTAAGCTATTTCTGTTAATAATCTCCAAATAATTCTCACAACAAACCCTTTCTGTGAATAACACCCGATCACAAAGCACGCTAAAGTTACATTTCACACCTCAACGGGATTTAACGACCCGGTGATACCTTATATTACCCAGAGTATTGATCTAGGCTATTCGATTTTGTTGACCATTCTTTGGTCAATATAAGTTGGTGGTTTAGCGTCAATCAATTTTTGGCGCCGCTGCCGGGGAGGTGTGCGCGTTTCTGCAGCGTCTTTTGAGATTAGTGTTATCTCACCTCACTCACTGTACAAATACCATCACTTGTGAATATTTTCAAAATCAAAACACATAAAAAAGTCATTGACACTTTTCCTAAAGTGTTAAAACACCAAAAAAAGTAAAAAACAACAAAAACATATCGTAACGTTTTCTGATTTGGTTTTCTTTTAAGGTGATTCTTAAAGAGAAACTATTCTGGATTACGGGACGATAACAAAAATATTGTCCAAAAAGTTTTTATCCTTAGTGCATGCGCACTCGTTCTTCAAGGTCCACTAACCCATTACGTGAGCTGGTCCAGAAACCTCGAAGACCTCGTAGACGTTCTGCACCAACAGTCGGATCCGAGATCCGAGCTGTTCCACCTTCAGCTGTCATCATGGCGGCTGAACCCACTATGAATGAGCTTCTCCAAGCACCCGTCGAGGGTTACGGAGATGCTATCGTTGTTCCGGCAATCATGGCCGATAATTTTGAGCTTAAAACGGGTTTGATAAACCTGGCCACATCACGTCAATTCTACGGTTATGAGAGGGACGATCCTCAAGATCACATTCGATGGTTCAATAAAATCACATACACCATCAAATGCAAAGATGTCCCCTGCGAAGCAATCAAACTTCTTCTCTTCCCATTCTCGCTGGAGGGACAAGCCCGGATTTGGCTTGAAAAACAACCTCCACGATCTATTGAGATATGGGAAGATCTTGTGAAAAAGTTCGTAAATGAATTCTTTCCTCCTTCCAAAACCACGAGTCTCAAGAATGAGATCATGAAATTCACGCAGAAATTTGATGAATCCTTTAGTGAGGCATGGGATCGTTACAAGGAATTGCTCCGAAAATGCCCTCACCACGGTTTCTCTGATCTCATGCAACTTGATACTTTCTACAATGGTGCAAGCCAATCCGATCAAGACTCTCTAAATGCCTCCGCTGGAGGTAACTTCTTGAATCGCACCACAAAGGATGCTTTAGCGATCATTGAGAATAAATCTAAGGTCCGCATTCCCCGAAGCAAATCGGTTGTTTCCCAAAGGGATGTTGTTCCTTCTACCTCATCGCCCGTGGCTCAATCTAGCACCGATGCTAGACTTGACAAACTAACGGAAGCAATTCATGCATTGGTTATCACCAAAAGCCATAAAATTTCTTCTCCTCGTTCTTCTCCACAAGCTGAAGTAAAAAAGATAGAAGTTTGTGTCACTTGTGGTGGTCCACATTCATATTACAATTGCACTGCCACCGAAGGCAATCCATTTGAAGTAAATGCAATAGCCGGAAATTCCAACCAAGGAGGTAACCAATACCGTCCTCAAGTGGAACCAAATTACCGGGCTAGCAACCAGGGTGGACCACCCGGGTTTCCTCAAAATCCAAATAGGTTTAATCCTAATCCACCAAGGGGTCCTAATATGCAAAATCAAAATCCTGCCCCCGTCAATCAGTACCCACCCCAAAGGGGTAATCAAGGGTATTCAGCTCCAAATTATCAAGATCCCCTCCCAAACGAGCTCAATAACTACATCAAAGTTAATGAGACCAAAATGAGGGCAATGCAAAATCAAATCTCAAATTTGAAGAATGATTTCCAATCATCAATAGCCAAACAGGGTCAAGAGCTGAAGAGTGAGTTAATGGTAACAAACAACAAAATTGATCAATCTCAAAGCAAGATTGAGAATATGCTTGCCAGTCTTATGAATCATCTCACTCCACCCTCTACATCAGGAGGTCTCCCGGCTAATACAGTTGTTAACCCCAAGGGTGAACTCAAGGCTATTACTACACGCAGTGGTAAAGCTTATGAAGAGCCGCCAGTTCCTCCTATTCCTCCTCCTCTTTATTCCGAGGAAGTAGAAATTGAGCCTGAGGCAACCACGAACAAGGTGCAATCTACTAGCCCACGAAGTACCGCACACGTCCACCCTCAGGTTGTTCCAGAAATTGTACCAAAATCAGGACTTGTACCAAAACCGGGAGTTGTATTTGAACCACCAACAACTCCTGGAGAGAACCCTAAATCCAAACCTTCACTACCATATCCATCTAGGTTACAAGACCAGAAGCTCCGCAAAAAAGCAAACCATCAAATGGAAAAGTTTTTTCAAATCTTCCGTGATATTCATTTTGATATCAGTTTCGCGGATGCTCTCCTGTTGATGCCTAAATTCGCATCGACAATTAAAAATCTGTTGAATAATAAAGAGAAGCTTTTCGAAATGGCTCGAACTCCACTCAATGAAAACTGCTCTGCAGTTCTTCTGAAAAAGCTTCCCAAGAAGCTAGGAGATCCGGGAAAATTTCTCATTCCATGTGTTTTTCCCGGAATGGTTGAGTGCTTCGCCCTAGCCGATCTAGGTGCGAGCATCAACTTGATGCCTTATTCAATATGGAAAAAGCTCTCTCTTCCAGAACTCACAACCGCCTGCATGACTCTCGAGCTGGCAGACCGCTCAACATCTCGTCCCCTCGGCATTGCCGAGGATGTATTTGTGAAAGTGGGAAATTTCCACTTTCCGACAGATTTTGTGGTTGTGGATTTCGATGCTGACCCACGAGTTCCTCTCATTCTTGGGAGAAGATTCTTAAGGACGGGTCGTGCGTTAATTGATGTGCACGAAGAGGAAATAACTCTTCGTGTTGGTAATGAAGCTGTAACCTTTAACCTCGATCAAACTTCGAGGTACTCCTCTAATTATGACGCCGAAACGGTTAACCGAATTGATGTCATTGATGTCGCGTCTGAGGAGTACGCTCAAGAGGTTTTAGGTTTTGTCGATGATTCTCCGAGTGAAAACTTCACTCCATCTTCTCACCCCATTATTGCCAATTCTTCTCCTTCCCTCACTCTGTTTGAGGGAAGTGACTTCATCTTAGAAGAAATTGAGGCCTTTCTCAAAAGTGATTTGATTCCCGATGGAATCGATAACCAGGAGATTGACCTCGAGGGGGATGTTCTCATGCTTGAAAAGTTATTAAACCAGGATCCCTCTCCTCTTCCTGTTCTACCACAAATACTTCATAAGGAGGAAGTCAAAAATGTTGAGAAAACTGATGACTTTCCCGCGGTTGAACTTAAGGACTTGCCGCCTCATCTTGAATATGCATTTCTGGAGGGTGATGATAAATTACCCGTCATAATTGCTAAAGACTTAAGTATTGAGGAAAAGGCTACTCTTATAAAGGTTTTGAAGTCTCATAAGCGAGCAATTGCTTGGCGTCTCTCCGACATCAAGGGCATCGACCCTGAGTTTTGTACTCACAAGATATTAATGGAGGATGACTTCAAACCTGCGGTCCAACATCAAAGAAGGGTGAATCCAAAAATTCACGAGGTTATCAAACAAGAGGTTTTAAAACTTCTTGATGCCGGATTGATTTACCCTATCTCGGACAGTCCTTGGGTCAGCCCAGTTCATTGTGTTCCATAAAAGGGTGGCATTACTGTTGTCACAAACGAGGAAAATGAGTTAATTCCAACTCGTTTGGTTACGGGTTGGCGCGTCTGTATTGATTATCGTAAATTGAATGACGCCACCCGTAAGGATCATTTTCCTCTGCCCTTTATGGATCAGATGCTCGAGAGATTAGCGGGGAATGAGTACTATTGCTTCCTCGATGGTTTCTCGGGTTACTTTCAGATTCCCATTGACCCACAAGACCAAGAAAAGACCACTTTTACGTGCCCCTATGGAACTTTCGCATATAAACGTATGCCATTTGGCCTATGTAATGCTCCGGGCACGTTTCAAAGATGTATGATGGCCATTTTTTCCGACATGATCGGGAAAAGTATGGAGGTCTTCATGGACGATTTTTCGGTCATTGGAAATTCGTTCCAATCATGTCTCTCCCATTTAGACAGCATGCTAAAACGTTGTGAAGACACAAAGTTATGTCTAAATTGGGAGAAGAGTCACTTTATGGTCAAAGAGGGCATTGTCCTCGGCCATAAAATTTCAAAAAACGGGATTGAGGTTGACCGTGCCAAAGTGGACGTCATTGCAAAATTGCCTCATCCCACGACTGTGAAAGGTGTTAAGAGCTTTTTGGGTCACGCCGGTTTCTATCGTAGGTTTATTCAAGATTTTTCTAAAATCGCCCGGCCTATGACCCATCTCCTCAAAAAGGATGCTCCTTTTATCTTCTCCCCTGAGTGCATCGAAGCCTTTGAAACATTAAAGAAAAGGCTTACCGAGTCACCGATTCTTGTTGCCCCAGATTGGGACTTGCCCTTCGAGCTCATGTGTGATGCTAGTGATTACGCGATAGGGGCAGTCTTGGGGAAACGCAAAACAAAACATTTTCAGCCTATACACTATGCCAGCAAGACTATGACCGAGGCTCAAAGTCATTACACCACCACTGAAAAATAATTATTAGCTGTGGTGTATGCTTTTGAAAAATTCCGGCCATACTTGATTCTGATTAAAAGCATAGTGTATACGGATCATTTGGCTTTGAAGTATCTATTTGCAAAACAAGATGCAAAGCCGAGACTCCTCCGTTGGGTTCTCCTCCTTCAGGAATTTGATATCATTATTCGTGATAAAAAAGGAGCTGAGAACCTAGCTGCTGATCATCTCTCCCGTCTTGAAAACCCTCACCAAAATGCTTTCGAGAAAAAGGAAATAAATGAAACATTTCCTCTCGAAACCCTCAATGTGGTTTCATTTCGTGGAGACTCGATTACCCCATGGTTTTCCGACTTTGCAAACTATCTTGCGAGTAACTTCATTGTGAAAGGGATTTCGTCCCAACAAAAAAATAAAATTTTCAAAGATGTAAAACATTACTTTTGGGACGACCCCTACTTGTTTAAGATATGCGCGGATCAAGTCATCCGGCGGTGTGTGTATGGTCAGGAAGACTCGGAAATTTTAAAGGCTTGCCATGCTGGTCCCACGGGGGGCCACCACAATCCCAACTACACCGCCAAAAAGGTGTTTGACTCCGGCTTTTATTGGCCCTCGATTTACAAGGATGCCCAAGAATTGGTCAAGTCCTGTGACGCTTGTCAACGTCACGGGAATATTTCACAAAAGAATGAAATGCCTCAGAATGCAATTCAAGTTTGTGAGATTTTTGATATCTGGGGCATCGACTTTATGGGGCCATTTCCATCCTCTCACGGCAACAAATACATACTCGTGGCAGTTGACTACTTGTCAAAATGGGTTGAAGCGAAAGCTTTACCCACAAATGATGCCCGAGTAGTTGTGAAATTTTTAAAAGCTCTTTTTGCCCGATTCGGAACTCCACGTGCTATTATTAGTGATCGCGGTACGCACTTCTGTAATGACAAATTTGACAAAGTCATGCAAAAGTACGGTGTAACTCACCGTCTTTCCACTGCGTACCACCCTCAAACGAGTGGACAAGTCGAAGTTTCCAATCGGGGCATTAAAAGAATATTGGAAAGAACTGTGGGTGAAAATCGTGCATCATGGTCGGATAAATTAGATGATGCACTTTGGGCTTTCCGTACGGCTTACAAAACACCCATTGGGTGTACGCCTTATAAACTTGTGTACGGGAAAGCGTGCCATCTTCCGATCGAGCTTGAGCACAAGGCCTATTGGGCCCTCAAGCATGCCAATTTTGACCTCAAAACGGCGGGTGATCATAGGAAAGTTCAACTAAACGAATTAAACGAACTTCGTGATCAAGCTTACGAGAACTCTTTGATCTATAAAGAAAAGACAAAGAAGATTCATGACTCAAAAATCAAAAACCGCGTTTTCAACGTTGGTGATCGAGTCCTTCTTTTCAACTCTAGACTCAAGATCTTCTCGGGAAAGCTCAAAACCCGATGGACTGCTCCATTCACTATCGCAAAAGTTTATCCTTATGGTACCGTCGAATTATCTCAAAATGACGGTCCTAATTTCAAAGTGAATGGACATCGATTAAAGCACTACTTTGGAGAGGACATACCATCCATGGTTGTCCCGGATCTCCAAACTTTCCCCAAGGACAATTGAATTCGGGGATCGAGTCAAGCTAGCGACTCGATGAACAAAAACAATAGCACAATACGGGTTTTCACCCGTATCTCTGATTCTTTCTATTTTCTACCACCTAGTGTGGGGGAATGGCCAACCCCCGCTGTTTGAAAAAATGTATATATGTATATATGTTCTAGTCTCAAAAAATAAATAAATAAATAAATAAATAAAAATAAAAAATTGTATATATATAGAAATAAAGTGAAAATTGGTATTTCCGCAGTTAGATTCGAATCTTGGCTTTTTACGTTCATAGCTTCGGCATAATAGCCGGGACTTTGAATATTGAGGACAATATTCATTTCTAAGTGTGGGGGGGGGGGGGGGGGGGGGGAATTCTAACGAATTTTATCAAAATATCTTTCAAGTACCCCCGTTTTTGGCCAAAATTTTCAATTTTTTTTTTCACTTTATTTCAAAATTTTTGTGGTAATCAGTTCGCCAGGTCTAACCGACAAAGGGATTGGCTAATCCAGGAGCAAACGGCTCTTGGTAAAGATAACTCAAATCCGTTGACGGCTTGCAATTTGCCCAAAATTGTATGGTTCCTCAACTCCCCAAAAACAAATGAGTTGGTTAGCCCGCAAGATTATGGCTTGTGGTAAAGGCAGTGGAAAATCCTTAATTGGTAATTAGCTCACCAAGATGTTGACTAGGTCCATCAAGATGCTAGCTAGTCCATGAGCAAACGGCTCTTGGTAAAGACTAAACAAATCCGTTGAAAGCTGGTGGTTTGCTCAAAATCACACGGTTATCAGGTGTGCCACAGTTCTTACACCTGACTACTCCAGAAGTGATGGCTTTTGGTAAAGAGTTTAAAATCCATCAAGTTTTCTAAAAAGATTGCTAGGGACTAGCAATAGTTTAGTGTGGGGGATTGTTGAGTGCTCAAACACTCATCGTTTTTTATATTTAAACTGCCAAAACGCACAAAAACAATCAAAAAGATATCAAAATACTTAAATTATCCCAGGGATTGTGTTTTATGTGTTTTAAATGCAAAATGTGCAAAAACAAAGAAAAATCAATCAAAGTTTGCAATATTGGCAGTTTTAGTCCCCCAAGTTTCAAAACTTGTCAATTTTAGTCCCTATGCATTTATTTTGAAAGGAAAAGTCAACCCAAGGTTTTAAAAGTAAAAAATCACTAAATATTACACTTGGGTCACAAGTTTTCCAAAAATTACATGTTTAGTCCCTGAAAATCCAAAAATGGCAAAATAGGTCCCTGGGAAATTTTGAAATTTGAAAAATGGAAAAATGGTTTTGGAACTTTGGAATAATGGCAATATTGGTCCTTGGAAGCAAAATTGGAAAAGTGCAAATCCATTCCTTGAAGTTTGGTAAATTGCAAAATTGGTCCTTGTCACTAAACAAACCAACCGGACCCTTTTATTTTTTTACAAACCAAAACCAAACCCAATCCATCCCCATTGCCCAGTCCACCCAAAGCCGAAAAAGCCAGCCCAATCCCATGATTAATAAAAGCCGGGGTCAAATGGTCAACGAAGGTCAAAACGACCTTTGACCACCTTCTTCCCTCAACATACCAGCGTGAAACCAGGGAGACTCACCCCCCCTCCTCACCTTTTTCCAACAAAAGCCCTCACAATTAATGCTTACACCTAACTAATCCACCACCATAAATTCCCACACCAACCCCCCACCGGTACCACTCATCCTTGCCCCGTATCCATTTTGGCGCCAAAATGGTAATCAACAGCTCAGATGATCTCAAAACAATTGAACGGTGAGGATTTGGTCAAGAGGTCAGCAGGAAGCTTGTGGGGCATCCAGAATTCAAAATGAAGCCATGTGGGAGGTCCTAGGGTTTAATTTTGTTTTGATATATATATATATTGTAGCTCACACATGAGCCTTAGTGTGTAATCTTTTTAGTTTTTATGTATTTCAGTTTATTTTTAATGCATTGCAACTTCTTTTTATCAATGAAAGTCTGTTTTAAAGTTTAAGTTTTATTTTCAATTTTTCAAGTTCAATAAAATTTCTCAAGTATCAAGTGAAGGATCTAATGTGTGTTTAATCTATTCATAAGCTTATGTAAACTCAGAAACAAGATTTTATAAGCTTTATAAGCTTGTGTGAACATCCCTAACTCAGTTTTCATTAATTACTAAAAAATTAAGAAAAATCAAAAATAAATAAAAAAGTGGTGATCATTGGTTGAAAAAGCTTGGAGCACAGTTTATTAAGGATGGCTGTGGGTTAGGAACCTCATGGGAGGGCAGTAGGATTGGTTCACTTGTTCTTTGGTCCTTAACAGCTTGCTTGGAAGGCTTATGTAAGCCTTTCTTTTAATTTTTACTCTCTCAAGTAGTTTAGTTGTTTGTTACTGTCTAAAATACTTAGTTATTGCTTAATATAATAGTTAGATTCAGTAGGTTGCATTGTATGGTTGTCTGAATCAAAATCTCTTCAATAACTGTTTTTTAAGGGTTTTTGGTTGTAGCTTGTTTGTAGTGTTCCATCTGTCTTATTGTGCATCTCTGTGTTTCATTCAGTCATTTGGGTGTAAGAAAGCTCAGGGAAGTCATTTACTTGTTCAAAAACCTTGCAAAAGTCAAAATCACTAAGAAATAATCACCACAGTTAACTGTGGTGATTTTTCAAGCTCAAACCTAATCAAATCTTTTTATAAGTGAATGTTTTTACTTAAGTTACCTTTCATACAGCTTATCATAACATTCTAAGTCATTAAACCAGCAATACAAGTTCATAAAAGTCAAATCTCATAATTTCTCAAAAAGTCAAAAACACCATACTCAGGTTTTTCCAAATATGGGGTGATTTATTGTGAATTTTGTGGGTGGTTCTAAGATCTGAAAATTGTTGGAGTCATAGTCTATCAGTAGAACTACAAGTCCCTATGGTTGTTTTAATTTATTGATTTTTTCTCAAGCTTGTGCTTAAGCTCAAACTGAGCTGCAGGGCAAGGTTTTGCCCTGTGCACAGACCACTCAGTTCACCCACCCAACTTTGGTGGTATTTTGTGACTGACCTAGTGGGTCCCACACCTCAAACTTGGCACCATTCAACCCCCTTCCTACCCAGGACTTAGGGTTGACCAGTTGTTTGACCTGTAGACCAGTGGACCCCACTTAGTTTGGCATCAAAAATCTGTCCACAGACAGACTCATAACCAAATAAGCCAAGTGCTTATTTTGGTATTTTAGCTTATTTCCTTAGCTTATTTGTGTGTTACTTGTTTTAACTTGTTCATTATTCTTGTTTACATCTGTTTTCACCAAAGTGGACCCCACATTAGCTCATTTGAGCTTATTTCCACTTCTGGTCAATAAAAGTCAACTGTTGAGGCTTTAAGCACTTGAAGTGCTTATTTCCTTGACCTCAGTCAAAGTCACTTCACAAAAGTTGTCTATAAACTTGTAATAAGCAGTTTGGAAAAAGAAAATCTCAAATAAGCCCAACTTAATAGAAGTGATAGCTTCTATTTAAGCCATTTGGCTTATTCATCAGCTTATTAATAAGCAATTTCCATTTTTACAATTTTCCTAGGCTTCTGGTGTGTAAAAACTATTTCTGTAATTTTTTCAGATTTTTCTTTTATCATTTAGTACTTTTCTTAATTTAAAATAATTTTTAGTAATTATTAAATAGTTAATAATTAGTAATAATTAATTAGCAATTCAGAAAAATACAAATTAAAATTAGTTTTTAGTTATTTTTAATTTTTCCAAATTTTATTTTCACTTTTCTAGTGTATTTAAATAATTAGTTAGAATTTAGGTTATTTTACATAATTAAAAAGTAATTAATAATTAGTAAAAATTAATTAAATAGTCTTAAAAATATATTTTCATTTCTAAAATTAGTTTTATAGTACTTTAGATTTTTCTAAGTTTAATTTTTATTTTTCCAAAGTTAATTTCATAATTATTTATAATTTAGGTTAATTTAGTTAATTAAAAGTAATTAGAAAATTAGTATTTAATTAATAGTAATTATTAAATTAGTGTAAAAATTAGTTTTAAATTCCCAAAAATTTTCTATCATCATTAGGTTTGTAAAAAGTTAATTTTCATACCAGTAGCCTTCTCAGATCACTTCGTTCACCTTTATTCCTCGTACGTTTGTTCATGTTTTCAGCAAACGTACAGGTTTTAAGTTTTAAGTGATTTCTTCTTAACCTCGGTTCCCGTAATCATTTACATAGCTTTCCTAAGCTATTTCTGTTAATAATCTCCAAATAATTCTCACAACAAACCCTTTCTGTGAATAACACCCGATCACAAAGCACGCTAAAGTTACATTTCACACCTCAACGGGATTTAACGACCCGGTGATACCTTATATTACTCGGAGTATTGATCTAGGCTATTCGACTTTGTTGACCATTCTTTGGTCAATATAAGTTGGTGGTTTAGCGTCAATCACTCACCAGGAAGCTTCTTCAGGCATTTGAGACGTATCAGGTAAACTCAGTGGCCCTCACTGAGTTGCTTGACTTGCTAAAGGGTTCGAATCTTCAGGGTCTCACCACAACTGTGGAGTCTCTAAAGTCTTCCTTCACCAAAATGGAAGAATCAGTGACAGCTCAATCCCAAAGATCCACTTCTCTGGCATGGACCTTGGGATCCCGGATGACAGCTCTTGAAATTGCTCAGGCTACACTTGACTCCAAAGTATCCACCATTGAACAAGATACTCAGGAGAAGTCTATGATGACTGAAATTTTTCTAGCCTTCAAGGGTACATCTGCTTCGTCAGTTCCTCCAACACTTGCCATCACTGCTGTTGAGGCAAATGTTGAGGGGGAGAATGTTCCTGAAACCCCTGTTATTGACGAACAAGAAGCTGGACAACCCTCTCACACTGAGGGGGAGCATGTCACTGAGGCCACTCCAATCACAGAAGTTCCACCACAGGAGGAATCAGTCTCCTCCACTCTCAGGCAGGACAGAGGCAAAAGTATTGCTACCACCTCTGATCCTGAAATTGTGCTCAAGCCAGCCTCAACCATGGTCAGATATGACCCTGATGAACCTATCAGAGTCCCGTTTGAAATCAATGGAGTAGTACATCATCTCACCAATGCCGAAATTCAAGCTCATATGGAAAGGACTGAGATACTACTAAAGATGGCTGAAGAAGAGAGAATGAGCAAGCCTGCTCTTATTCAGGTTATTCATGAGGAAGCTGAAAAGATTGGTTTGGATACTGAGGCACTAGCAACTGAGCAAGCTGGTGCAGCCTTTAAAAAGGCTCAGGAAGAAGAGCTAAATGCTCTCAAAAGGGAAAGGGAAAATAAGCTCAGGAAGGACGCTCAAATCAGAAAACACAGGATCGAAAAGTATACTTGGGTGATGAAAGAAAGACTAAGACCTGAAACCATCACTGACATTCAAATCCACAGAAACACCGATCCTGCAGTGGTCTGATGCGTAGGGATTGCACCAGGCTTTACCTCTCGAGGGATCTCGAGAAGCTTACAACCCCCACCAGGCAGTGTACCTAATCGATGTAGTATAGTATAATGACAAGTACCGGGGAATTGATCGTTCAGCTTGGAATAGTGTCGCTAGGATTAGAAAACCTAAAGACTAGGTCTAGAGATGAGGGATGATTCTTTTTGTATTTTTTTAGTTTTTATAAAAAGCAAGTAAAAATATCGGTTTTGAAGGAGTAGGCGAAATTAGTTGCTAGTCAATTAACCCAATACTAAAGATGCAATCAAAATAAAATACTAAAAATGAAAATAAACTAAATTAAACTGGTGGTGTGAGCAATATATGGGAGAATTGTGTTTACTTAGATTTCACTACTCCCTAGATATCTTTTACAGGTTAATTACTTGTTACAGTTGCGTGGATGACGGATTGTATTCCTTAATACCATTCATGGGGTGGCGTACATACTTTCCCAATCCTATAAGCGCCTACTTCACTCCTATGTCGAGCCGGCTAAGAAGCTCCTAACATGGGATCACTAGAATTTGCTCATGCATTAAATACAACCATTAAAACCTAGTACACATCGGTTCATGTTTCTTAAGACGTTCAAGCATGTTACACAATGGAGATCTGCCAGTTTTCTTAAGCCTAACATTGAAATCATTCATCCATTACAACTATAAACAAGCAATCAACCTATAATTAACATCTAGGTTTCATTACATCTAAGCAAACACATGATAGATCTAGCCTAGCATGTTAAAATCAAGACAAGCATAAGATATATTCAAACAACACATAGACATATTGAATGAATTGAAAAAGGACTTATCTTAATTGAGCATGAAAGGTTTCAAGGGGTGAAAACCCTTGAAAATACTGTTATAAACGACCTAGGGTTTATTAGGTTCGACCCTAGTATTCTCCACATAAGTTCCTCCCTTAATGAATGAAAAATAGAAAAGTATATATAGATTCTGAAACGTGACGGCGTCAAGAACAAATTTCTGACGCCATCATCTCGCCGCCAAATAATTTCTCGGACTGCCTAGATCTGGGTTTGACGCCGTCATGTGTATTCTAATTGCAGGCCGTCACCAAAAATACTCTTGACGCCCTTCTATTGACGCCTTCAGGTTTTCTCTGGGTCGTCATGGATTTTACTCCTGACGCCGTCATAATTTTCTTCTTGACACCGTCAGGTACTGTTCTCAGCATGGAAAATTAAGTCTTTGTTGTTTTCTTTACTTTTATGCTCCAAAAACGTCTAAAATGCTTCCTTTTCCAGAATTCACTCCCAAAGTACCTAAAATCACAAAAGGAATGATTTAGGGCAATATTTGATCAAATAAATTCAATTCCGGGCTTAAATGACCCCCTAAAACTGTTCATTTTTCGCCTCATCATGGTCACCGTCTTCAGGGGACGTGATCAAAGAATATTTGACGTCCATAAGCCATTCAGGTTTGCTGATTTTGGCATAACTGAACTTGATGAGCTTCGTCCTATCATTTCCAAAAAGAACTATGTTGTAGTTCCTAGCCTTCTCAAGTCACTGAAGGAAAGGTACGAAAGACTGAGAGCAATGCCTGAAGCTCTTAACATTCCCTCACTTCTTCCTGCCTCAGCAGTAGAGACTGCTCCATCTAAGGCTTCCAAGAGGAAAAGGAAGCATATTGAAATGGAGCCTGAGATCAAAGTACCAGGGCTAGATTGTGACAGGTCGCATCCTGAAGGGATCACGTTTGTGAACAATGTGGTCCTTGAAGTTCCTGAAAGAGGCTTATACTTCACTGATGAGTATGGAAGTTTTGCTTTCCAAAGATGGTCTGATATGGATAAGGCATGAGTCAAAGCAATGCTCATATACCTCATGTTGGCATCCCCCATCAAGAGTGCTGAGAACATAAGATTCTGCCAGGACTTGGAAGCAATGATCAATGAACATCCTGAAAGACACCTACTCAGATCAAAGAAAGCAAAGCTTGAAGCCCTTGGATACCACCTGAACTTCTGATCTGCAACAACTATCTTTTTATTTTTGTAATTTGTAGGACTTGTAATAACTATTAATAAACTTTGATGTTTTTGTTAAATTATGTGTCCTACTTAAAATTACATCAACATTCAGTAAGAGATGAAGGTCCCTACCAACTCACACTGAATCAAGAAACACTTAGGCTATTTGTATGTTCAAATAGGGGGAGATTGTTGGGTCACTAAATTCCCCAATCTTCTTCTTACAAGGATTTGAACGTAAAATAACCTAAGTGTAAACAAGTCACTGAGTGAACAGTAACTCAGTGAGTCATCTTCAGGATGCTTAGACCGAGCCTAAGAAGAAAGGTTCTCCATTCAGTGAGGCGAAACTCAGTGAGTGTGATCTAAGCCAAGAAGAAGGTGATGGGTTCAGTGAGGATGACAATAACTCACTGAACCCCAAGACTCCTCAACAACTATCATGGTACTGAAGACTGATGACTTGAAGACTGATGTTTGGCGGGACTGGGCGGGAAAGTTTGATCTGTTTCACTAAAGTGCTTTATCACTTTAAGGTCAAACTTTCCCCAAATGGTTAAAACCAGGCTGTCAGCAGAAAGTGCCTTATGGACTTAACCCAAAGAAGTTTCCCTTGCCCGAGAATAAAATCTATCAAGATTTTATTAAAGAACACTTAGGTCCATTGTATAATAGGGTTGTTCATATTTGTGTATAAATAGGTAGCATAAGTGAGGAGTAAAAGTTGACAAGTTTGTGCAATTAATGCAAAGCATTCACAAACCACTTTTACTCCTCCAAAGAACAACATAACCCTTGAGATAGCTCAGTGGGTCCTGAAAGTTGTCACTCAACATTGTTTGAGTTTAGCGAGGAGTCAATACCACACTTGTCGTTTCAATCCCAAGTGTTATTCCGCAAACACTTGGGTACGATTCTTTTTGATTAACTTCTAATAAAGAATTAAACGTTGAAAAATATTGTCTCTTATATTTACGTTGCTTTATTGTTAATCATTTATACATCTTTGTTAAAAGTCATACAACTTGGTTACTTTAGCTTTTTAGTTACTGCTAACCAAGTAAAAGGGACCAACAGAACGGACAAACACGTAAGAAAAATGGACAAAACGTATGAAAACGAAAAAAAAACGTAAGAAGAACGGACAAAAAGTAAGAAAAATGGAGAAAAACGTGAGAGAAACGGTCAAAAACATATGAAAACGGAAAAAAACATAAGAATAACGGATAAAAACGTAAGAAAACCGGACAAAAACGTATGAAAACGGAAAAAACGTAAGAAGAACAGAAAAAAAACGTGAGAAAAAGGGACAAAAACTGAAAAAACGTGAGAGAAACGGATAAAAATTGACAAAAATGTATGAAAACGGAAAAAACGTAAGAAGAACGGAAAAACGTAAGAAGAACGGACAAAAACATAAGAAAAACGGACAAAAACAGAAGAAAAACTGACAAAAACGGACGAAAAACGAAAAAAACGTGAGAATAACGGAAAAACGTAAGAAAAACGGACGAAAAGGTATAAAATAAATAATACTAATATTAATAGTTAAATAAATAAATTAAAAAAAAAATTATGACTAAATCTTCAAAACCTGACGAAACACATGGACCATTTATGCAAGAAACTGAAATGAAATATAAGGACAAGGGTATTTTAGTCATTTGATGTAGGCCAGGGACTAATTTTGCCCCAAAAGTTTCCCACAGGGACGATCCTTGCACTTTCCAAACTTCCGGGATGAAACGTGCAATTTGGCCAAACTTTAGGGACGATTTTTGCAATTCTCTCTGTCATTTATTTATACATTTAGTTCTTAGTGTCGTTCTTCAAAAGTGGTGTCACGTTAGCAAAACACATAATGGCATAAGAAAATATTAAGCATCATATTTTGTGCCCTCCAAATTTTATTTTATTTTATTTTTTTCATTCGCATAAAATCAAACATACACAATATTAAATAAAATAAAATTCAATAATAAAAAGAAAAACACACATTACATTAATTAAATATATATATATATATATATGTATATATACATAAAACTAATAAATAGTACGTAAATAAGCGATTAAAATTACAAACTAGTGATTAACGTTCCATAAATGCTCCACAATGTCTTCTCGAAGATCGTTGTGTAATTTTCTATCTCGAATTTTTTGTTTTTTCTGACATGTAAATCACATATTTCGACCCAACTTGTTGGTATGTTTGGAGTTGGATCAACGAACAAATCTCTTAAATTCACTTGAAAGTCTTCGTCTTCCGATATCATGTTGTGTAATATTATACGACTATACATGATTCTTTTCAAGGCGTTGATTTCGTAAGCACGTGCGAGTTGTCGTATAATTCCCCAACGACCTTGTAGGACTCCAAAAGCTCGTTTAATATATTTTCTAGAACTTTCTTGAACTCTTTTAAATTTCAATTATTTCAGACCTTGTAACACTAAACGTTTTGACAAATACGTACCATGTTGGATAAATGCCGTCGGCTAAATAGTAACCTTTCTTGTACGTATGTTCGTTTACTACAAATGGACATTCTGGAGATCTACCAGAAAGTTCTTCATCAAATAACGGGAAACCATATAACACATTAAGATCATTTATTTTAGTGTATTACTCACAAGCTTAATTGCAGGGGGTGCTCATTAATTCGGTTATCGGGTTATTAGGTTTATTCAGTTTGATTAGTTCGATTATACTGATTTTTTTGGTAAAACCAAAAACCAATCTGAACCGCATTCAAATTAGATTAAACCGAATTTGAGTTCAGTTTTGTTTTCAGGTCGACACGAATAACCCAAATTACATAATTTATTCGTTTTTTCATTTAATTATATAGATTTTTAGCACAAAAAAAATATATAATAAAAAATAAAAGATCAAGCTTAAAAAATATTATATCTATACTAGAAAAGAGTTTAAATATTTTTTTTTCATATAAATATATATATTTACGTGAATTCGATTTTCGATTCGGTTCGATTTTCATTTGCCAAACCGTATCCAAACAAAGAATCGAATATTCAATTCGGTTTGGTCCCGTTTCGACAATTCAATCAGTTTTGTTCGGTATGGTTCATATTCGATTTCTTATTCACGAGGGTATTACCTGATTTCTGAACACCTGCACTCTTTTGCCATTTTCCCACTAGGATGTCATACTTAAATGAAGTGAAAGTTTTATTCGGAAATCAAATTTTTACAACTTAAACAATTTATTATTTGAATTAGCAAATTATCAGCGTGTTGCGATGACGCGTATCCTGTAATCAAAATATTTGACAAAAAATATTGTTCGATAATACTAATTTAATAAAACAATATTTTAGAGCATTAGGTGTAGTGATGAAGTAAGGTTCGTCATTTGGGGCCCACGGGGTGCCGCATCACTTTAAAAAACCTTCACAACCAGCTCCCTCACTAACAACTAACCCCCTCATTAACAACTAACTTTAACTTACTCATTTAGGGTCCACCACTTACAAATTTATTTTTTTATTCATTTTATTAAATAAATTAAATTAATTTTATTAAACATAAAAATAATACAACATTCTAATTTTATTTCATCAAATAAAAAACATACGATGCGGAAATAAAAACATATGATACGAAAATAAAAAAAATACAACACATACTACTAATATGAAAATTAAACATTTTATTCGTTATCGTTGGCATCGAGAGTTTGGTATTTCTTGGTGATTTTTGCTTGTCTCCTGCAAATTATTTCGGCTTTTACCGGATCAGTTTGCAAGCTGGCATCTAGCATTAGAATCTGCATTTCCTGCATCTCCAACGCCCTTTCTTCCTTCTCCAATGCCTTTTCTTCCCTCTTTCTCCTAGTCTCGTAACAAGCCATTTGAGTGTCTTTTGCTTGCGAATACTTTTCAGATAATTGTCCCGAAAAAGTGCTCGTTTGATTCCCACCAAAGCTCGTCGCGCTCGACGTTTCCATCGACTTTTGTTTCTATGCAGCTCGTTTATTGATTCTTTCGGGGCGATCTCGTTTGTTAGGGTTGAATATATCCTCGAGACATGTAATGTCTATCGGATCCTCGACATCCCATTTCGGATAATGTTTCAAGATCTCCCAAATGTGAACAAACGTGAAACCCCTCGTACCAAAGCGTTTTTTGAAGCTCGCCTTCGCAGCTTCAAGATGATCGTGCTCATTTGCACCACTTCGACGGCCCAAATGTTTATAAATGCCGTTGAATTTTTGGCAGTCGCCATTGAGCCTCGTCCATTTTCCGGTGATCATATTTTTGGTGCGAGGGTAACCGGTAGTTTGATCGTTGAACTTATCCACAATTTCTTTTCAAAAGAAATCGTCGGTTTTGTCATTTCCCATATCTTTGTCTTGGGAAATTTCTATCCAAATTTCCGCAAGAAACTTTTCTTCGGCCTTGTGCCATTTCCGATTCACACGAGTACCTACTGCTTCAACGCCATCGTCATCGTCAGCATCTAAATCCACTACCTTTTTTGATTTTTTGGCCGTGGCTTTTTTTCCCTTACCTTTGGTCGGTTCACGTGGTTATGGTACTTTAAATTGTGAACCGGAGGGTTATGATTCGAATGGTGGTTGTGGTTGAGATAGAAGAAACGTGGATGGTTGAGACGGGTTAAAAAATTGTGGTGACGGATATCGTTGGGGTTGATTTGCGAATCCTTGTTGAAACGCATATTGTTGGTTGAGATAAATTTCGTTCGGATTGAATTGTTGCGAACCATATGGCGATGAAGCGTTTGAATTTTGCGACGAGGGGTTAGATGGGTTTGATGATCCCCCGTATTGTTGTGGGTTTGAAGTGAGGAGGTTCGTGAAATATCCGGGTTCATTCGGGTTTTGAGACATGGTTTTTTGTTTTTTTGAGTTGAGATATATAAATGTTTAAGTATGTTTTGGTTGAATTGTAGTGAGAAAAATGAATGTATATTGGTTGGTATTTATAGTGTGTTAAGTTTATTGTTTTTGTTAAAAGAAAAAAAGAAAGAAAAAAAAAGTAACTGTTTGACAATTAAACGGTAATATTATCGTTTAAAAAACTTTGCAACATACTAAATTGTCAGAAGTTACCTTCGTTGTGCAGACGATGGACCAAGCAACGACGATAAAAAATGAAGGCCACCGGTGTGGTGACGAGGGACGGCGAAGAGCCACGTTGGAGTGGTGAAGAGATCTAACTAGCTACACCGTATTTTCTTACAAATTACTAACAACTATTTTATAACTCCCAAAAATCATTAACTCAAATTTAATATTCTAAGATAATTTTATGGAGTTTTTTTGCATCACTATAGTACTTTTAAAAAGTATTTAATAGAATATGTAGTTTTAAAAGTATTTAATAAAATATGTAGTTTTAGGTTTCTCCATGAAAGCTTTTTTGTAGCCATTACTTTTCCATCTGCATAAACGTCCTCATCTCCTTCATCCTCGTAATTTTCGACTCTTTCATAGCCGACTCTTTTATGAGCGACGGTGATGATGCATGACATGATTCTTGCGTCATCATCCGGAGGAATGTTATGTTTCTCTTGATGAGGAGTTTGGGATGTCAACATGATTCCGGCATATCGCCAAGTCCGCCTAGTGATGAGGCGAAAAATGATCCGTTTTTAGGGGGTCATTTAAGCCGGAATTGGAATTTATTTGATCAAATATTGCCCTAAATCGTTCCTTTTGTGATTTTAGGTACTTTGGGAGTGAATTCTGGAAAAGGAAGCATTTTGGACGTTTTTGGAGCATAAAAGTGAAGAAAACGGCAAAGTCTTAATTTTCCTTGCTGGGAACAGTACCTGACGGCGTCAAGAGGATTTTGATGACGGCGTCAAGAGCAAAAGAGGTGACGGCCCAGTGAAAACGTGACGGCGTCAAAACAAGGCCGTCAAGAGTAAAAGTGGTGACGGCCCAGAGCAGCAATACACATGACGGCGTCAGATCTGGATCTAGGCAATCCGATTATATTTTTGGCGGCGGGTTGACGGTGTCAGAAGTTTCTTCTTGACGCCGTCACCTTAGGAAATCTATATATAGTTTTTGTAATTTTCATTCTAAGGGAGAGGAGAATTTTAGGGTCGACTTGAATAAACCCTAGCTCGTTTTTAACAGTATTTTCAAGGGTTTTCACCCTTTGAAACCCTTCATGTTCAATTGAGATAAGTATCCTTTCAATTCATTCAATATGTCTATGTGTTGTTTGAATATATCTTACGCTTGTCTTGATTTTAACATGCTAGGCTAGATCTCTTGTGCGTTTGCTTAGATGTAATGAAACCTAGATGTTGATTATAGGTTGATTGCTTGTTTACAGTTGTAATGGATGAATGATTTCGATGTTAGGCTTAAGAAAACTGGCAGACTTCCATTGTGTAACATGCTTGAACGTCTTAAGAAACATGAACCAATGCGTACTAAGGTTTTTATGGTTGTATTTAATGCATGGGCGAATTCTAGTGATCCCATGTTAGGAGCTTCTTGCAGGCTCGACATAGGAGTGAAGTAGGAGCTTATAGAGTTGGGGAAGTAAGTACGTCACCCCACGATTGGTATTAAGGAATATAACCCGTCATCCACGCAACGGTAACAAACAATTAACCTGTAAAAGATATCTAGGGAGTAGTGAAATCTAAGTAAACACAATTCTCCCATATATTGTTCACACTACTAGTTTAATTAGCTTTATTTTCATTTTTGTTATTTTATTTTGATTGCATCTTAGTTATTGGGTTAGTTGACTAGCAACTAATTCCGCCCACTCTTTCAAAAAACCGAGATTTTACTTGCTTTCATAAAAACGTAAAAATACAAAAAGAATCATTCCTCACCTTTAGACCTAGTTTTTAGGCTTTCTAATCCTAGCGACACTATTCCTGAGTTGAACGATCAATCCCCCGGTACTTGTCACTATACTATACTACAACGATCGGGTACACTGCCTGGTGGGGGTTGTAAGCTTCTCGAGATCCCTCGAGAGGTAAAACCTGGTGCAATTCCCACGCATCACCTAGCTAGAGGAACATGGTAAACAAGATGCTACGGATCACTGAAACCGATATATTAACTAACAAATGAACACATAAAAACCTTTGGAATCATAACTTCATAGAGATGCATCCTACATTCATATTGATTGCTCAAATGCATCGTAAATACTAGTGAAGGAGGATAATGCATGGAACCAATATTAAATGACATACTTGATCGAAACATTATGGTTTTAATTGCTCGTTATCGGTTCTACGGTGATTAATATGGAGTTGTTCCTTACATCATGAATGACAAGGACGTAAGAAATGCGAACACCCAGATGAAGACTATGGCCGACTTTTTCCTAGTATGTTATTATTTTTTTATTTGATGAAATAGTTGTATGGAATTAGAGATAGTGTAGACTGTAGACCGATGATTGGCTAAAAATATCAAATTTAACGAGAGTTTTCGATATTGTAAAAAGGAAAAGAAAATAATTAAATATTTTATTAAATACTTTTAAATGTACGCATTTTGTTAAATACTTTTTAAAACTACTATAATGATCCAAAAAACTCTAATTTTATGTGCTTGTACTATTTTCATAATAAGTACTACTTATAAGGTCTATTAATACAAGCATTAAAATGCTACTCGTATAAATTAGCTCGTTGAATAGTACTTCAAAGTTATACATGCTTTATAAAAACACTACCATGTTGCAGCGACGTTTGCGATAAATGTTTTTCATTTTATGTTTCCCGTTATAAAAATATTATGAATTGTGATAAATTTTTACATTTATACTATATGCATTACAATTATTTTTTATGGTTCGCAAACGCGCGCGCGCGCGCGCACACACACACACACACACATATATATATATATATATATATATATATATATATATATATATATATATATATATATATATATAGTGAGACTTGCTTGCGATAACCATTTTATCTGCGAGAACTGCGATAACCAACTTTGTACTACTAAAAATGCATGATGTATAGTATGTCAATGCAAGATGCCATTTTTGAAAATATTTATAACTTATTTTGAAAGAAAAATTAAATTAGGGGCAAATTAGGTATTTTCATTCTCCATAAAATTAGCATCTCATACCCTATCAGTTACAACCTTTAACCCTCTCTCCCTCTTTCTAGTAGAACGGCAGCCACCCTCCCTATCTATTCTCAAAAAACGAAAAAAGATAGAACATCAATAACTGCATATCTATATTTATTATCTAGAAACAAAAAGCCAAAAAACATAATATGGCCTTCGTTTCTCAATGTGATTGCCTTTCCTATTGATATTTCACAACATCCCCAATCTCCAACATGGCTAGAGAATTAAAGCATATATTTAATTGGAGTCAATTATTAATTCTTCTTAATTGTTGATTTTCATGTCATATTACGGTAAACTTTTTTCTTTCTTTCTTCCTTTTTTTTTTTTTTTTATTTTTTTTTATTTTTTATTTTCCTTTTTTTTTTTCAATCAATTTACGAGTGATTTTAATTTCAGTTTTGTTCCACTTGTTGAATATTAGTCAAATAACTTTTTCTAGTTTTCACATAAACGTGCATTATTTTTATAACCAGAAATATATTTTACTGTTGTGCGCACTTGTTTTAGCTTGAATCTTAATAAGTGTGGTGTTGTTTAAAAGTGCATATATATTATCACCCATTATAAATTTTTGATCTCGTTTATTCATTACTAGCTTATAGACCCGTTGACACCGGGTAATTTTTTAAAGAAATAGAGAAATGAGATGGTAAGAAAAGAAATAATGTAAATTTGTCCATTTAAAATATGAAACAAAGAATGAGACAATGTGTCCATTATAAGATAAGAAATTGCTTATGTTACAATTACACTAACAAACGTCCAAGCTTGGAGTCTCCAAAATTTATTGTGTTGAGTAGCAAAAGATGTGTGTGAGCGCCCATCGATTTACAACCATAGCATTGGCGAATCTAAAATAGATTGACTCGAACATAAAATGATGTGCGTTAGCGTCTATCGATTTAAAACTCAATCCTTGCGATGATGATAGACCTTCAAGTATTTCTCTACATGTAGACTTTTTCCTATGTATATGATAAATTTTTAATCTTTTATTGGTTTAATTGGTGTGGAATTGTGAGATGACCAAATGACACAAATTTCAAGTTATGTGATGCATTTAAATAGTATCTTGTGGAACATATATAGACCCGTGAAATTCACGGGTTTTTAAAGAAGTGATTCATTAAAAAGTTGAGTGTGCGAATAAAGTAATAAAGAACAACGAAAGTAAACAGATTCCAATATTTTTAGAAAGGAATAATAAGTAATAAGTCAATGATACGATAAACAATTTGGTATGTAACTATTAAAATAACAAACGTGTATGTATCGTGTTCTCCAACTTCAATAGTCTTGAAGCGCAAATATATGTAGTCAACTTCAAACACTTGAGTAACCAATGTTCCTCCCCGTGAACACCTAAAAAAAGAAAACAAAAGGAAAGGAAAAAACTAAAAAGAATTTGCTGATAAGACAAAAGAATTATTACATATAAGAGAAAATGCATTAAGTTGTTGACACTGAACTTTGATGTTTGTGTCTTTGACCTTAAAAGTAAGCATATCTGAGAACTCTTAAGTTTGGAGTAGAATGGATATATCAGAACTATTTAACAATTTCAAACCTGAGAGCAGATGAATATATAGATTGCAAATGTAATGTTAAATGGATTACCAATATATGTACATACTGTGGTCCGGTTTTCCACGTATAATTTGTTGAATATATAGCTAAGCTTTTAAGCTTTCCTATGTAAGTCTGACCCGTTGGAAACAAAATACTCATACCGAAAATGGTAGAAGTTGTCACCATTATAGTTTACTGAAATACATTTCTGTGTAATTTTTATATAGGAGCATTTCGTTAATAATACCGAGACAAATTATATCGGCGCTACAGGCACAAGAGACAGTTTTTTATTAATTACCAAATGTAGCAAAAAAATGTAATATAAACATGAAAAAGACAAATGATCACATAAAATGTAAGTTGTTTGATGTTCAATTACTTCCTAAACTACGTGAAATGAATGCATATATCCTTTCAAGATACCCGTGATTCATGCATGCGACTCCTTATTCATTAAGTATATGACTAATATAACTACTAATAACTGAGATACACATACCGGTGAATCGTACAACCTACAATTTACACCAGAGGAATACAGATTCACTTACCTTTGAAGGACTATATCTAATGTTAATTTGTCTTGTGGGTGGTGTGGATTCCAGTAGCTATTGTGGTAATTGGCTTTGTTACATTTTTTCATTCGCTCAAGTAAAATATAAACGACTATGAAATACAGGTTGCCGATTTCAATCCATTTATGAGTAAATGGGTCAATTTGATTATACTTGATCTTTAATTGGTATTAATAATAACTTTAGCTGAATCAACGGGTCAAATTGGTTGAAAGTCGCCCAAAAGTGTACACAAGTTACAATACACAAAAGACCTTAATCATTTTAGTCAAGAAAACTACATTATATGATTATGTCAGTTTTTGTACTCGTACTTTAAGATTTATCAAAAAAAAAAAAAAAAAAAAGAGCAAGCATGTTGACCGAATCCAACCGATACCAAAATATATGGCCACTTTGACCCTAAACCCTTTTCAACCATTACCCAACCAAGCTGACCCACCCATTTGCCACCAATATGAATAGTCAAAAAAATTCATAAACAGATACCAAGCTCTATTACCTGGATGGAAAATCGGTTACTGAGTTCCTTTTTGATGGAGATATACATCGGATGTGGCTTGTTATTGGTATCCCTGGAATAAATTAGAAACATGTAATAGTTAGTGCATGAACCAAAGGCCGAAGATGGAACACCCTATATCTAAACTCATAAACTCATTCCGGTTTCATTCCACCCTATATCTAAACTCATACTGATAGTGATTCAAGACTCGAAACCAAAAGCACCCTATATTAAAGAAATTGAATTATTAAAATAAGAATACCCCTCAACGAATGTTTCCATAACCCAGGTGACCTCCATCTACAAAGTTAGTCAGAGGGTTCATTGACTTAAATTACACAGCGTGCATAATGAATAACTGCTTGTACTTTAAGCAGTAAATACAAATTATTGTTATTTGCCTCAAAGAGACAAACCAATCTCCATCAAGGGCTATGATCTTTCCTGCCTTTTTGGCTAGTTCACAGATATAAACACCATTACCACCTCCTAGTTCCAAGATAATTTTCCATTTATAGGATGTGAGTAGTCACAATACCTAACAAAAGAGTAGACATGATAATGATAAATGTATTCAAAACATAAGAGGGCGTCTGGACGTGCTATAAAAATGATTAGTTCATCATCTTGACTTGAAGTTACCATGATCAGTTTGATTAGATACAGTTGCATCACCAACTATCTAAGCGTAATCTGAAACTACATATTTAGTCATTCCTTTAATTTGATAAAAGAGACTTTTTACTAACATTTCAAACGCAGCTTCATTTTTTTTGCAAAAATATCCTCTTGGCACAATTTTTCTATTAATTCTTAAATTGTATAGGCCTATAGGGTATACACATGTGATTATATGATAATTTCAAGTAGCATAAACACATTAAGACAATGTCTTTTATAACATGCTTTTGATGAAATCATTAACAATCACCTTTTACTTCTACGTAGTTTATCTCACCTTGATAGCTAAACTATTAGCATAATGATGAATGGACAATAACCACTATATATATTTTGTCATTTGTTTGGTTTTCTACTTGGTACAACCTTGAAACTATGATTACATTATCACTTTTCCAATCGCAGCTCTGAAAATTCACACAAACATACTGTAATGTAAAGTCTCGAGTTTTAAAAGTGTTAGATGTTAAAAGTGTTTTCTGATTATCTTGAACGGGTGATAAGAATTTTTAGCTAAAAGCTAAAAATAAGAAAAAAAGTCACATGTGTCGAATGGGTTGAAAGTTGGAAGTTTCCTAAACGCTATTTGTATTGCATGTGGCGCCCAAAATTGTTATATTCAAAAATTTAGATCAAGTTATTTGAATGAAACATTTTATTTGTTTTGACCCGCCCACTGGAATGGCCGGCTCTAATTTATCCTTTATTGAACGATCATTTTTGAATATAGAATTTAGAAATGCACCTGTAAAACGTGGTTCTTCCATATGACACTTCATTTCTACATTCAGCTTTAATAGTCGGTCTCCAAAAAATTACCGCTCCCTGCATCAGGCTGCAAAATAGATAGGGATAGAATATAATTACTACTTTCTGCATTAGGCTGCAATTCGAAAGTTAAAAGACTTGCAATGAAGATGAGCTCATGTTTTGTGTAGCCAAGACATCATGTTTACTACATGTACAAATACTACTTACCGTTAACTACTAACAGGCATAAAGAACAGGCTGCAAATGTGTTAAGTTGCAGCGGGGGGTATTTGTTATCGATGCGTCTATGATTTTTGGGCTGTAATTTAGCAGCCTAATAGTAACTTAAATGATGCAAGCAGTTTTTAAATGCGAAAAAAGACGAAAATGACTTTACTTTCAGTAATATTGTGCACAGAGTTGATGTTTAAATGACCGGTCATTGTCAACGCAACACTATCGACATAAGCTATTGCTCGTCATATGGATGCCGGTGGTCGAATCGTGTGTAACATCATAATTATGAACCACCCCTCGAGCAAAATCAAACACCTTTACTCCACCGCGTGCTGCTGCAATGGCATAATAAATATTTTAACCAATACCCGATGCATTAAGACAAAAAGATGTGGAAATTGACTATGCAGTAATCTGTCGGTTACTAAAGGTATACATTAGCTTGCCTGTAATTGACGATTTTCCATGATTATTCTGCACAGTTAAACTTGATACACATTTTTCAACGACTTATCTGCACCAGCTGAAAAATAAAAAACGTTACAGATTCCGTTGACAGAAATTTTCTGTTGTGGAACATAAATGACAAATAGTAAATGCAAGAAAAAAAATAGTTGCTGTAACTTTGTAGACAGGGCTGTTGGTCAAATGGAGTTGCCATTACCGGCTTAGCCTTTAATGATAATGCTAAGCCGATAATGGCAACTCATTTGATAAGCTAACAAAATCCTTTTTCTCTAGTATCAATAAAAGATTTAATAATCAACAGACCGTGCCACTTAAAATGACTTTTAAGGATAAAAATGGAGTTTCTCATTACTGACGAAACAAACTCATTCCTTGTTTGACCATTTGAATATAGTTACAACCTATTGTAATCTAAGGTTACAAACTATTGTAATCTACATCCCAAATGCTTACAGTATGACAAAAACGAATTACCTTTTGATGCGTGGGAATCGCACCTTGCTTTACCTCTCGAGGGATCTCGAGAAGCTTACAACCCCCACCAGGCAGTGTACCTGATCGTTGTAGTATAGTATAGTGACAAGTACCGGGGGATTGATCGTTCAGCTTAGGAATAGTGTCGCTAGGATTAGAAAACCTAATTAATAGTTCTAAAGGTGAGAGATGATTATTTTTGTATTTTTATATTTTTATGAAAGCAAGTAAAATCTCGGGTTTTTGAAGGAGTGGGCGGAATTAGTTGCTAGTCAACTAACCCAAAACTAAGATATATTCAAAATAAAATACTGAAAATGAAATTAAACTAAATTATACTAAGATTGTGAGCAGTAATTGGAGAAATTGTGTGTACTTAGACTTCACTACTCCCTAGATATCTTTTACACGTTAATTACTTGTTATACTTGTATGGATGACGGATTGTATTCCTTAATACCATTCGTGGGGTGGCATACATAACTCCCCAACTCTATGAGCTCTTATCTCCTCCTACACCATGACCCAACACAACTATAGGGATTGTAAACAGTGGCTCATGCATTAAATACAACCAATAAAGACCTAGTACGCCTCGGTTCATGTTTCTTAAGACGTTCAAGCATGTTACCATTTGGAGATCTGCCAGTTTTCTTAAGCCTAACATATAAATCATTCATCCAAGAACAAGAATAAACAAGTAATCAACACATAATCAACATCTAGGTTTCATTAGATCTAAGCAAACACAAGAGAGATCTAGCCTAGCATAATGGAATTGAGACAAGAACAAGAGATAAACAACCAACACATAGACATATTGATTGAATTAGAAGAACACTTATCTCAATTACAATGCAAGGTATCAAGGGTTTGGAACCCTTGAAAAACCTGTAAAAGAGGCACCAAATTCGTCTTTAGGGTTTCACCAAAACTTCTCTCTTTTTAATGAAAAAACTAGAAAACTATATATAGGAAAAGTAGGCTGACGGCGTCAAGAGTTACATGTGACGCCGTCACCTCGCCGCCATATACTTTCTCGGACGGCCTTGATCTACTTATGACGGCCTATGTGACGCCGTCACCGACCACGGTATTTTATTCTTGCCTTGACGCCGTCATGAAGGCGTTTGACGCCGTCACCACCTTCGGTATTTTAATCTTCATGTCTGACGCCGTCAAGATATTACTCTTGACGCCGTCACCTTGTATCTTCAGCATGGAAATTTGGTACTTTGCCGTTTTCTTCACTTTTATGCTCCAAAAATGTCCAAAATGGCTTCTTTTCCAGAATTCACTCTCCAAACACCTAAAATCACAAAAGGAACGATTTAGGGCAATATTTGATCAAATAAATTCGGATTCGGGCTTAAATGACCCCCTAAAAACGGATCATTTTTCGCCTCATCATATACCCTTACACTTGAGATTTGCTTGTCCTCAAGCAAATGAGATTTTATTCTACTCAAAAGACAAGTTAGGGGTCATTTAACACTAATATAAAAGTAATTACAACAAATAATCGTTCCACTAAAGACCAATAGACAAGCACGGAGATCATACACAAGCACCTCACAAATAGTGTTTAGATACTCACATCTCTCGGGTGTAATAAAGTAATATAACATTATGGAAATGGAAGATATCTCTCACTACCTGTCATAGCAAAATAGATTACCATAGGCTTGGGAAAGGATCAAACCTCCACCACATGGCGTAAGCACCTAGGATAAACTATCAAAGAGGTCTTTTAAAGGGTTGTAACGTTAGGTATAGGGATATGAATTACACGGTTTTGTTGGATAAAGGAAGTTTTACTAGTGGCGAGTTAACAATCTTGGTTAATTACATGTACAAGATGGCGTTGCTAAGCCAAGACTAGACTCGACTTAAGCTAATAAATAAAAAATAACAAAAACATAAAATGAACATAGAATGAAAAGGGATGGTAGTCCGTATGTTTTTTTTTTCTTTTTCTATTTTTTTTTTCTTTTTCTTGTTTTTTTTCGATTTTTTTTTTTTTTTTTTTTTTTTTTTTTTTTTTTTTTTTTTTTTTTTGCATACACTCTTACCCTACCATCCAAAATAATACATCATAGGGGTATAAACGTTCCCCTTACACTTGAATCTTTACATACTTTACATTTAACTAATCTAATGACTCGAATTAAGAAAATCAAAACACTTGGAGCACTTTTAAGATTAACGTACATATGGGGGTAATATATTATGTTCTTCCCCATTACTCCATAAAATAAGTACTCACCCATGAGTCCCAATCGTCCCAAAACAATATGTACAATGATATGACTCGACTTAGCAACCATGTAATCAATTAGAAAGTTAACTTAGGGTTTAACAAATAACAATAATGCACTAAAAATGAGCGCATACACGGAAGGCTAAGGCGATTTGGGTGTACATTTAAGTGGGGTGTAACAAATTCTTCCTTTAAGTAAGATGCTTAAAGTTAGAAACGAAAAGATAGGCTCGGAGGGGTGTACTAGGGGTATCGTGTACTAAAAATGAGTACAACGCTAAGGGTGTGGGAAAAATTATTTGACTTAACTAGCCAAGCAATATGACTTAAATGGTCAAGTAATTATAATACGGGTTTAACACAAGGGTGATCCTAATGCCTCTTATCATGTAGAAAATCTTACCACACGAATGTAGTCTCACTAGCGGTCTCGGGATGCATCACTAACGCAAGTTCTAGAATCTAAATGCTACCGGTACACTCATAAGCACTAATAATGAATGCTTTTCCTATCAAATCTAAAGGCGAACCTCACATTTTTGGGTGGAGAATTTTTCTGAATATACGGTTATGTGCTAGTCATACAATCTCCTATCCATGAGACGCTTGCTATAGCTAAAGTTTCACTCCTAAATGTTGTAAAAAATTTTAAATTTGGCGCTAAAATTGCACTAACAAGTATTTCTCGTAGTTTTATTACACATTTACTATCAGACAAAACAAACTCAAGCGAAAGTGCATATGTAAGGTATCATCTTTTTACCCTCCCCTTACACTTAAGATGAACATTGTCCCCAATGTTCAAGTAAAGAATGTAAAAGTTAAGAAGTAAAGAGAATGAAATCAAATACTCCCTTGATTCGCTCGGTATGGATTTTAGGTTGACCAGGTTAAATCTTCTTCCAAGAAAACGAACAATCAAAGCTTCCCTTCCAGAATATAAATCATCTTCTTGTCAAACATAACCTGTAAATCCTGACAAAATAGACAAGACAACCTCGCGTAAAATCGGCGGCATCCTATATAAGTTACTAAATCCTAAAAAACAAAGTAAGATATAATGCTTGTGGAATGAAGTTTGCAGATTTCCTGGAGATTATAAAACTTTATAATTCACAAAAACCATAAGACTCCGTTAGAAAAACAAAACCGGTAAAATTTCCAGATTTTAACTCCTGACGCCGTCAAGAGTAATACTCTGACGCCGTCAGAATGGACCTGCAGAAATTCTTATGTTAAGTTTCCGGAAAATTTCTGGAAAAACTTTGTCCTACTTCCTGGAAAACCCTGCAAAACTTCATTATGACTCAATACAAGCATTTGACTCTAACAAATACGAATATACATGTTCATTTAATATTGTGGAGAATCATGATCGGTTTGTTTCTTAAAAACATATTTGGGGTTTCCCCTTACACTTATCTTTTGCAAAAATACCTTTAGGTTGAAGTTAGGACTATGCCAAACAACATAATAAAGTATTTCCACATTTTAATTGAGAAACATGATCATCCAACAATAAAAATAAAACATGCATACGGAAACAAATAACAATCAAACAAATAAAATCACACAAAACATGGGTTGCCTCCCAAGAAGCGCTTGTTTTTGTTCGAGTCACGAGCCTGACTCTACCCTTATTTAACGGAAATATGTGAGGTTTTCCCTACACTTAGGATTACGTGCGGGTGATAGTAGCGATACACACCATCTCGGTGGAAGTATGCCACGTGAGGAAAGAGTGGTGAATGAATTATATGCTCAAAGGGTTGTGCTCCTATCATCATAACCTTACGTAATTCAATCGGGTTAATGGGCGGATTAATATTTTCTCCTAGAAAGGGATCATTTTCTATCAACTTCGAAAGACTCCTAGTTGGGGATCCATCTTGACCTAATAAACCTGGTTTAAACCCATAATGTTTCTTATGATCGATAATAAATGGGTGATGTAAGCATGTAAGGTCATTTTCTACTCCTATATTTGCTTCCTCTCTACAAGGCTTAGAGTCCACTACCTTTGTCCTAAGACTACCCGGACTATATGGTTTGATGGGTGGATCGGAACCTATTTCAATTCCTAAATTTTCATCCAAGGACGGAAGATTAGGTAACGGTTTTGGTTGAGGCTCCGGTTCATCAAAACTAGGAACTTCCCTAAAACTAAGAGTAAGGTTATCATTATAAGTGTTCAAACCTATATCCTCTAGTTGTGTTTGGTTCAAAGGTTCTACCTCAATTGGGGTTCCTATAGTCTCTTCTACTTCATCCGAATAAGTCACGGGCGGTGTGTGTGCCTCAGATGATGCTATGACTTGTGGGGTACTTGGTGGGCTTAGATTTTCTACTTCATCATTCCTTGTGTCAGGATCACCAATATCCTCAACATGTCTTTTATTATAATCTAATCCTAACATTTTCCCAAGTATCTCAAGTGCTTCTTTAGGCATCTCAACTTCTATATCCGAATCATAAGGATCATCCTCAATATTATGACTACTATATACAAATTGCCCAAAAGATTCATCATCTGTTTCTTGAGATTCATCATCATCGATCATAAAACCTGGGTCTTTTTGATCAATGTGATCATGTTCGGCTACATCCTCCATCACATCAAGGTCACCTATGTGTTTGTTTTGTACTATGGCTTTAGGTGACATCCACACAGGTATCCCTGAGTAATCATCCCCAGACAAGCTTCCTGTTTGCTCCTTCAAACTTGTTTTTGATTGATTTGTGATGTTGTTTGTTGGGTTGTCTACTCTATAATAATATTGGGCACAGTTTTCTATGGTATCCCATGCTTCTTCATCACTTAATTCCCTAGGGCCCCCATTGGCAAAATCATCAATGCACATTTGGTCACATCGGCTGACACGATAGTAAAAGGTTTCGGTTAGGGATGCTAAAGAGAAACTATGATGAGGGAATTTTCGAAGTAAAATTTTAAAACGAGTCCATGCATCATATATGGGTTCATCTCGATATTGTTTGAAATTCGAGATGTCAATAGGGTAGAATGGCCTTTGTGGTTGGTGGTATGGTGGATTCGCGTACTCCATAATGGTGAACGGAAGAGTCAATGGAAATTACGAACAAACACACAAAGAAAGAGGTAGACTAAAGAAAACCTAGAAAATAAAAATAAAATCTTACTAGAAAGGAATCTAGTAAGTAGACCTAATAAAAAGAAATCCTAACCTAGACAATAACTATTCCCCAGGCTGCGGCGCCAAAAACTTGATGCGTGGGAATCGCACCTTGCTTTACCTCTCGAGGGATCTCGAGAAGCTTACAACCCCCATCAGGCAGTGTACCTGATCGTTGTAGTATAGTATAGTGACAAGTACCGAGGGATTGATCGTTCAGCTTAGGAATAGTGTCGCTAGGATTAGAAAACCTAATTAATAGTTCTAAAGGTGAGAGATGATTATTTTTGTATTTTTATATTTTTATGAAAGCAAGTAAAATCTCGGGTTTTTGAAGGAGTGGGCGGAATTAGTTGCTAGTCAACTAACCCAAAACTAAGATATATTCAAAATAAAATACTGAAAATGAAATTAAACTAAATTATACTAAGGTTGTGAGCAGTAATTGGAGAAATTGTGTGTACTTAGACTTCACTACTCCCTAGATATCTTTTACACGTTAATTACTTGTTATACTTGTATGGATGACGGATTGTATTCCTTAATACCATTCGTGGGGTGGCATACATAACTCCCCAACTCTATGAGCTCTTATCTCCTCCTACACCATGACCCAGCACAACTATAGGGATTGTAAACAGTGGCTCATGCATTAAATACAACCAATAAAGACCTAGTACGCCTCGGTTCATGTTTCTTAAGACGTTCAAGCATGTTACCATTTGGAGATCTGCTAGTTTTCTTAAGCCTAACATATAAATCATTCATCCAAGAACAAGAATAAACAAGTAATCAACACATAATCAACATCTAGGTTTCATTAGATCTAAGCAAACACAAGAGAGATCTAGCCTAGCATAATGAAATTGAGACAAGAACAAGAGATAAACAACCAACACATAGACATATTGATTGAATTAGAAGAACACTTATCTCAATTATAATGCAAGGTATCAAGGGTTTGGAACCCTTGAAAAACCTGTAAAAGAGGCACCAAATTCGTCTTTAGGGTTTCACCAAAACTTCTCTCTTTTTAATGAAAAAACTAGAAAACTATATATAGGAAAAGTAGGCTGACGGCGTCAAGAGTTACATGTGACGCCGTCACCTCGCCGCCATATACTTCCTCGGACGGCCTTGATCTACTTATGACGGCCTATGTGACGCCGTCACCGACCACGGTATTTTATTCTTGCCACTTTGACGCCGTCATGAAGGCGTTTGACGCCATCACCACCTTCGGTATTTTAATCTTCATGTCTGACGCCGTCACCTTGTATCTTCAGCATGGAAATTTGGTACTTTGCCGTTTTCTTCACTTTTATGCTCCAAAAACGTCCAAAATGGCTTCTTTTCCAGAATTCACTCTCCAAACACCTAAAATCACAAAAGGAACGATTTAGGGCAATATTTGATCAAATAAATTCGGATTCGGGCTTAAATGACCCCCTAAAAACGGATCATTTTTCGCCTCATCACCTTTCTCTTAGATATTTCATCAAACATCTTTCATATGACCTACAAATCACAAACCTGTGTTAAACAACATAATAAGTGAATTAAAAGTATCAAAATCTAAATCAAGCATATTGGAAAAACTAAGTAACGTACCAATGTTATTAAAAAAGTTTTGAACAATAATCATAAAAAATCACATACCTGGTAAACAACACTTTGTGATGGGTCTCTAAACTCACTTCAATATATTGAGTAACAAAAGGATATCAAGGGTAACCTGCAAGAAAGCAAAGAAATTGTAACCATAGTAATTCTATGTGTAACATCAACGTTGTTAATCACAGAATTGAATCATTGATAAACATAAGACAGAAGATAAAACCAACGAAAACAATCAAACATACCTAAATATAATTGTAATATGGAACTGATAATTCAAAACATTAATATTATAATTAAATCACTTTGTATGAGTTTGGTTACAATCATGATTTAATTGTAATACTGGGTTTACATCATAAACATAAAATATGAGGAATGATTATAAACCAAATCTATTCAATACAATTAAAACTTACCGAAATTATTGGGTGGAATTCAAGATCATCCATGGTGATTTTGAAAGTGAAATCGAGCCGCAACATTTACACCTTAACAAACAAAATCAAAGCAGATGAATCGTAATTCAAACCGCGCGTCCTAACAACAACATTCAAATATCACAACTGTATATTCATCCACGAATTCAAAACACTACCATAACTTCTACTTTCTACTAAAAACAACCAAATCACACTTATCAAGGTAAGTAAAAAAAAAGCAACCAAATTGCTATACTATATGATTCAAATACAATCCCTAAATTGAATTTGAATATAAGCAATACTTACCGATTTTAAGGGTTGGACACCAGAAAACCCAGTATCATAGATCGACTTCTTGGGAATGCTATGAATGTTGTACAGGAATGTTGATGTAGCGTGTATAGGAAGATTGGGATGATTGAATTATAAAACGTGTTTTTGAATGATGCGATTGTAACAGGCATTATTATGTATTAATTCATTTACAAAAATATCTCACTTATCCGATCACATAAGTGAAACCGAAACATTAAAAGGTAATGTTGACTATGTATTTTCTGAGTTGAAAAAAGTTTGCTTAGTGATGTTGTACAATCTTCTCTATATATGGTAGGACACCTCAGAGTATTAATTGGGTTTTTAATGAGGCGTGCTTAGGAGGACTTGTACAAAACCTTTGTTTATTATATAGCGTGTGTGTGTATATATATATATATATATATATATATATATATATATATATATATATATAGTGAGACTTTCTTGCGAGAACCATTTTATCTGCGAGAACTGCGATAACCAACTTTGTACTACTAAAAATGCATGATGTATAGTATGTCAATGCAAGATGGCATTTTTGAAAATATTTATAACTTATTTTGAAAGAAAAATTAAATTAGGGGCAAATTAGGTATTTTCATTCTCCATAAAATTAGCAGCTCATACCCTATCAGTTACAACCTTTAACCCTCTCTCCCTCTTTCTAGTAGAGCGGCTGCCACCCTCCCTATCTATTCTCAAAAAACGAAAAAAGATAGAACATCAATAACTGCATATCTATATTTATTATCTAGAAACAAAAAGCCAAAAACATAATATGGCCTTCATTTCTCAATGTTATTGCCTTTCCTATTGATATTTCACAACATCCCCAATCTCTAACATGGCTAGAGAATTAAAGCATATATTTAATTGGAGTCAATTATTAATTCTTCTTAATTGTTGATTTTCATGTCATATTACGGTAAACTTTTTTCTTTCTTCCTTTTTTTATTTTTTTTTTATTTTTTTTTATTTTCCTTTTTTTTCAATCAATTTACGAGTGATTTTAATTTCAGTTTTGTTCCACTTGTTGAATATTAGTCAAATAACTTTTTCTAGTTTTCACATAAACGTGCATTATTTTTATAACCAGAAATATATTTTACTGTTGTGCGCACTTGTTTTAGCTTGAATCTTAATAAGTGTGGTGTTGTTTAAAAGTGCATATATATTATCACCCATTATAAATTTTTGATCTCGTTTATTCATTACTAGCTTATAGACCCGTTGACACCGGGTAATTTTTTAAAGAAATAGAGAAATGAGATGGTAAGAAAAGAAATAATGTAAATTTGTCCATTTAAAATATGAAACAAAGAATGAGACAATGTGTCCATTATAAGATAAGAAATTGCTTATGTTACAATTACACTAACAAACGTCCAAGCTTGGAGTCTCCAAAATTTATTGTGTTGAGTAGCAAAAGATGTGTGTGAGCGCCCATCGATTTACAACCATAGCATTGGCGAATCTAAAATAGATTGACTCGAACATAAAATGATGTGTGTTAGCGTCTATCGATTCAAAAATCAATTCTTGCGATGATGATAGACCTTCATGTATTTCTCTACATGTAGACTTTTTCCTATGTATATGATAAATTTTTAATCTTTTATTGGTTTAATTGGTGTGGAATTGTGAGATGACCAAATGACACAAATTTTAAATTATGTGATGTATTTAATTAGTATCTTGTGGAACATATATAGACCCGTGAAATTCACGGGTTTTTAAAGAAGTGATTCATTAAAAAGTTGAGTGTGTGAATAAAGTAATAAAGAACAACGAAAGTAAACAGATTCCATTATTTTTAGAAAGGAATAATAAGTAATAAGTCAATGATACGATAAACAATTTGGTATGTAACTATTAAAATAATAAACGTGTATGTATCGTGTTCTCCAACTTCAATAGTCTTGAAGCGCAAATATATGTAGTCAACTTCAAATACTTGAGTAACCAATGTTCCTCCCCGTGAACACCTAAAAAAAGAAAACAAAAGGAAAGGAAAAAACTAAAAAGAATTTGTTGATAAGACAAAAGAATTATTACATATAAGAGAAAATGCATTAAGTTGTTGACACTGAACTTTGATGTTTGTGTCTTTGACCTTAAAAGTAAGCATATCTGAGAACTCTTAAGTTTGGAGAATGCATATATCAGAACTATTTAACAATTTCAAACCTGAGAGCAGATGAATATATAGATTGCAAATGTAATGTTAAATGGATTACCAATATATGTACACACTGTGGTCCGGTTTTCCACATATAATTTGTTGAATATATAGCTAAGCTTTTAAGCTTTCCTATGTAAGTCTAACCCGTTGGAAACAAAATATACTCATACCGAAAATGGTAGAAGTTGTCACCATTATAGTTTACTGAAATACATTTCTGTGTAATTTTTATATAGGAGCATTTCATTAACAATACCGAGACAAATTATATAGGCGCTACAGGCACAAGAGACAGTTTTTTATTAATTACCAAATGTAGCAAAAAAATGTAATATAAACATGAAAAAGACAAATGATCACATAAAATGTAAGTTGTTTGATGTTCAATTACTTCCTAAACTACGTGAAATGAATGCATATATCCTTTCAAGATACCCGTGATTCATGCATGCGACTCCTTATTCATTAAGTATATGACTAATATAACTACTAATAACTGAGATACACATACCGGTGAATCGTACAACCTACAATTTACACCAGAGGAATACAGATTCACTTACCTTTGAAGGACTATATCTGTTGTTAATTTATCTTGTGGGTGGTGTGGATTCCAATAGCTATTGTGGTAATTGGCTTTGTTACATTTTTTCATTCGCTCAAGTAAAATATAAACGACTATGAAATACAGGTTGCCGATTTCAATCCATTTATGAGTAAATGGGTCAATTTGGATTATACTTGATCTTTAATTGGTATTAATAATAACTTTAGCTGAATCAACGGGTCAAATTGGTTAAAAGTCGCCCAAAAGTGTACACAAGTTACAATACACAAAAGACCTTAATCATTTTAGTCAAGAAAACTACATTATATGATTATGTCAGTTTTTGTACTCGTACTTTAGAATTTATCAAAAAAAAAAAAAAAAAAAAAAAAAAAAAAAAGAGCAAGCATGTTGACCGAATCCAACCGATACCAAAATATATGGCCACTTTGACCCTAAACCCTTTTCAACCATTACCCAACCAAGCTGACCCACCCATTTGTCACCAATATGAATAGTCAAAAAAATTCATAAACAGATACCAAGCTCTATTACCTGGATAGAAAATCGGTTACTGAGTTCCTTTTTGAGGGAGATATACATCGGATGTGGCTTGTTGTTGGTATCTTGTATTCCTTGGAATAAATTAGAAACATGTAATAGTTAGTGCATGAACCAAAGGCCGAAGATGGAACACCCTATATCTAAACTCATAAACTCATTCCTGTTTCATTCCACCCTATATCTAAACTCATACTGATAGTGATTCAAGACTCGAAACCAAAAGCACCCTATATTAAAGAAATTGAATTATTAAAATAAGAATACCCCTCAACGAATGTTTCCATAACCCAGGTGACCTCCATCTACAAAGTTAGTCAGAGGGTTCATTGACTTAAATTACACAACGTGCATAATGAACAACTGCTTGTACTTTTAAGCAGTAAATACAAATTATGGTTATTTGCCTCAAGGAGACAAACCAATCTCCATCAAGGGCTATGATTTTTCCTGCCTTTTTGGCTAGTTCACAGATATAAACACCATTACCACCTCCTAGTTCCAAGACAATTTTCCATTTATAGGATGTGAGTAGTCACAATACCTAACAAAAGAGTAGACATGATAATGATAAATGTATTCAAAACATAAGAGGGCGTCTGGACGTGCTATAAAAATGATTAGTTCGTCATCTTGACTTGAAATTACCATGATCAGTTTGATTAGATACAGTTACATCACCAACTATCTAAGCGTAATCTGAAACTACATATTTAGTCATTCCTTTAATTTGATAAAAGAGATTTTTTACTAACATTTCAAACGCAGCTTCATTTTTTTTACAAAAATATCCTCTTGGCACAAATTTTCTATTAATTCTTAAATTGTATAGGCCTATGGGGTAACACATGTGATTATATGATAATTGCAAGTAGCATAAACACATTAAGACAATGTCTTTTATAACCTGCTTTTGATGAAATCATTAACAACCACCTTTTACTTCTACGTAGTTTATCTCACCTTGATAGCTAAACTATTAGCATAATGATGAATGGACAATAACCACTATATATTTTGTCATTTGTTTGGTTTTCTACTTGGTACAACCTTGAAACTATGATTACATTATCACTTTTCCAATCGCAACTCTGAAAATTCGCACAAACATACTGTAATGTAAAGTCTCGAGTTTTAAAAGTGTTAGATGTTAAAAGTGTTTTCTGATTATCTTGAACGGGTCATAAGAATTTTTAGCTAAAAGCTAAAAAAAAAAAAAAGTCACATGTGTCGAATGGGTTGAAAGTTGGAAGTTTCCTAAACGCTATTTGTATTGCATGTGGCGCCCAAAATTGTTATATTCAAAAATTTAGATCAAGTTATTTGAATGAAACATTTTATTTGTTTTGACCCGCCCACTGGAATGGCCGGCTCTAATTTATCCTTTATTGAACGATCATTTTTGCATATAGAATTTAGAAATGCACCTGTAAAACGTGGTTCTTCCATCTGACACTTCATTTCTACATTCAGCTTCAATAGTCGGTCTCCAAAAAATTACCGCTCCCTGCATCAGGCTGCAAAATAGACAGGGATAGAATATAATTACTACTTTCTGCATTAGACTGCAATTCGAAAGTTAAAAGACTTGCACTGAAGATGAGCTCATGTTTTGTGTAGCCAAGACATCATGTTTACTACATGTACTAATAATACTTACCGTTAACTATTAACATGCATAAAGAACAGGCTGCAAATGTGTTAAGTTGCAGCGGGGGGTATTTGTTATCGATGCGTCTATGATTTTTGGGCTGTAATTCAGTAGCCTAATGGTAACTTAAATGATGCAAGCAGTTTTTAAACGCGAAAAAAAGACGAAAACGACCTTACTTTCAGTAATATTGTGCACAGAGTTGATGTTTAAATGACAGGTCATTGTCAACGCAACACTATCGACATAAGCTATTGCTCGTCATATGGATTCCGGTGGTCGAATCGTGTGTAACATCATAATTATGAACCACCCCACGAGCAAAATCAAACACCTTTACTCCATCGCGTGCTGCTGCAATGGCATAATAAATATTTTAACCAATACCCGATGCATTAATACAAAAAGATGTGGAAATTGACTATGCAGTAGTTTGTCGCTAACTAAAGGTATACATTAGCTTGCCTGTAATTGACGATTTTCCATGATTACTCTGCACAGTTAAACTTGATACACATTTTTCAACGACTTATCCGCTGTAATAATTCACATTTTCAGGTTAACTTTTATTCCCGAAAATTTCACTATTCATTTTTACTATTCATTTTCCCGAAATTTGATTTTTGTTTCATGGCCTCGAGTGATAAATCATTTCCATGGCAAATTAAAAGTTTGACACTCATCAGATCATTTTCGCGAAAGTTATTAAGGAATTACACGTTTTAGGGTAAAACGTCATTCAAAAATTCTACGCACAACGAAACTCGACCGCGTTAATTTTCCCCGTATCAGAAAAATGTTTGATACACTCATGATTTATTTGAGAATAAATCATGACTGAGAAAAACATGACCAAATAAACCTTGGCCGTGAAAAACAGAAATTTTCATTTTTAAGCGTTTTTACTCAGCCGTAACCTTAGCCTATACCTGCACCGCGTTTCTAAGACAATTTGAGTTTTCACATTTTTGGAATAAGTCAACATATTTTTCCCTCCTCCTTTGACCAAAAATCATTCCTTGATTTTATAAATCATTCCTTGATTTTTAGGCTTACGGTTTTAAGTTTAAAGACATTAAATACCAACCGACACTAGACTGAGCCCAGCCTAGACATTATAGGTCATTTTAAGTCATTATTATCCTATTAGAAAAGTTACATTTTACTTTTCTCAATTTTACGCAACTTTCGTACGTTTTACGTATTACGCGTTTTAGACCCGTGTTTCCAGTTTTAGCAGGGTTTGAGCACCCCAATAGAACCTACCACTCATTTTATATTTTATTATGGAGTATATTGATAATTTCTAGCATATTTATAAGTTTCATATTTTTAGGATACCCGGTTTTACGTTTCGTGACTTAACAACTTACGGTTAGCAATTTACGGGTCCAAAACTAGCTCCATAAGTAGGATAATATCACCAACTAACCAAGTCATCATCCTATCCTTTTTCAAACCGCCATAGGGGGGGGATTCATCACTTGTGTGGCTTGATCTTGACCATTGATCCATTAGATCATAACATGTGTAAACTTGGTCACCAAGTTTAGGAAAGTATCCTAAGTCTTGCACCTCCTTAAGGCACCTTCCAAGGCACCTTCCTAACCTCCTCTTCATAGTATAAATACAAGCTTAATCCATTCCTTTCTCTTCATTCCAAACGCCACACTTAAATCACAAAACCTTGATCCTTTGATTTCCAATTTATAAGTTACATACCAAAGTTGAAGACATAGTTAGTCTCTACATGAATCAAGAGTTTGTTTGGTGATTCCATGGTTGAATTAGGAGCTACACAAGGTGTTAGGGGCTGAGGTTAAAGGGTTTTCACAAGGGTTAGATCAATGGTTAGCAAGGGTTGTGGTGATTGGTTGAAAGCTTAGGTTTAGTGTCCTAGTTCCATACTTGATTCCCTTTCTTAAGTGAAAGCCAAAAGTTGTAAGCAAAACCCTAACATACTTCTTGTTAAATATCATATTCATGTTATTTACATATCATTCATGCTATATTTTGTCTTGTGATCATGTCCATGATGTATAAAAATGGGTAAAACAAGTTATTATAAATGATTGTTAAGTTAAGTTATTTAAACAAGTAAACTAGTGACTTTCTTGGTAAAATCTGATCAAAATGGTAAAATTATGATATTAGACCATTACATACTGTAGTAGAGGACCTAACAAGGAAACCATAGCAATTTGAACCACCTAAAACGAGTATACGAGTCAAAAGTTATGACCATTTGAAGTTACCAAAACTTTGCGGCAAAACTGCCAAAATAGTTTCTGTGATAGAACATAAAACCCGCAAAAAGAGGCCTTTCTGGTCCGTTTCATGAAAAAGTTAAAACACGAAAGTTGTCCAGAATCACGTTTTCTTCAAAAACTCAGGGGCACATCTCCAGAAAACCAATAACGAATGAGATTTTTCTCAGTTTATTAACAGCTATTTTACACACATATATATATGACTATATAATGGTTATGGTTTATAAAGACCAAAGAGGTCTTATGACCTAGAATCAAGACCACAACCATGGCTAGAGCCAAGGTTGAGTCTCAAGACCATGGAACAATGACCAAAGGTCATGTAAAGGCCATGACTAAATGACCATATAAACTTACTAAGACGAAAACATGAGCCAAAGAGTTGGCGATAACTTGAACATACAATTTGGATCTACTTCATCTAAAGAACCATGAGATATTACAAGTATTTGTCATACAAGTTATAAGAAACTTACCCTAATAACAATCTTCATGTAAAAATAAACTTTCCTAAGTTTATTCAAATATTGGACATGTAACTTTTCGGATCAAAACTTGTATATATATATATATATATATATATATATATATATATATATATATATATATATATATATTTTATCAACTACTACAATAGTAGGGAGCCTCATGTGAGGAGTTCATTATGTAAGCCGTCGAGATGAGTTGTGGATTTACGAATTAAAGTGTCCTGGCTCCTCGAACGTTTACTAACATGACTTCTGAATTATGTCGACCCGAACGGTAGTAAACGATATATAAACTATACATGTTTCATGAATCATTTCTTTTCAAAGACTTACACTATACATCGTACCACATCATGGACTAAATGCAAGACATATATATAGGCAATTCTTCATATTCTTAGACATTATTCCAAACCTAAGTTGCAACAATTATTCTAGGTTGCTCGTAGAAGTTCTTACGGCATATCCATCATTCTCATTATACATCATCCAACTCAAGGTGAGTTCATAGCCCCACTTTCCGTTACTTAATCGTTTTACAAACCCTTGGGGGGAATACATGCTATTATTTTTCTACTCGAACACAATGCTTTCTACTGTATGCTATCCGACTATGTTTTATTATCACTAAGTAACATCCTTGCTAAACCAAGATCCCTTATTATGAACCATTTAATCACTAGTAATATTGAGCGCGAATATTGTGAATAGGCTTATTGGGATTGACGAATCCCATTTGTGTTGAACAACTACGAGTTCAAACAAATGCACTAATATTTGAGACATAGGTATGACGGCAAAGTACCTACCGGGATAACTCCGCCGATTGATATTGGTACCCGTTAACGTTTTGGTGTCATAAGCTTAGTGAATTAATAACCGTTCCGGGCGTATAACAACGTAGCCCATCTTTGTTTTCCAACCATTGGTGTGAGCCTATAACTCACACTACCAACATATTGTGTTCAAACATTAAACAAACTCTATGAATATCACTCAACCTTTGTGTTGACCTCTCAAGCATGTATTTCAGGTTCATGCTGATCAAGGATGGCACGAATACTCAAGAGGGCTATAAATTTTATTATCATTCAAAAACTCATTTAATGTAAATTGTAAACATGAAACCATCTGGGACCTCATTTTGTAATCTCTGATATTTATACAATTTGAATGATAAATCTTTTAAAACGACTCAATTAGAGTTCATTTTCTATCATTGTGACTATTGTGCCGTCGAGTAACACCTAGTTTGAATTCCGCTGCATCATGAATTGGGGGTGTTACATCCGCACCAGCTGAAAAACAAAAAAAGTTACAGATTCCGTTGACATAAATTTTTTGTTGTAGAACATAAATGACAAATAGTAAATGCAAGAAAAAAAATAGTTGTTGTAACATTGTAGACAGGGCTGTTGGTCAAATGGAGTTGCCATTACCGGCTTAGCCTTTAATGATAATGCTAAGCCGATAATGGCAACTCATTTGATAAGCTAACAAAATCCATTTTCTCTAGTATCAATAAAAGATTTAATAATCAACAAACCGTGCCACTTAAAATGACTTTTAAGGATAAAAATGGAGTTCCTCATTACTGACGAAACAAACTCATTCCTTGTTTGACCATTTGAATATAGTTACAACCTATTGTAATCTAAGGTTACAAACTATTGTAATCTACATCCCAAATGCTTACAGTATGACAAAAACGAATTACCTTTCTCTTAGATATTTCATTGAACATCTTTCATATGACCTACAAATCACAAACCTGTGTTAAACAACATAATAAGTGAATTAAAAGTATCAAAATCTAAATCAAGCATATTGGAAAAACTAAGTAACGTACCAATGTTATTAAAAAAGTTTCGAACAATAATCATAAAAAATCACATACCTGGTAAACAACACTTTGTGATGGGTCTCTAAACTCACTTCAATATATTGATTCACAAAAGGGTATCAAGGGTAACCTGCAAGAAAGCAAAGAAATTATAACCATAGTAATTCTATGTGTAACATCAACGTTGTTAATCACAGAATTGAATCATTGATAAATATAAGACAGAAGATAAAACCAAAGAAAACAATCAAACATACCTAAATATAATTGTAATATAGAACTGATAATTCAAAACATTAATATTATAATTAAATCACTTTGTATGAGTTTGGTTACAATCATGATTTAATTGTAATACTGGGTTTACATCATAAACATAAAATATGAGGAATAATTATAAACCAAATCTATTCAATACAATTAAAACTTACCGAAATTATTGGGTGGAATTCAAGATCATCCATGGTGATTTTGAAAGTGAATCAAGCCGCAACATTTACACCTTAACAAACAAAATCAAAGCAGATGAATCGTAATTCAAACCTTCAAATATCACAACTGTATATTCATCCACGAATTCAAAACACTACCATAACTTCTACTTTCTACTTAAAACAACCAAGTCATACTTATCAAGGTAAGTAAAAAAAAAACAACCAAATTGCTATACTATATGATTCAAATACAATCCCTAAATTGAATTTGAATATAAGCAATACTTACCGATTTTAAGGGTTGGACACCAGAAAACCCAGTATCATAGATCGACTTCTTGGGAATGCTATGAATGTTGTACAGGAATGTTGATGTAGCATGTATAGGAAGATTGGGATGATTGAATTATAAAACGTGTTTTTGAATGATGCGATTGTAACAGGCATTATTATGTATTAATTCATTTACAAAAATATCTCACTTATCCGATCACATAAGTGAAACCGAAACATTAAAAGGTAATGCTGACTATGTATTTTTTGAGTTGAAAAAAGTATGCTTAGTGATGTTGTACAATCTTCTCTATATATGGTAGGACACCTGAGAGTATTAATTGGGTTTTTAATGAGGCGTGCTTAGGAGGACTTGTACAAAACCTTTGTTTATTATATAGTATAAATTCGGGGATATTTGACACGATTTGTCACTCATTTAAGGTTTGTTCTTTTTGTTCATATTGAATCCGCCTTATTTTTTGTTTTTATTAAAGTTGATTTTGATTTATATTTTTTTGTTACGAGTGTCAATTTATCTAATTCGAAAACAAATTTAAATGAAAAATTCTATAAAAGACGAGTCACTGTTATTTTATGAAAATTGAAATCATAACACATTTGTCACTTTTTTTTTCTTTTTCTTTTTTTTAGATACAAAATAGGTAGAATACTGTTTTGGATAAAAAAACATATATGTTTTGTGTTTACATTATAAAACATATATGTTTTGGAACGATACATTTATGTTTATGTATAAAACATATATGTTTTCGGATTATAAAACATATATGTTTTGTGTTTACGATTAAAAAACATGTTTACATTATTAGTTTATATCATATGCGTTATGCTAGTTGTTGTGATTAATTTTTGTTTCTTATTTGTTTGTGGTTTAATTGTTCGTGCATGCTTATTTCAGATTGATTGATGAAGATGATGATATCATTTAATACCGGGAAGTGGTTAAACACGATTATACATGAAGACAATTTGCGACTTTTGGAGATATATGATTATTGCATGTGTTTTTGTATTTGTAATCAAGTGAAATGTAACATTTAAGTATATTAATCTTGTTTTTCTTTTTATAATGATTAATGTTCTTTAATTTGTGTTTATAAAAATATTGATAGGTTGATAAATAAAAAGTGTTAGCTAAAAAAAACATGTATGCACCTTGACTATTTGGAAAAAAAAAACATGTATGCACTTTGATTAATTGAAAACATGTATGCACCTTGACTATTTGGAAAAAAAAAAAACATGTATGCACTTTGATTAATTGAAAACATGTATGCAGTTTGACTATTTGGAGGAAAAAAACATGTACGCACCTTTGCCTATTTGAAAAGAAAAAAAAAATGCACCTTGAGATTTCAAAAAAAAAAAAAAATAATGATTAGGTAAAAAAAAAAAAAAAAACATGTATTTTAAGATTTATAAAAAACGAGAATTATAAAAAGAATAAAAAAATTTGAAAATGTCTTTTACTATTATACCCTTTTGAATTAAATAAAAATAACAAAATACTATGGAACATTAAATGATGTACATTATGTATTATTAGTTGTAAAAAAGTGGTTCTCGCAGTTCTTGCAGATAAGGTGGTTCTCGTAAGAAAGTGACCCTATATATATATATATATATATATATATTACTTTTTGTTTTATTACAAGATTGGGACCTTTTACGTTATTTATTTTGCTGATTTTTGATATGGAGTGAAGTTATGTTGCAGTACTTTAATATGAAAAATAATTTACAACTTTTAGTAATTATATTATATTGAATTAATTTATTATGGAGGAAGAGTAAATGAAACGTGTTTCAATTGTGTTACTTAAATTTCAATTAATGTTTCGGTTTTTATATTGACTTAAAACAAAAGGTTAACTATAGTTTGGAAGAAAACTTTTTGTGCGGTTGTGTCTGGCGCGGGGCTTATAGGAGCTTGAGCTTTTAAAATAAGCTTCGTTTGTCATACAAGCTTATGGAAGCTTTAATAAGTCATAGGCCTTCATGCCTTTCTTAAAAAAAATAATAATAATAAAAAAGAAAGAAAAGAAAAGGCTTCATAAGCCTAAGCCACTTGAAATGGGATTATGGAGGCTTATAAGTTTTAGTCAAAATATTTAAATACCATTCAAAATATAGTGGACTGTCATGTAAAAGCTGAAAATATAAATGAATGTAATTTGATATATCTTTATAAAAATATAAGCTCCAACTTCAATCTTATAATATAAGCCCTAGCTCCGTATGTTTGGTGAAATGAGTTAGGGCTGGAGCTTAGGCTAGGACTGGGGCTGAGGCTTATATAGAAATTGAAATTTGTATTTTCATAAACTTGTTTGGCAAATTAGCTTAGGCTTGAGCTTATTATTGTTAAATTTATAAAAATGGCATAATTAAATAAACTTATAGTATATGTTTGATATTTTTGTGGGTAAATAAGTAATTAATAATTTAAAAGCACCGGTCTACAACTTTCAGCCCCTTCTATTAGGTTAGGGTTTATAGTTTTAAAAAGCCTCCATATGCCTCGACGCCAAACAAGACTTATTATACAAGCCGACTTATTTCAAAAGTTTAAGACCCCGTAAGCACAAATAAGCCCACTCCCAAACACACCCAATTTACCTATAATATGTTTTTGGAACAAGCTTATTGATTTGTATTGCTTAAACTTAATATTTTAATATATTTAATGGAAGGAATTATATTTAATATACAATTTTATAACTCTCATAAGTCATAATTATTTAACTCATTTTCAATATCCAAAGACGGAACCAGAGCTAAATATGGTCGGGTGCACACAGAAATTGAACACTAAAGGTATCAACTATAGTGGTTTATAAAAGAGTTTATGAAAAGGTGAAGAGGTACATAATATTGTTAACCATAGTAGACATCAAATTCATACTTATATGGTATGAAGAGGTCCAATATTTTAGACATTTTTATAATTTAATGCATTGAGTTATATTATATATTTATAAAACTTTAACAAGTTTATCTATAGTGGAAATAGGTTTATAAATTTAAAAGGTTTATGTGTTTGTGCTGTAGCATAATTATAAATATTTGTAATGTTTATCATAGTGGATGCTTTAATACTAGAAACATATGTCGACGGACTGGGCGCATTTAAGATGATTTTAGGAAAAATTGTTTTTTTTTTTTTTTTTTCTTTTTTTTTCCCAAAAATTAACACTACATTGAAAAAATCTATGTGGTGCCCCGGCACCCGTGGGAACCCCTGGCTCCGTCCCTGTAAAATACGATACTTTAAGCTTAGCGTTTGTAGAATATATATAATGTATAATAATTGAGTTTTATTAAACATTGCCTAGCAAACCAATAATTATGATAAATATAAAAGTCAATTTATAGTTTATTTATTGTGCATTTAATATATAATTATTGTATATATAGAAAAATATATTATTTAAAGTAATTTGTATATTCATTTATTGTGTGTTAAATAAATAATTATTTTAAATAATAGAAATAATAGGTTAATTTTAACCATTGCCAAGTAGACAATGTTTAACAAAAACACATAAAAATTTATGTTACTTATTGTTTCTATTAGTTTTGTTATAAAATATGGTAAATGTTGCGTAATAAGTTGTATTATTGATACACTATATATATATGGTAAATGTTGCGTAATAATAAGTTGTATTATTGATAAACTATATATATGGTATAGTAGATTTGCGTAATAAGTTGTATTATTGATAAATTTTATATATGGTAGACTTGCGTAATAAGTTGTATTATTGATAAACTACATATATGGTAGATTTGCGTAATAAGTTGTATTATTGATAACCTATATAGATGGTAAATTTGAGTGTATGTAGATACCGCCGTTTTTAGTATTACAACTGATGCTTACCCATTGACAACTTACCATATATTCAAAATTCAGTATCGTATCTTAGTTGGAATAAAAAAGATAAGTATCCTAATTTAAAATTCATCCATACTTAAAATAATTCCATATTAGACACCAACACACCAAATTTTCTCTATAAATACATCTCAATATCCATTGCCTGTCATTCCTTAACCCGTCTTCTATAATTTTTTTCTCGATCGATAAAGCTTTAAGTTCTTACTGGTAAACTTTATCGAACTCTTTTTATTTTAATTTAATGCATGCATGGGTTATGTCTTTAGTATTATACGTTGGTTTAACATTGTATTAAAAACATGTTATGATGTTTTTGGCAGATTTTAAGACATGGGTCGAGTTAAGATAAGAATGGAACGGATCAACGACAAGAAGATACGTAATATCACGTTCACAAGAAGAAAAGACTGTGTCTTAAAGAAAGCTCGAGAGCTCGGTACTCTTTGTGGTGTTGATGTGTCCGTGATCATGTTTTCTGAGCATCAACAAAACGCTGAGATCTTCCCACAAGATCCTCTTTATCTCAACGATATGATAAAGAATTACAAAAGCTATGGCGGGAGGATCAAGTCGTATGGTTTATGGGATTTTTGTAAGGATAGGAAGAAGAAGATCGAAGAAGAACTTAAAAAGGCGAAGAAAGAGAACTTGGAAGCCAAGTACCCGAGCTGGTTTGATTCCTTGGATAAGTCCTCACTTAGTGAATTAAATGACCTCTCTTCTACGTTAGGAGCGAAAATTAAGGAAGTTAGAACAAAGATTGATTTGCTAAAGTTAACAAAAACTTCCAAGATTCCGAATCTTGATACTCAACTTTCTTTGATGATACCACAATCTAACCCTAATCCGATAACAACGATGACCCCGATTGATCACAACAACAACAACAATGACGACGACAACAACAACAACAGTTTTGGGTCTGATGATCATGTGGAGTCTCGTAGATCATCAAATACTAATGTTGATAACGGATATCATCCGGTAATGCTTATGGGTCAGGTCTTATGTAGCTATGATCCTGATAAAAGATTCATGCAATCATCAGACTCTAAATCATTGACGACAACTAGTGAAGATGATGACGGTTCCTATGATGGTGTGAATTCGGGTCTTCAACCAGAGGTGCAGGAGCAGTTGGAGCAGCCACAATGCCAGGACTTGCTGTCTTGTTTTCGTAACTAGCTAGTTTAAGTGATACGGAGTATTCCGTAGTAAATGATTTTGCAAAAGAATATGACTGATTATTGTGACATTTGTTTATAAACGAGGACTTTAGCCCCGTGTGTTGCAGCAGGATCTAAGAAAAAGTTAGCACAAACTTGGGCTAGCATGTAAGATAGCACAGTTCACAGTTTATGTGTCCTGTAATTTCTTTTTGAAATTAAAGGCTAGACAGTGTTAGAAACAAAGACTCAAAACACCCAAAACCAAGAAGCCAAATACCCTAGTTAGAGTTCCAGGAATAATATTTATGATAAAATCAGTTATACAGTTCATATACTTGCTAATACTAAAACTATAAATATAATATATCTCTATGCTATATGTACTTGGAGCATGTGATATTTAGCTTACACCATGATCCGAAATAGCTTTAGATGTCTTTATACTGTTGAATGCAGCAAAAGGTTTCTTTACGTTGCAAACGAGTGCACTAAAACTTTCCTCAATAGCTTTCCTTGTGTTGTGCTAGTGCCAATATATCTGCAATTACAAAATAGTTTGCTAAATCATATATCTTATTTAATCAAAAGTGAACCAAGTTGTGTGGAATGTCTTACCTCTAAGAACTGAATCATTTGCAACTCCTTTGTATGATTTTATTCCTTCACTTACATATCTGTACAAAGTATTCATTTTGGGCAAGTCGTCTGATTTCCGCTGCAGTTTTCATATTTTTCGACTTGATCCGTCCATTCGTTCTGCCATTAAATAAATTAAATATGTCATTAAATGGTAGCTTTATATTTTGTTTGGGTCGTTATGTAACCAAGAGAACTCCAGAAATGGACTGTCATAGATTATGCTTTTGACAAAAAAAAAAAATATATATATATATATATATATATATATATATATATATATATATATATATATATATATATAGTAAAGATCAAATAAGAAGAATAATAAAAATAGGAAGGATAGGAAGTAACTACAACCACACATTCTAGATGCACCTACAAAAATGGATGCATCTTCATTCAAATTTTCCCCCCACATTAAAATGTGTGGCTAGAATTACTTCTTACCATTCTTATTTTAATTATTCTTCTTATTGGGATCCCTTCCCTATATATATATATATATATATATATATATATATATATATATATATATATATATATATATATATATATAATGTTAATGACTAGAAAGTTGAAAGTAAATAAACCGTTAGGAAAAAAACTTTGTTAGGATTAGGGATACATAATCATGGGGCAAATGACCAAGAAGATCAGCAATCAGCAAACCAAAAGAACCAGCAGCAGCAGAAGCACAAGATCAGAAGCAAAAGGGAGCACAAAACTACTGGTATTTTATTAGCAAAATTTATGAAGTACAAAGTCTAGTACAAGTTACATATATGCTATTGGTTATATATCTAAATAACCGACATTCAAGAAACACCGACATACAAAATCAACCGACATACAAATTCTAGATACTACTAAAATGACTAAAATACCCTTAGTACTAATATTACCAAAATACCCTTAGGAGTTTAAGTCAAAATATCTAACAATCTCCACATTGAGTTCAACTCCTAAGTGATGCCAAAGTTTCAATCAAATTCAAAACTTCCAAATGCTAGAGGTGCTAGCCAAATTCATAACAAACGATCGAATCCGAAAACGATCCAAAAACAAATGCCGATGTCTTCGAAACGAACTATCAAATGTTAACCGACAAATCAAACTCGGTTAACCAAACAAAGCGAATCGGCTCGAACGATCTTCAACAAACACAATCAAATTCGGGCAACCAATTTCAAAAGCCCGACAAACGAAGATCCGAATTTCCAAAATGACAAATTCCAAACGATCGATCAAACTTCAAATGACTTGAACCAAGTCTTCAAATACCAAATCGATCTTCAAATGCTAATACCAAATTCAAATTCTAACGACCCACTTATTTATAAGTATTACGGTCCAACTTCAAACTTATTATCCGAATATCAAACAAATTCAAGTTAATGAATAACTTGACGAACGAGCTCTAATAATTCAAACGCTCCAACTATGATATGGATAATAATACCAATGACCCACTTATCGAATAAGAATTACAGTCTAAATACGAACAAATTCCATAGCAAATACCAAAGCCAAACAAATATTGGCCGAGCCTTCAAACCTACGATATCCAGTTTCCAAAACAATTCCTACCAATTCCATTAAGGCGACATCAAATAGCTCCACCATAACTGATTATTCCAAATCTCAAAACAAAAAACAACGAGCAAACCCGAAATCTAAAATTTAGTTGCCAACTACCAAACGAAAAAACCAAAGAACTAACAAATATTGGCACAATTCCAAAATCCATTTTCTGATTCAAAGCCCTCTTAGCCAAAACCCCAAATTCTAACCCAATAACTAATGGATCCACAAAGAAGCAAACAGAGATTAACAATCCCTAGACAAATTGATCGATTCAACAAGTTCTAAGTATCCCTAATCCCAATCACAAACACCTTCAATCTATTAAACAAGCAAGCAACAATTGATTGAAGATTAACAAGACAACAAACCTGATACTTCCGACGAATCGAATCAGCAGCCACCAAACACAAAACGAATTCAATTGATGTCAAGAAATTGATTCTTGAAATCAACCAGAGGCTAAAGTCGATTCCCAAACCACGAATTGATATTTGATCAGGTAAACCAAAACAAATCCACAACCTCAAACAATTGCAACTTGCTTCAAATCGATCGAACCCGCTCTTGATACCAATTTGTTAGGATTAGGGATACATAATCATGGGGCAAATGACCAAGAAGATCAGCAATCAGCAAACCAAAAGAACCAGCAGCAGCAGAAGCACAAGATCAGAAGCAAAAGGGAGCACAAAACTACTGGTATTTTATTAGCAAAATTTATGAAGTACAAAGTCTAGTACAAGTTACATATATGCTATTGGTTATATATCTAAATAACCGACATTCAAGAAACACCGACATACAAAATCAACCGACATACAAATTCTAGATACTACTAAAATGACTAAAATACCCTTAGTACTAATATTACCAAAATACCCTTAGGAGTTTAAGTCAAAATATCTAACAAACTTCTTATACCGTAATGTTTCTTTGAATTGCATCAATATAATTCTCGATATTAGAACCATAGAACCTATCTTCTGCAGACTCAATTATGGTATTATCCCACACCAATATATTTTCCCATGAACACATTCAGTTTCTTAGAAATATATATGTCACTTTTCGCTAAAAAGAAATAAAGATATCAGTAAAAAGTGGAGGCTCAGATCTGTAAGAATGTATCAGAATAAAGAGAAAAAAACTGTCCTGGCAGCATTAATATAAATGGCCCTCCAAGATACGGTTATTCTCAAACTTTGTTCGATTTCACTTGGACTACAGATATATAACAGATTTATCATCACTACCTCTAATAACCTTGTTCTTTTGTTTGTGATTGGTTATTGCTGTTAAGTGAAGAAAAACAGCAACCAAACGCCCCGGTTTGACAGCAAAAACACCCTTAAATATACAGATGAACAAGGCTGCTTTAACTTTAGACTCACTGAACCATATCCCCTGAATGTGAGGAACGGGTTGTTCGGTACTGACTTTAGAGCTACATCAGGGGCTGTTTGGTACTGAATAAAGTGCTGCATCAAGGCTGTTGGGTATAAGTTTGAGTTGTGCATCTTTGTTTCAAGGATATACTTGGTCTGGAACACTTGAATTTCTAAAACTGGCACCCAGCAAAGAGCATTATTATAAAATTACTACCTCATCAATTCCATATTTTCGGCAGAAGAAGCGATTATAAAGTCAAATCCCGATCCATCCGGTGCAGTTTTCTTTCATCAATATATGCTGATGAAATACGATATAAGACTTGCTACAAAGAAGGACAAATATGTATTTACCTCTAAAAAGGAGCATGCTCGAACAATATGTTTGTGGCAAAAGAGTGCAGTAAGTCCCCGGTTAATGCATCCCACAATTTCCTGTAAACTAAAAAAGGGTTCTATTAGCCATAGGAAAAAGTAAGCTCTAACCATTTTAAAACTATACCAAAACTCCATTTTGCTTTAGAGGACCATCGAAACCATTCGAAGCAAATATTCCAGTGAAAAAACAGTAGACATCATGCAACAACCATCTTTAAAAGGACCAAACTTGACATGGCAAGATGGGCTGTATAGGTAACAGGTTAATACTGCAAGTGAACGAAGACGGAAAATTTGTGTTACAATAATACTCATATTCTAATTTATAGTTATATAAGACGATAAAACGAAAATTGTATGCATTTAGGCTGCCTACGACCCACTTGACTACTTTTTATAGGACACAATCCGAACCAACTCATTCATAAGCGAAAGATTAAAAGTTAAAACTGGCCACATTCACTAAAAATTAACTGGTGCAAATTGAACAGATGGTAATCAAGCAAAAATAATGAAAACAACGTTTACATACGCAGAGAAATCAGCAGCTGATGCGGATGCAACACGCAAGGCATTACTATCAAGACAATAACTCCCCACTGCACCTTTATGTCCCTCAAAGGTTCCAATCCAATCCCCGGTCTCTTCAGCATAGGAGCAAAATCTGAAAAGAAAATCTATTGTTGTTTAATATATAGATAGATTTAAGAGTTAGTAATCATAAAAGTTAAAAAGGCACATTAAGGGCTTAACTACTATACATCTACACCAACATCAAATTAAACTGTTATCTAACAAATTCTACTATTCCACTTCATAAGCATCAATCACAGCCAATATTAACACAAATCATACCATCAAAATCGTCTCGATTCAGCTAATAGTCACATTCCATACTAAAAACAACTACTTTTTTTTCAAATTAATTTATTATCCTAACAAATGATACCAACCCCCTTCATAACACAAATCATACCAGTTTAAATCCAGCTAATAATTATATCACAAAACTAAAAAAGCAATTTTTTTTTTTTTTTAATAAAATCTAATATTAATCACGATCAGTCGATTACGGCTCCATTTGTTTACGTTTTATTTTCCAGCTATGTATTTTAATCAATATCATTTATCATAAACAAATTTTTTTAGTTTGCTTATTTTTTGTCTAAAACCAAATGATTGTTAGATATAATTTATCTCAAAGTAAATGACCAATGATTGTTATCACTATGCATTGCGTTTCATTTTTCAGTTCCATTTATGCGTTGCGTTTCATATATCTCAAAGTAAACCAATGATTGTGGTACCTTACATTTTTTCAGTTATTAATTGTTATCACTATGCATTGCGTTTTCGATTAATTGTTACTTAGTCATAAGCGTGATTGATTTTATGATAAAAAATGTGATTGTTACTACATATACTTTTAAGCATGTACAAGTGTATCTGTAATGGTGTGCGGGTATGGATGATTTTGTGATTATGTGTGAGGTATAAACCAACCACGTTTCTCATCTTGTGCAAAAATTAATTAATTAATCTACATACTTTTGAGGGTATATTGGTAATTTGGGTATCTTCCTATCCTTTCTTCTCACTTAAAAAATAAACTCAAGAACACACAAATAAATAACCACTTTCTTCATTATTTCATCCCTTACTCTTCCCTTCCCTTCTCATCCCCTTCCATTCTTTAAAACTTTAGGCTTGAGAACAGAGTGTTGGTGTCATTCAGATATAGAAATAAACTTCCATTTGACGTCACGGAATCACATTATTCACTATTTAAATTGTAAGCTAATCCTGATCCCGAGTTTAGTTAGTACTCAAATCATTCAACGTCATCAACTAACAGTCCTAGCTGCGTAGTTTGTCCTTCTCCTGGTAAGTTAGTGTTGAAAGAAGATACATTGTATCTGATATGTGATATGAGGGAATCTTGCAAGTGGATTCAAGTGGGCATACAACTTGCATATTGCAATGGTCATGGATGATGTAAGTTGATGAATTTTGATGCCTATAAAAGGCATGGTACTTGGCTCATTTGAGAGCATCCCATCTCAAGCAAAACACACAGAAGTGTTATTTGCATCTCTTTCTTTGTATCTCTAGTATTGTGAGCTTATTAGAGAGTTTGTGTGGTATCTCCTATTTACAAGAGATTAATATTTGTAATCCTTGTAATTAGAGAGAATGTGTAACTCCTAGTTTTCATCATAGTGAAACGTATCTTTCATTGCCCGTGGTTTTTACCCTATTGGGGTTTTCCACGTTATATCCGTGTGTCATCTTTTATTACATTTCATATTTTAGTAGTGGGTTTGCTTCAGTCCGGTGTCACTTTTCTCAACAAGTGGTATCAAGAGCTAAGGTTGGGTGTGTGTATAATTATTTATCGTATGCTCTGTGGTTGTCATTTTTAAGTGGATCCTCCACATCAAAAGATAAATAAGATTATACTCACTCAAAAGGTGTTCGGTACTATTATTAACAAATAATAGTTTTGTCAAAAAGTAGATTGTGATTGTAGCAATGGCGGCAAAATTTGAAATCGAAAAATTCAATGGGAATAATTTCTTGTTGTGGAAATTAAAGATGAAGGCTATCCTTAGAAAGGATAAATGTTTAGCGGCCATTGACGAAAGGCCAGCTGAGGTCACGGATGACAGTAAATGGGACGAGATGGATGGAAATGCTATTGCAAATCTTCATCTGGGATTAGCAGATGGAGTTTTGTCAAGCATAGAGGAGAAGAAAAGTGCAAAGGAGATTTGAGATCATCTTGCTCGATTGTATGAGGCAAGATCGCTCCACAATAAAATATTTCTCAAGAGGAAACTTTATGCTCTTCGCATGACGGAATCTACTTCAGTGACTGAGCACGTTAATAACCTGAATACTCTATTTTCTCAGCTCACGTCTCTGAGTTGTAAAATAGAGCCACATGAACGTGCTGAAATTCTACTTCAAAGTTTACCTGACTCATATGACCAACTCATAATCAACCTAACCAGTAATGTTCTTTTGGACTATCTAGTCTTTGATGATGTTGCAGCCGCTATTCTGGAAGAAGAAAATAGGCGTAACAATAGGGAGGACAGACAGGCCAGTTCAAGACAGGTGGCGGCGTTGGTGGTAACGAGAGGGAGGTCAATGGAACCTGGCTCCAGTGGGAGTCACAATCATGGTAAATCTAAAACAGGAAAGAAGAAGAATTTTAAATGCTTCAACTGTGGCAAGCAGGGTCACATGAAGAAAGATTGTAGGAGTTTAAGAAACTCTAATCCTCAAGGAAATGTTGCCAGCACTTCAGAAGATGGTAATGCTCTGTGTTGTGAAGCAGCGGTTGCAAATGAAGGCAGGACGAGATTTGCAGATGTATGGCTGTTCGATACAGGAGCAACTTTTCATATGACCGCAAGAAGAGAATGGTTTCATCAATATAAACCTATCTCTGGAGGAGGATCTGTGTACAGTTGCAATGATGAAAAACTAAAGATCATTGGAACTGGAAGTGTCATGGTGAAGGTGCATGATGGTACAGTTCGTACTATTCGGGATGTGCCACACGTGGAGGGCCTGAAAAAGAATCTTTTGTCTCTAGGACAATTTGATAATCTTGGTTGTAAGGTTGAAATACAAAACATGATTTTGAAAATTATAAAAGGCGCGCTTGTACTTATGAAAGGTGAAATGGTGGCTGCGAACTTATACCAACTGAAGGCAGAGACAGTGGAGGAGGCGGAAGCATCTGTTGCTTCACATAGTCCAAGTCATAGAGTTGCAGTAACATGGCATCAGAAGCTTGGACATATGTCAGAACAAGGAATGAAGATTCTTGTTGAAAGGAAGTTAATTCCTGGCCTCACAAAGGTTTCTTTACCTTTCTGTGAGCATTGTGTTATAAGCAAGCAGCATCGCCTAAAATTCAAGACATCAAATTCTAGAAGTGTATATGTTCTAGAATTGGTTCATTCTGATGTGTGGCAAGCACCGGTTCTATCCCTGGGAGGAGCAAAGTATTTTGTATCCTTCATTGATGACTATTCCAGGAGATGTTGGGTGTACCCAATCAAGAAGAAGTCTGATGTGTTTGAAGTTTTCAAAGTTTACAAAGCGCGGGTTGAACTTGATTCTGGGAAGAAAATCAAGTGTTTAAGGACTGATAATGGAGGTGAATATACAAGTGATGAATTTGATTCCTTTTGCAAGCAAGAAGGAATCAAAAGGCAGTTCACGACGGCATACACTCCTCAACAGAATGGAGTGGCAGAGCGGATGAACAGAACCTTGTTAGAAAGAGCAAGAGCAATGTTGGCAACTGCAGGCTTGGAAAAATCGTTCTGGGCAGAAGCAGTCAATACCGCCTGTTATGTGATAAATCGGTCACCTTCAACTGCACTTGAGTTGAAGACACCGATGGAGATGTGGACGGGAAAGCCAGTCAACTATTCAGACCTTCATATATTTGGAAGTCCTGTGTACGTGATGTACAATTCTAAAGAAACTACAAAGCTGGATCCGAAATCCAGAAAATGTTTGTTCTTGGGGTATGCTGACGGAGTAAAGGGGTATCGCTTGTGGGACCCCACTGCCCACAAAGTAGTCGTCAGCAGAGATGTTGTCTTTATGGAAGACAAAGTTCAAGAGAATGAAGAAGGTGATAGCACTACAAGTGAAACTACATCAATACAGGTGGAAAAGTAGTCTCAGTCGAGTGATTCTTCTGAAGCCGTACCACAACACGAGGTGAATGAGACAACTGAGTCTCAAGCTCCAAAGACTCGTACTCTTAATCGTGAAAGAAAACGTCCGGTGTGGCACACAGATTATGTTATGGAGGGCAATGTTGCATACTGTCTTCTTACAGAGGAAGGAGAGCCATCAACTCTTCAAGAAGCACTGAATACTTCAGATGCTTCATTCTGGAGGGAAGCAATGCAAGAAGAAATTGAAGCTCTTCATAAGAATAAAACGTGGGAACTGATGCCACTACCAGTAGGTAGAAAACCTATTGGAAACAAATGGGTGTACAAGATCAAGAGGAACGGTGATGACCAGGTGGAGAGGTATCGTGCAAGATTGGTAGTCAAAGGATATGCTCAGAAAGAGGGAGTCGACTTCAATGAAATGTTTTCCCCTGTGGTTCGAATGACAACTGTTCGAGTAGTTCTGGCAATGTGTGCTACGTATGATTTACATCTAGAGCAGCTAGATGTGAAAACTGCATTTCTTCATAGAAATCTTGAGGAAGAAATTTACATGCTCCAACCAGAAGGTTTTAAACAAAAAGGAAAAGAGAACTTGGTTTGCAGGTTAAACAAATCTCTGTACGGTTTAAAGCAGGCGCCGCGGTGTTGGTACAAGAGATTTGATTCTTTCATCATTGGCCTTGGATATAACAGACTACACGCAGACCCTTGTGCATATTACAAGAGGTTTGGAGACAATGATTTTGTCATCTTGCTGTTATATGTTGACGACATGTTGATTGCAGGCCCCAACAAAGATCGTATTAGTAAACTAAAGGCACAACTCGCTAGGGAATTCGAGATGAAAGACCTTGGACCCGCAAACAAGATTCTAGGGATGCAAATTCACCGAGATAGAGTTAGTAGGAAAGTTTGGCTTTCACAGAAAAGTTATGTGAACAAAATCTTGCAAAGGTTCAATATGCAAGATTGTAAGCCAATATCAACCCCGTTTCCTACTAATGTCAAGTTATCCTCCAAGATGAGCCCTAGCAATGAAGAAGAGAGGATGGAGATGTCTCGAGTACCGTATGCATCAACAGTGGGAAGTTTAATGTTCGCGATGATTTGTACAAGATCAGACATTGCACATGCAGTGAGAGTAGTGAGTCGGTACATGGCGGAACCTAGTAGAGAGCATTGGGAAGCTGTGAAGAGGATCTTTAGATATCTTAAAGGAACCTCGGATGTTGCATTATGTTATGGGGAATCGGGTTTAACTGTCAAGGGATATGTTGATTCTGATTACGCAGGTGATCTTGACGGAAGTAAATCAACCACCGGGTATGCATTTACACTTTCTGGCGGAACAGTAAGCTGGGTTTCAAAACTGCAGTTAGTTGTCGCTATGTCAACGACAGAAGCAGAATATGTTGCAGCTGCTCAAGCCAGCAAAGAAGCAGTATGGTTGAAGATGTTGTTGGAAGAACTTGGGCACAAACAAGAGACGATTACTCTCTTTTGTGACAACCAGAGTGCCTTGTATCTTGCAAGGAATCCAGCATTTCATTCAAAGACAAAGCATATACGAGTTCAGTATCACTTCGTTCGTGAGCAAGTGGAAGAAGGAACTGTGGATATGCAGAAAATCCATACTGATGATAACGTGGCAGATTATCTGACGAAAGCAATCAATAGTGACAAGTTTATATGGTGCCGATCCTCATGCGGCCTAGCGGAAACGTAAGCAACATGAAAGTGCAAGGAGGGATAACGTTGTGAAGATTGATTGGACTTCAATCTAATCTTCAAGTGGGAGATTGTTGAAAGAAGATACATTGTATCTGATATGTGATATGAGGGAATCTTGCAAGTGGATTCAAGTGGGCATACAACTTGCATATTGCAATGGTCATGGATGATGTAAGTTGATGAATTTTGATGCCTATAAAAGGCATGGTACTTGGCTCATTTGAGAGCATCCCATCTCAAGCAAAACACACAGAAGTGTTATTTGCATCTCTTTCTTTGTATCTCTAGTATTGTGAGCTTATTAGAGAGTTTGTGTGGTATCTCCTATTTACAAGAGATTAATATTTGTAATCCTTGTAATTAGAGAGAATGTGTAACTCCTAGTTTTCATCATAGTGAAACGTATCTTTCATTGCCCGTGGTTTTTACCCTATTGGGGTTTTCCACGTTATATCCGTGTGTCATCTTTTATTACATTTCATATTTTAGTAGTGGGTTTGCTTCAGTCCGGTGTCACTTTTCTCAACAGTTAGTACTCAAATTATTCAATCCGTTAAGGAGCGATTATGTTAATTTGTTTTAAAAACAACACCAAAATCATTCAAAAACATCCATTCAAATCTCTTCTAAATTATAAAGTGTAGCATCTTAACAAAATAATAACAACACTGGCATCCAAAGTAATCGACTTTTTAACCAAAATGTTGAATGATATCATTTAACCAAAGCATTAGGCCTCAAAAATGCATAATAACAACAATCTAAACAACATATTTTAATGTTTTTTTTTTTTTTTTTTTTTTTTTTTTTTCCCTCTAATTCTTTCATCACTACACATACAATTTATGATGAAACTATCAACAAAAAACACCCAACCCACACAAATCAACATCATCAACAACAAGCTTATGTTCCATGTATGCCACTTAATCCCATGGTAACTAATCTCAATTAAGGTTGCGTTTGTTTTCATCCAAAAATGTCTTACCCGGTCAAACGTGGTCAGCAGGGTCGGTCTTGGGCCTGGGCTGCCTTAACCCAGGGCCTAAAATTTTAGAGGGGCACCATCATTGATAGTCCATACGTATATGGTTTTAGTTCATGAGGCTTTTCTTCAAGCCCAACTAAAAATTTTCTGTCACATAAACTCATGTTTGGGGCCCTTTTCCAACCTTATTTTTAAACAAACTAATATAACCAACTGTTGGGCCTTCTTTCAAGGTTAAATTATAATTTTAGTTATATGCAAAAAAACGTTATTATAGTTTTGATTTATACATATGATGTTAAATACGACTTTTAGCGCTCGTTCCACTCATTCAACTAGGGATGGCAATGGGCGAGAAAAAACCTGTATACCGTGGGTACCCACACGTGAATGGGTGGGTAACTCCGTCAATTTTCACCCGTGAATGGGTCGTGGGTGAAAAATAGTACCCAATTGATGGGTGGTGGGCGGACAACGCGTTATACATCCATGACACCCATTTTAAATGAGTATAATGAGGAGTTGCGTTCGGCGCGTCGCTACAGCTTTTTTGTTTTCCATTAAAATAGTTACGAATGATATTAAAAATATTTAACGATTGGATTTAAATTATCAACTTACATTAAAACTGCCGTTTGGATCTTGGATGCTTTATTTAAGTTTTCAAACTACCGTTTATTATTCCCCCTGCATTAATTAAGCCTAACTGATTTCCTTATTTAAGTTTTCAAACAAATATACCCCCTCCCATTAAACGACCAAGTTCTTCTATAAATTTATCTGAAAGTTCATCATCTTTCATTCATTAATCTCATCTCTATTCTCTTGCTCTGATCAAAGTTTAATTTCTTAATTACTGGTAAATTTTTTCATATCTGTCTTTTTTGTAGATATATTTTTCGGTTTACGTCTCTTACTTTACTGGCAACTTTTTTCACCTTTTTTTCTTAAAATTTATAGATTTGAAAACATGGGTCGAGTGAAGATACCCATGGAACCGATCAACGACAGTAAGAAACGTAAAATTACATTCCTAAGGCGAAAAGAGGGTCTGATCAAGAGAGCGAGAGAGCTAAGTACTCTTTGTGATATCAATGTGTCCATGATCATATGTTCCGACTATCAAGAAAGCCCAGAAATCTTCCCATCACAAGATCCTGGTAAACTCAACAATATAATCAAGGCTTACAAAAGAAAGCGCGTTAGTGATCCTGGGAAGATTAAATCATACAGTTTTTGTGATTATTTGAAGGATAGGAAAAATAAAACTGAAGATGAACTTGCTAAGGTGAAAAAAAGAAACTTGGATGCCAAGTTACCTACTTCGTTCGAGATTTTGGATAACTCTTCAGAAGAGCAATATTTGAGAGATTTCGCTTACGGTCTGGGAATGCAAATCGATGAAGTTAAAACCAAGATGCCACTATTAAACCCTAACCCGATAACCATGATGACCCATTTTGATTACAACTACAACAACAACACGAGCATCGTGTCTGATAATCATGTGGAGTCTTCTGGATCGTCAAATAGTACTAATGTTGATAATGGATATTATCAGATAGTGCCAATGGATCAGATTTTTTTTGGCACTGATCAAAGGTTGATGGAAGCATTAGGCACGAGTTCGATGAAGAGCGAAGATGCTAACGACTGCTATGATGGTCTGAAGTTTGAACCTAAAGCCAAGATGATGCAGCAATTGGAGCAGCCACAAAACATGGAGATGCAACGGCTTATGCTGTCTTGTTTTTACTAGTTTTGTTATTCAGTAATTACTATGATTAGTATTTTTAGCTTAGGAGTATTAATTATTTAACAGATGTGGAATTTTGTTTATTTGAAAATTGATTAATTTGCATGATTTTCTTTGTATTTTTAATTTCAAACATTATTTGGTTTTGGGCCGATTAGTCTATGATTTGTCATAATAATGAGGTGCATTAGCCCACGCATTGCTTCGGGGTTCAAAAGAATTACGATAATTTAATGAATAGTTTTATAATCATACGTCCAAATTTGGAAGTGCATTCTAAGATTTTTTCGACTTGCTGCTATTTTAAAAAACTTCAAATAATTATTCCATATGAAAATTAAAGCTGAAGCCTTTGGTTAACAACTTGCATACTGCATACATATCATATGATTATTCCACTTTCATTACACATATGATAGTTTTTGGTTTAAAATAAATTTACTTTTCTAATTTATTCAAAAAATATTTTTTACCTTAGGAATACATCAGTAAAAGAGCTGTTATGGTAAAATATGAGCTAATGTGCAATTTTAATTTTCCTGCAACTGATCTGAACTTCCATTAGTTTGTAAGATATACTTTAGTAACTAACAGGATACAGTGAGCCCAGGAGGATAACAGTAGAAAGCCTTGTACATACACCTAAGCAGACAGAAAAGGCAACAAATCTAAACGTAACACACTAAAAAACCATACACACACATGATAAACAAATTGCTTCTTTGATTCGTAGCTTGTTACCATCAGATCCAGAGATGAAGGGGCAGGGAAAAATAATGTGTGTTATTGTTCTAGAAAGTGAATACGATATTCGAGTAACAAGTGGTTCCAATTAGATAAAGCAAATAATGGCTCTCATTTAACAAAATATTGCTCCTCAAAGGGTAATGCGGCCAAAGGTTTTGCTAAGTTGCAAAAAAGTGCACCAAAAGTTTCCTTAAAGGCTTTCCTTGTGTCGTGCTAGTGTTGGAGAGTGTGACTTACTGCTTCTACTTCATGAATGCCATTTTCGAGGGTTAAGGCTTGCTATCTTCTTGAATGCCATTTTGTTGTGTCTGCAATATGATCACATAAAACATAACAGAGGATTTGTCATTGAAAAGGCTCGCTCGGGGCCAATGCATTAGCTGTAATCAATCAAATTAAGGGGCAGTTGTTTTTTTTTTTTTTTTTTTTTTTTTTTTTTTTTTTTTTTTTTTTTTTTTTGTCATACTTTTTTGTGTAGCAATTTAGTAAAGGAAATAATTTCTTAGCAAATGCAAAAAAGACGTATCATAAAACGCAAATGCTAATGACAGTGGCATATTATAACATCACCAACACAATGAATAACACCCATTAATAAAGAAGAACATCATGAGTTTACGCAAATGACATAGTATTTACCTTAGTCTAGAGAGCTACTACTCCTAAAAGCACATGGTGTGAATTTCAGGAACATGAAACACAAATATATAGAGACAGAACGTCATATCTTAACTATATAAACTATTATAAATGGTTTATCCCTATTCTTGATTCTTGAAATTTAAGAAAACTATTTATGGCAATATTGAATGTAATCAATGTATACTACAAACACTTATTACTACTTCAGCAAATAACATTCATTACCACATGTTTGACTTAATCTATCTATGGGAATTGAAACATGTATATCTACTTGCATTGTGTTACGTGGCCGAGGATCCAAAAGCTGGTCGTTCACAACCGAGCGACACATTTTTGAAACGGGTCAAGAACGAGTTCAATAAAAACAATTTTCTAAACCGTAACAATGATATGCTAACAAGCAGGGGCGGAGGGGATAGGGTATCTAGCAGGTGCTAGGCCCCCTAAGTAGCCCATTGAGCCCAAATCTAACATGGCCCAAATCTGAAGAGTTTTAACATTAAAAAAAAAAAAAAAGAGTCATATTTGCAATTCTCTCGTAACCATCCGATTCACAAAACACAATTTTGCTTTCATTTAACTAGACGAGTACCCGTGCATAGCAACGGGATTTTATAGCGACAAATAGTTTATTGATAAAAAAAAGTTTATAGGTTATAAACGAAAAATAATGTTTTGAAACCCGGTTCGACCCGGGTGGTTCAACCGGTTGAACCGTTCCGGTCAAAAAAATAGGTCGATTTAAACCGGGTCAACTTGCTAGGTTGGGTCGAAAATGGGTCAAATTAAACCGGGTCAATCCGCCGGGTTTGAAGCATCCCGGGTCAACCCGGTTTGTGTTTTAATTGGTTGTATTTAATTTGATAGATATGTTTTTAATTGGTTGTACAATGTGAATAAATCATTGTACTTTTAAGTAATGAGGTGTTTTAATTAGAGTATTAATTACATTAATTTTCTCTCACATTTAACTTTCAATACTCAACTTTCAAGACTCAACTTTTCAAGTTTGACCATTTTTCCATTATAGATAGTATATATAAGGTATTGAATGCTTTTTCTTATTTAGTTTTCATTAATGATCACATTTACTTCTTTGTGTTTTGTCTTTGAACCCTTTTTTGAATGATTGAATTGCACCGAGAGATTTTGTAGAAACTTTAATAATCACTTGATAACTTTAATAATAGAGTATTTATTATGTTCTTATTCACTAATTGCATTAAATTTATTTGTATAAATTTCACCGAGAGTTTATGCAGTATAATTGTAGAACATTAATGAGCAGTTAAATAATTGATCACTCCTAATTTTAAGTTAGCAAATTAACAAACTTTATGAGATTTCAATGTTATGATTATTCACTTGTACTCCGTATTTTACTTTTGTTTAAAAAAATTATGAGATATTTGGTTATTCATATATTTTTCTAGATTGTTTTGCTATATTTCTTGGAACTAAGATAAAAAAAAAAAAAAAAAAAAAAAAAAAAAAAAAAAAAAGGTTCGCCCCCTAACTTTAAATCCTGGCTTCGCCCCTGCTAACAAGCAAGTGAAAAACGTTGAACCGTGATTGCCAAAAGTTCAACGCAATCTTCAAATGGGAACAACGTTTGGAAAAAATTGAGGAAAATGAGTTGGATAACATGAGATAGGCTTGAGAAACATCTCGCAACGAGCATAGAGGAGCGTCGTTTCCTCATGAGGAAGCGTGGGAAGTTTTTCGTAAGCATAAAAAATGATATGCACCCGAGGCGGTTGATTTAACCGGAGATGTCCAACGGCAAACAAACGAGGCATTATTCGGTCATGATACTCAACCACGTCCAATGAGAAAAAAAGGTGCTTCTAAGAAAGCCAAATCCGAGACAACCATGAGTACCGGAGGGATGTCTACCGGGGGATTGAGCTCGTCAAGCCAATTCTTGGACGTTATGACATCTGAGTATCGTGTCAAAAAGGGAAGCGGCCCAAGAGGTGTATCGTGTGGCAAAAGAAAAAGATCAAACGATACAAAAGTTGGAAGAGATGAAATTTCTTATGATTGACACTTCCAACTTGGATGCAAAAACAGCGGGTTGGATCGACGCGGAAAAAGATAAAATCATCAAAAAAAAAATGGTTTGGAACCACACCAGTAGATTTATTTGTATTTCGTAATTTCTATATGTTGTAGTTTCCTTTATGTTTTTTTATTTTGTATTTTTTTAGTTTCGTATTTTTATAAGTTGTAACATTTATTTTTTTTATTTTTGTTAGTTTTTAATTCGTAATGTAATCTCTAAGTTTTAATTTTATGTTATTTATTAAGTGTAGTATTAGTTTTAGGTTAGGGGTTGAATGAATTGTGTTTGGTTCATAGAATATTTTTATTAAATGAAGTGCGTTTGGTTCACAGAATATTTTTAAAGGAATTGTATTCTTTGGAAGGAATCGTAATTTGAATGAATTGTAATTTAAAGAATTGAAATGTGTTAGAATTATAATGTGTCGGAATTATAATTGATGAAATTTGTCATTGTGTTTGGTTGACTCGCACCGTAATGTAATTCAAAAAAACATTAATAATAATAATAATAATAATAATAATAATAATAATAATAATAATATTATTATTATTATTATTATTATTATTATTATTATTATTATTATTATTATTATTATTATTATTATTTAATAAATATTATAACAACAACAACAACAACAATAATAATAATAATAATAATAATAATAATAATAATAATAATAAATAATTATTTATTATTATTATTATTATAAAAACAATAATAATAATAATAACAATAACAATAATAAATAATTATTATTATAGTTATTTTTATTTTTTAAAATTAAATAATATATTAATAATAATTATTAACAATGATGAAAGAAAAATAATGATATTTAAGTTTTAAAAATCTGAATTCCAATGTAATTCAACACATTTCATCAAGTTTGCTATGTAATCTGAATTACATCACTGGATATAATTTGTTGTAACTCAATTACATTTCCATGCAAACCAAACAAGCAATGTAATGTAATTTGAATTACAATTACATCCATCCTTCCAACAAAACATGATTGTAATATAATTCAGATTATTATTACAACGAATGACACCGAATTCCAGCGGACCAAACGCCCCCTCTAGTATTAGTTTAGGGGTTAAATTTGAAAAATTTATTTTATTTATAAAAAAATGAGGCCCAAAATGTTGAGTTATAGTTGAGTTATGATAAGAGCATAAAGTGTCTTGACCACAAACCCAGGTTAAACTTAACTTTCTCATGTTAAACCTTGCGTTAACACACCGAGTACCCGCGTTAAGGATGAGTTAACGAGGCACGTTAACCCCTAACATTGTGTGAAGGTCGATTTCTTTATTTTCTTTTTCTTTTTTTTTTTTCTTTTTAAATGGGTTTTGGTGCGTGGGTGTGTATGTTTTCAGTGTGTGTTTGTATAACATGCGTGTGTTTATAGTGTTTGTTTTCGTGTGTGGTGGTGGTGTTGCAGGTGTATGTTTATAGGGAGGAAGAAAACTAGTTTTGTAAATATACATTTTTAGTCCTTGTGTTTTTTTCTTTTTCAAAATAAAAAAAAAAAAAAAAAATATTGTAAAATTTAGTTAACTTTAAAAAAATGTTATTTTTTATTTTATAAATGGAAAAGAAGAAAAAAAGTGGGGCCCAAAAATGTTTTTTTTTTTTTTTTTTTTTTTTTTTTTTTTTTTTTTTTTTTTTTTTTTTTTTTTAAGGTTAAGTGATGATAAGGGGTGTCTTTTATTGAGTTAAGGTGAAAAGGTTAAAGCCGATGTGGCGCTGACGTGGCACCGAGTGAAAGTTTCACCCTAGGTTAAGACAACTTATGCTCTAAGGGGTGTTTTTTGTGTGTTAAGGTTAAAATGTTAACGCTGATGTGACATTGACGTGACACTGAGTTATGGCATAACCCAAGTTATTATACCAAGGGCTCTTAGAGTGGTGGGTGTCACAACATGTTATTCATATATTTTGGTATGCCAACTCAGCGCTACATCATCCACTTTTAGTAGCACACCAGTAACTAAAACACCCTTTTTCATATCATACCAATAACATGTTATTGATACCATACCACTATCTTATTAATAAACAAACACATTTTATTAAACATAAATTAAAATAACAATTAAAAAAAATTGACATTTAAGTTGAGCCAAAATATTTTGCTCGGATCGCGTTTTTGATTTCTTCGATACCCGCTACATCTTCCGGCCGCATCCCTTTAGTGTCAATAACAAGAAATCTCAATTCTTACGCTTTTGAGATTTTTGCTTTGCTAAACGTCTCAGCCAATTCGATACCTTTTTCCTGACTAAGGTACGTCAATAGGTTTCTGAACGCCATCATTGATTGCTTCGATAGTGTGTGGAGATTACAAGCAATGGTTTTTGGAAAGAAAAGAGTATAAAATTTGAAAGAGTGGATAAAAATGTATGAAAAAGTGTATTGAAATTGTGATTTGGGTTAAATGTATGGAAATTATTAAGTTAAAAATGGGTAATTATAGGTTAAAAAGGGTATTTTAAAAAATCTACCAGTCACATATTTTTTTAAATTTGAAAAAAAAAAAGAAGAAAAGAAAACAACAATTTTTTTTCCAATGGCGTAAGCCATTTGGTTGGCGGAGGTGCGTTTGGCGAGACGATGGCGAGTTGGGTGGTATGGCCAATGGCGACGCCATTGGTTCTAATGGGTGCGTTTGGTGTGTGATTCGTTCCCTCACCCTGCTCTCTTAGCCCACACATTAACACACATAGCAAAGTCATGCACTTAAATGGTAATGCTTTTTGCACAAAATGCATTATGCATATACTATGACAAGAATGTGACACATGGGGTATGTTTGTCAAAATTAGCAGTAGCAGTTAGCAATAAGTAGTTAGCAGTAGCAGTTTATTTTATAAAAGTATTTGGTAGAGTAGCTGTAGTTGTACTATTAATGTGTGTAAAATGTCATAAAAGAGCATACATATTCAAATATAATCTCTTTAAATAAGTTGCATAGTGTATTTAAGTAATATTTTAATTCCACAGCTCTTAAAATGCTATTCCAAAGAGCATTTAGCATTTTGAGTTCTCTCTCTCTCTCTCTCTCTCTCTCTCTCTCTCTCTCTCTCTCTCTCTCAATAATGCTAACTGCTGATCATTCTAAACAAGCATACAACCAATAACGCTAAATGCTAAATGCTAATTGCTCAAAAATGCTTTTTTACACTTGCTACCAAAAACACCCATGATAATCAAATTCGAATAAAAGATTACCATTTGACGAAAACTATACTATCTATTATAATATATACTAAAGAGCATTTTTGCACGAGGCAATTTGAAATTTCTTAAGGCGTCCTTTTTCATCTATTTCATTTCCTTATTGGTTCCTGATTAATTCTAAAGTACAAACAGTAGCCCAACAGTACTTTAGTGGACCGTGTGCCACTTTCTCATTGGCCCAAAGGTGTTTCCTCTTTTCCTGTTCACCCCCGTTTTCACGTAATGACATTGTAATAGCAGAAATAGTTGCTTATTTAACCTAATCCTTTGCTAATATACAACACATCTGTGTATATTTTAGTTCATCCAGTATATTCCAGATTCATCCACACTTTCACCACCGTCTTTATGTCTGTTGACTCGTGGTTGTTATTATACCTTAATCAATTAACCAAACTAATTTTGCACCCAAGATTGTTTTTCTTAAACCCAAAAATTAGAACACACGATTCGGAGAGAAAATCAACAATTTGGGTTTCGGTTATTGTACACGCCGTTCATCACCAACCAGTTCATCAACAACGGTTGTTGCCAACACAGTACTATGTAAGTGATTTCATTTTGTTGTGTTTTGGAATACATTATCAGAACTTTCTTTCAAAGATTTCATTTGAAGGTTTGAATTTTAACTTTAGTTATGGGTTTAAAAAATCTATCATGATTGTGTTATGCTCTTTTGTAACAGGAATAGTGAAAGATGAGGAGTTCAAATGTGTTTGACAATGGATAAACAATGGGAAAAAGGGGTTTTGGGGTTGTGTTGTGGTTAATGGTGTAGAAATTATAGATAGAATTATGCCTACAATATGTTTGATGAAAGACCTAAGAGATTTGGAAGTGTGGTAAGGTTGTATAGCTTCTTGTTTTTCTTTAATTTTTGTTGTTTTTAATAAGAGATACATTTTAGCTGTCAAATAAAAAACTGTATCAGTTGTGGCCAGCACTTGGTAAGTCTTTTACCATTTGGGCAAAACGTCCGGTTTTGAGTCTAATAACACCTAATTCGGATGTATATATTCATGATAAATGTGTAAAAGAAAATAAATTTTCATGTATTTGGATTAATGTTTTTTGTTGGTGTATGCCATTAGTAGTGTTTTATAACTAATTTTCATGTATTCTAATGCAAAATGTTTTTAGTATACCATTTTCAATTTAGCTATAGGATGTTTATGGTTTGGAGATACTAGCAACTGAGAAGTTGTGCAGGCCTTGTACCAAAGACTTTGGAATCAAATGCAAAACTAGTCGTTGTCACAACATCTGTGGACTTTTGGGCACACAGAAAGGTACAATCAATTTTGTAAGTTATAATATAATTGATACATTTTGTCTTTATTTTACGTTAATTTTTCACAGGAAACTAAATTTTTTTTATTACATCGTAACACTTGTAGGTGGATGGGAGAAAGCACCTTCTGCTTTCTACAGAAAAGGCCTGATATGTTTGATTTTTTTTTTGGGGGGGGGGGATGGGCTTCAAACTCGATCTTTTAACTTCATTGATGAATATGTTATAGGGGTTTTAAGGTATCTGCTTTATAAAATTTCAATTTATTTCATTCTCTTGGGATTTTCATATATGGAAATGCCTAACGGGTTTATTAAAAATGATGCGGGAAGGCTCAGTTTGAACTGGGGTACAATACGGTTGCCCCGTAGATCTTGCCGTCATGGTATTGCTTAAATTGTAGTCAAATTGTGAAATAAATTTGTTTGAGGGGATTGTAGTTAGGAATGTTGTTGTACAAAAGAGAAGACAACATGTTCTTTCGGTTGCGAAAGAGAGATGAGAGGCAGTGTTTTGAACAGAATGGTTGTGTAGAAAGGGGGTTAGTCTTGATCTGGATGTTACAATTGATGGTAGTATTGTGGCTGAAGAGGAGCCGTCAATTTTAGATGCTCAAATGGAATATGCTATCGAAGAATTGAAACCCAATGTCTATTTTAAGTAAAATTAATTTTTTTATGATAATTGTATCTTACTGAAACTTATGTGGTTCGTTTGATCATTGATTCTTCATTTATTATAGGGGGAATGGCGAGGTTCAAAAGAAGATGAACGCTTTACGTGAGTTAAGGCGGCTATATTAAAGATATGACTTTCATTCTGTTGAAATTGCTCTAAAACATGGAGTGATACCTCTGCTTGGTCAATGTCTTAAATTTGGCTCAGAAGATGAACAGGTAATGATTAGTCTTTGTATATCATTCTGATAAACACGTATTCCATTATTTTTCCTACATGATTGAATATAAAATGAAAACTAATGTCCCTGATATAAAAATGTAAATAAAGTTTTGTTAATTGATGACTATAAAACTAAGGAATGTATTTTAAGATAAGTCATAACCTAAGACAACTCTTCCCGAAAAAGACATGTTTAATGATATGATGATTTATACGATATGTATTATAAATGAAGTTCTTATTATAGCGTCACAGATATATTCAATCGCAATGGAGTTTACATGATTGAAACGATCCTTGAAAACCTGTGGTGCTTTCCATACCAGTTAGTGAACAATAATTAGTTTTCTTATTTCAGATTATCTAACACATTCCTTATGTGTCTTTTAGGGGAAGGGTGGTTGAGATAACTTTATCGGAAGAAATCGCAAAGAAATTTGACACTAATGCAGCCGTGTCTTTGTTCTTGGATCATTGGCACAATTAGTTCAATGAAAGTAGCCAAATTATGAGGTACACATTATGACTTTTATAACAATGTAACTGACTTCATTGATTTAGTTTTCTTTATATATTTTTATTGTCTATGATAATATGATATACATTGATGCCATATCTAATATATAGTTAGACTTTAGACTATATAAGGCTTAAATTAATACTTTGTTGAAAATAACTCACAGTCTCATTAGACCAACCAACTTTTACGGAGTAGATGATTTCCTTGATGACGACAACAGCCGTCCATATACTTACTAAAATGAAAAGAAGTCAAAGAATACAAACAATAACATATCTTCCAAATAACGTACAATAGCTTACATGGAACTATTCACACTAGACGCCTTCATCTCAAAGCGGTTTGTTTCAGCCTCCCTTACTCACAGGGTAACAAGCAAACAAGTAGCAGTCGCTGGCAGAAGGTCAAAAGAGGTGGGTAATATGTCAGTGGGTACTTTTTGATTCAGATATCACTGACAGACAACACTTTTTTGTCCAATTTCAAAATAAGAACATTTTATGTCAAATATGATGACATCAGTTATCTTATTTGTTATGCAGGCCTTATGGAGTTGTGTTGCGGTGGTACGTTACACCTAACTAGCATATTAGTGGTCGAGGTAAATTCAAATTTATTTGTTTCGCTTGCATTGATTAACGGTTCACACAGTTGAAAATAAAAAAGGAGTGTTTGGGATTGCTTATTAAAAGTGGCCATTGTTTAAAAAATGAGTTGTTTGGAGTTACGGATTCCAAACTGGTTTTTTAAGTGACACACAATTAGGGGTGGAAACGAGATGAACCGAGCCTGAGCCTGCCAGAGCTCGAGCTCGGCTCGTTTGTATATATAAAGCTCGAGCTCGGGCTCGAGCTCGTTTCGAGCCTTATAGTTTGAGCTTGAGCTCGGCTCGTGAAATTTTCAAAAGCTCAAGCTCGGCTCGGCTCGACTAACTTATATAACATGTTGAATGAAATAAATCACAAAAGCTCGTTAATCACACTAGGCTCGAGCTTGTTCATTTTTTAAAGATCGTTTATACATGGTTATATCTATAGAAAATATATATGTGAATATATTTTTAGGGCTCGTTTAGGCTTGAGAGCCTAATCGAGCTTTATATATAAAGCTCGGGCTCGAGCTCGATTAATAAATGAGCCCAAACTTAGGCTCAAACTCGGGCTCGAGCTCGTTTAGGCTCGGCTCGTTCAAGCATTTTGCCGATTGGATCCCGAGCTTTTCACGAGCAGCTTGGCTCGTTTCCACCTCTGCATACAATCAAATAAGCATTTTGGATGCGCAGTCCCAAAGGCCCTCAAAATATCGTACCTGTTATATTGAGCCGTAATGATCAGATTTGATAATCAATCCAAAACACCCCCTTTTTATAAGTTGGTTCTTGATACGTTTTACACATGGTTCTTGATGTAAAAACTTTGAATGTATTCAGGTTCTCATACCCTATTACATAACTAGGTATATATTGAAATTTAAACTGTAAACTAATTGCTGGTATGTACCTACAGGTGGCTACTTCCATGTTATGTGCAATCCACACCAAGCGTGTTACCCTCAGTAAAATAATGCTCGAATTGTATACGATATTTGTGTATTGAAATCGAATAATAACTCTAAATTTTGTACTGACAGATTGTTAGCGCAATCCCTGGATTCACATTCTGTTCACATGTTACCATAATATTTTGGGTAAAAATGCTACTTTGATTTTGTGTATAGCATGTACTGTAATTGTGCTCTCCAAGTGACACACAAAACTGTTAGGTGTTGCACAACTGTGACAATACTAAAGGATCGTCTGTCAGATTGATCAGTAGGACAGTTGTGTGGCTTCAAGAGTTGGAAATAGTGGTGCGTCTACCATGTGTTTTGCTTTAAAATGACTAGCAAAATGTTTGCCATGTATTTATGCTGTTAGGAATGATGACGGGCACTGATGGAATTTTGATGGTCCTAATTGAATGTGATTAGCGTATTCAATGCATGATCAGATTTTCCATCAACAATGATTTAACGAGCTCTCTAACATTGTGGTTCTTATGGATTTCATGAAAAATAAACGGTTTCCGCATAATTCTCATAAATATAAACACGGCCGCCCCGCAGTAATGCGCTGGCTCACCCGCTCGTTTAGTCCAAACATCAACACACACTACGAACTAATGCATTCATTTGTGGGATAATTATGACACAAAATTATAGCAAAAATACAACATATAAAAACTAAAAATATGTTTGAGTTAGTTATATGTTCATGATTGAGGCAAAAGAAGTCAACTAAAGTCAACCACGGATGTGGTCAATATAGTCAAACTCCTTGGGCTCAATTCTCCGTGGAATACAGTGTTTTCCCGGGTCGTTATGTCCCAACGAGGTGTGATGGTATAAAAACGGGTTTGTAATCAGGTGAATTTGAATAGGGAAAGGGTATAAGTGAGTGAGTGATTTTAAACTAATGGAATGTAAAAGAAAATAGCTTAAATAAGCGATGAAAATGATTACGTTAAAACTAGGTACCTATAAACGTTTAAAAACCTAAAACGCGTACGTTTAATTTAAATATACGTTAACGTACGAAATAACACGTGAATTCTGTCCAATATAAATCCCACGGATGTGAAAATTATATTTTTGGAATCCAAATGATACAAGAAAATTATTGTAAAATTAAAATTATTTTTATGACTATTTAATTAATTATTATTAATTAATTACTAATTATTAATTATTTAATATTACACTAAATTATAAGAAATTAGGAAAATAACTTAGAAAAATGAAATTTTACTTTTGAAAAATCTAAAATATTATAAAACTAATTTTCAAACTGAAAGTATATTTTTAAGACTTTTTATCAAATTATTATTAATTAAAAACTAATTATTAATTAATTTAAACTAATTTAAATTAAGAAAAATACTAAATGAATAGTGAAAACCTAAAACTTTTTCTAAAATTATTTTATAACTACTAGAACATAAGAAAATTATAAAAATGAGATTAGCTTTTTAAATAAGCTGAAAATAAGCTAAAAAGCTTAAATAGAAGCTATCACTTTTGGAATTTTTGACTTTTCTGGAATTTTCTTTTTCAAATCTAATTAAATACTTAAAATAACTAACTTTAATAAAGGGACTTTGGCTGAAATTGAAAAATAAGCACTATGGAATTACAATTGCTTAACAGTTCATGTATAAGTGCTTATTAGGACTTATGGATTTGGATAAGCCAACCACAAGCTACCACATGGGTAATTATGCCAAAACAGATATGGAGAAACTTGATTTAAGCAAAATGAAACAAAGAAGCAAAGGAAATAATCTTAGAATAAGCAATAAGCAATTCCCTAAACACCACAGACCACACAGGCCCAATAGGCACCCTTTGCAGGCTTGTGGGGCCCACAGAGGAAGTTGGAAGCCCAAAATTAAGGTGGAACCAATAAGCTGAGCTTATTGGCTTTCCAAAAAGCTAAAGATTAAGCTCTGGGGCCCACAGATGAGGTCAGGGGAGGTCTTGGAAAATGGGTACATAAACTGAAAACTCATCATACAAGTATGAAATGGAAAAAACAAATGAGGCATGCAGCCCTATCTAATAAGCTCAAAAGCTTGAAATAAGCCCTGACCCTTAGAGAAGAGCTTATTGGCTTTTCAAAAAGCCAATAAGCAAACAGTGGGTCCCACAAATGAACACAGGAGAGCTATTGGAAAATTGATGATTTGAACTAATGCCCTGGTGCGGGGGATACCTATACCCTGCAGCCCACTTTGACCTTATCTAATAAGCTATACAAAAATTACAAAAATAAGACAGATATAGATTCCTAAAGATAAGCTGACAAATATTAACTTGTGAAAATATCAAAGTCTAAATCCAAACACAAAAATCATAAAAAATTCCCATAAGTTTTGACTTTCTGCCTAACATGCAATTTTGACTTTTTATGATTAACTCTTGGTTTGACTTTAATGAACTTGGATCAGTCACAAATGATTATATATGATGTTTTAAGCTAATATATTACTTAATTATGCTAGATTAACCACTAATACTCCTACATGTTGAGTTATACAATCTAAAATCCTAACAATGCACTAATAATGAAGATTAGAATGAGATTTTGATTATTGCACAAACAAGTACTGTATTTTAACACTTGACTACCCTAAAATAATATGTTGAAACATGATTCAAAGGAAAACAACAACTGAAACAACCTTGAGCTTAGTTGAATCAGTTAATCCAAACACACCTTTATGCATATGATTTTCTGATTTTTAAAGCTAAAGACATATTGATACCATGAAATTGAATCACAAGGTCATATTATGACACAATAAGCTCAAATGATTAGATACACACTAATAAGAACAACAATAACCTAAGAATCTAAGTTATACTGAAATGGCAGTGAAAATGTAAAACTATGCAACTATAGAAACTAAAGAACAAACAATAGCTTTTGAGTTATATTATGACTTATAAACACTAAACAAGCCAAGAAACACAGAAATGAACATATGGTAAGCTATGATACAGTAGAAAACCAAATTGGTGAAAAAGGGCTTACAACTTGAGTCCTAGCTGAGAATCAAGAACCAAGGATCAAACACAACTCCTACAGGCTTACCATTAAGCCACTAACCCAGGGCATTCCACAACCAACCCTGCTCCAGCTTTCTTGCACCATATCACTGATTTTTTTATTTATTTTCTATTTATTTTATTTTTCTCAATTTTTTTAGTAAACTGAGTACAAGTCCTCTGGTGGTATTTAAGCTTCAAAAAGCTTATTAGTAACTGTAAATTAGCTTAATGGAACAAGAAACAACAACATTTAACAATTTCCAAGTGAAGTGTCAATTTCACTTTGAAAATGCAAAATCTGAATTAAGACAATGAGACTGGAATTAAAGGTTTAAGAAAGATCACAATTCATTAAATCAACTGAAAACAACTTAAGTTTAGCTAATATTACAAGTGAAATTTGAATTATACTACCTACGCCTAAACTATACTAATGCTACACTAATACATGTCTCTGCTGCCTCTTTCTTCTTTTATAGTGACTTGTAGGGTTTCTTGGGTCCCTCTGAGGTAATCCCACTTCTAATCTTAACCCTTGGATCATCAGAACTCATCCTGGCCTTTATTTTAATTTTGGCGGGAAAATTGGATGGAACCAATTGGGTCTGTTGCATGTTAGTAGGGGGAGCATTAAATGTGGTTGTTGGGATGTGTGATTGGAAGAGATAAGGGGTGATGTTGGTCAAGTTGGGGTGGTGATACCACTGGTGGTATTGTTGCAGTGGTGGAGGTGGTATTGAGAGGGAAGGAAGGGGTGGGAGGGGCGGTTTTATTTAAACCGGGTGGTTTGAGTTTGTAGTTGGGCTTAGGATAGATGGGCTTGGGAAATAATAAAAAGGGTAAGCTGGTTGTGTTTGTTTTGTTGGGTTTAGGAAATAACTAAGGATCCGTTTGGTGTATATGTTAAATAAGCCCAATGACCAAAAATGTAAATTCCTGATTTTTGCTGGGTGGAAATTGTAATATTTCCAAAGTATTCCAAGGACCAATCTTTCCACCTTTTATTAACCCACGGATCATAAATGTTATTTTTCCAAATTTAAAACAACCGGAGACCATTATTGCCAAATTTCAAAGTTGTGGGGTCTAAAGTGTAATTTATCAAAAAAGACTTGATTTGCCAAGATAAATAGTACAAGGGTCATAGATGTAAGTTTTTCCAATTTAAAATGCCCAGGGACTGTTTTTGCCATTTTTGAAACTTCAGGGACAAAAACTATAATTTCCTCAAACTTTTTATCCAATGGTCAAACTTGATAACTTATGGATTCCCAAGGACCATTTTTGACTTTTTATTCCAAAATAAACTTCCAGGGACTAATTTTGCCAATTTATGAAACTTGAGGGACTGAAACTGCCAATTATGCAAACTTTGTTCGTTTTTCATCGGTTTTACTCATTTTGCATCTGAAACTTATAAAACATAATTTTGAGATATTTTCTGTATTTTGATGCATTTCTGAGTGTTTTTAAATGTTTTTGCAGTTCAGATTGACAAAAAATGATGAGTATTTACACACTCATCAATCCCCACATTAAACTATTGCTGGTCCCTAGCAATATAGAATCCAAAAACAACCCGTTTTGAAAAATTAATGGATTTGATGTCTCTTTACCAAAATCCATTACTTCTGGAGTAGCCAAATGTTTCAGTTCAAGTAAGAACTATGGTACACTGATAACCATATGATTTTGAGCAAACCATCAGCTGTCAACGGATTTGATTTGTCTTTACCAGAAGCCGTTTACTTCTGGACTAGCAAAATCTTTGATAAAGCTATTATCATCTTGGTGAGGTGATTACCAATTATGGTTTTCCACTGCCTTTACCACAAGCCATAACCTTGCGGGCTAGCTAACTCTTTACTTTTTAGGATATGGAGAGTTGAATTCCATACAATTTTGGGCAAATTGTCAGCCATAAATGGATTCGATATATCTTTACCAAGAGCCGTTTGTTCCTGAATTAGCCAGTCCTTATGTGGTTTAGACAAGGTGGACTGATAACCATAAAAATTTTGAAATAAAGTGATATTTTTTTTTTTAAATTTTAGCCAAAAACGGGGGTACTAGAAGGTATAATGTGATTAAATTCGCTAGAATTTCCTCCCCCACACTTAGAATTGAATATTGTCCTCAATATTCAAAGTCCCAGCTATTATGCCGACTCTTTGAGCGTAAAAAGGAAACATTACAAGCTAAATGTGAAAACACCATTTTTCACTTTATTTATATATACATACACACATTTTTTTTCATCAAAGTACATACATGGTAACAATAGCAGGGGCGACTCCCCCACACTTAGGGTGAAAACCCCGTATGTATGCTACTGTTTTTGTTTACCGAGTCGCTAGCTTGACTCGACCCTGAATTCATTGGTTCATGGGGAAGTATCATGTGGAAGAGACAATCTCCATCGGACTTTCATTCAAGATTTTTGGAAAAACATTTGAAGCACGTGAAAGTTCCACACCGATGAGACAAGTACCCGGATTTACCTAGAATGGTAAATGGAAATGCCGGGGTCAAAAATAGTGTCTTCATTACCGAAGGAGTGAAGAACAGGAGAAGCCACGGGATAGGTGAAGAAGAGGTAGAAAGTCATGATAAATATCATGACTAACTCATCATCACCCTTATGAGAATTCATAATATCATGAATCTCATAATTTAAGCTCATTTGATCAAGACATATCCCAGGTGTGTCTAGATCAAAGTAGAAATTATCATACTCCGGCGGAGATATGATATGAGTAAGTTCATCAGAGAACTCCTCAAAGGTGAATGAATCATATTCTGGATTGATGTGAGTGAGTTCACAGGAGAACTCATCGAAGGTAAATGATTCATATTCGGGGAGATAATTATGAGACTGAGAAGTGGTACTGCCACTAATCTTCTCTCCCTTAGGATCAAAATGGAAGGCTTCAAATTCCGGTATAGAATCATCGGAAAGAATGTCACTATCCTTAATGGGGATAGTAGATGACATAGGTTTCTTATTGAAAGCCTCGATTTTAGAAATGAGGAGACTGACATTCAATAATGTTGCACGAAGTGCTTCATCTTTGATTTCAGTGTCAGTTTCATCATTCTCTTCTTCTAAGCTGACTAGCTCAGAAGGTAATCCTTCCACATGACTGATGTCTCCAGAAGATAAAGAATTTTCATCAGCATGTGAAGTACTAAGCTCGATGTTGGGATTAGAGTTTAAAAGATTTTCAATTTCTCCCAGATCGGCTTCAAAGTCAAACAGATCATCATCACTTCCTAATGGAAGTGGATTGATGTGAGTAAGTTCATATGTAAACTCCTCAAGAAGAGGGTCAACATCAGAATGAGGCAGTGAACATACTCATCTTCTCCATAAGATGTATAATCATCATTAAAATTGGAGAAAGTATCAGAATGATCTTTTGGATTTTCAGGAGGGGAAGGTAGATCACACATTTGATCAAAAGTTCCCTGTGACTCTCTCGGGATTGGGACAAGGTTCTCAACACTAGACTTTATGAATTTGTCCGATTCCTTTTCAGGAACAGTGCTAAGATGCTCGTCCCCCATGTTTAGAGAGTGAGTGAGAACTTCGGGTGTGATATCAATAGACTGAGGGAGTTGAGAAGGACTAGCAGTTATGGATTCTACAAGTTCCATTTGTTCTACTGCTAGTAATCCAGTCATATTCTTTTCTCCCTGATTTTTCATGGACATAATTTCAACAGATGAACTTGATGAATCATTACAAACTTGTAATGTATCTTCATCATCACTGTCATCATCGTCATCGAGAAGAGCAGCATTGCAAAATGAGACACGTATTTTAGCTGCATGCTCTTTGACTATTAATTCTTCCATGCTTTCTCCGTTTCTAGCATCTCGTTTTTCTACAAATAATTTCATAGATGTCTCACGAGAATCTTGAAACGATATATTAGCTAACTCCTCCTGAAGTTCTTTCAATATCGTCAGAGCCTCTAGGCAAGGGTCTTGCTGGATTTGAGGAGTTGCTTGAGTCATTTGGCAATGTGGAGGTTGGTTTTGATACGAATTGTCGTGATTGTTACAAGGAAATGGATTCCTTGTTTGACAATCAGAGCTAAAGTGTGGACCTTCATAGTACTCACATCAGTTGAACTGATGTGGCTGTGAGTCATAGGTGCTGGAGTCATAATTGTTATCAGGAAACTGCTCATAGATAAGCGTGTTTCCTGATTGACAATCAGAACTGTAGTGTGAACCACCACAGTACTCACAACAGTAAAACTGCTGAGTCACATGGTGTGGAAGTTGATGGAATGAATCAGTTGTGTCATGGTAGGAATAGGGATTCTGGTTATAGACAGACCCGTTTCCTGACCCTACCATGCTACAACTGGGGCAATTACAACCATTATTAGGACCACCACACCATTGATAATCAAGAAGGTGAGGATGGGACATAGAAAGAATCAAATGGTTTTGGAGGGTACAAAATGGAGAATAAAAAAGGTAGGAGGGTAAAGATGGATATTTTTGGAATTTTTGTTAAACATTTTATAAGAAAGAAAATCTTTTTGTGTTTTTGTGTTCTTTGAAAACTAATTTTAAAATATTTTCGAGAACCGTTTTGTTTTTATATGATAATATGAACAAGGATGGATAAATTTGCAACGAGCGTATATCCAGATTCACTAATCTGCAAAAACCGTTTAGAATACGCGCACAACCTCCTCGGCAGCGGCGCCAAATTTTGATTGAGGCAAAAGCAGTCAACTAAAGTAAACCACGGATGTGGTCAATATAGTCAAACTCCTTAGGCTCAATTCTCCGTGGAATACAGTGTTTCCCCGGGTCGTTATGTCCCAACGAGGTGTGATGGTATAAAAACGGGTTTGTGATCGGGTGAATTTGAATAGGGAAAGGGTATAAGTGAGTGATTGATTTTAAACTAATGGAATGTAAAAGAAAATAGCTTAAATAAGCTATGAAAATGATTACGTGAAAACTAGGTACCTAAAAACGTTTAAAAACCTAAAACGCGTACGTTTAATTTAAATATACGTTAACGTACAAAATAAAACATGAATTCTGTCCAATATAAATCCCACGAATGTGAAAATTATATTTTTGAAATCCAAATGATACAAGAAAATTATTGGAAAATTAAAATTATTTTTATAACTATTTAATTAATTATTATTAATTAATTACAAATTATTAATTATTTAATATTTCACTAAATTATAAGAAATTAGGAAAATAACTTAGAAAAATGAAATTTTACTTTTGAAAAATCTAAAATATTATAAAACTAATTTTCAAACTGAAAATATATTTTTAAGACTTTTTATCTAATCATTATTAATTAAAAACTAATTATTAATTAATTTAAACTAATTTAAATTAAGAAAAATACTAAATGAATAGTGAAAAATCTAAAACTTTTTTTAAAATTATTTTATAACTACTAGAACATAAGAAAATTATAAAAATGAGATTAGCTTTTTAAATAAGCTGAAAATAAGTTAAAAAACTTAAATAGAAGCTATCACTTTTGGAATTTTGGACTTTTCTGGAATTTTCTTTTTCAAATCTACTTAAATACTTAAAATAACTAACTTAATAAAGGGACTTTGGCTGAAAATGAAAAATAAGCACTATGGAATTACAATTGCTTAACAGTTCGTGTATAAGTGCTTATTAGGACTTATGGCAATTTGACTAAGCCAACCACAAGCTACCACATGGGTAATTAAGCCAAAACAGATATGGAGAAACTTGATTTAAGCAAAATAAAACAAAGAAGCACATGAAATAAGCTTAGAATAAGCAATAAGCATTTCCCTAAACTCCACAGACCACACAGGCCCAATAGGCACCCTTTGCAAGCTTGTGGGGCCCACATAGGAAGTTGGAAGCCCAAAATTAAGGTGGAACCAATAAGCTGAGCTTATTGGCTTTCCAAAAAGCTAAAGATTAAGCTCTGGGGCCCATAGATGAGGTCAGAGGAGGTCTTGGAAAATAGGTACATAAACTGAAAACTAAGCATACAAGTATGAAATGGACAAAACAAATGAGGCATGCAGTCCTATCTAATAAGCTCAAAAGCTTGAAATAAGCTCCGACCCTTAGAGAAGAGCTTATTGGATTTTCAAAAAGCCAATAAGCAAACAGTGGGTCCCACAAATGAACACAGGAGAGCTATTGGAAAATTGATGATTTGAACTAATGCCCTGGTGCAGGGGATACCTATACCCTGCAGCCCACTTTGACCTTATCTAATAAGCCATACAAAAATTACAAAAATAAGACATATATAGATTCCTAAAGATAAGCTGACAAATATTAACTTGTGAAAATATCAAAGTCTAAATCCAAACACAAAAATCACAAAAAATTCCCACAAGTTTTGACTTTCTGCCTAACATGCAATTTTGACTTTTTATGATTAACTCTTGGTTTGACTTTAATGAACTTGGATCAGTCACAAATGATTATATATGATGTTTTAAGCTAATATATGACTTAATTATGCTAGATTAACCACTAATACTCCTACATGTTGAGTTATGCAATCTAAAATCCTAACAATGCACTAATAATGAAGATTAGAATAAGATTTTGACTATTACACAAACAAGTACTGTATTTTAACACTTGACTACCCTAAAATAACATGTTGAAACATGATTCAAAGGAAAACAACAACTGAAACAACCTTGAGCTTAGTTGAATTAGTTAATCCAAACACACCTTTATGCATATGATTTTCTGATTTTTAAAGCTAAAGACATATTGATACCATGAAATTGAATCACAAGGTCATATTGTGACACAATAAGCTCAAATAATTAGATAAACACTAATAAGAACAATAATAACCTAAGAATCTAAGTTATACTAAAATGGCAGTGAAAATGTAAAACTAAGCAACTATAGAAACTAAAGAACAAACAATAGCTTTTGAGTTATATTACGACTTATAAACACTAAACAAGCCAAGAAACACAGAAATGAACAGATGGTAAGCTATGATACAGTAGAAAACCAAATTGGTGAAAAAGGGCTTACAGCTTGAGTCCTTGCTGAGAATCAAGAACCAAGGATCAAACACAACTCCTACAGGCTTACCATTAAGCCACTAACCCAGGGCATTCCACAACCAACCCTGCTCCAGCTTTCTTGCACCATATCACTGATTTTTTATTTATTTTCTATTTATTTTATTTTTCTCAATTTTTTAGTAAACTGAGTACAAGTCCTCTAGGAGGTATTTAAGCTTAAGAAAGCTTATTAGTAACTGTAAATTAGCTTAATGGAAGAAGAAACAACAACATTTAACAATTTCCAAGTGAAGTGTCAATTTCACTTTGAAAATGCAAAATCTGAATTAAGACAATGAGACTGGTATTAAAGGTTTAAGAAAGATCACAATTCATTAAATCAACTGAAAACAACTTAAGTTTAGCAAAGATTACAACTGAAATTTGAATTATACTACCTACGTCTAAACTATACTAAAGCTACACTAATACATGTCTCTGCTGCCTCTTTCTTCTTTTATAGTGACTTGTAGGATTTCTTGGGTCCCTCTGAGGTAATCCAATCATCAGAACTCATCCTGGCCTTTGTTTTAATTTTGGCGGGAAAATTGGATGGAACCAATTGGGTCTGTTGCCTGTTAGTAGGGGGAGCATTAAATGTGGTTGTTGGGATGTGTGTTTGGAAGAGATAAGGGGTGATGTTGGTCAAGTTGGGGTGGTGATACCACTGGTGGTATTGTTGCAGTGGTGGAGGTGGTATTGAGAGGGAAGGAAGGGGTGAGAGGGGCGGTTTTATTTAAACCGGGTGGTTTGGGTTTGTAGTTGGGCTTAGGATAGATGGGCTTGGGAAATAATAAAAAGGGTGGGCTGGTTGTGTTTGTTTTGTTGGGTTTAGGAAATAACTAAGGATCCGTTTGGTGTATATGTTAAATAAGCCCAATGACCAAAAATGTAAATTCCTGATTTTTGCTAGGTGGAAATTGTAATATTTCCAAAGTATTCCAAAGACCAATCTTGCCACCTTTTATTAACCCACGGATCATAAATGTTATTTTTCCAAATTTGAAACAACCGGGGACCATTATTGCCAAATTTCAAAGTTGAGGGGTTTAAAGTGTAATTTTCCAAAAGTTTATCAAAAAGGACTTGATTTGCTAAGATAAATAGTACAAGGGCCATAGATGTAAGTTTTTCCAATTTAAAATGCCCAGGAACTGTTTTTGCCATTTTTGAAACTTCAGGGACCAAAACTGTAATTTCCTCAAACTTTTTATCCAATGGTCAAACTTGATAACTTATGAATTCCCAAGGACCATTTTTGACTTTATATTCCAAAATAAACTTCCAGAGACTAATTCTGCCAATTTATGAAACTTGAGGGACTGAAACTGCCAATTATGCAAACTTTGTTCGCTTTTCATCTGTTTTTACTCATTTTGCATCTGAAACATATAAAACACAATTTTGAGATATTTTTTGTATTTTGATGCATTTCTGAGTGTTTTTAAATGTTTTTGCAGTTCAGATTGACAAAAAATGATAAGTATTTACACACTTATCAGTTCACATCCTCTATTTCCATTTGGCAATGTGTTCCTCTATCTATAAAATCACCATATAATACCATCATATAATATAGTAAAACCTCTATAAATTAATAATTGATAAATTAATAATCTCGATAAAATTAATAATTTGTTTAACTTGGGACCAGTACAAATTCAATTAATTCAATTAAGGTCATACGTAATTGGAACTTGTCCCAACGAAACTAACTTTTTGCTTATTTAAAAATAATGAACTTAACAAATTCAATTAATTTATGAATGTGAATTCATAAAATGTTAATTGAAACTTTTTTTTTCCCATCAACTAGTATACTGGATTTGAATTTAAGGCCACACGTAAAACTTCTTTAAATTAATAAATTATTAATTTATTGATATAATAATATCTCGCTCAATTTATAGAGTTTTAATGTATATACTACTTTATAATGTATTTAAGACATATTCAATTAGGGGTGTTATCGGGTCGGGTTATCGGGTTTGTCGGGTCGGGTTGAGTCGGGTTTTGATTTTTTAAAAAGTCACCCGCAACCTGACCCGATAAGGAGTCGGGTTATCGGGTTCGGGTGGTAGTCGGGTCAGGTTATGTCGGGTCGGGTGATTCGGGTTATCGGGTTATACTACAAATGAGCAAATAATAAAATTCCCAAACGTTACTTTGATCATATATTCCTATTTGTTTAACGATATCAAGTATTTAGCGTGGGAATTAATTAGAACAGATAGAAATGTTACCTCTTGCTGTAGTGCATATCTTTTTATTTATCATGTTACCTCTTGCTGTACCACAAATCGTGTATGGTAAACCGATTAGAACAGATAGAAATGTGACCTTAGGCAACAGGACTTCACTATATGTTCATCCTATTGCTTATGTATTTCTTTTTCTCCTTAATAACTGATATTAACTCAACAGGAATAAAACAATATTATACATGAACTTAGCACATTTTTCTAGAAGTCATTATGGTTTATCAGCTTTTGTTGCTAATCAAAAAGTCTTTTTAGACAATAAAATTTCTATATTCCAACATAGAGCTCATGGTGCTGTTAAGCGTGTGGTACCATTTCTCCACTTGACAAATTACTGTAGCAGATACTAGTAGTGATATTGGGGTTTTTAAGCTTTTTCAGTAAAAAAAAAATTAAATAATTATTTTTGGGTCTTGTCAGGTTGACCCGATAACCCGACAACGAAAGATTTCTAACCCTAACCCGACCCGATAACAATGTCGGGTTATCGGGTTCGGGTGAAACTAACCCGATAAACTTTTTCAACCCGATTTAACCCGACCCGATAAGGCTTATCGGGTTCGGGTCGGGTCAACCCGACCCTACTGACACCCCTATCTTCAATATAGAAGGTTTAAAATTTTAAACAATACATTTACTAATAATAGAAAATAAAGTTACTCATGGAAAATTAATGTCTTAAATTTATAGACTTGTAATAGCCTCCAATAAATACTTAATAAATATTATTTTTAAAATACCCTTACAATGACAAATACATATTATTATACATATTGTACAAACTAAGAAAACACACAAAGCTTTATACAATTTATATGAAAATTAGTTGATGGTACATATCTTTTTAAAAATCGGACTGTACCAACGGGTTCAACCGGGAATCGGAGTCACCACCGATTTGGCTAGCCAATAAAAGTCATCCGAAAATGAACTTGAGAGAACCTTCTGAACCGATAAAAACATGATGATGTACCCTCCGAACAGGTCGAAGGACACCCCTTCGAGCCTGTGCGAAACCTTCCTCTCGAAGGTCCAGGTTAGCCTCCTAATATCTTCGATGGCGTCAAGCCATTCGTCCATGACAAGGTTACCATTTGGGAACTCGCCAATCGAAGGCCTAAGCCCTTCGGGGTAAAGCCTATAAAGATATTAGAGGAACGAAGCCTGCGATCTCTCCCTTGTGCTTCCCCGCCAAGAAAGAGATTGTGTTAAGGCTATAATCATGGGACACCCATCCTAAACTTTAGCTATTGTCATGGCACTCCCCCATGATATTCGCCTAAACCCTAGCAGTCATCATAAATCATGGAGCACCTGCAAGTTTTCGCAGATTGAGCATAGAACTCTCCAAGACCTATTTTTCTCTCCTATAAATAGCTTGGACGGGTTATTGAGTATGATACGTTCATAAAACACACACATATCCTCTCAAACTTACTTATTTACCATATCATATATTCATTTGTACGCCGGAGGTGATTCGCAGTGCCAACCCCCTGCGCAATCACTTAACATAGTGTCTTTGTATTTCTTATTTCAGGTTATCCATAAGCTTGGCGTATCCACAAAGCCCCTATTTCCTTCGATCACTGATCAATGTCGTTGTACCGATAAAAAATAAACCTAAATACCTTATACTAGATACGGCAAGCGTGTATCGTATCCACGAGGAGTATGTGGTTTTAATTTAAGTTTTGGAGTGATCACTGATCAATAAAAGTTTTAGTTTTGAAATCTTAATAACTAATATACCAATTAAGCTAAATTCTATGAAATAAATTCTACAAAATAAATAATTGATTAATTAACTAAAAAGTAAATAAATAAGTAAAAATTAAATAAGCAAATAAAAATAAGATTCTTAAACAACTGAGTGAAAAGCAATCCCTCCCGGTTCCGGATATATTGATATGACCAAGTTACGGATTATTACTAATGTTTGCCTTCAAACCACATAAATGATGAGGCGAAAAATGAACCACTTTTAGGGGGTCATTTAAGCCTGAAATTAAATTTATTTGATCAAATATTACCCTAAATCGTTCCTTTTGTGATTTTAGGAACTTTGGGAGAGAAATCTGAAAAAGGAAGCAATTCGGACGTTTTTGGAGCATAAAAGTGAAGAAAACGCCAAAGACTTAATTTTCCATGCTGAGAACAGTACCTGACGGCGTCAAGAGGAAGACCCTTACGGCGTCAGGAGTAAAAGTGGTGACGACCCAGTGCAAACCTGACGGCGTCACAACTAGGGCGTCAAGAGTTAAAATCATGACGGCCTGCATAAGGTGTACACATGACGGCGTCAGACCCAGATCTAGGCAGTCCGAGGAACTATTTGGCGGCGAGATGACGGCGTCAGACATTTGTTCTTGACGCCGTCACCTTCTAAACTCTATATATAGTTTTCTATTTTTCATTCATTAGAGAGGAACTTGTGTGGAGAAACCCTAGGGCCGAACTTTGTGAACCCTAGCTCGTATTTTACAGTATTTTCAAGGGTTTTCACCCCTTGAATCCTTTCATGTGCTATTGAGATAAGTCTTCTCTTAATTCAATCAATATGTCTATGTGTTGGTTGTCTATATCTTGTGCTTGTCTTAATTTCAACATGCTAGGCTAGATCTATCTTGTGTTTGCTTGGATCTAATGAAACCTAGATGTTAATTATGTGTTGATTACTTGTTTATGGTTGTATTGGATGAATGATTTCAATGTTAGGCTTAAGAAAACTGGCAGATCTCCTTTGTGTAACATGCTTGAACGTCTTAGGAAACATGAACCGATGTGTACTAGGTTTTATTGGTTGTATTTAATGCATGAGTAAATTCTAATGATCCCATGTTAGGAGCTTCTTAGCCGGCTCGACATAGGAGTGAAGTAGGCACTCATAGGATTGGGGAAGTAAGTACACCACCCCATGAATGGTATTAAGGAATACAATCCGTCATCCACGCAACTATAACAAGTAATTAACGTGTAAAAGATATCTAGGGAGTAGTGAAATCTAAGTAAACACATTTCTCCCACATATTGCTCACAACTTTAGTTTAATTTAGTTTATTTTCATTTTTAGTATTTTATTTTGATTGCATCTTAGTATTGGGTTAGTTGACTAGCAACTAATTCCGCCCAAATCCTTCAAACCCGAGATTTTTACTTGCTTTCATAAAAATATAAAAATACAAAAAGAATCATCCCTCATCTCTAGACCTAGTCTTTAGGTTTTCTAATCCTAGCGACACTATTCCTAGCTGAACGATCAATCCCCCGGTACTTGTCATTATACTATACTACATCGATCAGGTACACTGCCTGGTGGGGGTTGTAAGCTTCTCAAGATCCCTTGAGAGGTAAAGCCTAGTGCAAAACCCCACGCATCAAGTTTTTGGCGCCGCTGCCGGGGAATAGTTATTGTCTAGGTTAGAATCTCTTTTTATTAGGTCTACTTGCTAGATTCCTTTCTAGTAAGATTTTATTTTTATTTTTTTAGGATTTCTTTAGTCTATCTTATTTCTTCGTGTTTTTGTTCGTGACTCTTACCATCCGCCATTATGGCAACCGGCGAATTCTCTAACCTTAGGATCACTAGGAGTCGTAGTTCCGCTAGAAACGTTGTCTTGCCTTATGCAGAACCCGATAGAGAAATGCGTAGGTTAAGACGATCTCACTCAACACCTGAACCATCTAGCATTGCCATCGATTTTGATGCACCCCTTTCTGAAGAAAATTCAAAAAATCACCTTACAACCCCTAGCTCCTAACCCAACAACGAGATGAGTACCCCCGCAACTCCCACTTCTCAAATGCCATTGTCTACCCAAACGAACACACCAATGAGGTCTTGCATGCGACCGATGTTTGGCTTGTCCAAAGTGTGTGCAAGTTTTGTGGATTAGATGATGAAGACCTGATTCAACACATTAAAGACTTCTAGAAAATAGTAGACACCCTCCATACGGATGGGGCTACTAGAGACACGTCCCGATTACGATTCTTCCCTTTCACCCTCTATGAAAAAGCCCAAGAGTGGTATGATAAACTCCCTTCTGAATCTATTTTCACATGGGAACAACTCATATCCAAGTTCTATGAGAAGTTCTTTCCACCTGGAAAAACTTCAGCGTTTAGAGATAGGATCCTCCGTTTCCGAAAAGGGAAGGACGAACCCTTCCATAAATCTTGGATTAGATTCAAGGATTTAATAAGACAAGTTCCCCAACATGGCATCGAACTTTGGCTTTTGGTCCAAATCTTCTACGACAATGTCTCCTCAAATGATCGGAACGGAATCAACAATTCTAGAAAAGGGACATTAGCCAATCTTATTGCCGAAGAAGGATGGGATAGGATTGAAGAATATGCTCAAGACCAGGATGACACTTGGGATGAACCTGAGTCGACTGTCAGCATTTCTGAAATCACTTCAAATCGGTCAAGAAAAATTCAAAAAAGAATGGAGTACCTAGCTGGGTCGCAGTTACCTAAACAACTTTCAAATCCTTACTTGATCTGCGACTACTGTGGGGGCCCGCATGAGGTAGAGGAATGCGGAGGAGAATCTACGACCGAACATGCATGTTTGTCAGGAGGTGACATCTATGCTGATCCCTCCCTTTTGCCTTTTTACCAAAATGATGATTACACCCTTTGGGGAAATCTGGTAAAAAGAAAAGAAGGAGAGGAAGGTTCTGAATTCGAAATCAGGAGCACTTTTGAAGATGACCTTGGTCACTTCACTCAAGAAAAAGGCTTACAATTAAAAGGTCTTAATGAACTTGTTGATGAGCAGCAGACTGACATTGGAGAATGGTTCAACAAGCTTAACTCAGCCCTCGATAACCTTGAAATGCTGTCAGTAAGCCAAAAAGACCCATGCTCGCGATAACCACTCGAGCTGGAACAACAACCAAGGACCCCCTTACCCGAGCTCGTCCCCCATCACTCCCGATCCAAACAAGCCTCGCTAAGAGGAGGAGGATGTGGGCAGCGAGACTCCCAACCAACCCCCCTTGGCGACCCCTTCCCCATCAACCCCACCTAACCAACCTGTTAGAATCCCATTCCCATCCCGATTAAAAAACCAGAAAACTGAGAATGATAATAAAAGATTCTTGTCATATCTAAAAGACTCAATAGTCACCATACCCCTCCTTGATGCTTGTTATCACATGCCAAAGTATAGTGCGTACTTTAAAAAACTACTAGCTAACCGAAAGAAACTCGAGGGTCTTGTGACCCTGGGGGAAGAATGTTCGGTGGTGACCCATCGAGGGCTACCAAAAAAGGTAGACGATCCAGGCAGCTTCACCTTGCCTTGCTCCATAGGGTCTCTGTCAATAAAGAATGCTCTTGCCGATTTGGGGGCGAGTATCAACCTCATGCCTCACTCCATGTTCCTTAAACTAGGATACTCTGGATTAAACCCTACCCGTATGAACATCCAACTAGCCGATAGATCAGTCAAGTACCCCATAGGGATATGCGAGAATGTGCTAGTCAAAGTTGGGAAATTCAAATTCCCGGTCGACTTCGTAATCTTAGAGATGGAGGAGGATGACTTGGTACCCATCATCTTAGGGAGACCATTTCTTGCTACCGCTCGTGCAGTCATTGATGTTTATGACGGCAAGTTAACCTTACGAGTAGGAACCGATAGCACAACCTTTGACATTAAGGACTCTATGGATCTCTCTCTCGAAGCAGCTAACTGGCTCTATTTCATTGGGGAGGTCGATAAACTCACGGATGTCATTGATAGCCGTGTTGATGAACAAATCGAGGAAGGCTGGTTACGGGATGAGAGTTTTCTTCCTTTGCTAGAGGTAGAAAAGATGGAGGATGTTGGTGCAGTCTCCTTCTACCCTAGACAAGAGGCCATGGAGCATCTCGAGCTCCGAAAGCCCAAAAACAAGCTCAAGCCTTCTATTATCGAACCTCCTGAGCTAGATCTTAAGGAACTTCCTAACCATTTAGAGTATGCCTTCCTTCAGGGAGAGGACCAACTGCCGGTAATCATAAACTCTTCGCTCGAACATGAACAAAAAGGTAAACTCTTAGAGGTCCTAAAGAAATATAAGGGAGTGCTTGCGTGGAGTGCAGCCGACATTAAGGGGATTGACTCAACTTTTTGCACACATAAGATTCTCATGGAAGAAGATTATAAACCTACCGTGCAACCCCAGAGGTGGGTGAACCCCAACATTAAGGGAGTGGTAAAGAAAGAAGTCATCAAACTTCTGGATGCAGGATTGATCTACCTAATCTCGGACAGCCCATGGGTTAGTCCTGTACAGGTTGTACCTAAGAAGGGTGGAATGACAGGGGTGAGATGGTACCCCAAAGAACAGTTACTGGATGGTGAGTATGCATTGATTATAGAAAGCTCAATGATGCCACGAGGAAAGATCACTTTCCCTTACCATTCATTGACCAAATGTTAGAGAGATTGTCTGGGCACGAGTACTATTGCTTCTTGGATGGATTCTCAGGGTATTTTCAAATTCCCATAGCACCTGAGGACCAAGAAAAGACCACGTTTACTTGCCCTTATGGAACGTTCGCCTACAAAAGAATGCCTTTTGGGCTATGTAATGCCCCCGCCACTTTTCAACGATGCATGACCGCAATCTTTCACGAACTCATGGAAGACATCATGGAAGTGTTCATGGATGACTTTTCGGTCATCGGGAACTCCTTCGACCGCTGTCTTGCTAATCTAGAAAAAAATGCTTAAACGCTGTGAGGAAACCAACTTGGTGTTAAACTGGGAAAAGTGTCATTTCATGGTGAAAGAAGAGATTGTGTTAGGGCATAAGATCTCAGGGAATGGGATAGAGGTGGACCAAGCTAAAGTTGAAGCTATATCTAAGTTACCATACCCCACGACTATTAAAGCAATACGCAGCTTCTTGGGGCACGCCGGGTTTTATCGGAGATTCATCAAAGACTTCTCCAAAATAGCTCGGCCAATGACTCAATTGCTCATGAAGGATGCTCCATTCGATTTCTCCCAAGAATGCAAGGATGCATTCGATCTCTTAAAAAAGGAGCTCACACAAGCTCCAATCATGATTACACCCAACTGGGAGTTACCGTTTAAAATCATGTGTGACGCTAGCGATTTCGCTGTCGGGGCTGTATTGGGCCAACGGCGTGACAAGCTATTCCAACCTATTTACTACGCTAGCAAAACCATGAATCCCGTTCAAGAGAATTAGTCCACCACCGAAAAGGAATTGTTAGCCGTAGTGTTCGCATTCGACAAATTTCGGCAATATCTTGTCCTTTCAAAGACAGTCGTTTTCACTGATCACTCGGCTCTTCGATATCTTTTTGCTAAGCAGGATGCTAAGCCATGACTAATTCGGTGGATCTTGTTGTTACAAGAATTTGATGTTGAGATTCGTGATAAGAGGGGGGCAGAAAATCTGGCCGCAGATCATCTATCTCGTCTTGAAAACCCCTTGGATGAGCACGATAGAAGTGAGATTAGGGATTCATTTCCTGACGAACAACTCATGTCAATGATTAATTTGGAGCCTTGGTACGGCGATTTTTCCAAATATCTCTCAAGCAGACTCGTTCCAGAAAACCTGACTAGGTACGAAAGAAAAAAGGTTCTTTTCTCAGTTAAAATACTACTTCTGGGATGAACCATTTTTATTCCGAAGGTATCCTGACCAAATAATAAGACGTTGTGTTTCGGAAAGTGAGGCAATAAAGATTATGAGGGAATGTCACTCTGGTCCCTCTGGAGGGCATCATGGGATAAGCACCACCACCCGAAAGATTTTCGACGCAGGATTCTATTGGCCCACAATTTTTCGTGATGTCAAAGAAATGGTACAGGCATGCGATGCATGTCAACGGGCCGGGAACATATCACATAGGGATGAAGCGCCTCAGAATTTTATACAAGTATGTGAGGTCTTCGATGTCTGGGGAATTGACTTCATGGGACCCTTTCCATCTTCAGGGGGGAACCCGAATACATTTTAGTTGCCATCGATTATGTTTCAAAATGGGTAGAGGCACAAGCCCTTAGGACCAACGATGCCAGGGTAGTTATTCATTTTCTGAAAAAGCTTTTCGCTAGATTCGGGATTCCTAAAGCCCTCATCAGTGATAGGGGGACCCACTTTTGCAATGCGCAAATGGAAAAGGTCATGAGGAGGTATGGGGTGTCCCATCGATTTTACACCGCCTATCATCCACAAACCAATGACCAGGTCGAAAACACAAACAGGGCTATTAAAATAATACTTGAAAAACGGTTAGTCAGAATAGAAAAGACTGGTCATTTAAACTCGACGAAGCCTTATGGGCATTCCGAACCGCCTACAAGACACCTATTGGAATGACCCCGTTTCGCATGGTGTATGGTAAGGCATGTCACCTGCCGGTAGAATTAGAACGTAAGGCTTATTGGGCGCTTAAGGCATGTAACTTAGATTATACAATTGCCGGAACCAATAGGTTCTTGCAATTACACGAGCTTGATGAGCTTAGATTAGAAGCCTATGAGTCTTCCATTACATATAAAGAGAGGGCAAAAAGATGGCATGACTAGAGGATTAAGAAACCCAAGGAATTTTCAGATGAGGACAAAGTCCTATTGTACAACTCTCGGTTAAGATTATTTCCGAGGAAACTCAAGTCTAGAAGGTATGGACCGTTTACGATGAAAAGTTCCTCTAAAACTGGAGCCATTGTGTTATTAGACGATGAAGGTAGAGAATTTACTGTTAACATACGACGTGTAAAACATTATCAAGAAAATAATAACGAAATGATTAGTGAGGAGGATGTCACGTTGACGATGAGGTCACGTAGTAACCCATGACCTTGAGTCTATCTACAAGACTCATAAAATAAAGAAAAGCGCTTCTTGGGAGGCAACCCATGATTTTGTGTGATTTTATTTTTGTTGATATAAATAAATGACTAAAAACGTTATTCATATCTTTCGATATCTCTATGTTTTGATAATCACAAAACGAAAACTCATCAAACAAAAGATTATGACATAAACAAGTATTTAGTAGTAAATACTCATATTCACCATCTAATCACTTAAGGTATGAATAAACAAAGTGTCTAATGCATTATAAGATCAAAGGAACACTTTTGTTAATCACTAAATATTTATAAAATGTCACAAAACATTTTATATCTTTTGTAAAACATTTTTGGCATTAAAAGAATATGTTTAATTCATTACATATTTATGAATTCAAATTTTCAACCAAAAATGGCAAATCTAATCCAGAAAAATTTCCCTCACAAAAGGACAAGAAAATCCAACGTTCAGGAGGGTGGCCCCCTTAATTTTACTAGGCGGCCCCCTTAATCATTAAGGGGACCGCCCCCTAATTAAGGGGACCGACACGCTCCAGAACAGTATTTTCTGGCCCTTTAAATACTGGATCATTTTACATATTTTTCTCACCTTTTTGCACTAGAAAATTTCTGATCTAAACATTCATTTCCTTTCTCTAAAAATCCCTTGATCTTATATACTTTGATCTTTGTTTCAAAGTGATTCAAGCCTCAACACTCAAGTGCAAAGAGAAGAATACTTCTATTAGAAGTATTACAACTTATTATCATCTTGCTATCTAAGTTGTTTGTTTATTTCATCTTGTTGATCTTTCTTATTTTGCTGAATAAGGTGTATGTATTAGTTAGCTAGATTTAGTTGTAGAATCTAGAATTGTTGTAAGTGTGAAGTGGAAATTGAAGTGAAGAAGTAGTGTTGAATAGTAGTGGAGATAGGAGATAGTAGCAATAGTGACTAGTAGTGAAGTAAATTGAAGCTTTCAAGTGGAGAAGACTAGAAGACATTAGTAGATTGAAGTTGTGAAGAAATTAGTGGCTTGAAGGTGTGAAGACATTAGTGGCTTGAAGTTGTGAAGACGCTAGTGCCTTGAAGTTGTTAAGTTGTAAGACATTGAAGTTGTGAAGTATTTGTGAAGGCGTGAAGATACTCGTGGTGTGAAGAAGTATAAAAGAAGTGTAAAGGTGTGATGAAGGCGTGGTGTGATATTTGGTGTGAGATTGGTTCTAGCTACGATTAGAACTCGACATCTTGCTTTGTGTCGTAAATTGGTGTAAGCTTTTGGTGTGTACGGTTTTCTCCGCCATAAGGGAGGTTATTGACTTAGTGAAGAAAACTCTCGAGTTCGGTGCTCGGGGAGTGGAGTAGGGCAAGGAAGGTGTCCTTGTAGCCGAACCACTATAAATCCTTTGTCTCTCGGTTTGATCTTTCCATCTCTCACTCTTTGCTTGCTTACTTACTAGCTTCTCGTACATTGTTATAATTGTGTGTTGTGCATATATTGATTTCACATAAAGATCAAACTAGGTTCCATTTAAAACATTAATTATACATTAGTAAAATATAAATATATACAATTATTAAAACACATATACATATATAAATACAAACTTATAATTAAGTGAGAATATATGAAATTATAATTTCTATTCAACACTTTAAATAAGTAGTGTCTATGTGACATATGTGAATTAACTTGTATCTATACTTTAGCTTCAAAGGTTTTTACAATTACCATCAATTCTTTGAAAGGGAACTTTTATTAAACAAAAAGACGCAAAACTATTCAACCCCCTTCTAGTTTTCCACAATTGGTATCAGAGCCAGGTTTAGCAAGATTTTTAAAATATATTGTATTTTAAAACTTGTAACGATCTATGGAATTCGAAAAATATCTAGAAGGGAAATTTACGCAAAAACCACCATTATTTGAAAATGATAATTTTCTTGAATGGAAAAACAAATTTGAAAATTATGTGAAATCAATAGATCTTGATCTTTGGCATATCATTTCAATTGGTGATCTTAAACCAACCAAAATGGATTTTGAAAATCAATATAATAATCTTCAAACCAAAATTGATAAAAACACTAAAGCCAAATTACTTATTTTCAAAACTCTACCAAGAGTTGAATATGAAAGATTATTTCGTTGTAAAACGACAAATGATATTTGGAAATGTCTTTTAAAGTTTCACCAAGAGAAATGTAAAACCAAAGATGATAAACTTGATATTGCACAAGAAATAGTTAATCTAGAAAATTTAATAGATAAATATTTAGTTGAAATAAATACATGTACTACTAGTTCAAATGTGATCATTGAAGGTATTAATAACGAAGAATACATGAGCTAAATCCGAAGAAAGAGTGTTAATAAATCATGGTGCAACAAATACAAAGAAGACGATGATAATACGGCTTGTGAAAATATTGAAACAAGTAGGAATACAAGTATTGATGGCAAGGACTACATGCCTCTCGATCTAAGCGAAACTACAAGTAAAACATGGAACGACATAGACGATGAAATTGATCAACATATAGCATGTGAAGATTACACAACTACTAATAAGGTACAATCCGAAACCGAACATTTTTGCTACGATCAATTTATATTAGAATTTTCAAAATTAGAAAACAACTTCAAACATTTTTGCAACATTGACTCAAAAATGATTCCTAAAAATAAATCTTCAATATTCATTGAAAACAATTTTGAAAAGGAAATAATTTTGGAAGATAAAATGTCTAGACTTGAAAGCAATATTGAAATTGATCTTAAATGTAAATATTGTCAAGACTATAAACATGAAATTAAAATAGAAAATGAAAAAGCAAAAATATTAGCAAAATTTGAAAATAGCTCTAGATCTTTAAAACATTTACTTAACATTCAAAAGTCATTTTATGATAAAACCGGCTTAGGATTTACCGTAAATGATCCTTCAATAAATGCATCAAAACAAATAAAATTTGTTAAACCTAGTGGAGAAATTTAGAACTAATATTACTCACGCTCACTATTTATCTCTCTAGCCAAGAAAGTCATTGTAAACTATTGATGAATTCTTGTACTTCTCGACGACATCCTCATCATGTGCATTTTAATGCAATGGATGTTCTCAACTAATCAATTCGGACCCATGAGAATCTGGGTACCAAGCTCTTCATCATGTTTAGGTAATTAACGAACGAAGAGACTTTTAAGTTGTGGATTGCTCACCTTGCTCACTTACTTTTGATGACTATTGGTTCATATCACTATGGTTCACATTCTACACAATGTTTTGCCTATGACGTCGTTGCGGTCATCTTTTGTCTTGGCATGTTGTTCTTCACTCTTGGAGTATTGATATCATGGTGTGTCCGTTACTATTTCAAGATGAAGGGTCCAAAGCACAATTATTCTTAGCCTTCACGACTTGTGATGATTGGTGCGATCAATTAAGCATTTCAGATCAAGCCCCCTTGATTTCTATTGCGTTGGAATGTCACTTTGCTACTTCGACATGTTTTGGACAAACTTTTAAGATGTCTTCCATTTCTCTTATGCCCACTCTTAAAGGAAAGCTGGACCTGAGATAAGTTTTCTTTTCAAAAACTTGCCAAAATTACATTATATTTAAGAATGCTTTAATTAGTTTGTGAATATGATTTAACTTATAAGTTGTCATGCTTTTAGATCATTAATACTAGTATATGCATATATGATATTAGGATTATTAACCTTCGTGTTATTTAGTCTATTATCATTTTTCTTAGTCTTCATCTATATTGAAGATCCTCTATGATCTATAGTAGAATACTTTCCACTTAAGCTATATGATCTTACTAGTTGCATTAATAGATGTATTATAATTGAGACTTGTTAGTAACTTGATAGTATGATGTTCTTTGTATACATATTTATATATATATATATATATACACATATATATACACATGTCTATCTTGTATCCATAAATAATTTACTTTGTCCAGTTCTATCTCATTGCATTTAGATCATAAATATCTACCATCTCTCTTTCATATCTTTAGTTGTCATTAGAGATGATTATGTGTGACAATGAGCTTAATTGATTCTCTTGAGCATGATAAGTTTCCATTTCAAATCCTTCACTTGCAATTTCTTGTTATCATGATCAAAACATCATGTTTAAAACGTCTCTCTCTTTGAATAATAATAATAAAAAATCTTTCAAATATCTATGTTATTTTTCTTCAAACAATTTGCTTAACTATAATTTTTCATAACCTTATCTTAATCAAAAACAAGATTGAAATTTTTTATTACATGCAATGCACACTTAAATTTATTACAAAACATTGTTGAATAAAACTAAAAACGTTTTGCTTAAAACACATTTGATTATCTCACATGTGTCATACACTTCTATGGAAATGACATTAACAATTTAATCAAATCATTTCATGAGAATCATGGCTTGCCCATATGGATCTTGTTTGTAACAAGTCTTGAAGTCCATATAATCATATCCTCCTACTTGTTACTTGTTAACTATCATCAATATGTTTGCACTAGACTACATGTTATCATCTTCATATAGTTACACATTTAACTAATTTACCTTATTGCCTCCTTAGTTGCATATCTTAATTGATAAATTAATAGATAGCATGATTATTAGAAATTAATTATCTAATTTAATTATTTCTATATCACTCTCTACATTCATGAATAGTATGCCCTATATTGCCTCAAAGAGTTGAACTTACTTGAATCCAAATCCAAAAACACAACCTTTTTGAAAATTTTCTGCCAAAAACCCATTTCTGGCATTCTGGGAATCACCAGATGGGCGGCCCCCTTAATTATATAAGGCGGCCCCCTTAATGATTAAGGGGACCGGCCCCTAATTAAGGGGACCAGCCATCTGATGGTCGGGAATACTGTTTTCTTTATCACTTTTTGACCCATTTCAGCCTATACTTCCCAAAATTCACAAACATATTTTGTCTTATGCTATCCCTCAAAATTTACCTTCCTAAACCACATTTCTCATACACTATAAATACCCTCTTCCCATCATTAATGCCATCACACCCAAACATGTCATCTCCCAACAACCAAAAACCTAAGATTTCAAGAACCGCAAGGATCTCCGTCAAACCCGTTTGGAGGAGGAAACTTGATTCTTGTCATAACTCAAGTGATGTTGTTCCAAGTCAACCAACTACTAAACCTCAAACCCACAATAATGACTCATCTCACAACCTATCACCCACTCATTCCCTCATTAATGCTTCTTCTTATGATGAGCATGCTCAATCCCAAAACAACAATCCCAATCTCTCAATCAATACTTTACATGTTGCTCATTCAACAAAAACACCACTCACTCATGGAGAACCTCTTCCACCCATTTCATGTTTTCATGACTACCCAAGCTCAACCATGTCTCCACCACCAAGAGTACCACCACCACATCCTACAACTTCACATGCCATTCCTATGTTGCATGTTCAAACCTTCACCCAAGACAACCATCATGTTCTACCACCATCACCTTCCTCCGAACACTTGAAGTTCGTTGAGGAGCTAAAAGAGGCTCATGAGCTTAGTGCTCTTTTAGCATTACATCTTGCTCAACGCAATTTGGATCCACCCCAATCAAGCTCACCATCATCACCACACAACACCAACCAAATTGAGAAGTATGTCAACAATTGCCCTTGTTGCATCTTCCTTCAACAACAAACCATTGCTTTGAATGAGCACTTCACTTGGATTGAGTATCTTCTTACAACATCTCAACAAACACCATCACTTGAACAACATCAAAACCCTCAATCATCAAACCCTACTTCAAATCCACCACCTCTAAGTTCCACATCTCCAAACTCAACAACATCCATGCAACCAAAAGTTTATCTCCACTAAACCTCCAAGCATTTTATATGCTTATGTTTCTCATTTTCAAATAAAACTCTTCAACCATTTTGGGATTCAAGAAAGTTTGGTGACACTCCTTGTCGGCACATTAGGATGCTCTACTTAGTTTAGTATTTTATATTTATGGCCTTTGTAACAATGATTATGGGTTGACATAATCATTTCTATTAATGAATGACTTAATATGTGTTTCTAATTATCTTTTGCCATGATTATTATTTGTTGGGATTATGATATATGTGTTTGCTTGTGCCATGCTTGTGCTTCTAATATTTTTCTTGCAAGAATTCCATTTCTCGAACCCTTGGTGCTCTCAAACGAGGGGGAGCATACATCAAGGGGGAGCCTCCTTCTTATTGGCTTAAACATTTTTATTCTACAAAAAGGGGGAGCAGTGAATATAAACTCACTAAATACTTTGTCTAAAAATTAATTTTTGGATTTAATGAGTTTAGGTTTTGTAATCATCAAAAAGGGAGAGATTGTTGATATACATAAATGACTAAAAACGTTATTCATATCTTTCGATATCTCTATGTTTTGATAATCACAAAACGAAAACTCATCAAACCAAAGATTATGACATAAACAAGCATTTAGTAGTAAATACTCATCTTCACCATCTAATCACTTAAGGTATGAATAAACAAAGTGTCTAATGCATTATAATATCAAAGGAACACTTTTGTTAATCACTAAATATTTATAAAATGTCACAAAACATTTTATATCTTTTGTAAAACATTTTTGGCATTAAAAGAATATGTTTAATTCATTACATATTTATGAATTAAAATTTTTAACTAAAAATGGCAAATCTAATCCAGAAAAATTTCCCTCACAAAAGGACAAGAAAATCCAACGTTCAGGAGGGCGGCCCCCTTAATTTTACTAGGCGGCCCCCTTAATCATTAAGGGGACCGCCCCCTAATTAAGAGGACCGGCACGCTCCAGAACAATATTTTATGGCCCTTTAAATACTGGATCATTTCACATATTTTTCTCACCTTTTTGCACTAGAAAATTTCTGATCTAAACATTCATTTCCTTTCTCTAAAAATCCCTTGATCTTATATACTTTGATCTTTGTTTCAAAGTGATTCAAGCCTCAGCACTCAAGTGCAAAGAGAAGAATACTTCTATTAAAAGTATTACAACTTAGTATCATCTTGCTATCTAAGTTGTTTATTTATTTCATCTTGTTGATCTTTCATATTTTGGTGAATAAGGTGTATGTATTAGTTAGCTAGATTAAGTTGTAGAAACTAGAATTGTTGTAAGTGTGAAGTGGAAATTGAAGTGAAGAAGTAGTGTTGGATAGTAGTAGAGATAGGAGATAGTAGCAATAGTGACTAGTAGTGAAGTAAATTGAAGCTTTCAAGTGGAGAAGACTAGAAGACATTAGTAGATTGAAGTTGTGAAGAAATTAGTGGCTTGAAGGTGTGAAGACATTAGTGACTTGAAGTTGTGAAGCCGCTAGTGCCTTGAAGTTGTTAAGTTGTAAGACATTGAAGTTGTGAAGTATTTGTGAAGGCGTGAAGATACTTGTGGTGTGAAGAAGTATAGAAGAAGTGTAAAGGTGTGAAGAAGGCGTGGTGTGATATTTGGTGTGAGATTGGTTCTAGCTACGATTAGAACTCGACATCTTGCTTTGTGTCGTAAATTGGTGTAAGCTTTTGGTGTGTACGGTTTTCTCCGCCATAAGGGAGGTTATTGACTTAGTGAAGAAAACTCTCGAGTTCGGTGCTCGGGGAGTGGAGTAGGGCAAGGAAGGTGTCCTTGTAGCCGAACCACTATAAATCCTTTGTCTCTCGGTTTGATCTTTCCATCTCTCACTCTTTGCTTGCTTACTTACTAGCTTCTCGTACATTGTTATAATTGTGTGTTGTGCATATATTGATTTCACATAAAGATCAAACTAGGTTCCATTTAAAACATTAATTATACATTAGTAAAATATAAGTATATACAATTATTAAAACACATATACATATATAAATACAAACTTATAATTAAGTGAGAATATATGAAATTATAATTTCTATTCAACACTTTAAATAAGTAGTGTCTATGTGACATATGTGAATTAACTAGTATCTATACTTTACCTTCAAAGGTTTTTACAATTACCATCAATTATTTGAAATGGAACTTTTATTAAACAAAAAGACGCAAAACTATTCAACCCCCCCTTCTAGTTTTCCATAATTTTGTTTGTTTGTTATTTGCTTCCGTATGCATGCTTTATTTTTATTGTTGGTAGATCGTGTTTCTAAACTAAATAGTGGAAATACTTTATTTTGTTGTTTGGCCTAGTCTTAACTTCACCCAAAGGTATTTTTGCAAAAGATAAGTGTAAGGGGAAACCCCAAATATGTTTTTAAGAAACAAAACCGATTATGATTCTCCACAATATTAAATGAACATGTATATTCGTACTTGTTAGAGTCAAATGCTTGTATCGAGTCATAATGATGTTTTGCAGGATTTTCCAGGAAGTAGGACCAAGTTTTTCCAGAAATTTTCCGAAAACTTAACATAAGAATTTTTGCAGGTCACTTCTGACGGCGTCACGAGTTTACTCTTGACGGCGTCACGTGTAAAAATCTGGAAATTTTACCAGTTTTGTTTTTCTAGCGGACTCTTAAAGTTTTTGTTGAATTATTAGTTTTATAATCTCCAGGAAATCTGCAAACATCATTCCACAAGCATTATATCTTATTTTGTTTTCTAGGATTTGGTAACATATGTAGATTGCCGCCGATTTTACGCAAGGTTGCCTTGTCTGTTTTCTCAGGATTTACAGGTTATGTATGACAAGAAGATGATTATTATTCTGGAAGGGAAGCTTTGATTGTTCATTTCCTTGGAGGAAGATTTAACCTGGCCACCTTATTATCCATACCGAGCGAATCAGGGGAGTATTTGATTTCATTCTTTTTACTTATTTCACTTTTACATTCTTTACTTGAACATTGGGGACAATGTTCATCTTAAGTGTAAGGGGAGGGTAGAATGATGATACCTTACAGATACACTTTCGCTTGAGTTTGTTTGTTTGATGGTAGGTGTGTAATAAAACTATGACAAATACTTGTTAGTATAATTTTAGCGCCAAATTTAAATTTTTTTACAAAATTTAGGAGTGAAACTTTAGCCATAGCAAGTGTTTCATGGATAGGAGATTGTATGACTAGCACAAAACCGCACTATTCAGAAAATTTTTCCACCCAAATATGTGAGGTTCGCCTTTAGATTTGATAGGAAAAGCATTTACTATTAGTGCTTATGAGTGTACCGGTAGCATTTAGATTCTAGAACTTGCGTTACTGATGCATCCCGAGACCGCTAGTGAGACTACATTCGTGTAGTAGGATTTACTACATGATAAGCGGCATTAGGAATTACTTGACCATTTAAGTCATATTACTTGGCTAGTAAAGTCAATTAATTTTTCCCACACATTAGCGTTGTACTCATTTTAGTACACGAAACCCCTAGTACACCCCTCCGAGCCTATCTTTTCGTTTCTAACTTTAAGCATCTTACTTAAAGGATGAATTTGTTACACCCCACTTAAATGTACAACCAAATCGTCTTAGCCTTCCGTGTATGCACTCATCTTTAGCGCATTATTGTTATTTGTTAAACCCTAAGTTAATTATCTAATTGATTACATGGTTGCTAAGTCGAGTCATATCCTTGTACATATTGTTTTGGGACGATTGGGACTCATGGGTAAAGTACTTATTTTATGGAGTAATGGGGAAGAACATAATATTATTACCCCCATATGTGCGTTAATCTTAAAAGTACTCCAAGTGTTTTGATTTTCTTAATTCGAGTTATTAGATTAGTTTATTGTAAAGTATGTAAAAATTCAAGTGTAAGGGGAATGTTCATTCCCTATGATGTATTATTTGGATGGTAGGGTAAGAGTGTATGCGCAAAAAAAAAAAAAAAAATAGAAAAAGAAAAGAGAAAAAACATACGGACTACCATCCCTTTTCATTCTATGTTTATTTTATGTTTTTGTTATTTTTCATTTATTAGCTTAAGTCGAGTCTAGTCTTGGATTAGCAACGCCATATTGTACATGTAATTGACCAAGATTGTTAACTCGCCACCAGTAAAGACTGCCTATATCCAACAAAACCGTGTATTCCATATCCCTACACCTAACGTTACAACCCTTTGAAAAGACCTCTTTGATAGTTTATCTTAGGTGCTTACTCCATGTGGTGGAGGTTTGATCATTTCCCAAGCCTATGGTAATCTATTTTGCTATGACAGGTAGTGAGAGATATTTTCCGTTTCCATATTGTGATTATTACACCCGAGAGATGGGACTATCTAAACACTATTTGTGAGGTGCTAGTGTATGACCTCCGTGCTTGTCTTTGGTCTTTAGTGGAACGATTATTTGTTATAATTACTTTTATATTAGTGTTAAATGACCCCTAACTTGTATTTTGATTAGAATAAAAGCGCATTTACTTGAGGACAAGCAAATCTCAAGTGTAAGGGTATATGATGAGGCGAAAAATGAACCACTTTTAGGGGGTCATTTAAGCCCGGAATTGAATTTATTTGATCAAATATTACCCTAAATCGTTCCTTTTGTGATTTTAGGTACTTTGAGAGAGAAATCTGGAAAAGGAAGCAATTCTTTTACACCGACGTATCGTACTCTCTCGACCAGGTCATCATAAGAAAAGACTGCAAGATCTTTCCGAAGTGTTGACGTTTTTGGAACAAAAAAGTGAAGAAAACGCCAAAGACTTAATTTTCCATGCTGAGAACAGTACCTGATGGGGTCAAGAGGAAGACCCTGACGGCGTCAGGAGTAAAAGTGGTGACGACCCAATGCAAACCTGACGGCGTCACAACTAGGGCGTCAAGAGTTAAAATCATGACGACCTACATAAGGTGTACACATGACGGCGTCAAACCCAGATCTAGGCAGTCCGAGGAACTATTTGGCGGCAAGATGACGGCGTCAGACATTTGTTCTTGACGCCGTCACCTTCTAAACTCTATATATAGTTTTCTATTTTTCACTCATTAGAGAGGAACTTGTGTGGAGAAACCCTAGGGCCGAACTTTGTGAACCCTAGCTCGTATTTTCAAGGGTTTTCACCCCTTGAATCCTTTCATGTGCTATTGAGATAAGTCTTCTCTTAATTCAATCAATATATCTATATGTTGGTTGTCTATATCTTGTGTTTGTCTTAATTTCAACATGCTAGGCTAGATCTATCTTGTGTTTGCTTGGATCTAATGAAACCTAGATGTTAATTATGTGTTGATTACTTGTTTATGGTTGTATTGGATGAATGATTTCAATGTTAGGCTTAAGAAAACTGGCAGATCTCCATTGTGCAACATGCTTGAACGTCTTAGGAAACATGAACCGATGTGTACTAGGTTTTATTGGTTGTATTTAATGCATGAGTAAATTCTAATGATCCCATGTTAGGAGCTTCTTAGCCGGCTCGACATAGGAGTGAAGTAGACACTCATAGGATTGGGGAAGTAAGTACGCCACCCCATGAATGGTATTAAGAAATACAATCCGTCATCCACGCAACTATAACAAGTAATTAACGTGTAAAAGATATTTAAGGAGTAGTGAAATCTAAGTAAACACATTTCTCCCACATATTGCTCACAACTTTAGTTTAATTTAGTTTATTTTCATTTTTAGTATTTTATTTTAATTGCATCTTAGTATTGGGTTAGTTGACTAGCAACTAATTCCGCCCAAATCCTTCAAACCCGAGATGTTTACTTGCTTTCATAAAAATATAAAAATACAAAAAGAATCATCCCTTATCTCTAGACCTAGTCTTTAGGTTTTTTAATCTTAGCGACACTATTCCTAGCTGAACGATCAATCCCCCGGTACTTGTCATTATACTATACTACATCGATCAGGTACACTGCCTGATAGGGGTTGTAAGCTTCTCAAGATCCCTTGAGAGGTAAAGCTTGATGCAAAATCCCACGCATCAATAAATATAGTTTGTATTAATTGAAAAGGACAATTTTGGGCATCTCTAAACTAGTTGAATTGGCAGAGTACCTGTGTGTTGTAGCGGCTGATATCATGTAATCAAAATATTTGACGAACAATATTGTTCGATAAAACTAATTCAATAAAACAATATTTTACAAATTACTAACAATTATTTTACAACTCCCAAAAATCATTAACTTACATTTAATATTATAAGAAAATGTGTTTTATGTGCTTGTACTATTTTCATAATAATTTGTACTACTTAAAAGGTCTATTAATACATGCATTAAAATGCTATAAATTAGCTTGTTGAATAGTACTTAAAACACGCTTTATAAAGGAACTAGCAGAGTACATGCATGTTGAAGTGACGTCTGCGATAAATGTTTTTCATTTTATGTTTCCCATTATAATAATAACATTATGAATTGCAAGGATAATTTTTTATATTAAGTTTAAGTAATAGTAAACTGATTCAGTAAAACTATAGAGTACTCGTCCATGTTGATTCAATATATATAAGGACAATGGTACTGATAATTGGTTACATTGTATTGTACTATATGCATTACAACTATTTTTTATAGTTCACAAATATATATTTTTTTAGTTTTTGTTTCATTACAAGATTTGGACTTTTCATTATTTATTTTGCTGATTGTTGATATGGAGTGAAGTTATTTTGTAGTAATTTAATAAAAAAATAATTTACAACTTTTACTAATTATATTATCTAACTATCTTATAATGCATAAAGGACTACTATAATTAGAATACTTAAAATTAAGCCTTACAAGTTTAGAAGCTTAAAGTACAAGTGATTCAAACACAATTAGACAATTAATACCATAAATGAAATATAATTAGACATTTACAAGTTTAGAAGCTTAAAGTACACACTACTTTGTTTTTGCCATTAAAATTTAAAATTAATGACTTAAAATTGAAAATTAATGACTTAAAATTGATCATTATGTATATTAAATACAATTAATTAAATAGTCAATAAATACAATTAATACACTTATTAAAACACTCTTACATAAGAAATACAAATTATCATGCATATTGTACAACCAACTTAAACATAATTCCTGCATTAAATGTCACTAATACAAATAATAAAGCATATTATACAAATTTTTAAGCCCGAACGAGCAATGGGCCAAATGGGCTTGAGCCCGAACGGACATGAGCTAAACGAAATTTTTGATATCCGTAAATTTATTGTCAAAAAGAACATAATAAACTAAAATATGTTCATATATTGTACAAACCAAGCAAACTACTAAACAAAAACATAAAATAAATAATAAATAAAATAATACAAACAAAGCAAAATTTTATCAAACTTTTGTCATAAAAAACTAATCAGTAAAGGTATTGCCAAAAAACGTACAAATAAAATAAATTATTAATCGAAAAAATTAAATTACATGGTGCCCGCAGCTGCATTGCGCGAGGACCCTGCCAGTATTAAAATAATTTATTATGGAGGAAAAATAAATGACAAGTGTTTTAATCGTGTTACTTAAATTTCAATTAATGTTTTGGTTTTCATGTTGACTTAAAACAAAAAGTTAACTATAACTTGGAAGAAATTTTTTTGTGTGGTTGTGTTTCGCGCGAGGCTTTTAAGGGCTTGAGCTTTTAAAATAAGTTTCGTCTGTCACACAAGCTTATGGAAGCTTTAATAAGTAATAGGCCTTCATAAGCCCAACTTGAAACAGGCTTATGGAGGCTTATAAGTTTTTGTCAAATACTAACTTAAATACCATTCAATATATTGTGGACTATCACGTAAAAGCTGAAAATATATATGAATGTAATTTGATATATTTTTATATAATTTTACATTAATAAGCTTCAGTATAAATAATGCACCAAACAGATTTATAAAAATATAAGCTCCAACCTCAAGCTTATAAATAAGCCTTAGCTCCAGCCAATTTCACTTGGGTACGTTTGGTGAAATGGGTTGGGGCTAGAGCTGGGGTTAGGTTTGGGGCTGAGACTTATATAAAAATTAGAATTTGTATTTTTATAAACTTGTTTGGCAAATTAGCTTAAGCTTGAGCTTATTATTGTTAAATTACTAAAAATGACATAATTAAATAAATTATAGTATATGTTTGATATTTTTATGGGTAAGTAAGTAATTAATAGTTTAAAAGCCCCGATCTAAAACTTTTAGCCCCTTTTCTTGTGTTAGGGTTTATAGTTTTAAATAAGTCTTGACGTCAAACGAGACTTATTATACAAGCCGGCTTATTTTAAAAGTTTAAGCGCCCGTAAGCACCAATAAGGCCTCTCCCAAACACACCTTAAACTTAGCCATAATATGTTTTTACAACAAATTTATTGATTTGTATTGGTTAAACTTAATAATTTAATATATTTAACGGAAGGAATTATATTTAATATATAATTTTATAACTCTCATAAGTCATAATTATTTAACTCATATTCAATATCTCAAGTAAACACTAATACGATACTTTAAGTTTAACGTTTGTAGAATATATAAAATATAATATACAATAACTAGTTATAATGCTCGCCCACGCGTGGTTTTTTTAGAATTTTTTAAATGATATATTTTTATTTATTAAAAAATAAATAATTTAATATTTATTTTGTATGATTTATGATTTTTAATTATATCTTTTTATTATTAAAGATAATCATTTAAAATGTTTAATTATATTGTTAGTTGCATCTATCTATATTTTTTGTGATTATCTTCTACTTGTGTGGTATATCTACAAAACGAATGTATAAATTAAAAAATTATCTAATAAGAAAATATTTTTTTTTAAATACGAAAGTCCTCACTTTAGGTTTTATTTTATTACTCCCTCCGTCCCAATTTATTTATCCACTTTTGACTTTTGAAGTCAATCTCTTTCAACTTTGACTTTAAATTTTGTTGTTTGTGTTATAGTATTATACTTGATGAAAATTATACCAATGAAAATTCATTTAAAACTCAATTCATTCACATATTTTGCATTAAACATTATATAACATAAAAGAAAATATTAAGGTCAAAGTTTTAAAAGAAAGACTTCAAAAGTCAAAAGTGGACAAATAAATTGAGACGAAGAGAGTATATAAAAGATTGAGTTTTGTTAAACATTGCCCACTGGTCGATATGGTTAAATCAATAATTATGATAAATATAAAAAGGTAATTTGTAGTTTATTTATTGTGCATTAAGTATATAATTACTTTATATGTAGAAAAATATGTTATTTAAGGTAATTTGTATATTCATTTATTTTGTGTTAAATACATAATTATTTTTAATATGAAAATAACAGGTTAATTTATTTGATTGAACCACTGCCCGGTGGACAATGTTTAGCAAAAACCATAATAATTTATGTTACTTATTTTTTCTATTAGTTTTGTTATAAAATATGGTAAATGTTGCGTAATAAGTTGTATTATTTATAAACTATATATATGGTAAATGTTGCGTAATAAGTTGTATTATTAATAAACTATAATGGTAAATTCGAGTGTATGTAGATACCGCCGTCTTTAGTATACCGACTGATGCTTACCCCTTGACAACTTACCATATACTCAAAATTCAGTATCGTATCTTAGTTGGAATAAAAAAGATAAGTATCCTAACTTAAAATTCATCCCTACATAAAACAATTCCATATTAGACACCAACACACCGACATTAACCAACCAAATTTTCTCTATAAATATATCTAAATATCCACTGCCTTTCATACCTTAAACCCTCTTCTATAATTTTTTTTCACGATCAATATAGGTTTAAGTTCTTACTGGTAAACTTTATCAAACTCTCTTTATTTTAATGCATGGGTTATGTCTATACGTTTGTTTAACATTGTATTAAAAACATGTTATGATGTTTTTGGCAGATTTTAAGACATGGGTCGAGTTAAGATAAAGATGGAATGGATCAATGACAAGAAGATACGTAATATCACGTTCACAAGTAGAAAAGACTGTGTCTTAAAGAAAGCTCGAGAGCTCGGTACTCTTTGTGGTGTTGATGTGTCCGTGATCATGTTTTCTGAGCATCAACAAAACGCCAAGATCTTCCCACAAGATCCTCTTTGTCTCAACGACATGATAAAGAATTACAAAAGCTATCCTGGGAGGATCAAGTCGTATGGTTTATGGGATTTTTGTAAGGATAGGAAGAAGAAGATCGAAGAAGAACTTAAAAAGGCGAAGAAAGAGAACTTGGAAGCCAAGTACCCGAGTTGGTTTGATTCCTTGGATAAGTCCTCACTTAGTGAATTAAATGACCTCTCTTCTACGTTAGGAACGAAAATTAAGGAAGTTAGAACAAAGATTGATTTGCTAAAGTTAACAAAAACTTCCAAGATTCCGATTCTTGATACTCAACTTTCTTTGATGATACCACAATCTAACCCTAATCCGATAACAATGATGACCCCGATTGATTACAACAGCAACGACGACGAAAACAACAACAACAGTTTTGGGCCTGATGATCATGTGGAGTCTCGTAGATCATCAAATACTAATGTTGATAACGGATATCATCCGGTAATGCTTATGGGTCAGGTTTTATGTATTTATGATCCTGATAAAAGATTCATGCAATCATCAGACTCTAAATCATTGACGAAGTGAAGATGATGACGGTTCCTATGATGGTGTGAATTCGGGTCTTCAACCAGAGGTGCTGCAGCAGTTGGAGCAGCCACAATGCAAGGACTTGCTGTCTTGTTTTCGTAACTAGCTAGTTTAAGTGATACGGAGTATTAGTTTATAGTAAATGTTTTTTTAAAAGAATATGACTGATTATGGTGACATTTGTTTATAAACGAGGACTTTAGCCCCGTGTGTTGCAGCAGGATCTAGGCAAAAGTTAGCACAAACTTGGGCTAGCATGTAAATATAATAAAATCAAAACACCCTAGTTAGAGTTCCAGGAATTATATTTATGATCAAATCAGTTATGCAGTTCATATACATGCTAATACTGAAACTATAAATATAATATATCTCTATGCTATATGTACTTGGAGCATGTGATATTTAGCTTACACCATGATCCGAAATAGCTTTAGATGTCTTTATATTGTTGAATGCAGCAAAAGGTTTCTTTACGTTGCAAACGAGTGCACTAAAACTTTCCTCAATAGCTTTCCTTGTGTTGTGCTAGTGCCAATATTCATCTGCAATTACAAAATAGTTTGCTAAATCATATATCGTTACGCTTATTTAATCATAAGTGAACCAAGTTGTGTGAAATGTCTTACCTCTAAGAACTGAATCATTTGCAACTCCTTTGTATGATTTTATTCCTTCACTCACATATATATCTGTACAAAGTATTCATTTTGGGCAAGTCGTCTGATTTCCGCTGCAGTTTTCCTATTTTTCAATGGGTCGTTATGTAACCAAGAGAACTCCAGAAATGGACTGTCATAGATTATGCTTTTGACAAAAAAAATAGATATTTATGAATAATGTTAATGACTCGAAAGTTGAAAGTAAATAAACCGTTAGGAAAAAAACTTCTTATACCGTAATGTTTCTTTGAATTGCATCAATATAATTCTCGATATTAGAACCATAGAACCTATCTTCTGCAGACTCAATTATGGTATTATCCCACACCTATATATTTTCCCATGAACACATTATATGTCGCTTTTCGCTAAAAAGAAATAAAGATATCTGTAAAAAATGGAGGCTTAGATCTGTAAGAAACTAAGAGTGTATCAAAACAAAGAAAAAAAACCGCTGTGGCTGCATTAATATAAATGCCCCGTGAAGATATGGTTATTCTCAAACTTTGATCGATTTCACTAGGACAACAGATATATAACAGATTTATCATCACTGCCTCTAATAGCAAAAACACTGCGAGTAATAAAAAAAAGGGTACCATTCATAAGGCGCTGTTAAAAAAAAAGGTTTATTGTTCATAAGCTGGTACTGTTCATAAGCCAAGCCGGTACTGTCCAGAAGCCGGATAAGCAAAAAAAGGGGTACATGTCTCTTGAATACACAATCCAACACAGCCACGTATATCTTTCTCTCATCTTATCACTAAACAGAATCCAACACAACTCTCATCCCTTTCTCTCTTGACATATCAGCCGACCACAGCAACAGAACCACCACTACCAAGATATCAGTTAAAAAATGGAGGCTCAGGTTTGTGAGAATGTATCATAACAAAGAGGAAAAAACCCCAATGGCTGCATTAATATAAATGCCCAGCCAAGATAAGGTTATTCTCAAACTTTGATCGATTTCACTCGGACGACAGATATAACAGATTTATCATCACTGCCTCTAATAACCTTGTTCTTTTGTTTGTGTTTTGGTTATTGCTGTTAAGTGAAGAAAAACAGCAACCAAACGCCCGGTTTGACAGTAAAAACACCAACCAAACACCCTTAATATACAAATGAACAAGGCTGCTTCAACTTTAAACTCACTGAACCATACCCCCTAAATGTGAGCAACAGGTTGTTTGGTACCGACTTTAGTGCTACATCAGGGGCTGTTTGGTACTGAATAAAGTGCCGCATCAAGGTTGTTGGTACAAGTTTGAATTGTGCATCTTTGTTTCAAGGACATTATAAAATTACTACCTCCTCAATTCCATATTTTCGGCAGAAGAAGCGACTATAAAGTCAAACCCCGATCCACCCGGTGCAGTTTTCTTTCATCAATATATGCTGATGAAATACGATATAAGACTTGCTTAAAGAAAGACAAATATGTATTTACCTCTAAAAAGGAGCATGCTCGAACAATATGTTTGTGGTCAAAAGAGTGCAGTACATCCCCGGTTAATGCATCCCACAATTTCCTGTAAACTAAAAAAGGGTTCTATTAGTCATAGAAAAAAGTATGCTCTAATCATTTTAAAAATATACCAAAACTCCATTTTACTTTAGAGGACCATCGAAATCATTCGAAGCAAATATTCCCGTGAAAAACCAGTGGACGTCATGCAAGATGGCAAGATGGGCTGTATAGGTAACCGGTTAATACTGCAAGTCAACAAAGATGGAAAATTTGTGTTACTATAATACTCGTATTCTAATTTATAGTTACTAGAACGGTACCCGCGCAATGCGGCGGCGGGTACCGTGTGATTATATTTCGCGTTATGTGATTATAGTTTGAACAACCTTGCTTGCTAACAAATTAATTTTGAAATCTTTCCATAATAAGCAAGAAAAATGTCTGAATTTTAAGACTTTCTAATTATCGAATAGTCCCAAATGCATTATATAGTAGTATAGATATAAGGCGATAAAACGAAAATTGTATGCAGTTAGGCTGCCTACGAACCATTTGACTAATTTTTTATACGACACAATCCAAACCGACCCATTCATAAGCGAATGATTAAAACTGCCACATTCACCCAAAATCAACAGGTGCAAATAGAACAGATGGTAATCAAGCAAAAATAATGAAAACAATGTTTACATATGCAGAGAAATCTGAAAAGAAAATCTATTGTTGTTTAATATATAGAATCTATTGTTGTTTAATATATAGAGAGATTTAAGAGTTAGTAATCATAAAAACGCACAATAAGGGTTTAACTACTATACATCTACAAAAACAAGAGTAGACCTCGCTTCAAAAGGTCAAAGAAAAGAGAAACTATCAACAAAAAAACACCCAACTCACACAAATCACAGTGTTTTGAAACCTGGGTCGACCCAGCCGGGTTAACCGGTTTGACCGGTTCTGGCCAAAAAACAGGTAAAAAAAACCCGGGTTTCTAAAACCCGGTTAACCGGTTAGACCCGCTGGGTTTTGAGTGTCCACGTGTTCCTCGGGAAGAGGGAAAAAGTGTGGTACCATGTCTCATCCTAGCCACACGTTTTGTTAATGGGATCCACGTGGCGTCCCTTTTAGGGTTTTTGATGCTTATAAAAGTCACCGCCTCCTTTCACTGTGGAGCACATAGTAAAAAACATTTCCGCCATTTTTAAACCTTTCAAAGCTTTTGATTGGCCCCAAACTGTCAACCTAATTGACCAGGTAAATGGTCAACCAAGTCAAACTGCCTAGAATCAATCTCCGTGGTAGTATAGTGTTTCCCCGGGTCGTTATGTCCCGACGAGGTGTGAATGGTTAACAAACGGTTTCGTGATCGGGTGAATCTGGACGGGAAAGGGTTTGTGAATTATTGGAACTAAGGAATATACGAAGAAATAGCTTAAACAAGCTATATGAATAAGACTTTGAAATCAGAAAAACCAGAAACGTTTAAAACCTAAAAACGTGTACGTTCACGTTTGAATAAAACGTAAACGTACGAAATAAAACGTAAAAACTGAAATCTGAAAACCCCAGGGGGTGAAAATGACTTTTTTGCAAACTAAAAGATAAAAGAAAATTTTTAGAAAAAGAAAATTAATTTTTACACTAATTAATTATTTATTATTAATTAAATACTAATTAATACTTACTTCTTAATATTTAAACAACTTAAATATAATACAATATTATTTAAATACTAAAAAGGTGAAAATAAAATTCCTAAAATTATAAAATAACTAAAAATAAGTTTTAAAATTAAAAATATGTATTTTTGTCTTTTTGTGGTTTTTCTATTAATTAATTACTAATTAAATACTAATTCCCTAATTAAACTATTTTAAATTAAGAAAAATAGCAAATGAACAGTAAAAATTCTAATAAAATTTCTAAAATTATTTTATAACATATAAAAGCTATAAAAAATATAAAAACTAGGTTTTACTTAATAAAAACTAATTATGCTATTTTAAACTAATTGTTAATTAATAATTAATAAAATTAAAATTAATTCTAGTAAATACTAAATCATAAAATAAAAATCTGAAAAAATTATTATAAATACTTTAATATAAGAGGTAATTAATAAAAATATAAAAATGATAAGTACTTAATAAAAATTTAAAAATGAAAATTAAAATTAAATTACATTAAATAGAAACTATCACTTAAAAATTAAATTGGATTTTTGGAAATTTTCTTTTGAACACTGATTTACACCTAAAAACAACAAACTTTTGTAAAAACAAAAGTTTTATAATTTAAAAAAAAGTTGTGGAGAGCTTAAAAGTTGAGACAGTTGACTTTGGTCAACTGTCAAGAGAAAATGGTGATGCAGACAACTAGGTGGGCCCACAATGGTGAAATAAGATGTAAATAAGCTATATGAACTAAAATAAGCTAGAAAAAGCAACTTGGGACCACAGAATAAGCAGATGGGTCAAAATAAGCAATTCCAACAACCATAAGACACTCAGAATTGGGACAGAGTTTAGGGGTAATTCCCAGTGGGTCCCAGGTGGCTTGAGGTCAAATAAATGGTCAAAGGAGGAAGCCTACCAAGGGGGGAGTTGAAATGGACCAAGTTGGGAGGTTGGGTACCACTGAGGTGATCAGAAACCACCACCAAAGTGGTGGTGGTGGACTGAATCAGCAGCTGCACAGGGCAGTCCCTCCCCTGCAGCCCACTTTAGGTGGTTGTAGATCCCAGAGAAAAAAGGTAAAAATGAAATGACATAAGGACAATGAAGTTGAGGTGGTAGGCTTTACATAGAAACAAATTTCAAGTCTTGAAATCAAACACTAAATTCAAAACAATTCCCTCAATATTTTAAAAAAAAACTTAGAACATGAACATTTGACTTTTGAAGAAAACTTGGAAAGTTGACTAATTTGAATTTCCACTGATTCTAAATGACTGATTAGGATAAAATAAGCTAACTTAAGAACAATTTAGACTAAAGTACAAGGTTATGCTTTGATATGGTGAGTTGTGAGTCCAACAGTCCAACAGTTGGACAGTTGTGGGGAAGTTTTGGTGAATTTGACTATTGGGTGAACAAGGACTGAGTTTTAATGCTTGACTACCCTATGTGAACCTATTGTAACATGTAGGGATAACCAACATCAACTAAAACACACTGGTGCTCAGTGGAGGATACTGAGCCAAACACTCCCTTAAAATTCACTGAATTGTCAATTTCAAAGCTTATGACTGTTTTAATACACAAAATCAATTCCCAAACACTTAATATGTTATACTAAGCTGGTTGGACCATAAAAACTTCATCACTAACAACAAACACCAGTGAATTCCTACTATGCTAAAGAATGGCAGTCAACATGGAATGCTATCTAAGATCTAACAAAACTATAATAACTAAACTAGTTCATGTCTAAATAGCTAAAATGAACTTGAATAAGCAATTAAAATAAGAAAAACAGTACTGAACAAGCAATAGTACAGTAAAACTTAGAAACCTGGAAAGTGAGAGTCACAAGTGATCCTGTGTGATCCTACCAAGAAACAAGAACCATGGAACTTACACTGACCCTAACACCTCCCTGAGGTACTAAACCATAGCAATCCACAGCCACAATCTTGCTTTCTTCAACTTCTTTTTTTTTTTTTCTTTTTGATTTTTATTCTTACACTATTTTTTTTGTATTTTTGAGTTATTAAACTAAAGCTTGATTTTAATGCTCAAAAACCTTTCTAATACTTATAAATAAGCTAAAATAAACTTACACAAACAATCAACAGTAACTTATAACATCATAAATAAAATTGAGAGTTTAATAAGAAAATGCTAACTGAGTTTTGTGAAATAACTTGGCTTTATTAATAACAAAGGTTCAAATTACTCTAAATAACTTGATTACAAATGGTTTAAGCTGAAAAACACAACTACAACTGAAATTACATTCTCTATGAATTTAAAACTAAACTAAATTATACTAATTCTACTATCTGCCCCTTGCTTCATTCTTTTCTTTTCTTTTATAAGCCTTGGCAGTCAAAAAGTCAAATCCCACTTTATTTTGGACCATTGGATTGGTCAGAGATGATCCCAGCCTTCAAATTCAGTTTTGGCGGGAAAATTGGCTTAGGGCAATTGGTGGGGTTTGGTGTGATAATAAATGAGGAGGGGGGTTGGTGATGGGTTGGTGTATGATATTAATGAGAAGGAGTGTTTGGTGAAAAGGAGGGAGCAGGGGGAGGTTTTTCAGGGAGATGTTGGGGGGAGGTTGAAGATGGTGTGGCGTTTGACTGGGGTCAACGCCAGGGAGGATTATTAGTTTGGTGTTGGGCTGGCTTGGTGGGCTGGGAGTACAAAAAATGGGCTTGGGTGGGCTGTTTGTGGATCAGACAAAAGGGTGGTTTGGTTTGTTTGTTTGTTTATTTATTTTGCAAAAACCACAAGGACCACTTTTGTAATTTACCAAAAACTGAGGGACTGAAAATGAAATTCCCCAAAAGTAATACCAAGGATCAAATATGCAAAGATTCCAAAGTTCAATAACCAATTTTGCATTTTTCAAATTTTCAAAATTTCCCGGGGACTAAAAATGACATTTTTCAAAGTATAGGGGTTAAACTTGCCATTTTGTGAAAATATTTTATCCAGGGACCAATATTGAACATTTTGAATTTCCAAGGACTAAAAATGATTTTTCATCCAAAAATATCCCACCGGGGACCAAATCTGCCAAAGTTTGAAACTTCAGGGGCTAAATTGTAAATTTCCAAAACTTTTCCAATTTTTCACCAAAGGACTAAATATGACAAATTATGATTTTAAAAGGACCTTTGGTGATAATTTTCCATATTTTGAATGACCAGGGACTAGTTTTGTAATTTTATGAAAGTTGGGGGACTGAAACTGCCAATTTTGCAAACTTTATACGTTTTTCATTTGTTTTTGCTCATTTTGCATCTAAAACATATAAAACACCATTTTGAAATATTTTCAGTATTTTGATGCATTACTGAGTGTTTTTGTATGTTTTGCAGTTCAGATTTGACCAAAAATGATGAGTGTTTGAGCACTCATCAGCTTTTTTCTTCGATATATTGTTCTACTAGGTAACTGCGCGTGCGCAATATAGTAAATCTTGTTTATACCTTGAAAATGGTTGCTCAGTTGCACGAGTTTCGCTCTGAGATGGATGAGGATGACGTACATCAGTTTTCTTCTGATTACTTCATTCCTCTCGACGTCCATCCTGAAGCACCAGATGTTGACGCGTGTATTGCCGATTTCCCCGATGGGAAGATAGGTTTATATACACGCTTTTTTGATTACACGAATTATCGCGTACCAATATCCGTATTTTTGAGCAACGTGCTCAATTTCTATCAACTTCATATCTTACAGCTGCACTGTATAGGTGCGGCGAAGATATCCAACTTTGAAATAAACTGTCTGTTACTTGCAATCAACCCGACTGTCGACCTATTCCGTGCGTTCTACCACACAACGTGGTCGCACGGGTGGGTTTCTTTTGCAAAGCGCTCAAGGCGCCTTCAATGTTATACCGATAAAGTAGACTCCTTAAGGCATTGGAGAGAATATTTTTTCTGGGTGGATGATGTTGTGTTTCCATCGCGCTTTGAGTTCTATACTCAAGGGTCACTGCCGAGGGATGAGCGTCCTGTCCCTGGTTCGTATAGCATCGCGGATGCGGATACAATTGATAGTAACCGCATTCCTATTAACTCCTATCCTGAGGAGTTTTTGGTGCATATGGGACTGAGTCGCAACTATTTTGATGGTGTGGACGAGGTTCCAACCTTCATTGATGGGAACAGCCAGGGTGGGTGCTCATCCTTTCTTGCCTTTGCCTCTATAATGTAAGTGTTTGTTTTGTTTCGCTTGAATAACTAAGTTGTTCTTGTTATTTGTTTTTGTCCGTCGCAGAGATGGACCTGTTCGCTGTTGTGAAGTTGAAGGAGCCCAAACGCGTGACAGTGGGGGTGCGCCCTCTAAGGGATGGTGAGCAGCCCATCTTAGAGGCCACTGCGGGGCACCTAACGGTGTTTGGGCCCGTTGCGCGTGAAGATTCTCCACCTGCAGCTATGCTTGTTGTGCCAGTGCAGAGTGTTCCTCCTACTGGGGAGCAGTCTCCTGTAGTGGAGGAGGCGCATGTTGAGTCTTCCAACAGCGTGGAGATCCTGGAGCCTGTTGCGGAGGCTCAGGGAGGGAAGCGTAAGGAAGCGTCTTCTAGTGGTTATGGCGCTGGCACTTCCAAGAGGAGGCGCCATCTGATTGCTGATGAAGAGTCTTCTACACCGGATGATATGTCCGTTTCTGGCACGGAGAAGAATCTGTCCAAGTCCCCACCTCTTGTGTAAGTGTGTACAACTTTCCTTCCCCTTATATGCTATATCCTCGTACTGATCTTTCCTTTTTTGTTGTTTTATAATGACCATGCTGCAAATGATGATGCGGTGTTTGCTGACCGTGCAATATCACCGCAGGCTGCTCGCGTGGAGGAGCCTTTGAAGGCAGCAGCGCAGATGTCTGCGCATGAGTTGGTGGAGGAACTAGCCGTTGTTGCTGATCGCCAGGCTGAGTTGGTCAGTCAACTAAAGGCGCGGGCTGTTGTGGAGGGAGGTAGCCTTGTTCAGAAGGATGAGCAGATTGCCCTGCTCAGTGCGCAGTTGGCTAGGGCGCAGGCAGAGGTGTTGGCTGCCACTGAGCACGCAAAGAAGGTTGCTGATGAGAAGTTGACTTTGATGGCGGAGCTGCAGCGCGAGCGTGAGGAGACGCAGCAGCATAGGTCTAACCTCGCCTGGGGGGTGAAGTACCTTGAGGAAAAGAAGAATGAGCTCTGCAGCAAGCTTGCTGACTTTGGCAAGAAAGTGGAGAGCTCTCTGGAGGCGCAGGAGGAGAAGCTGCGTAGGTTGAGCATAGAGTATGATGAGGAGTTGTATCCTCATCTTATGTCTATGATTGCGGAGCGCAGGTACTTGTTGTACATTATCCTTGATTTTTATTTGTATTTTCTCCTTCCTTTTTAATGCATTCTTTGCTGTTTGTGCAGCTGGTTGATATGCCATGGCTTGCGCCTGGCTGCCATGGGTACGTTGGAGTCCCCAGAGGTCGTGGGTGCCTTTGGGGAGGTGGTGGAGTGCGCTGTTGCTCGTGGCAAGGCGCAGGCTGTGGAAGAGCTTGCTGAAGGTCAACTACTGACCGTTCCCCTCACTGAGGTTCCTGGATACAATGCTGATGCTTTTGAGGAGCTTGTGAAGGCGATGGAGGGGATGAAGCTCTTCGAGCTTCCACACATTGCGCGGCCGGAGCGCGACCATGATTATCCTATCAAGTTGATTATGCAGGGTTTAACTCTTGGGAGGCACATATTGGAGAACGCAGAGGCTCAATCTGATTTTTACTTGAAGCCTGATGAGTCTCACTTGCAGGTTCCAGTGTTCGCGCAGCCGCGTGACATTCTTAACCCCTTCACTATTGAGACGGAGGTTCCTCTGAAGGAGGTCTTGGAGCGTCATGCAGAGAGGGCAGCCAAGAAGAAGGGTGTCAAAAGGAAAGCCACTCTCTGCGGTGTGGGCGCTGCGCATATCCCTAGGTCAGATGGGGTTGCAGTCAGTGTGGCGACCGTGTCCCCGAAAGATGCGTTGCTTTTAACGAAACTCCAAGAGGCTGGGAGTTCTGCTGACCCAGGACGCAACCCTCAACGCTGCCGTAGCTTGTAGATATGTATGTATAACTTGTAGTTATAACGTTGTAAAAACTCGTGGTTTTTGGTAAATGAAAGTATGGAACTTTTGCACACATATATCCTTTTTTACTTAGATTTTTTGTCTTGATTATGTGAAAGACTTTCCCAGAGTTACGATGTGCATATAATATCTTGTATTGAGTCCATAACTTATGTATTAAGTCCGTAACTTAATAAATAAACGTTTGTGGTCCATAACCTTAACAAACGTGCAGATAGGTGTGTAGCGTGCTACATTTATCATTTTGAGGAACCAAGGGTCTTGGTTTCTTAGTTCGTCCAAACTTGCACAGCGTGCGTTGTTGCGCATTCGTCGTGGGATGCATACTAAAGTCATAGTCGCGTATGAAGTTAGTGAGTTTGCATACGAACTTAGGAGTCAATTGTTTTGAATCCATGTGGTGGTATGCAGCGTACTGCGAATTCGACTATTTAGGAGTCAATTGTCTTGAATCCATGTTTTGTTAAATGCGCACAGTGTGCGTTGAAGTGCATCCATCGTGGGATGTACTTTCAACTTACTCTAACGTCTTGACAGTAAGGTGTTTAATAAGGATACGTGATCCAATGTTGATGGGTTTGCAACCCTCTTATTGAACGAGTATGTTAGTAGGTTTACTCATCCTGTCTGCCCTCGTGTGGTCTTTATATGTGCATGCACGCCATGTAGGCAATAATATAAATAAACAGAATTGAAACATAAATGAATGATGTAAGCAATAATGTTGAAATGTGTTGTGGAGTTAGCTAGAAACCACAACGTTTTATTGATACTTGCAAGTTTTTGAGAAAGTAAAGAACAATCCCTAACAAAGAAAATAAAAAACAAACAATTATTGGGCACATACTAGAGTGCAAAGATGTCTGTTTGTGGGCCGTAGCCTTTCCTAGAGATAGCATCTTTTGAGATTGCAAATATTCCAAGTGCGCGCTAGGTCGTGGCCTTCCATATCGCGCAACCTGTATGCACCATTGCCTAGCACATCGGTGACCTCATAGGGTCCTTCCCATTTGGGTCCAAGTTTGCCTGTGTCTTCTGCGTGGCTTGCGTCATTGGCGCGGTATACAAAGTCTCCTGGCCTGAAGGAAGTATGTTTAACTTTTGCATCATAATACTGCTTCATTTTTGCCTTAGCCTTTGCCTCGCGTATAGCTACGCGTTCACGTCTTTCTTCCAGTAAGTCCAAGTCTATGCGCCGCTCCTCGTCATTTGTTGTGACGTTGACCTCTGTTGTTCGTATAGTTGGCATTCCTACCTGAGCTGGTATGACGGCTTCTGTTCCGTAGACAAGGGAGAATGGTGTGTCTCCAGTACTGGTTTTGATTGTGGTGCGATGCGCCCATAAGACATGTGATAACTCTTCCACCCACTTGCCTTTGTGTCTGTCAAGGTGCGCTTTTATTCCTTCACCTAGACTGCGGTTCGCGCACTCAACTAAACCATTGGTTTGTGGGTGTTTTACTGAAGCAAAGTGTTGTGTGATGTTCAATTGCGCGCACCAATCTTTGAATGGGTTGTTGCAAAATTGTTTCCCATTGTCTGATATGATCTCTCCGGGTAGTCCGAAGCGACATACAATATTATCCCATACAAAGCGTTTTACCTGGTTGCCCGTGATACTCACCACTGCCTTTGCCTCAATCCACTTCGTAAAGTAGTCTATGGCTACGATGAGGAATTTTAGCCCTCCTGCTGCAACTGGAAAAGGGCCTGCGATGTCAATGCCCCATTTGTAGAATGGCCATGGTGACGTAATGGGTGTTAGCTCTTGTTGTGGTGCATAGTGGGCCAATAATACCCCGACCGTAGAGCGCGTGCTACAACAGACCGTGGTCCTGAGTGCATGCTACATGATCCAGCGTGGATTTCTTGGAGTACATAGTTTGCTTGAAGTGGTCTGACACATCGGAGCCAAGGTTGCAAGAAAGAACGTCGATAGAGGATGTTGTCTCGTAGTTCAAATCGATGCGCTGTGCGTCGCACTCTTCGAGCGTCCTTATGATCTTGTGGTAAGGTTCCTTTGCGGATGAATTCAATGATAGGTGTCATCCACGTGGGATCTTGTTCTTCTATCACTGTTGTAACACCCCCAAAATCGGGTCCAGCGGAAGCATACATGTTACTGGGGTGCTACTCAATCGGTATCATAACACAAGTACAAATAATGGTTTTTATCTCAACCATTTAAAATAACTTTCATTATCAAAAATATTCAAATTTACATCGTTCAAAAATAGTGCGGAAATACAGGCCCATATAAAAGTTTAAGCGGTCCCAAATGCATTTCAAAGTTGTCTATGACCATGCCATGCCAAAGCCTTCAATAGTTAGCTATCGCCTTAAACCTGAAAATACATGCTAAAAAGTGTCAACACGAGGTTGGTGAGTTCATAGGTTTGTATAAATAACAATGTAGAGTAAAAGTAATGTGTTGGTGAGTTCATAGGTTGGTGGTCAATTGAAAGTTTTGTGACCATTGTGTCGCTCACAATGTCAAGAAGATACAGTTTACTTTCAAGTAAATGTAGTAATGTGGACCACAAGGTTTTCGAGTGTGAATAACCGTTCACATATAAATCAAGTTCAGTTTTAGTGACTACTGCCTTACTCGCAGCGTCATAAAAAATATCAGTAAAGTAGTCCATAAGTATTAAGCATAAAGTGAACCATAGGCAAAGTATGTGATCATTACAACGAATATAATGTCACACTAAAGTAAAAGTCTATTATGCTAGCACTAAGTTCATGCAACCGAAGCTTGACAGTGTGCATGCTCTAGAAGCATGTTAAATAAAGCCCTAGCAAGTGTCTATCCCGTGACACTCGTGTTTCGACATGTTATACGCTCACGTTTGCCTATCCGGCCAAACCGAACGGGGATGTCAACCCCAATAGATCTATTTATAGCATTTGCGCTTCCCAGCAGGAATTGACGGTTCATGAGTTTGGGCATTGTGGGATTCAGTGTCTTAGGCTAATCCGCGTAATAGTGTAAATAAAACATAAGTTTCAGTGTGGTCCATAAAAGTGTTTGCATAAAAGCAATTGTCATTCAATAGAAGTGTATGCGTAACAGCAATGATTTGTAAAGTGTTTTGCATATAAGCAATAGTTCATAGAGTGTGCAGCATAAAATCAATAGTTCACAAAGAGTGTTGCATAAAAGCAATAGTTCATGAAGTATGTTGCATAAAAGCAATAGTTCATAAAGTGTGTTGCATGTTTATAAAACGCTTGTGTATGCGAGAAAATAATCAAGTATACAACCAATATACACGTAGGTGCATTTGAATAATCAATCAAGTATTCAGAGAAATAGTAGTGTTTAAGTATACAATTGCGCATTCAAATAAAACAAGCATTGAGTTTAGTTAAAAACGAGCATGTATTCTCCCCCAAAACAGTTATAAAAACAAGTAAAAGTAGGGGGTATGAACTCACCTTAGTAAAGCAGTCTGAATATAAATAATTATCGAGTAGTGGTAGTGAGCGGCACCGACACGCGACCTAGTTTAGTACGGCAAGTTTAGTTCACAATTACAGTTTTAAGACTCAATGAAGTTTAAATAAGTTTAAAAGTTTTAAAATGTTTGTGTTGTTGTTGCTTGTGTGGCAGCACTTAAGTTTAAATAAAATCTGAGTGTTTGTAAGTATTGGCTCTTGGAAGTGCATAAGTATATAAGTATAAAGTACACATGACGACTTAGTATTCATTACAAAAGTATCCGATAGACAAAGTACGGAAAATAATCACAAGTAAATGATAGACGAATTCGGATTATAAGGAGGTCGTCTGAAAGCTAAATATTAGTTAATAATAAGAGTGTGTAAAAATTATATTTTAAGTGTTGATTTTATTTAAAAGAGTTTGTATTTAAAAATACACTTATAAGTTATAAATGTAGGATTTTTATAAAATTGAGCATGACCCATGTATATGTTTTATTTGTACGCGGTGACTAGACGTCACCATTTATTATACGCGAAAAATAAACTGTTTATATTGTTTAATAAACTCGATTAGGTTCTTATAAGTTTAAGAAGTGTGTCAATTTTGACAATATTAACTAAGAGTCCTAAAATGAGTAAAATTTATATTTTTGGTTTAGGCTAGTTTTCATATATAAAAACTCATGGTTTCCCATTATAAGCGAATGTTTAATTTACACAACATGTTACGATTGAATAAGTCAAATATGCGACAAGTCGATAAATCAAAATAAGCCAGGAATAAGATGAAGTAAACAAGCAAGTCGAATGCACCTCACTCTGGGGTTGGCCCAACAGTGGCTCGATACACCCATGTGACACCACCCAAATCCATAGTTAATCTAGACCATTTACATTGTAATGTGTTTAAGTAGTTACAATTTGAAAGCAAACTTGACAAACTGTTTTACTCCTTCTGTAATCAAACGCACCCTTAGTTGCTTGAATTAAATGGGCTTCGGTCCACACACACAAGAACAAAGCAAATTCAAGGCAAAAGCCAATTACCTTTTTAATCCAAAGATAAGATTGAACCATATGCCATTAGTTGTTTTGGAGTAAGCTTCGAAAACAGTAGGGAAAGAGGAAAAAGAAAATCAAACGTTTCTATGTTGGCTCGATGATCAAACAGCAAGAAATCCGCACACCTCGACCTCGCGAACATACTAAACGCACCCTGTGTTGGACTCAATTCCCTCGAATCAACAAATCACAATCCCACTCTTTAAACTATTTTATTGTTTTTCTTTTTCTTTTTCTTTGAGACGAGTTTAATAGCGTGAGTAACAGCCCAACACTCACAACTCAACTTAAGGATTAGTATCAAAGTTTGACACCAACATTTGCTTGGGTTCTGTTGACAGTAGCCAAAAATAACGCAAAGAAGCACTCAATTTACTTAAAAAAAAACTACATGACTCTTTTTAATCCTTGAGGTAAAGCAAGCAAAACACAAAAACAATCTCCACCGAAACTGTCCCACTGTGGCTCGACCACCGTGGGTTTCGACCCATAATATAATCCAAACATAACCCAAGTTTTAACAAGCTCTAATTGACCAAAAATAAGCCGAATGATAAGCCATAAAATAAGCCAACCAAGAGTTAAACACTTCCAATCCTTGAGCCAATATTAAATCTAGTTTTAGATTGTAAGTTACTAATTGGTGCTAAACCGTCAGACGATTGTTGGTCAACCACTTGTGAATGGTCAACTGTAAAAGTCAAACAGCTTAGAATCAATCTCCGTGGAAGTATAGTGTTTCCCCGGGTCGTTATGTCCCGACGAGGTGTGGATGGTATCGAAACGGGTTTGTGATCGGGTGAATTTGGACGGAAAAGGGTATAAGTGAGTTGTGATTGATTACACTACTGGAATATAAGAGAAAATAGCTTAAATATACTATATTAACAAGACTGGAAAGTCAGAAAAACCAGAAACGTTTAAAACTTAAAACGCGTACGTTCACGTTTAAATAAAACGTAAGCGTACGAAATAAAAAGTGAAAACGGAAATCTGAAAACACCCGGGGGTGAAAATGACTTTTTTAGAAACTTAAAGTTAAGAGAAAATTTTTAGAAAAAGAAAATAAATTTTAACCCTAATTAATTATTTAATATTAATTAAATACTATTTATTGCTAATTATTAATATTTAATACACTTAAATATAATTTAATACTAATTAAATACTAGAAAAATGAAAATAAAATTTCTAAAATTATAAAATAACTAAAAATAAGTTTCAAAAATAAAAATAAGTGTTTTTGTCTTTCTGTGGATTTTCTATTAATTAATTACTAATTACCTAATTAAAATATTTTAAATTAAGAAAAATAGCAAATGATCAGTAAAAATTCTAATAAAATTTATAAAATTATTTTATAACATATAAAAGCTATAAAAAATATAAAAACTAGGTTTTACTTAATAAAAACTAATCATGCTATTTTAAACTGATTGTTAATTAATTATTAATAAAGCTAAGATTAATTCTAATAAATACTAAATAATAAAATAAAAATCTGAAAAAATTATTATAATTACTTTAATATAAGAGGAATTTAAGAAAAATATAAAATAGCTAAGTACTTAATTAAAATTTAAAAATGAAAATTAAAATTAAATTACATTAAATAGAAACTATCACTTAATATTAAATTGATTTTTCTTGGTTTTTCTTTTACAAACTTATTTTATACCTAAGAACAAACAACTTTTGTAAAAACAACTTTTTTATAAATAAAAAATAAGCATTGTGGACACAATAAGCTATAACAGTTGACTTAGTTTGACCAAGGGGGAAAAATAAGCTAAAATGGCTTAAGTGGGACCTACAATGAATGATTCTGGTTTAAACAAGTTTAGTGGACATGTATAAGCTAGAATCAACCAAAAAGTTCCACACAAATAGCCAATAAGCTCAAAATAAGCACTTGCTTATTTGTTTCAACTCAGAAAATGGGACAATATAGATGGGCAATATTAGGTGGGTCCCAGTGGTTCTCAGGTCAACATGATGGTCAAACCATGAACCCTACCATGGGGGGGGGGTTGAAATGGACCAAGTTGGGAGGTTGGGAACCACTGAGGTGATCAGAAACCACCACCAAAGTGGTGGTGGTGGGAGGATGCCTGCTGATGCAGGGAATAGTTGCAGCCCTGCAACAGCTTTTTGAGGGCTCATGGAGCCTAGGAAAAAATTCACAAAATTATAGCAATTGTTGGATCTTACAATAGAGCTGGTAGGTTACAACATATCAAGAGTTCAAACCCTGAATCACATCACAAAAATCAAGAAAATTATTTGAACTTTTGGGAAAAACTGACTATCATGCAGCTTTGACTTTTCATGGTACATGAGAACTTTGACTTTGGCTAATTTCTAATGACTATAACTGAATTAAGTAGTTGTATTAAGATGTAATAAGTCTAAACTAAGCTACTTAAACAGTTTATGCTCAGATATGTGTGGGTTGTAGGTCTCAAATCCCAACAGTGAACTGTTGGGAAGATGGTAAAGTTGATTTTGACTACCTGAGGTTAAGTATGCAGTTTCTTGGTTTGCTAAGTCCTAATACCACCTAGGTAGGCTGAGGGTGCAAAGAAACAAGTAATTAAACCACTTCCACATATGGAACTAGACAGAACCAAACACCCCTTATGACAGACCAACTTGACTTTTTTCAAAGCTTTTAACAGAATCAACACATGAAACCATAAGATTACACTAAACTAACACTGAATAGGCAGTAATTAAGCAGAATTAACAATAAATAACAACAATAATAGAAATGACAGATTTATGTACTAAAATGGAGAAAGGCTTACAACTTGTCCAATGCTCAGAAACATGAACCATAAACCAAATTTATATCCTAAAACCTCCCTAGAGGAACTAATACCATGGAAGTCCAATCTCAGCAACACTTCTTGCTTCTTCTTTCTTCACAGTTGATTTTTGATTTTTCCTATTTATTTAATTGACATTTTTGTGATTTTTTTAGTAAACTGAATTAAAACTTCATAAAAGTATTTCAGGATTGTAAAAACTTGCAAATGATCTTAATTGAACTTGAAGGAACTTAAAACAACAACACAATCTAAGCAGAGTTTGTCAAATTCACTTAAATTACCAAATTTGAATTTAAAGAACAAAACTATAATTAAAGGTATCAGGAAGCTTGAATTACACTAAAACAACTTAATACAACTGATAAAAATGGAAATTACAACTGAATTGTAAAGTTAAGCTACATACGATTACATAAAACTAAAGCTACACTACTCAACTCTTCTCCCCTGCTCCTTCTTGCTCTTTATAGCATCCCAGGGTCTTGTGGGACCCACAGGGTCAAATCCCACTTAGTTGCTTGCATTTTGGATAACCTATGCCCTCTCTCCATTTTGGCGGGAAAATGATTTTTGGAATTACTTTTGATTATTTGATGCCAGTGGGGAAAGTTTGGAGGTATGTGTTTGTTTGGTTAGGCAAGGGGGGGGGGAAAGAGTGTGGCAGTGGATGAAGGAGGTAGTGATGATGGAGATGGCAGGTTGTTGCAGGGATAAGGGTGAGGGGAGGTGGAGTTGGTTGACTGGTCAAAGGTCAAGGGGGGTTTGACCGACTTATTATTAAAACGGGAGGGAGTAAATAGAGTAGGGAGTGGGCTGGTATAAGACTTGGGCTTGGGGAATAGAAGTTGGGCTGGATGGTGGATCAGGCTTGATATTGGATTTGGTTTATTGTGGAAATTAATACAAAGGGTCCATTTGGTTAAGTTAATAAACACAAGGACTATCCATGTAAATTCTGAAAAGTTAGGGACCTATTTCGCCATATTTCCAAAGTACAAGTAAGGGTAAAATATGCCAAGTTATCAAAGTCCCAAAGATATAATTTGCAATTTTCCATTTTTGGTCCTTTAGGGACTAAAACTGCAAATAGGTGAAACTTTAGGGGCTAAATTGCAAACTTATTCAAACTTTCATTTTACGGACTAAAATTGATACTTGTGATTTCCCAAAGACCCAAAATTGATTTTTCATCCAAAAATTCCACCAAGGACCAAATCTGCCAATTTCTGAAGTTTAGGGACTGTTTCTGCCAATTGTGAAACTTCAGTGATCAAACTTGTAATTTTCTCAAACTTTTCACCCCAATGATTGTTTTTGATAATATTTTACTTTTAGATGCCTTGGGTTGACTTTTCTTTCGTTTTAAGACTTCAGGGACTAGTTTTGTCAATTTTTGAAACTTGAGGGACTGAAACTGCCAATTGTGCAAACTTTGTTCGTTTTTCATTTGTTTTTAAACATTTTGCATCTAAACCATATAAAACACACTTTTAAGATAATTTCAGTATTTTGATGCATTATTGGGTGTTTTTGGATGTTTTGGCAGTTCATATAAGACAAAAATGATGAGTATTTACACACTCATCAATCCCCCACACTAAACTATTGCTAGTCCCTAGCAATATTTTGAGAAAAACTTAATGGATTTTAAACTCTTTACCAAAATCCATCACTTCTGGAGTAGCCAGGTGTAAGAACTGTGGCACACCTGATAACCGTGTGATTTTGAGCAAACCACCAGCTGTTAACGGATTTGAGTAGTCTTTACCAAAAGCCGTTTGCTTCTGGACTAGCCAGCTCTTGATGGAATAGTCAACATCTTGGTGAGCTGATTACCAATTATGGATTTTCCACGGCCTTTACCACAAGCCATAATCTTGTGGGCTAGCCAACTCATTTGTTTTTGGGGAGTTGAGGAACCATACAATTTTGGGCAAATTGTAAGCCATAAACGGATTTGAAATGTCTTTACCAAGAGCCGTTTGCTCCTGGACTAGCCAATCCCTTTTGTCGGTTAGACAAGGCGGACTGATTACCACAAAAAATTTTGAACTCCAGTGAAAAAAATTTTGTAAAATTTTGGTAAAAAACGGGGGTACTTTATAGTAAAATGTGATAAAATTCGCTAGAATAGCGAATACCCCCCCACACTAAGCATGAATATTGTCCTCAATATTCAAAATCCCGGCTATTATGCCGACATTTAGAACGTAAAAGGGCAACATTACAAGCTAAGCGTGGAAAACACCATTTGTATTTTCACTTCTGTAATCATAGCATGGGGGACTCCCCCACACTTAGGGTGAAAACCCTATAAGCATGCTCTGTTTTTGTTTACCGAGTCGCTAGCGTGACTCGACCCCGAATTCATTAGTCCTTGGGGAAGCATGATGTGGAAGAAACAATCTCAATCGGACTTTCATTCAAAATTTTTGGACAAACATATGAAGCACGTGAAAGTTCCACACCGATGAGATAAGTATCCGGCTCAAGATAATGATACATGAAGATGCCGGGATCAAAGATAATGTCTTCATTCCCGAAGGAGTGAAGAACAGGATATGTCACCCTGTAGGTGAAGTACAGGAAGAAAACCATGATGAATATCATGATTTGATCTTCTTCCTCGAGATCAGGCTCCGTAGCCTGAGTTTGGATTTCAAGGGTTAAGCTCGTAAATATCCCGGGAGGGTGGGTGGGAATTTGCAAATTCTCATGATTAAGTGCATCTCCATCATACTCCGGAGGAGTCATGATATGAGTGAGTTCACCGGAGAACTCCTCAAAGGTGAATGAGTCATATTCGGGGAGAGAAATTTGAGAATGAGAAGTGGTACTGCCACTAATCTTCTCTCTCATATGATCAAAAGTAAAGGCTTCAAACTCCGGAATAAGATCATCGGAGAAAATGTCACTATCCTTAATGGGGATAGGAGATGAAATAGGTTTCTCTTTGAAAGCCTCGATTTTTGCAACGAGGAGACTGACATTCAATAATGTTGCACGAAGTGCTTCATCCTTGATTTCAGTGTCAATCTCATCATTCACTTCTTCTAAGCTAACTAGCTCAGAAGGTAATCCTTCCACATGACTGATGTCTCCAGAAGATAAAGAATTTTCATCAGCATGTGGGGTACTAAGCTCGATGTTGGGATTAGAGTTTAAAAGATTTTCGGTTTCTCCCATATCGGCTTCAAAATCAAGGATACTATCATCACTTCCCAAAGGAAGTGGATTGATGTGAGTAAGTTCGTTTGTGAACTCCTCAATAAGAGGATCAACATCCGAATGAGGCAATGGTGCCTCCTCATACTCAACTTCTCCATAAGATGTGCAATCATCATTAAAGTCGGAGAAAGTCTCAAAATGATCTTTTGGATTTTCAAGGGAAGAAGGTAAATCACACATATGATCAAAAGTCCCCTGTGACTCTCCTTGGATTGGGACAAGGTTCTCAACACTAGACTTTATGAATTCGTCCGATTCCTTTGCAGGAACAGTGTCAAGATGCTTGTCCCCCATGTTCGGAGAGTGAGTGTCAACTTCAGGTGTGATATCAATAGACTGAGGGAGCTTAGAAGTACTAGCAGTGATGGAATTTTCAAGTTCCATTTGATCAACGGCTAGTGACTTTGTCACATTATTTTCTCCCTGATTCTCCATGGAAGGAATCACAACAGATGAATCCGATGAATCTTTTTGAATAATAACAATGTTATCTTCATCATCATCACTGTCATCATCGTCATCATAAAAAGCAGCATAGCGAAGATTGGCACGTATTTTAGCCGCTTTTTGCTCAGCAATTAATTCTTCCATGGTCTTTTCATTTCTAGTCTCTCGTTCTTCAGCAAGTAATTTTGCCATTGATTTCTCACGAGAATCTTGAAATGATGTAGTGGCAAACTCCTCCTTAAGTTTTTGCAAAATTTCACGAGCCTCTAGTAAAAGGTCTGGCTCAGTATTAGGAGGAGTTGTTTGGATCATTTGGTACTGTGGAGGTTGGTCTGAAAACGAATAGTCGTAATTGTTACAAGGAAATGGATTCCTTGTTTGACAATCCGAACTAAAGTGTGGACCTCCACAGTAATCACAACAGTAAAACTGATGTGGCTGTGAGTCGTATGTGCTAGAGTCATAATTGTTATCAGGAAACTGCTCATAGACAAGCGTGTTGCCCGATTGACAATCAGAACTGTAGTGTGGGCCACCACAGTACTCACAACAGTTAAACTGTTGAGTCTGGTTCGGTGAGTTGTATGGATATTGGTCGTAACCAACATTTTGACTATTATAACAATCAAAACCTTGGTGAGGACCTCCACAATACTCACAAGAAATGTTTGGTGTATTTTGATACGAACAATCATTGTGGTTTGGATAATATGATTCTTGCTCGTATGAATGTGATGGGTAATTGGAAAAATTTGGGGAGTCGTTGAATGAGTTCTGATTAGGATCATAGAATGAATTCCTCGAACCACAAAACAAACAACTCCCGTCTCGAATATCATTACCACATTTTTCACATGTACACCAACGACATGGTAAACCAAAAAGTGGCTCGCCACAACCAACACAAGGGATAAAATCCGGAGGTGGGACAAGTGGTGTGCTCTTAGAGCTAGCAATTTCCACCACTTCCGTTATGGTCTCGGGTTTTGGTTCTTGATAAACTTGAAGATTGGGCAAGTCATTCTTTTCAGTCACTGCCCTAAGCTCTGTACGTTTGCTTGATGACCTTATAACCTTATATCGTGAAAGATCATGATTGATTCTTGAAGGTTTAGGATCATTTGTGAGCTTAGGTTTTTGGATAACCGTAGGTTGGACGTATTTAGCACTTTCATGGTTAGAGGAAAGTACAGGGTCCTTTGTCACCTCGGTTTCATGATCTCTTTCCCTCACCGGAGAGGGAATAGGAATCGAATGTTCATCATAATCACTACGACATCTCGATATCTTTGACAAGGCCATAAGTCTGTCAATTTTGTTATTAAGGGCCCTTTGTTCAAAGAAATCGTCATTGAGAGATGCCATTAGAATCAATTATCGGACAAGTGGAAGAAGGTAGAATCAAAAGGATAGAGAGTAAAGGGATGAAGAATCAAAAAGGTAGGAGGGTAAAGATAGATATTTTTGGTGTTTTTGGAAAACATTTTATAAGAAAGAAAATCTTTTTGGGTTTTTTGTGTTCGTTGAAAACTAATTTTACAAAGTTTTCAGGAACAGTTTTTATGAAAATATACACAAGGATGGTAAATATACAATGAATGTATATCCAGATTCACTAATCTATAAAACCGTTTAAAATACGCGCACAACCTCCCCGGCAGCGGCGCCAAAATTTGATTGGTGCTAAACCGTCAGACGATTGTTGGTCAACCACTTGTGAATGGTCAACTGTAAAAGTCAAACAGCTTAGAATCAATCTCCGTGGAAGTATAGTGTTTCCCCGGGTCGTTATGTCCCGACGAGGTGTGGATGGTATCGAAACGGGTTTGTGATCGGGTGAATTTGGACGAAAAAGGGTATAAGTGAGTTGTGATTGATTACACTACTGGAATATAAGAGAAAATAGCTTAAATACACTATATTAACAAGGCTGGAAAGTCAGAAAAACCAGAAACGTTTAAAACTTAAAACGCGTACGTTCACGTTTAAATAAAACGTAAGCGTACGAAATAAAAAGTGAAAATGGAAATCTGAAAACACCCAGGGGGTGAAAATGACTTTTTTAGAAACTAAAAGTTAAGAGAAAATTTTTAGAAAAAGAAAATAAATTTTAACCCTAATTAATTATTTAATATTAATTAAATACTATTTATTACTAATTATTAATATTTAATACACTTAAATATAATTTAATACTAATTAAATACTAGAAAAATGAAAATAAAATTTCTAAAATTATAAAATAACTAAAAATAAGTTTTAAAAATAAAAATAAGTGTTTTTGTCTTTTTGTGGATTTTCTATTAATTAATTACTAATTACCTAATTAAACTATTTTAAATTAAGAAAAATAGCAAATGAACAGTAAAAATTCTAATAAAATTTATAAAATTATTTTATAACATATAAAAGCTATAAAAAATATAAAAACTAGGTTTTACTTAATAAAAACTAATCATGCTATTTTAAACTGATTGTTAATTAATTATTAATAAAGCTAAGATTAATTCTAATAAATACTAAATAATAAAATAAAAATCTGAAAAAATTATTATAATTACTTTAATATAAGAGGAATTTAAGAAAAATATAAAATAGCTAAGTACTTAATTAAAATTTAAAAATGAAAATTAAAATTAAATTACATTAAATAGAAACTATCACTTAATATTAAATTGATTTTTCTTGGTTTTTCTTTTACAAACTTATTTTATACCTAAGAACAAACAACTTTTGTAAAAACAACTTTTTTATAAATAAAAAATAAGCATTGTGGACACAATAAGCTATAACAGTTGACTTAGTTTGACCAAGGGGGAAAAATAAGCTAAAATGGCTTAAGTGGGACCTACAATGAATGATTCTGGTTTAAACAAGTTTAGTGGACATGTATAAGCTAGAATCAACCAAAAAGTTCCACACAAATAGCCAATAAGCTCAAAATAAACACTTGCTTATTTGTTTCAACTCAGAAAATGGGACAATATAGATGGGCAATATTAGGTGGGTCCCAGTGGTTCTCAGGTCAACATGATGGTCAAACCATGAACCCTACCATGGGGGGGGGGTTGAAATGGACCAAGTTGGGAGGTTGGGAACCACTGAGGTGATCAGAAACCACCACCAAAGTGGTGGTGGTGGGAGGATGCCTGCTGATGCAGGGGATAGTTGCAGCCCTGCAATAGCTTTTGAGGGCTTATGGAGCCTAGGAAAAAATTCACAAAATTATAGCAATTGTTGGATCTTACAATAGAGCTGGTAGGTTACAACATATCAAGAGTTCAAACCCTGAATCACATCACAAAAATCAAGAAAATTATTTGAACTTTTGGGAAAAACTGACTATCATGCAGCTTTGACTTTTCATGGTACATGAGAACTTTGACTTTGGCTAATTTCTAATGACTATAACTGAATTAAGTAGTTGTATTAAGATGTAATAAGTCTAAACTAAGCTACTTAAACAGTTTATGCTCAGATATGTGTGGGTTGTAGGTCTCAAATCCCAACAGTGAACTGTTGGGAAGATGGTAAAGTTGATTTTGACTACCTGAGGTTAAGCATGCAGTTTCTTGGTTTGCTAAGTCCTAATACCACCTAGGTAGGCTGAGGGTGCAAAGAAACAAGTAATTAAACCACTTCCACATATGGAACTAGAAAGAACCAAACACCCCTTATGACAGACCAACTTGACTTTTTTCAAAGCTTTTAACAGAATCAACACATGAAACCATAAGATTACACTAAACTAACACTGAATAGGCAGTAATTAAGCAGAATTAACAATAAATAACAACAATAATAGAAATGACAGATTTATGTACTAAAATGGAGAAAGGCTTACAACTTGTCCAATGCTCAGAAACATGAACTATAAACCAAATTTATATCCTAAAACCTCCCTAGAGGAACTAATACCATGGAAGTCCAATCTCAGCAACATTTCTTGCTTCTTCTTTCTTCACAGTTGATTTTTGATTTTTCCTATTTATTTAATTGACATTTTTGTGATTTTTTAAGTAAACTGAATTAAAACTTCATAAAAGTATTTCAGGATTGTAAAAACTTGCAAATGATCTTAATTGAACTTGAAGGAACTTAAAACAACAACAGTTAACAATCTAAGCAGAGTTTGTCAAATTCACTTAAATTACCAAATTTGAATTTAAAGAACAAAACTATAATTAAAGGTATCAGGAAGCTTGAATTACACTAAAACAACTTAATACAACTGATAAAAATGGAAATTACAACTGAATTGTAAAGTTAAGCTACATACGATTACATAAAACTAAAGCTACACTACTCAACTCTTCTCCCCTGCTCCTTCTTGCTCTTTATAGCATCCCAGAGTCTTGTGGGACCCACAGGGTCAAATCCCACTTAGTTGCTTGCATTTTGGATAACCTATGCCCTCTCTCCATTTTGGCGGGAAAATGATTTTTGGAATTACTTTTGATTATTTGATGCCAGTGGGGAAAGTTTGGAAGTATGTGTTTGTTTGGTTAGGCAAGGGGGGGGGGGAAGAGTGTGGCAGTGGATGAAGGAGGTAGTGATGATGGAGATGGCAGGTTGTTGCAGGGATAAGGGTGAGGGGAGGTGGAGTTGGTTGACTGGTCAAAGGTCAAGGGGGGTTTGACCGACTTATTATTAAAACGGGAGGGAGTAAATAGAGTGGGGAGTGGGCTGGTATAAGACTTGGGCTTGGGGAATAGAAGTTGGGCTGGATGGTGGATCAGGCTTGATATTGGATTTGGTTTATTGTGGAAATTAATACAAAGGGTCCATTTGGTTAAGTTAATAAACACAAGGACTATCCATGTAAATTCTGAAAAGTTAGGGACCTATTTCGCCATATTTCCAAAGTACAAGTAAGGGTAAAATATGCCAAGTTATCAAAGTCCCAAAGATATAATTTGCAATTTTCCATTTTTGGTCCTTTAGGGACTAAAACTGCAAATAGGTGAAACTTTAGGGGCTAAATTGCAAACTTATTCAAACTTTCATTTTACGGACTAAAATTGATACTTGTGATTTCCCAAAGACCCAAAATTGATTTTTCATCCAAAAATTCCACCAAGGACCAAATCTGCCAATTTCTGAAGTTTACGGACTGTTTTTGCCAATTGTGAAACTTCAGGGACCAAACTTGTAATTTTCTCAAACTTTTCACCCCAAGGATTGTTTTTGATAATATTTTACTTTTAGATGCCTTGGGTTGACTTTTCTTTCGTTTTAAGACTTCAGGGAATAGTTTTGTTAATTTTTGAAACTTGAGGGACTGAAACTGCCAATTGTGCAAACTTTGTTTGTTTTTCATTTGTTTTTAAACATTTTGCATCTAAACCATATAAAACACACTTTTAAGATAATTTCAGTATTTTGATGCATTATTGGGTGTTTTTGGATGTTTTGGCAGTTCATATAAGACAAAAATGATGAGTATTTACACACTCATCAGTTACTTTGCCACACAAAAAAAAAAAAAAAAAAAAAAAAAAAAAAAAAAAAAAAAAAACCAAAAGTAATAAACTTTCACAGGTAATGGATTTAGCCACTTAGGTCGATTGATACCAACAATCAAACAACCTCTCGACTAAAAAGAGTTTAAATGAGATCGTAAGTTTTATTAATAACAAAATAAAGTCTAGATTCATTAATGTACACAACTCCATAAAGCGCAGAATCACAAACATATATGAACTAAACATCAAAGCAAAGTTTTTAGGAGCCTTACAATACCTTGAAGAGAAGACAAATCCAATCCAAATCCAAGCAAGCGACCACACCAAAGCTAACCCTTTTGGTTTTGAAATAAGTCTTTGAGATGTGGCTGTCACTTGGATTGGCTAGGAATAAAAAGAAGAAAAATAGGAAAAACTTGACTAAACTTTCTTGTATTGAACTTTGTTGATAGCCAAAAGAAGTTATAATTGCTTCTTCATAAGCCATCTCGTGACCACGCTTGGGAAGAGGAGAAAGAAAACAGTACATAGCCGCGTAGTTTTCTTGATTCTAGGATACTATACACAAAGAACAAGGAGGGATGGAAGTGACTCATCCTATTGAGTCTTGGAATGGAGATGAATCTAGGGTTTGGTTGAATCTGATTTTTGGGAGAGGAAAAAAGATCTGTGTTGCCTTGGGAAGAAGAGAGAATAACTTGTATCAAGGAGAAAACGTGTGTGGGAGGTTGGATTTGATATAACGTTTATCTTCATTTTTTTTTTTTTTTTTTTTTTTTTTTTTTTTTTTTTTTTTTTAAACGTGAAGGGGGATAGGAATATATAAAAATGTAAGTTTGTGCTATACTAATAAAGAGGGTGCCATTTGTACTTCGAGTCCCATTGAGCTTTCATGTAACGTGGTCTTTCAGTTTGATGCGAATGCGAAAAATTATAATTTCTGAGAACGTGTTTATAAAAGTAATATGAAAACACATTTATTGACTCGGGATATCACTCATTGGGTTTATTCCGTTACTAATGTAGTGTCGGTACGCGTGCGGTGTCGTTTTTCAGAATGAACAAGATAACCTCTCGTTTTTTTTTTTTTTAGTTTTAAATAGTTTCTAAAAGTCCAAAAGTGAAAATTATGAAATAATAAATGTAATTTATTATTAGAAATCAGTTTGAAAAATTACGGTTTGTTACAACTGTGGATACTTCCATCTCCAAAATTGATTTGTTTTTTAGAGTTTCTACCAATACCTGTTTTGACAAGTGCGCAAAGCTTGTAGATGCAATCTTGCTAAGCACATCAGCTTTTCTGTTGTCCCCTCTAGGTACTTGTTTGATTGTGAACCTATCAAAGTTCTGAATCAAGGACTTGGTCTTTTCCAGGTATTGGATCATGTGTTCATCCTTGGCTTCATACTCACCTAGCACATGGTTAGCTACTAGCCTGGAATCCATGTTTGCCTCTAGGTTGCGTACACCCATTTGAATTGCAATACGCAGTCCAGCGAGTAAGGCTTCGTATTCCGCCTCATTGTTTGTGGCTGTGAATTCGAAACGCAGCGCGTAGGTGAACTCCATTCCTTTTGGATTAGTAAGGATAAGGCCTGCGCCTGATCCATCCACGCATGAGGATCCATCTGTGAATAGAATCCAAGGTTCCTGTAGGTCTGTTTTACTTGCTGAAGGTGGACTATCAGTATCTGGCTTTTCGACAATAAAGTCAGCTAATATCTGCCCCTTGATTGCGGTGCACGGTCTGTATGAGATGTTATACTCGCTTAACAACACACTCCACTTTTGTAGCCGTCCTGATGCGTCAGGTTTAGAGATAACTTGTTTGATTGGCTGGTCTGTGATTACAGCTATTGGGTGCGCTTGAAAGTATCTGCGCAGTCTTTTAGCTGCGAATACTAGGGCTAAGACCAGCTTTTCCATGGCGCTGTAGTTAGTCTCTGTCTTTTTCAATGCTTTGCTTACAAAGTATATGGGTGTCTGGACGGAGTTTCTATCTGTCAATAGTACTGCGCTAATTGCTCCATGGGTTGCAGATAAGTACATGATTAGCTCTTCCCCTGGTCGCGGTGCGACAAGTTTGGGGAGTGATGCCAGATGCTGTTTTAGCTATTGGAAAGCTTCTACTGCTTCCTCAGTCCAACGAAAGTCTCCCTTTTTAGTGCACTTCGTGAGTGTTTTAAAGAGAGGGAGTGATTTGTCTGCTGATTTAGATAAGAAACGGTTCAGCCCTGCTAGCTTTCCGTTTAATGACTGGACTTCTTTGAGTGTGCGCGGCGAGGGAAGATCAATAACAACTTTTGTTTTTTCCGAGCAAGGCTTGATTCCATCAGGTTCTATTAAGTATCCGAGGAACATGCCTTCTGTCGCGCCAAAGGTGCACTTCTTGGGATTTAACTTCATGTTTATTTGTCCCAATGTTTTGAACGTTTCCTCGATGTCGCGCACTAATTCATCCTCTGTGTGGCTCTTGATGACAAGGTCGTCAACGTAAACCTCCAAGTTTAGACCTACTTGTTTCTCGAAAGCCATGTCCACCAATCGTTGGTATGTTGCGCCTGCGTTTTTTAGGCCATAAGGCATTTTCGTGTAGCAACAGACCCCTTGACTGGTGTGGAAAGCTGTTTTTTCTTCATCCTCGACTGCCACCTGGATTTGATGGTACCCTTTTTATGCGTCTAGGAAGCACTTAAAAGGATATCCGCACAGGGATTCTACCTTCCAGTCTATCTCTAGCAGTGGATAGCAGTCCTGTGGGCATGCTTTATTAAGGTCTGTGAAGTCTACGCACATTCTCCAACTGCCATCACTCTTCTTTACCATCACTGGATTAGAAAGCCAGTCGTGATAGTATACTTCGTGCATGATGCCTGCGTCTACGAGTTTGTGTACTTCTTCCAGAATAGCTTTTGCACGATCTGGGGCCTGGCCGCGCTTCTGCTGTCGTATTGGGGGATATCCTTGTCGGATTTGTAGCTTGTGCTCCGTGATAGAGTGTGGCACTCCGGTCATGTGTTTTGGTTCCCATGCAAAGATATCTAGGTTCTTTTGAGTGCGCACACAACTGTTTTACCTTTGTCAGATAAAGATCCTCCAATCGAGATTTGTTGATCTGGGTAATCGGGGTGAATAGCGACTTTTAAGTTTGGTTTTTTCTGTGCGCTGTTCTAGAATACTCTTCACCTCAGTGGTTACTGCGTTGCATTCTTTTGGTGGTACTGTGGTGTTGTAGAGGGTAACAACTCCTCCTTCCACTGGAAATTTGAGCATCCCATGTGCTGTGGATGGTACAGCGCGCATGGATGATATTTCAGGTCTCCCAATGATGCCATTGTATGGTGAGGGAGACTTGACTACCATGAAGTTTATCCATGTTGCTGTTGAGTGTTGTTCATCGCCCACAACTACTAGCAAGCGCAATTGCCCCATAGGCCAAATCTTTTCTCCTGTGAATCCAGTCAGCGACGTTGTAGCTGGTATCAATTGACTTTGGATCTCAGGTCGTAGCCTTTTGAAGCAATGCTCATATAGAATATCTGCGGATGCCCCTCCATCGATATACATGCGGCAAATCTCGTGTCCCCCCGTATGTATCTCAATAGTTAGTGGCTCCACTACTGCGTTGTCCGCAGCTAAAGTGGGGAAGGATATATCCTTTTCTGAAAAGAACCTTTGACTGACTTTTTTTGTTTTGCGTTGCCATGACTGTATCATGTAGATGACGTCCACTTTGTCTTTAGAAGGTTCTTTTTTGCCCCCGTTCCTTTGTTTGTCCTTCCCTTCTTTAATGTTTTTTACAAGGTGATCCATTCTGCCTTCCCTTACTAATTTTTCAATTAGTTGTCGTAGTTGGACGCACTCGTTAGTTGTATGGCCTTTTTGGCCATGATATTCGCAGTATCCATTCCCTATGCGCTTGTCCTCTGCGGTACGCATTGGCAGAGGCTTTGGGAAGTTTGCTCCTTCTGTAACAAATATTTCCCTCGGAGTCTTTGATAGAGGGGTATACTTGTCATTATCTCGTATACTGCGATAATTCTTGTTGCGGTTGCTGTTCTGATCATTGGATTGTCTCCTAGGCTGTTCTTGTTGCCTATAATTTGAGTAGCCCTTTTTGGTGTCCGCAGCGGCTGCTTCTCCTTGTATGAAGGATCTTGTGCGCTTCATTATCTCATCAAAGGTTTGGGGAACCTTGTCGTTTAGTTTCCGAATGAGTTCTGGGTTGTTAATCCCATTCACGAACCCTGAAATTTTTAGGATTTCAGGACATGCTTTGACATGTATGCACTCATCTTTAAAGCGTTCCATATAAGCACTAGTTGATTCCCCTTGGCGCTGTTTTACTCTGGCTAGTTCAACCGGGTTTTTAGCGCACTTCTTTCTTTGGGTGAAGTTTAAACGAAATGCTTTCTGTAATTCTTTAAACCCGCCGATGCTCCGTCGTGGGAGCTTGCTAAACCATGTGCGCGCATTCCCTACTAATGTGGAGTTAAACATATGGCACCACACAGGTTGTGGCCAATTTTCGATAGTAGCAGCTGATTCGAAAATTTTTAGGTGGTCATCTGGATCACCTGTCCCATCATATGTTTTGACATTAGTGGGCATGCGCCTCCTCTTGCGATCAGAATAATCGCTGATGCGTCATGTAAATGCATCAACTTTCTGGCGACGCCACGGAAGGGACATGTCTTCGTCTTCTTCTTCACGACGTCTTCCTCTTGACTTCCAATGTCCTGTTTCCTTATCCTCGTTGTCCGAGGAGTCGTTGGAGGAGGAGTAGTCTCTTTTGCAGAGCTTGCGCCGGCTTCCTTCAGAGGAAGAACTTGAGGGGCTTTCACTTGGGGATATTCTCCTCCCCAATCTGTCCTGAATTCTTTTACTCCCAGACATGGAGGAACCTTCGCTTGGTGAACGTTGAGGTCCTAATCTGTCTTGTATCCCTCGATTACCAAGTCTGGAATGAACGTTAGTGTGCCTCTCGCCGTCTTCATATTCCTCTGAATATTGTGAGTCAGATGTCGTACCCAGCCTATCATAGATAGTGGTACATTTTTCGTTATTTTCGCGTCTTCCTCGTGGGTGGCACGGTGATGATGCTTCGCGTTCAGGACCAAAGTTGAGCCGGGCTTGTAGGCTCGTACTCGACCTTCTCCTCGCTTCTTCTTGCATGAGTGCAGTTAGGGTTTCATAATTTTGGGATACAAAATTACCCAACGTTAGATCAGGCGCGTCCTCATTCGCTGCAATAATATCTGCCTCAGTATTGGTGATAAGTTGTCTTATAGCTTATTCACTTAAAGCTTATTCATATCTTAACCTTATAGCTTATTTTTAGACTTTAAAGATTAGCTTTTTGGATAAGCTTTTCAATAGCTTATTTGTTGATACAAAAGTTGGGCATTCCTAGTTTGGGCTCTTGCTCTCGTACCAATTCGCTTCTTAATGCTTGAAACCTGCGCATTAAGAAAGTAAACAACACCGTTAGGCTTATCGTGGGATTGTCTCCCACGATTAGACTCCGGCGTGAGAGTAAGTAATCGGTTTTAAGGTTTTGTTTAAGAGTTAGGGATTGTGTGAATCGTACCTTTAATGAGAATGTATCATTCTATATATATGGGCGCAGAAACCGTGTAGGTTTCTTGCTCCTTACTCTTCACACACGTGGTGCTTATCCGGGGTAATGATATCTATTCCGTAAATAGAAGATCCTTATCCTATGACCGGGTAGTTTGGTTGGGCTTCGGACTTCGTGAGTCCAAGCCATTGGTATTATGACCCAAGTCATTTGTCATGATAGCCCACTCGTGGTGGGTTTGGGCTTAGTAATGTCTATCATTTGGGCTCGTGGCCCAACTATAGACTATACGTCATCATTATTCAAATAAGCACTTTTTATTACTTAGTTTCTTTTTAAACTCTCTTTCCTACTAGTTTTAAATGCCACTTAATCTCATGATAACTAATCTGAATTAAGGTTGCCTTTGTTTTCATCAAAAAAGTCTGACCGGTCTATTACGTCTTACCCAGGTAGGCCTACGCTCAGGGCCCAAGATTTTAGAAGGGCGCCATCATTGATAGTCCATATATATATGATATTAGTTCATGAGGCTTTTCTTCATGCCCAACTTAAATTTTTTGTCATATAAACTTATGTTTGGGGCCTTTTTCCAACCTTATTTTTAAACTCAATATTCAATAATATAACCAACTGATGGGCCTTCTTTCCAGCTCAAATTCGAATTTTAGCCATATGCAAAAAAACGTTATTATAATTTTGATTTATACAGATGATGTTAAATACGAACTTTAGCGCTTGACACAATCATTCAACTAGGGATGGCAATGGGTGAGAAAAAACCTGTAACTGCGAGTACTTCTCACGTGAATGGATGGGTAACTCCGTCAGTTTTCACCCGTGGGTGGCCGGGTCATGGGTGAAAAATAGTACCCATCGATGGGTGGCAGGCGGGCTATATATATCCGTTACGGGTAAATCAATAACACCTATTTAAAATGAGTACAATTAGGATTCACGCGCAGCGCTGCGCTACTGCTTTTTGATTTCCATTTAAAAGTTACGAATGATATTAAAATTATTTAACGATCGGTTTTAATTTATGATCACTAGTATCAAAAGATATATAAAGTATTTGACGACAAATATAAACGAAGAATATCAACTTACAATAAAACTACCGTTGGATTCTTTATTCCCCCTTCATTAATTAAGCCTAACTGATTTCCTTATTTAAGTTTTCGAATAAATTATACCCCCTCCCACCAACGGACCAAGTTCTATAAATTTATCTGAAAGTTCATCTTCTTTCATTCATTAATCTCATCTCTATTCTCTTTTCCTGTTTACGTTTAAATTTCTTACTTTACTGGCAACTTTTTTCACCTCTTTTTATCGTTATAAATCTAAAATTTATAGATTTGAAAACATGGGTCGAGTGAAGATACCCATGGAACTGATCAACGACAGTAAGAAACGTAAAATCACATTCCTAAAGCGAAAAGAGGGTCTGATCAAGAACGCGAGAGAGCTAAGTACTCTTTGTGATATCAATGTGTCCATGATCATATGTTCCGACCTTCAAGAAAGTCCAGAAATCTTCCCACAAGATCCTGTTAAAGTCAACGATATAATCAAGGCTTACAAAAGAAAACGCGTTAGTGATCCTGGGAAGATTAAATCATACGGTTTATGTGATTGTTTGAAGGATAGTAAAAATAAAACTGAAGATGAACTTGCTAAGGTGAAAAAAAGAAACTTGGAAGCCAAGTTTCCTACTTCGTTCGAGTGTTTGAATAATTCTTCAGAAGAGCAATTGAGAGATTTCGCTTACAGGCTGGGAATACAAATCGATGAAGTTAAAACCAAGATGCCACTATTAAATCCTAACCCGATAACCATGATGACCCATTTTGATCACAACTACAACGACAACACGAGCATCGTGTCTGATAATCATGTGGAGTCTTCTGGATCGTCAAATAGTACTAATGTTGATAATGGATATTATCCGACAGTGCCAATGGGTCAGATTTTTTTTGGCACTGATCAAAGGTTGATGGAAGCATTAAACATGAGTTTGATGAAGAGTGAATATGTTAACGATTGCTATGATGGTCTGAAATTTGAACCTAAACCCGAGATGATGCAGCAATTGGAGCAGCCACAAAACATGGAGATGCAACGGCTTATGCTGTCTTGTTTTTACTAGTTTAAGTGATATTCAGTAATTACTATGATTAGTATTTTTGCTTAGGAGTATTAATTATTTAACTGATGTTGGAATTTTGTTTTTGTGAAAATTGATTAATTTGCATGATTTTCTTTGTATTTTCTTAAAACATTATTTGGTTTTGGACTGATTAGTCTATGATTTGTCATAATAAAGAGGTGCATTAGCCCGCGCATTGCGGCGGGGTTCAAAAGATCGAATTACGATATCATACGTCAAAATTTGGAAGTTAACATTCTAAGATTTATTCGACTTGCTGCAATTTAAAAAAAAACTTCAAATGGTTATTCCATATGAACATTAAAACTGAAGCCTTTGGTTAACAACTTGCATACTGCATACATATATCATATGATTATTCCACTTTAGTTACACATATGATAGTTTTTGGTTTAAAATAAATTTACTTTTCTAATTTATTCAAAATATAAATTTTACCTTAGGAATATATCAGTAAAAGAGTTGTTATAGTAACATATGAGGTAATGTGCAATTTGATTTTTCCTACAACTGATCTGAACTTCCATTAGTTTGTAGATATACTTTAGTAACTAACACTACAGTGAGCCCAGGAATGTAACTTATCAATAACTATTTTTCAACTAAAATAAATATCTTTTTAGTTATCTGAAAATATTGCTATAACGAAATAAGAAATTTTAAGCAATTCTACTCAAAATCTAAACAGCCATTCATTTACTCAGATCAAATCTTCCTATCTCCTTTATCATCACCCATATATATTTTTTTTCTCATGTTCAACACCATCTACCAAGAACTCCCATGGACCGCCAAAAGAGTTTAACCTTGCGTTTATATGTTTTCATGTCGAACACAAAAGCTTATTGTTTAAAACTTACAAAATAGAACCATACACACACTTGATAAAGAAATTGCTTCTTTGATTCGTAGCTTGTGACCATCAGATCGAGAGATGAAGGGGCAGGGAAAAATAATTTGTGTTATTGTTCTAGAAAATTGAATACGATATTCGAGTAATAAGTGTTTCCAATTAGATAAAGCAAAGAATGGCTCCCATTTAACAAAATATTGCTCCTCAACTCTAGGTCTGCAGTTATTAAGTGTAATGCGGCAAAAGGTTTCGTTAAGTTGCAAAAAAGTGCACCAAAAGTTTCCAAAAAGGCTTTCCTTGTGTCGTGCCAGTGTTGGAGAGTGACTTACTGCTTCTACTTCATGGTTTGTTCTAATGCCATCTTGTTGTGTCTGCAATATGATCACATAACACATAACAGAGGATTAGTCATGAAAAGGCTCGCTCGGGGCCAATGCATTAGTTTTTATCAATCGAATTAAGGGGCCGTTTATAACTTTTTTTTTTTTTTTTTTTTCATTATACTGTGTATCAATTTAGTAAAGGAAATAATTTCTTAGCAAATGCAAAAAAGACATATCATAAAACGCAAATACAAATTACAGTGGCATTATTATAACATCACCAACACAATGAATAACACACATTAATAAAGAAGAACATCATGAGTTGACGCAAATGACATAGTATTTACCTTAGTCTTGAGAGCTACTACTCCTAAAAGCACATGGTGTGAATTTCAGGAACATGAAACACAAATATATAGAGACAGAACGTCATATCTTAACTGTATATAAAGGGTTTATCCCTATTCGTGAATTCTTGAAATTTAAGAAAACTATTTATGGCAATATTGAATGTAATCAATGTATACTACAAACGCTTATTACTACTTCAGCAAATAACATTCATTATCACTGTATCACATGTTTGACTTCATCTATCTATGGGCATTGAAACATGTATATCTATAAGAATAGCAGCAAAAGGTTAATAATAAAACAATACTACAATAAACCAACAAAAGTTACAAAAATTACATAAAAAAAAAGACATGTATCTCTTTACGGATTTCAACACATGAAACATCAAAAAATAAGTTACTGAGGTTAAGCTTATAATTATCTGTTTTGTTAAATCCAAGATTTAAATCAGCTTATTCGGCGACACAAAGTGATTCCATCACCCACAGGAAGCTGACAAATCTCGACCCTTGAGTCAGCAGCTAATGCTTTGTTAAGCTCCAACACGAAATCTCTGTAATATCTAACATACTTTCTAAGAGGAGCGTCTGGCGGTGCCACCAAAGAGCCATTCCAAAGAGTGTTATCGTAGCCAATGACTCCACCGATTTTGACAAGATCAATTAGTCTCTTATGGTAGTTAAGATAGTTGTCTTTGTCAGCATCCACAAATATAAAATCAAATGATCCATGGAAAGTTACATCGTCAACCATTTGATCAAGAAGAGGAAGAGCAGGGCCTTCTCTGAAATCTATCTTGTGGGCAACACCGGCTTTTTCAATAATCGCCGATCGGAAGACCAATTTCGTAATTTTCACGGTTTATGTCCAAAGCCAATATCTTTCCATCCTCTGGGAGAGCGAGAGCAGTGGAAAGTAGTGAATAACCGGTGTAAACACCAATCTCCATCGTGTTCTTTGCATTTATTAGCTTAAGAAGTAAGTTCAAAAACTGTCCTTCGTCAGCTGAAGTCGTCATAAGATTCCTATATTTGATAAGCCAAGTAAAACAATTAGGAAATTGAAGGTAAAGATAAACAGACCAATAAATTTGTAAGGTGAAGTAACTTTTAGTATAAGAATTTACCAAGGGTGTTTAGCTGTGACTTCCCGTAGCTCTTTCATAGATTCCGGCTCTCTTGGGTAAACACTTGTTTCAAGAATGTATTGATAAAGTGCATCACTTTGAAGGAGACTTTTGTGGCCAACTTCTTGGTGTTTTGCTGGTTGAGCATCTCCAGTGGCTGCCATTGCGATGATCGTAGTTACTTAAGAGTGTACAATAAGGATGAATTGTTATGTGCTATTTAGAATTAGTGAACCTGAAGTGGAATGAAGGGTGCATGAGACTTTATAGGAAAGATTATAGACGTACATGAGAGCAGGAAGGTGTTGGGTTGGTGTGGGCTGGGGTTGGTTAAAGTTGAATCTTTTGACTTGGCAAGCCAGAGTTGACAAGATCAGTAGGGAGTTGGTAATTAAGCTATCTTAACTTTTTATATTATTTGACCGACATTAGTTTACTCCTTTATACTGTTTTAACAATGACAAAATCATATACTATTTGGTAACAGGATTGATGGAAATATGTAGTATAATACAAGTTTGTTGAAACGTGCAGCCCAAACTATGTCAAACTGAAGACAACGAAAAGTTCAAGTGTTTCGCACTATACAAATAAGAAATGATGGCATGTATGTTATTCCGTAGATTATTATTAGAGTGGTGGGTGTCATAACATGTTATTTGTATATTTTGGTATGCCAACCAAGGGCGGAACTATGTAGGGATTGTCAACTCAGCGCTACATCGTGAAAGAATATTCTTGAATTAAGGTCTAAGGTGAGATACAACATTGTCAAGGTTATTGGGAATGGTGAGAAGACTAGCATGTGGTATAATCAACGGAGCAGTATAGGAGTAATGAAAGACAGAGTCACCGCTAGAAGTATATACAATGCTAGGTTGTCTGAGAACATGTCAGTTAGAGCATGCACAACCATAACACGGGTTAAAGTTTAATACGGTGTCACGTCAGCGCCACGTCAGCTTTAACCTTTTCACCTTAACTCACAAAAAAAACACTCCTGTTAGCATTAAAAATTATATTAGAAAGTGATGGTCATTCTCATATATTGTAACGTTGTAATGTGTCGTAGTTTTTGTTATTAGAAAAGTCAATGGGCTATGGACTTGGTAAGCTAGTATGATGTTAGTTACATGTGTAAGCCTTTTAAAGGAATAGAAATCCAAGCCCATGTACAAGCCCATAGAAAGCCTTAGGGCATCTCATGTTTTTACTATATAAACACCTCAAATGAGTCATTTGAGGTGTGTGCTTGTGTGTGTAAGTGTGTGTGTTTCTCTAATAATATCCTCTCTTCTTTCTCTACATTCTGTACTTTCTCTCTCTAACATACTTCACGTATCAAGTCACCAAGGCTATAAAGTTGTCATCTTTATGTTACTACAAGTTGTATCAGACAAATATTGAACAAATATTAGAACAATAGTTGTCATCTTTGCTCCATACCCTAAGATCGAGAAGACGATGACTGAGACTGAACAAATATTGAATGAGACTGAGAAGCCGTTAACTGATACTGAACAAGACGTTGAAGAAAATGAGCTACCAGATTATGTACGATATCTTGACCTGAGATTTCCAATTACATTCGCTGAACAAATGAAGCGACCACCATTGACAGAAAAGGCACAAAATGTTGAAGAATCATGTGAACATAAGTTAGATGAACCTGAAAATGCAGAACCTTCCTATGACTCCGGCACACCAAAAGAGAAGTTGACTATGCAAGCAAGACAAGCTGAGACTGTTGAACCTATCTACGATCTCTTTGCACCAACTGATACGGAACTTCCAGAACCAACCTTTTGCCCATATTCTGAGAATGTGAAGCAGAAGCAGTTGGAAGAGCAACTTGCCTACAAGGATAGGTTTGATAAAGCAATGTTGAGACAAAAGCAGCAAGCACTTGAGGTTCTAGCCGAAATGTTTCCAACTGACTTTACTCGGAATCAAGGTACACTTGCAAATGCACATGTTATAGGGAATCAACATAGATATGCTACGAGTACACAGATGGGGATTCAGATAAGGGAATATGTTGGAGATCCGATGGATCAGTTTGTGAGTCAGAATGTGGTTAATCAAAATGGGAATGATTGTTTTATGACTTCAATTCAAAAACCTACATCTGAAATTCACCGCAGTGATATTGGTAATAATTACAATGTCAATGCAATGACGAAGGTAGAAAAGATTCAGTACTTGTTGATGCTAGCCAATAAAGAAGAATCGAGAATACCGTTGACTGCTGAGGAAAATGAGTTTAGAGCTACAACAAGAGTTAATGACAATTCAGCAGATCTTAATAAAACCTACAACTTTATGGCAAATCAGCAGGCAACAGCATCAAGCAGTGATTCTGATCTTCCTCCTGCTTATGATTCAGATCCATTCCATGAGGTACCAAATTATGGTAATGATGCTAATTCGTTTGTTCATGAGAAGCCACATTATGTGCCACCTGAACCTAATTATGATACATATGTGGGGGAACAAGTTAATAGCAATGTTAACTATGAAACTCCAGATATGGATCCTAATGGAGTTCAAGTTGCACAAAATGGTGCTAATGATGAGGAAACCCGTGCTTTCTTTGAATCATTATTGAATAATTGTCGTATTGAAATTGAAAATGTGCAAAAGGTCAATCGCGATGTTAAAGCTGCGAATGTTAAATTGACCGCTGAGCTTGAGAGTTACAAGAAAAACGTTAAAGCTTTTGAGTTTCATAACGAAGGATTGTCAGAATTAGAAACTGGTTATCAAAATTCCGTTTCAAGAGAAAAACTTTTGCAAATCAAGTTTGATACACTTGATGTTAATTCTTTCAAGAAGATAAAATCCTTAAACGCGGAAATGTATGATTTGCAAAACCAACTTTCTAAACAAAAATCAACTTATACCAATCTTGAAAAAGAAAGAGATGAGTTGAAAAAGGAATTTGCAAAGAAAGAAGATAAACTTTTGGATGAAATCATAGAGTCAGAACACAAGATTGCTAAACAAGAAGAATTGGTGGTTAAAAAGGGTCAGTCAAGTCAAACAATGAATATGATTGCTAATCAAACTAATCTGATTTACCACACAAAACATAAAATGGCTCTAGGGAACACAACTCCTTGTAATCTCAAGAAAACTCAGCAAGAACAGAATGTTTTGTATAATGGTAATGTAATTTACACCAAACATGATCCTCCCATCGTTCGGGATTCTGTGCAAATGATAGAACTTGTCGAAGAGAGCATAAATAAAATGAAACAAAAGGATTTGAAACCCATTGATTACAACAAATTGAACAAACTTTCGGGTATTACTTTTGTTCCACAAACAGAACCATCTGTGTTTTCCATAAAACGACCATTCACGAAATTCTTTTCTAAAAAGATAGTTGTTTCCAAATCTCTTTCAAAAATGGAACAAATGTCCTCTAACAACACTTTTAATACAAGTGAAGCTAGAGACATTCTTGATGACGTTAAAAAGAGAATTCAAGAACTTCAAAATATTGTTAGATCTAAAACTACTATTAGTATTAACGACTGGCATTCTAGTTTTCATATCGAACAGAAAAAGGTGTTTGAAAACGAAATTACTATCCCACTGTATAACATCAATGCGAGGGTAATCCATTTTGAAAACGCTTTCTTAAGAGAAACGGCCGACTTTGTCAAGGACCACAAATCCCTGGTAAAAGAAGCTAATGAAACTCGTGAAAACATGAATGTTTTGGAAAGGTTAAATGATTCTCTCTTCGAAGCCGTTATGACTACTGATATAATGTCCATCATTTTACAAACATATTCGGTTGAGGACGATGAAAGACTGCGAGCTGAGACATCTGAAATTGTTTCAAAATATGAAAATGCTCTTGTAAAACTTGAAAAAGAAAACATGTCATTTTTCAAACAACTTGATCGAAAATCAGAGGAATGCAAGTATGACAAATTGTCGTATGAGCATGCCTACAAGGACATGAAAAAGGAAAATGATCTTTTGAGAGCTCAGCTTGAAAGTATAAAAGGGAAGTGTGTGGATACTAAGTTTGCAAAACCATCGACTTCAGAGAAACCAAATGTTTCAAAAACGGTTGAAAAACCAAAAATGTCAATTTCACAGTTTGCTTCAAAAGTCGATGAGAAAAAGGATTTGACAAAACCAGTCACTCCACAACCTTTGCCTAAGAAAAAGAAAATTGAAAAGAATGTTACAAAACAAAAACTAGTTGTTGAAAGAAACACAAATGTGATTGCACTTGGCTCTTCTAGGAACAGTACACCGACCACAAAAACTGTTAAAGAATCTGTTGGTTCTAATGACTTGGTCCAAAATCACCATCTAGAAGAAGCTAAGAAAAAGGCACAAATTCGAAAAGACGGGATTTTAGGTGCAAAACCTAGTGTGATGAATTCTACAAGATTCCAAAGCACTACTAGTAGTAGTAAACCATTACCTAGGAACAATCAACAAAATACTAGGGATTGGCTTGCATCTAAGAGTAGTGGCACAAAAGTGAATGCTAGGAACGTAGAATGCAACACAAAAAATTCCCTTCCAAAATACTGTAGTGACAAAGTCAAAGTTGATGTGTTAAACAAGGATGTTGAATTTGTCTGTCCTACATGTCATAAATGTGTTTTTTCAGCTAACCATGATGCATGTATTGCACAATTTATCAAGAAAAGAAAGTCAAGTGTCAAGACACAATCCACTAAGACACCAAATCGAAACAAACCCGTTGATAAGAAGCAAGAGGTTAAGAAACCTAATAGGTAGATACCGAAAGGATGTAGTTTTTCCAAGACTGAGACTTCCACTGCATCTGATAAGAAAACTACGTCTAGATCTTACCTTAGGTGGATTATCACGGGAAAAGTTTTTAAAACAGTTGGTCTTAGATGGATTCCCACAGGGAAGATTTTTGATAGTTACACAAAGACTAATGATAGTGTACATCATCATGATAAGGAAGTAGAAACCACTATAACCGTTGAAAGCGAACACCCTCAATGTGAGGAAATATGTACTTCTAACACTATTATTTGTGCAAATTCTTCTTCTGTGGATGCAGGTACTTGTGAAAGTGATGAGGGTTCATACACCCATTGTGGAAAAGAAGAATTTTATGCCAACTTCGCATGTGGAAATCCTTTTCTAACTCCACTCTTAACTCCACTTTTACTTGTCCAAACTTAATTTTTATTTCTTCAAATTCTCTTTGTAAATATTTTTTTGAAAAAACAAAATAAAAAATTTGAAAAACCAACAAAAACAAAATACAAAAATATAAAATTTCAAAAAAACCAAAAACAATATAAAATAAAAAAAATACAAAAATATTCTTCTCACGACATGTCTCTCGTATAAATCAATATTCTGTACGTTTCTAGAAATGTCATTCAACAATGATACAGACATGTACAGATGCTTGAACGGGAGTTATTTAAAATGTTTTTCTAAAACATGTCGTTTCTCAAAAATTTCTTCACAATGGCTTGTAAGTACTTCAGCTTACAACCCATGCTTCAAAGTGAAATCTTTTCAAAACTTAAGTCCGGGTATAACAACTCGAAAAGATTTCAAATAAGGACTTAATCGGATGGCTTATGCGCACATAACAGTGTATAACCCGCGATTTTCAGAGAAAGGACCCTGTTGTACATTTCTGTGCGACAATCCTAAAAGATAATAAGACTTCTCACCAAAAAGCTTATCAAAGTCTTCTTAATTTTTTGAGCAAAATTTTGAAAAATGTTTCAAAAGGTTTTCAAACTGTTCACGATGTAGCTCAAGATATTACTCCCTCAAATCCTTAAAAGCTTAAATTTACTCAAAATATTCTATTGTTGAGGGGGAGTAATAAAAAGATGTTCCAAAATGATCATGCTTAAAGGAAACTAATACGGAATTAGCAAACATCTGTTTCTCCCATAAGCGATCCAAAAACAAAGGTTTTAATCAATCGATATAAAAAATACCATGGATATGCTATTTTTGAGGGGGCGAAATGTGATAAAAATGTTTAAAGATTGTGGCAGAATCTCGTGCGAGCTCGACTCAGAAAGTACCAATGAATTGACGAAGCTTAAAATGTCAGTAATCGAAAATACTTGTCCTGGACGGGTAATAATTTCAAGCTAGTCTAACTAGTGATGTAAGCGTATCTCGAATAGGACTTGTCTAAGTAGAGTGTACCGTCTCGAGAGACTTTCTTTGAACATTGACCAGGACAGGTAATAATTTCAAGCTAGTCCAACTAGTGATGTAAGCGTGTCTCGAATAGGACTTGTCTGAGTAGAATGTACCGTATCGAGAGACTTTATTTGGACTTGCCCAGGACGGGTAATAATTTCAAGCTAGTCTAACTAGTGATGTAAGCGTGTCTCGAATCGGTCATGTCACTGAAAGTGGATCAATTCAAAAAGTGCAAACTCCTCACGCATGTGCAAATTTCTTAAAAATTACATGAGCACATGTGAAGGGGGAGTCCTTCAAATGAAATGCAAAACTCTCAAAGTGGTAACAACAATGTGTTTTATTATCATAAACACTTTGAGAGATTTTCAAATGAATGGTTTTATGGCAACAATAGGATAGTCATGAAGATATAAGGTGACTAAGGTTAGGAAAAACCGTCCTATATTCCGCCAGAGCCGGAGGGATCCACCCAAAGATAAATCCAATAGATTAGAATTAGAAGTCCTTAGGTATGATTGAAAAAAGGGGAAAATGAGAAAGGAGAAAGAAGGGGTTGAAGAATTAAAAAGAAAAGTTATGAAAAAGGGGTGAAAAGAAATAGTCCTCCATATGTTCAACCTTAGGGCAGACACCGGGTACAATTCATATGCTACTGGTTGTTACTAAGGTGACACCGGTATTGAAGACAAAGACGACATGGACCCAGTGATGCACTGCACTAAACCTTCTTAACCGCTCAAGTTCTCTTAAAAGAGCTTGTTTCATTCTCACGAGGAACCGATGTAATCTATCGACCTGTCTCTTAGAGATGGTTGATATTGAAGCAAGAGACCTCTCCCTAATCTCCGCATAGGAAACCAAATGTGCACTTATCCAGTCTAGAGTCCCAAGATTCATCAAAAAGATTTCATAGGAACACATGATATTTCTACACTGGTTGTTCAACATTAAGGATACCAGATGTAAACTTAAGAGTCTTACGCAGATCTTAGCAATCTGCCAGAACATTTATGAGAGAATTCACACTAGTGTTTCTCAATGATTGAATGGAAACTCCTGCCAGGGTCAACATCAAACAGCCCTGACAGCAGGTCACTTCGGTAACTTATTATGGGTTACGCTTAGTGTTCGCGGTGGTTTCAAACGGTCTACAGTCGTGGAGTGATCCCCAGCGACTCACCCATTCGTTGAGCTACTTAGTAGGTATCGTAAGCTCTCTCGGGAGTATCCGAAATGGGAACGGCCTTGGTAAGGATTAGAAGGAGTTTTTACACTATGCTGATGACAATCTCTAATTCTGAACCTGTAAGTACCGGTTGATTTATTGCTAACTGTTTTCATGCAGCTATACATCACCTCCATGGCGACAGATTCCACATGCTCATACTTACATCACAAAGTCAAAGAAAGCTCCCTCAAAGATCTAAGCAACACAAAGTTCAAAGATAGATTCTACGCCAAAAAGAAGAATCTACTAAGTAAAGAGACTAAGATCAAAGTGAAAGAAAGGGAACTGCTAATGTACGTATCACAAAGACTAAAGACGTATGAGCATGTTGGAATGGAGGACAACCACCACAGACACAGAAGTGACAAAAGGCAGATTGCTCGACATCACAAAAGAACAAAGAACGATGAAAAGACAGTAATCAAAGATCACAAAGCATGAAGGAACAAAGACTAATGACTATTCTACTACGACAAACAATGTTCAACAACAACAAAGACAACGACCTAATCATGTGGAGCATCATTCGAATGACCACCCCTTAGGGGGAGATTGTTAGCATTAAAAATTATATTAGAAAGTGATGGTCATTCTCATATATTGTAACATTGTAATGTGTCGTAGTTTTTGTTATTAGAAAAGTCAATGGGCTATGGACTTTGTAAGCTAGTATGATGTTAGTTACATGTGTAAGACTTTTAAAGGTATAGAAATCCAAGCCCATGTATAAGCCCATAGAAAGCCTTAGGGCATCTCATGTTTTTAGTATATAAACACCTCAAATGAGTCATTTGAGGTGTGTGCTTATGTGTGTAAGTGTGTGTGTTTCTCTAATAATATCCTCTCTTCTTTCTCTACATTCTCTACTTTCTCTCTCTAACATACTTCACATATCAAGTCACCAAGGCTATAAAGTTGTCATCTTTATGTTACTACAACTCCCAATCATAACTCAACAACAATTTACAAAAACACTCTTTCATTTGGTTGGGGGGGGGGGAGTGAATTTATTTTATTTTTATTTTTTATTATTTTTTTTAACACAATACACCCTTAACGCTGAGTTAAGGGGTTAACACCCCGCGTTAACGCGGCCTTAACGCCACTGCACGCAACGGTTAACTCACCTTTAACACGCGTTAACCCACCTTTAACGCCGATTGTGCGTTATTGATGGGAGTGCTCTTAGTGAGATGATTGCTAGTAATATGTGGAGATGGCCTAATGAGTGGAATGTTCAATACCCAATACTTGCAAATTTAGCAATTCCACAACTGGTCCAACAAGATATAACTAGATGGAAGAAGAATGATGACAGTTTATGTAATTTCTCATCAAAAGAAGCTTGCGAGCTTATCAATTATCAGTAGGGTATGGTAAGTTGGAATAAGGTTGTTTGGTTTAATCAATGCAATCCAAGAATGGCATTCATTCTGTGGATGGTGATGAGTGTTAAATTACACATATATTTTACCTTATTAAACGGACCCAAAAGACCAAAAACATATTAAAAATGCCAAATATATGTGTTTTGGGGTTTGCGATTGTGCATGTACGGATATTTTGAAAAGTGGACAAAAATCAAAGAAAACCTGACAAAACGAGCACGAGATGGGAAAGAGCACAAAATTACGGGATCAACGATAATTTTATTTGGAGTATTGGGGCAAAAGATAAAATTTTGAAACATTCTTGAAGCCCGAAGCCAAGTCCAATATTCGGCCCAAGTTGAACTTAGCCCAACGTTAATTTTGTTGTTACAAGTGTCTCTTTTAAAAATGAATGATACAAAGCCAATATTAACCAAAGCAAATGAAGACCTTGGCATCATATTGCGTACAAAAGAAAAAAAAGGAATTCACCAAAAAGAGTTGCAACGTGGCCACTCTCTTTTCCATGTATTTTTTATCTTGTTAAGAAAGCTAATGAGGGGATATATAAAATGAAGACACAACATTAACAAAAGAGAGAGCCGACATTACCATCCCAACTGGGTCGGTTCACTTACACTTCCCAACAACATTTAATGCTCCCCCACCTATTGCAAGATTATCAGAGCCAATTGGGTTAAACTCCTTTTCCCGCCAAAATTCCAATTGAGGGCCAGGATTGCTTTTAGTGATCCAAGGGACCAAAACAAAGGTGGGATATGACAAGTAGGACAGAGGAACCGTAATTCATGTATAAAAAGAAAGAGAGAAGCAGGAAGGCAAAAGTTTTTAATTTAGTAGTTAATGGTAGGAGTAGTATAATTTAGTTAAAGCCAAATTAGTGTAATTTTTGTTGTTTCCCAGCTGTAACTTCAGTATTGTACTCTTAAAAAAGTTTAATCAAGGTTCATTCTTCCTTTACTTGTCAAGTTTTAAATTTCACTGCTTATTCTCAAGTTTTCTAGTTTCAAGCTATTTTACTGTTTTACAAGCTTACACAAGCTCATATAGCTTATTGTGAGTATCTACATTCAGTAGCACTATTTTAAAGATTATTTGCTCAAGTCTTCATTAAATCCAAAAAGAAAAATCCAAAAATACAAAAATAGTGGGAAAAAAAAAGGCAGAAGAAGAAAAGAAGAGGACTAAGGAGCATGGTCTAGAACCTCATGGGAGGTATTAGGATGGTTAGAAGCTTTTTGTTCCTGGTTGTGGGCACAAGGCTCCTTGTAAGTTCCAATTTCCAACTTTTTAGTATAAATTTCTCATAAATTGTTACTGTTAGTTTCTGCTACTAATTGTTGTTTGATTTTGTTTATTTGTGTTTAATTTAGCTTAATGTAAGTTAGTTTATTAGTTTCATTGGTTAGATTAACCCTTTGCTTCATTTAAGCTTCTAAATCAGTTTGTAAAGGGGTGTTTGGTACATGGGTGTAATCTGTGACCATGTTGTTGTTTGGTTGTTTACTTGGCATAAATAGATCCCCTAGGTCATATTAAAGTTATTTGAGTCATAAAACTGCAACCTTCAAATCAAAAAGTCAAAATCCTAGTCTTTCACCCCTCACAGTCCACTGTGTAGGAGTTAGGATCCTCAAACCACCATATCATTGTACAAGTTGATGTTTTAGCTTATTATGGTCTTATTTTAGCTTATTACACCTTTCTAAGTCATTAGATTAGGATCCAAATTCACCAAAGTCAACTTTTAACAAAATCTTTAAAAAGTCAAATAGCATAGTTTAGGAAAAACCCAAAAGTTCAAGGAATTGTTTTGATTTTTGTCATTGGATTCAGGACTTGTGTTTTTTACATGTTGAAGCCTCCCACCTAAGCTTTGGAATCCCACCATCATCATATTTTTGAAAATTTTCTAGTGGGCTCCACCTTCACCCAAACACAGCAGCAGGGCTGTCTGCTCCCCTGCTGCAGCAGCACCACCACTCACTGCCCTCACTTCTATGGGTCCCACAGAGCTCCACAGTGGGCCCCACAACCTCCCCTTGGTTCTTTGGACTCACAAGCTGGTCACCTTTCTAGTTGTACCAAGCTTTTGAGCTTAAGACCCCTGGGACCCACCTAGAATCCCTCTTGTATTCTATCCCATTTCTGAGTTGAGCCAAGGTTTCAAAGTGCTTATTGGAGTGCTTATTTGCTTAACAGTGGTGTTATTTTGTTGTTTTGGGTTCATATCAGTCCAAGTAAGATGTTTATAGCATAATCCACCCCTGTGGATCCCACATAAGCTTATTTCCATCTAAAGTCAACAAAAGTCAACTATATTAGCTTTTTGTGTCCATTTTGCTTATTTTTAAGTTTGGGAAAAGTTGTCTTTGCAAAAGTTCTTTGTTTTTAAGTATAAAATAGTGTTCCAAAAGAAAAACCAGAAAAATCCAATTTTAAATTAAGTGATAGTTTCTATTTAATATAATTTATCTTTTTAATTTTCCTTTTTAACTTTTTATTAAGTAATTTGCATTTCTATATTTTTCTTAATTTTCTTTTAGGTTAAAGTATTTTTAATAATTTTTCCAGAATTTTATATTGTCATTTAGTATTTATTAGATTTAATATTAGTTTTATTAATTATTAATTAATATTTAAGTATTAAATAGCATAATTAGTTTTTATTAATCACACCCTAGTTTTTATAATTTTACTAGCCTTTATATATTATAAAATAATTTTAAGAATTTTTCTAGAAATTTTACTGTTCATTTTCTATTTTTTAGAATTTAATTAGTTTAATTGGTAATTAATTAATAATTAGTTTAATAATTGGTAAAATAGTTAATCAACACATAATATAATCTTTTTATATTTTTATAGGATTTCTGTGATGGTTAATTAATTTCATAAAATTTTTCATAATTTTCTAAGTCTTTTTAGTATTTTTAATAATTTTGTTTAACTCAGATAGGAACGCGTGGAGAGGTAGGATTAGTATTCGTGGTTAGTTTTGGGGCTAGGTTGGTTGAGGGTTTGGGGTTTGTTGTGTTTTAGGCTTTTTAGGGTCCCTTGGCTTGCCCCCTTTAGGTGATAGGGGCTTTTGCTTTGCCTCGGCTAGCGCTTTGGTTTTGCCTTTGTTGTGCCTTTAGGCTTTAGGCCCCTTTGCTTGCTCCTTTTGCTTTTGCCTTAGCTATAGGTCCTTTGCGTTGCCCTCTTTGGTCTTAGCTGCTTGGTTTGTCCTTGGTCTTGTGCCCCCCTTCGCACCCTTATTTGCTGGCTTTTGTCTAGGTGGTTTTGTTTTGGGTGTTTTGTCTTGGTTGTCTTGTCGTTTTGCTTTGTTTGTCTCTTTTACTTGTTGTGTCAGTTTGCTTTTATGTTTGCTTATATGCTTGTTTTGTCGTTTTGCCTATATGTTCGTATTGCTCTGTTTGCTTATTTGCTTTTATGCTTTTCTTTGTTTTGCATTCTTTTTCTCGTTTTCTTTACTTCAAGCACACTTTGCACACACTTGCCGGAGGTCTTTCTGGAAGCAGTCTCTCTACCTGCAGGGTTCCCTGGGGTAGGGGTAGGATCTGTCTACATCCCACCTCCCCCATACCCCGCCTAGACGGGATTGGGTATGTTGTTGTTGTTGTTTGTTTAGCTTAATTAGGTAATTAATATTAAATTAGTAATTAATTAATATAAAATCCACAAAAAGACAAAAAAGTATATTTTTAATTTTTGAAATTAGTTTTTAGTTATTTTATAATTTTAGAAATTAATTTTTCATTTTTCTAGTATTAAAATAATATTATATTGTATTTAAGTTATTCGAATATTAATAATTAGTATTAAATAGTATTTAATTAATATTAAATAATTAATTAGTGTACAAATTCATTTTATTTTTCTAAAAATTTTCTTTCATCCTTAGGTTTGTAAAAAAAGTCATTTTCACCCCCTGAGGGTTTTCAGATTTCAGTTTTCACTTTTTATTTGGTACGTTGACGTTTATTTAAACTTAAACGTACTTTTTAAGTTTTAAAATGTTTTCACTTATCTGGTTTTTCAGTTTTTGTCCATATTAAGTATTTGTATCATTTTTAGCTAAAAATCAGTAGTATAATCATCATAACCCTTTCCCATCCAAATCACTCGATCACAAACTCGTTTTGATACCATCCACACCTCGTCAGGACATAACGACTCGGGGAAACACTGTATTCCGCAGAGATTGTGCCTAAGGAGTTTGACTATATTGACCACATCCGTGGTTGACTTTAGTTGACTGTTTAGCATCAATCAAAATTTTGGCGCCGCTGCCGGGGAACGAACCCGGGTCACCCGCGTGACAGGCGGGTACTTACCACTATACTACAACGACCTGAGATGTTACGTAGGATGACCCTTACCTTTGAAACATTGAGGGCAATGTTTAACTTTAGTCTGGGGGGTATCTTCGATTTGATTTGACTTGCACCTTTCATATAGCCGTTTACTCATGCAACCCCGTTTTTCCAAATAAATAAATAAATAATAATAAAAAATTGAAAAAAATCATTAGAAAAGTACAAAAAAAATAACAAAAAAAAAAAAATTGAAAATTTTTGCGAAAAAAAAAAAAAAATAAAAATAAAAATAATAATAATAATAATAATAATAATAATAATAATAATAATAATAATAATAATAATAATAATAATAATAATAATAATAATAATAATAATAAGTTTTAACACCTTGTTTGACTTTCCGCTGGGTAGAGTAGGAATAGAAATTTTGACCTGATCGGGCACATTGAGCCCTAGCTGTTCCCTTAACTCTGTGAGGCTAAGCGTTCACGAATCTCATTTCTTGGGGTAGTGACCATCCGATTATTAGATTAATTGACTAATCGCGCCAGCGAGCTAGTGTATGACTTGGTGACCATCCGTTATACAAATAACGCACCAGCGAGCCAAGAAGTGCACTAGTGACCATCCTGTTGGGATCAAAGTTTTACTATTTTATCAAGTCTCGGTCATTTGTAATAATATTAGGTTGCTTAGTTATTATTTACTTACACTTATGTAATGTTACAAGTTTACTAAACTTAAGTCATATGGTCCATGGGCTTTAAAGCCCACACGATTTGATGTAAGGAAGGAGAGGGAGTGTTGCCCTAGCTCCTTCCCTATAAATAGTAACCTTAGGTCAATTGTAAACTTGGTTGGTTATGTGAAATACTAAGAAAACTCTTGCAATTCTAATTCTCTCATTCTCATAATCATCCCATCCTTATATCTATCTCATTCTTGCTTGTGTGATATCAATATGGGTACCTAACAAGTGGTATCATTCGCCATATGAAGGTATAGTTCTTGTTTTCTTAAGAAATTCGATCCAAACTCTTCTTTTTATTTCGTTATTTTGCTAAAATTTTCGTACTTTCTTGTTTGTTTCTTGTTTTTTATCACATATTTGCTTACAAATTTGTGTTACAAAACATTACAAATAAAAAAATTCTAAACTTTTATCAAAATATACGAGTTGATTATTGTACTAGATTTCGAAATTTTTTCATTTTTGAAAAAAGTTTATCAAGTTTTCAACTTTCTTAAAGAAATCATATTTTTATACCTAAAAGTACAAGAATCTTTAAATAAAAACGAGTCTTTGGTTAACTTTCTTAGAAAACAAAATTCTGCCACATTTTTGCAATCTTTCACATACTTAGTTTCGAAATCCCTTGAAAAGTGCTCTCCATCGACTTACGTTTTGTGGACTCAGTATTTCCTTTCTTGTACAAGAAAGAAAATTACTTTGACTTTTGGATAAGTTTCGAAATTGGATAATTTCGAAACTTTGTACTTGAGTTTGTGTTTTCGAAATTTTCCAAATTTTCGAAATCACATTTTTTCGCAAAAACTCTCAAGTTTCGCGAAAATAACTCTACCTCACAATAGTTTTGAAATCTCTAAGCTTACAAAGTTTCGCAAACCTCAACTAGTCACAAAGTTTCGCAAACTTCTACACGTGTGCAAATTTTTCGAGATCACCTAAGTAACTAAGTTTTGCAATCATAGTGGACAAGTTTTCGAAAATTGGCTAAATCCTTTACCTTCTACAAGATCCATCTTTTCACACAAGTGTTTCAATATGTCTAAACCACCGTACTACAACTTTAACCATCCTCAGCAACATCAGAATCAACAGTATCATCAGCAACAACAACAGTATCAACAATCACCACAATATTATCAACAACCGGTTTACTCACAACAACATCTTCTCATGCAACAACATCAGATGGTTCCAATGCAACAATCCTATCCAATGTCACAAAAACAAGGCCAACTCCCATCAAAACCAACTCACTGGTTTGACAGGATGTGTGAAGTCATTTCAACTCAACAATCCAGACATGAAGCAGGATCTATTGACACTCCACCAATGCTTACACCGGGTAATTATGTTCAGTGGGCAAGTCGATTCTTAAGGTTTATAGAACTCAAGAAACCCAATGGTAAGTACATGAAACAAGTTATCCTTGAAGGACCGTTTCAGTGGCCTGTTAACTACGTTGGAGGTGACCCATCTGCTGATCCCCCAGTAGCTCCAACTGCTGTGCAAGTTCCTGAGTCTGCACTTACTGCTGAACAACACCTTCATCGTGAAGCAGATGAGTATGCTATGACTTACATACTTCAGGGAATACCAAATATCATATTCAGAAGTGTTGATGCTCAGACAACTGCAAAAGCTATGTGGGAACACGTCCATCTACTAATGCAAGGCACACAACTGAACAAGGAAGACATGGAATCTAAAATTTACTTGGAATACACTAATTTCATGATCGAACCAGGGGAATCACTTGAATCTTACTATCATCGTTTCACCAATGTCGTCAACGACTTAGAGAGAGATGCAGTACACCTTCCAAGGATCGCTGTCAATACAAAGTTTGTTAGTAGTCTGGGTTCCGAGTGGCAAAAGTATGTGACATTTGTGAGACAAGCTAAGAATCTTCATCAAGATCCATATGGTTTGTTGTATGACTATCTCAAGTACTATGAGTCTGAAGTTGAAAAATATAGAGCCGCACGAGGAGGATATACACCACCACCTACTTCTAATCCCCTAGCACTCGTTGCTCAATCTCATGTTGCACATCCTCCGATGTCTAATCATGCTTATGCTCAGGAACAGAATTATTTCAGTTACCAGCAACCTGCTACCTCACACAAAATGGTCCCATATGAATCATCCTCGCAACACGCTTCTCCTCAACCTGCTCCATATGACAACCATGATAGCATGTATTATTCTAATCAGATTGAAGATGATGATGAATACGTTAATACGTTGAATCAAGGACTTGCTCTTATTGCTCGTGCTTTTAGCAAATTCTCTAACAAAACCAACAACCGTCTTCGTTCTTCATCAAATACAAGGAATCAAGCTGTCATTCAAGATGGTGTAGTTGAGATTCAGAACCGTAATCCTGGACGTTCAGGAACAGGAGGGTATTCTGGAAATTCTGGGTAAGGACAAAGATTCAACAACAATGGGGGATTCAAAAACAATTCAGGTGCTCCTCAGAGAAGAAATGACAATGTAGCAAATGGCAATACAGAATCTGGGAATGCAATATGGTGCTACAACTGCAACGAAAAAGGTCATATTGCAACAGCATGTCCAAACCCGAGAACCCGCGGCAGTCAGTTTCACAAGTAGGCATTACTAATGGCTCTCAAATATGAAAAAGAAGGAACTTTTAATGAACAACAGAACAGTTTCTTCGCTAATGCTTACAACGATGATGATATGGAATATCTTGAAGCCAATGCAGCTGTGATGCTTATGGCCAACATGCAGGAACATCAGTTGAATGATTCAGGCCCAGTGTTCACCACTGATGGTTTGTCTCAGTTACATGACCTAACCACATGCTCCATAAAATTTAATGCATCACCCTTTGCTTCTGAATCAAATAAGGCGCAAGTTGTTCCATCTGAATCATTTTTATCTTCTCAAGAGGATGAACAATTAGACACAGTTGTTATATTTGATGATGACACTGTCGTTTCATTTGATGATCCTATTGAGCAAGACAAACATGACCATATTGAACAACATGAACCTTCCTCTGATCCAGATCCTGACTATATTGTCATGGCCAAACAATCTCAAGAACAACTTCTTACTACTCACATAATGGACGAGCAATATAAAGTTTTGAAAGAAACTAATGCAGTTTTGAAAAAAGACATTGAATGTTATAAAATACAACTTTCACATTTTCAAAATGCAGTTCAACGTGAAAAGTGCTTTGAAAAGTCATTTCAGGAATCGTATGTCAAAGAACAAAATCTTCAAAAGCAAATATATGACATAATTGAGTCAAACGGTAAATTGGTTTCCAAACTGGAAAATGAAAAACATGATCTTCAAAAACAAGTTGTACAACTTCAAAAGGAACTTTCAAAAACACAAACAGAGGTGACAACTTGCAAACAGGAATTTTATGAACATAAAGTGCAAAAACGAGAAAAAGAAAATTCTTTAATTGAAGAAAATATCACTCTCGAACGTCAAATTAAAGCTTTTCAAAATATCGTTTATAAACATGGAGAATCTGTAACGACAATTCAAAAGTTTACTTTAAAACCAAGACACGATAAAGGTTTTGCCATTGGCGACTATAGATCCACTTTTCTTCACACTGCGTTCAAAACAATTCCTAAGCTTTACAGTATGGACCAATTGATCGATAATAATGTTGTGCGTGTTATTGTATATAATACTGAGGAAGAATACGAACTTGAAGAAAAGAGTCGATCAAAAATGAGTCAAGTTGAATATTGCAAACCATATGATTACTCAAAAGTTCCTCACATTTCAAAATCTTTTGTTACATCAAGAGAAATACCTGAGAAATCATGGTATGTTACTGAGCCTTATGTTTCATCTTCCAATGGGGCTCCTGTCAAACCCGTGGCACAAGTAAATGGTCCATTACCATCTTCTGGTACTGTGACACCTTTACCAACACGTTGTCGAGTTTTAGACTATTTTAAAACATTCATGAAAGGCATCGAAAACTTGGAAAACATAATTGAACATCATTCGGAAATAAAAATTGCACTTTTCAATCAGCTTACGAGCGCGAAAAGCGAGACATTTTTCAAAAACAATTTCTGCCTTTAGTTCAAAATTTGCGTTATTGTTCTACTCGTTGGGAACAGGAACTCCAAAAAGAAGTTAAAGATATGCAAATGCAATTTTGGTTCAACAACGCAAAAACCGATTTTTGAAAACGGATTCTGATCGACTCTTGGAACAACTTCTCACAGCTGATATTTATACTCTCATTATGAATGATCTCTATTATTCCAGTAATGCTGCGGTGTTTGAAAATTACTGTGCTGATATTGATTTGCTGAATCAGGAAGCTGAAACATTGAAACATAAATATGAAACGTTGCGTCAAAACAGTGATGATGTGAAAAACAAACTTTCAAACGAAATTTGTCAACTCAAACAAAGGCTTGAATGGTGTCAAGCTCAAAGTCTTGAAACAGAATTGCAACTACAAAGTCAAAATGTTTTAAAAAGGTGTCAACTTTGCAAAGACAATGTTTTTCTCCAAAACAAATGTCTTCAATATGAAAAAGAAATTGCGGAGCTAAAAATTGAAAACGTCGAATGGCAACAAAATTGTGATGACATTCATTATTGCAATGGTTTACTTGAGTCTAATATTCAGGACAAAAATCACATCATCATTGATTTGAAAGAGAAAATTAAGCTACTTCAAAAAGAAAAGTTTGTTGACACCACAGTGATAGCACCAGGAATGTTTCAAATACACAAAACAGATAAGGGTAATCATGCTCAGAGTTCTAATGATAGCTCTTCCACTTCTACAGGACTAGTTTCCCTTAAGAGCGTTAGCAGCCCAAAGCCAAAAATCGTTAAGAAGACTAAAAAGACTAGGCTCTGGCAACGTAGAAGAGGAACACTAGAAGTGCACGAAGTAGAAGCTCACCTTAGGAACTTGAATAAAACTCATGTTGCATCTGATTTAGATTCTAATCTGGCAAATTGTAATCAAAATCTTAATGTAACGAATGCTGAACCTTTAAATATTAATGCATCTTGTGTGTTTTGTCGTCAAAGTGTGTTATCTGGTGATCATACTAAATGTGTAGCTAATAATCTCTTACATCGTCACAAGAAACGTAGATCACGCTTTCCTTCTAGGCCCACTACTGCCTCTAAGTCTACATTAGGAAATAAGCCAACTACCATTTCAAATGATGTTGTAGTCAACTCAAGATCGGAAATCAACAATTCTAGGAACATGCCAAAAGCTAGTACATTTACCAAAAATAAAGCAAAACTAGTTGGAATTGGAAACGTTGGTTACAATACAAACCAAATTTTAAATGTATTCCTAAACTGTTGAATACTTGTGTTTCTAACCAACAGGAACCCACCATTTCTTTGGGTTCCACCCTTACTTCTGTTTCATCTCTGTCGTCTATTTGTGATGCAGGTGGTTCAGATCGTTCTCTGGATTGTTGATAGCGGTTGCACCCGACATATGACAGGCAATCTCAAACTGTTAACTAACTTTGTCTCATAGTTTATTGGAACTGTCGGATTCGAGAATGATCAATACGCTTTAATCATGGGTTACGGAGACTACGTGTATGGGAATATTGAAATTAGCAGAGTATACTATGTTGAAGGCTTGGGTCACAACCTCTTTTCAGTCGGTCAGTTCTGTGATGGGGATTTAGAAGTAGCATTTCGAGAGAAAACCTGTTTTGTTCGAGATCTACAAGGAAATGATCTGATGTCCGGTAAACGTGGTACTAACCTTTACACAATCTCAATGTCTGACATGATCGCTTCATCTCCTATCTGTCTTCTAACCAAAGCTGAAATGACTAAATCATGGTTATGGCACAAACGCCTTTCTCACTTGAATTTCAAAAAAATGACTGATCTTGCTCGTCACAAATTAGTTGAAGGCTTTCCAAGGTTCCGCTATGCCAAAGATCACCTATGTCCAGCCTGTGAACAAGGAAAAAGTACCCGTGCTCAATTTCCCTCAAAACCTGAACACAGTACTAATCATGTTTTACAACTACTTCATATGGATTTGTGTGGTCCGATGCATGTTCAAACGATCAACGGTAAACACTACATTTTAGTAATTGTCGATGATTACTCCCGTTGGACTTGGGTTTATTTTCTTCGAAGTAAAGATCAAACTCCTCAAATGATCATCACCTTTCTCACCAAAATACAAGTTCAGCTACGCAACACAGTCAGAATTGTAAGAACTGACAATGGAACAGAATTTAAGAATCAGACTCTAAGGTCGTATTTTGAGAAAGTGGGAATTGAACATCAAACATCCATTCCACGAACACCCGAACAGAATGGAGTAGTCGAAAGACGCAACAGAACGTTAGTGGAAGCTGCACGAACGATGTTAATCAATGCTCAATTACCAGATTACTTATGGGCAGAAGTTGTTTCAACCGCTTGCTACACTCAAAACCGTTGTATGATCACAAAACGCCATCACAAAACCCCATATCAGATTGTTCACAAAAGGAAACCAAACATCAGTTACTTTCATGTATTTGGAGCTCTATGTTACCTAGTCAATGATCGTGATGATCTAGGTAAACTTAAAGCAAAGGCTGACATTGGAATATTTGTTGGATACTATGAAAATTCAAAAGGCTTTCGGATATGGAATCGTCGTACAAGGGAAATTCAAGAAACTATTCATGCTAATTTCGATGAACTCACTCAAATGGCTTCTGAGCATTACAGCTTAGGACCCGCATCCAACCGTCTAAACTTTCCGGAATCTTCGGCTGAACCGTTGTCACTTTCCCGTAAAGAAGTGGAAACCTTGTTTGCTCCATTGTTTGATGATACGCTTGTTAACCGTCCATCTGAGGCTACACCAAATTTCGCTGCACATCTTGATCAACATCAAGTACCTGATACACCTCAACAAACAGCAACAACTGTTGGAAGAGACGGTCCTCCAATCATATCACCTACAACAACAGAACAAACTGGGTCCAACTCACGACAATCAGCTGGAGACTCCATACCTTTATCAGTTCTACAAACTGCAGAGCATGACCCAGAACCATTCCTTAACCCATTTGCACAAGCTCAACCTGTCCCCGACATTGCTGAGTCATCTACACGCAATTTGGGTCCTGCTCACTTGCGAGATACTTATCAACTTCATCCTTTGACACACAAATGGACTAGAGATCACCCCTTAGTTCAAATTATTGGCCATCCAGATGCACCAATTATGACAAGACAAGGCCTTCACACAGACGGTGAAACTTGCATTTATGCACTCACAGTTTGTGAAACCGTGCCTAAAAACGTCAAAGAAGCTATGACTTATGAAAACTGGATTGAGTCTATGCAAGAAGAATTCGAATCCTTTCAAAGATTAGAAGTCTGGGAAATGGTTGAAAAACCAGAAGGAATCATTGTCATTGGATTAAAATGGATCTGGAAAAACAAACTGGATGCAGAAGGCACTGTCATACGCAACAAATCACGCTTGGTAGCAAAAGGATACTCTCAAGAAGAAGGAATCGATTTTGAAGAATCATTTGCTCCTGTAGCTAGACTTGAAGCTGTACGGATCTTCTTAGCGTTTGCTGCTTATCGGAATATGATTGTTTACCAAATGGACGTGAAAACGGCTTTTCTGAATGGTCAACTCCGTGAAGTGGTTTATGTCAGTCAACCTGAAGGATTCGTTGATCCAGAACGTCCCAATCATGTCTACAAGCTTAAGAAGTCTCTCTACGGTCTCAAGCAAGCCCCCAGGGCATGGTATGATAAGCTTTCTAAATTCCTATTGGCTAATGATTTTACACTAGGCTCAGTGGATCCAACACTGTTTACAAAAACATACATGATGGACTTATTAATCGTTTAAATTTATGTCGATGACATTATTTTTGCTTCAACCAACAAAAATTACTCAATGGATTTTGCAAAATTAATGACAGATAATTTCGAAATGTCCATGATGGGTGAACTTACGTTCTTTCTAGGACTACAAGTTCAACCAACAAGCAGACACATTGATCTCCGATATCATTTCATCAAGGAGCATGTCAAGAAGGGTACAGTTGAATTATATTTTGTGGCACTGAGTACCAATTGGCGGACTTACTTACAAAAGCCTTAGCTCCATCAAGGTTTGCTAGTTTGGTCCACCAAATTGGTATGCGATGTTTGACACCAGAGGATCTAGAAAAGTTTCTAAAACATAAGTAAAATGTCAAACATCAAAAACCAACTATCTTTGTAAAATAATTTTTTCTCATATTTTTCATAAACCTCAAAAACACAAAAAGATTTTCTCTATTATCTGAATTCATAATAAGAAAAAAAAAAAAAAAAAAAAAAAAGAAGAAAAAACACGCAAGTATATCGCTTCCTATCAACACCTTGTTATTTTACAAATGTTGAGGGGGAGACACGCTCACATTTTTCTCATATTTTCCAAAATGGTATACTTGCATATTTCCTTTAAGATGCGTTGTTTCAGGACTTTATGGATATCTCATATCAATTTTTCTTTTCTCAAAACGATGTCATAAGGAGTATATTTTTTTTATAATATTGCCATTGGTCATTTACTTGTATATAACTTTTGGACTTATATTGCAAAACTTGTAGTTAGGGGACTAAAAGTGTCATTATGGCAAACTTTCAAAAAACAAAACACCAAAACAAACACATACCCGTTTTTTATTTCATACTCAAAATATCATATAAACAAAAACTCTTTCAAATCCACGGCTAAAATTCAAACGAGAAATCCGTGTAACCAATCTTCAATCCGTAAGTTTCTATGTGTTCTTTAGACAATTTCAAACTATGGTTTTCGTTTAATCGCTAAACTAATGGTTAGATTTCATGATATTTCGATTTGAATGCCTAGGGTTTATATAATTTCGGAATTATACAAAACGTGTTTGGGGTGTTAAATTTTGATAGGGGTTTTGATCTATAACATGTTTCTAACATTCCTATATCATCTAATCATACTCTCATACATGTTTGTGTAATTTTCGATATTTAGGGTTTTACACCGATTTGGGTATTATTGATTTGTAGTTTGTTTTGTTGATTCTGTTAGTGGAATTTGCTGCTTTCAGTATATATTGCATCTTGTTTCACTTTAATCGTGATTTGGTACATTCATGTGTTAAATTCGAAAACTAGGGTTTCATTCATGATGGGTTTTTTCTCGTTGTATATTCACATGGTTTGTTACTTGTGCCTAACTGGTTCATATGCATGATATATGTCTCACAATGCTTAGATATGTTTAATAGATTCATGATCTTATGTCTTATCGAAATCATGTTCTTGACCAATTTCGAGATCATTGCATACATGTTTATACCATGACTCTCATTGTTGTTTATCATCATTTACAACAGGTTACTATATTTGGATCACATTATTTCACAAAGAAATGTAGGTTGGCCTAATTTCAAAATTCTTATATAAGAATTTTCGAGAACATGATTTCGCAATTATTTGCCCTGGTAAAGATGTTTTCGAAAACACACTTAAACATATTTTTTCGAAAAGTTCTCAAAGAGTAGTATTTTTTCTCGAAAAGGAAAAATCCACTTTGTTATCTTTTCGAAAACGTGTGATTTATGTGTTTGCGAAAATATTGTCACCCCTGGTCATCTTTTCGAAATCACCTCTTAAGACAATTGTTTCGCAATCTCACATTATGTATATTTGCGAAAACATTTCAGTAGGTTTGTTCTCGATAAATTACTTATCGAAAACACATCTGGAAATGTTTTCGAAAATATTCATAATGTAGGTTTGTGAAAATATTCTCTTATGACTAATTTTCGAAATCATGCCATGTGCTATTTTTCGAGATCATGCAATTCCTTAAATGTTTGCGATAATCTTGGCACTTATGTATCATTTCAAGAACATTGTTGTAATAATTTCAAAAACATGTTTATTGTGATAATGATCTTTATTAAGTATAACTTGTGATGGTATTATGAATCTTGGATGATCTTTGTGCATATGTGAATGTATAAGTGCTTCATGATTCAAACATTGTCTAAGTATAATTCATTCAACACTTCACATGTAATAAATTGAACCATTCGTGCTTAAATTATTCTAAATGCTTATCTGTAATCAAACTTTGTAATCGTGCTAACGAGTAACAAATCTGGATGTTTGGTTTATGATAATGTTTTTCAGATTAACATGGCTGAACACAACGAGAATGTCCCTGAACAAACTCTTCCACTGCTCACCATGGATAACATCATTCCCGCTGACTACAATGTTAAAATTGGCAATAACAATCCTCGAGTTGACTTTGACAAATTAAGAATTACTGAGAACTCGTGCAAGATTGTCAAAGATATTCTCCTTGTACATCCATGCAAGCATCTGCTCAACAAATCTACTTCAGTTCCTGTGTTTTACCTTCATCAGTTCTGGCTTACGGCAAAGGTTAACTTAGATGATGAGTCTTTCACTGTTACGCTGGATCGACAAGTCTACACTGTAGATCACGATATCCTTCGTACAGTCTTCCTTCTGCCTCAACCTAACAATGAATTTGCTCCAATACTGCCTGAACTGGATCTCCTGGATTTCTTCATTGACCTAGGATATGATGTTCAAGACGACTTACCTCTGATTAAGCATTCCAGATTCAATGCGAAGAATATACCTCAGCCTTGGAGAACATTCTGTTTGTTAGTCGTACGATCTATATCAGGAAGAAAAAGTGGTCACGAACATCCCAGACTTGAGCATTTACAAGCATTTTGGGGAATGGTTAGCATGTCACCTATTGACTTTGCAGTTCCAATAATGAACGATATAGTCTACAACATTCAAACCGGACGTGAAAAGACTATGATCCCATTTACAAGATTTACAAAGCTTCTCATTGAATATTTCTGCAAAGATACACCGGAATTCATCAAAAGAATGGGAGATCCCAATGAGCCTAAGCACCTCTTCGAGGACGACTTCACCATCTCTTTTGTCAAGATGACCACTTCTTCTACTAAGCAAAAGGGAATGAGGCTTCCCGAGTATCTTCTTAATGATAATATCAAGAAAAGTTTGAACTACAAATTCTACGATGATGCTTACAACGGGATACAGGAAGAAACTACCATACAGACTCGTAGTAAAGGTAGTGTGAAATCGGGGAGTACTACAAGCACCACTGGCTCACTGCAAACAAAGTCTAAGGCTACTCCCAAAACCAAAACTTCCACCAAACCTAAACCTACACCCAAACCTAAGCCTGCAACTAAGCCAAAGAAGAAGGTAACTCCAAAGCGCGCTCTTCGAGATGAACCTACACCGCCACCCTCTGAAAGTGACTCTGAGTTTGACACAGAATCTGAAGAAGAGGAAGACTTTGAACGAAGAGTTAGAGTACCTGAAGAAGCATTTCCTGAAACGGAGATTGCTATACAACAAAGTCTTGAAACCTTTGAAGCAGATTCAAGAAAGAGAAAAGGGATCACGATAAATGAACCCAATGATGATAAAGAAGACGAACCAATCGTTGAACAATTGGTCGACAAAAGGAAATTGAAAAGTATAATTGTCGACACACGAGCTGAAGAAAAGCAATTTCTCAAAGAACAGAGGGAAGCAGCACTCCTCAGCCGACTTCAATCTCAACCTTCATCACCACCTATCGATCAACCAGAGCATGAAGGCACTACCAGCAGTTCTATTCCTCCCGTTGTGTCTACCACTTTGGAACCGGCTTCACAAACTGGTGACAAAGTAAATGTCACAGACACAACAGGTGACATCACCATGACTGAGACTGCAAATGTAGGGGAGAATGTTGGCGAACAGGAGAACATTACCACGGATTAGGAATTTGACCACTTCACTACTCTAGAGTTTCTTGCACAGGAAGAAGAGGAACGTAGAAGAAAAGAAAATGAAGAAAAGGAAGCATTCGACACCAACGTATTCCTTCAATCATCTTCACAATCCAAGAAGACATCTTCACAGCAACCTCCACCCACTCAAGACTCTCCACCAAAGGATCCAACTCCTCAAGCTTCTTCTTCAAGTTCTCACAACGAGTCGTCATCTGAATCATCACTGGAGCATTCATCTCCTACACCTTCTGAAACCGTGTCAAAGCAACAATCAATCAATGAACCGACTAAACCAGTTGATCTTCAGGAGCAAGTCAAAACTCTCACAACCATGGTCACCAGTCTTGCTAAACAAGTTGAAGACTTTTAGGAGGCAAAGCAGCAGATCGATAAGTTCATGAAAGCTGACTTGACAGGAATCATCAGGACTTTCACACTAGATTATCTTACTGACAATCTGGTTGAAATTGTTACTCCTGAAGTTACAAATCTTATTGCACCAATCAAGGACAACTTGGAGCACAGGATCAGAAGTGTTGTAAAGAAAATGTTATCAACAACACTGATTGGCTCAGAAGTAATCAACTAAAGTCAACCACAGATGTGGTCAATATAGTCAAACTACCTAGACCAATGCTTCTAGGTAATATAGAGTATCACCAGGTCGTTATGTCCCGATGAGGTGTGGATTGTGCTTTAGCGTTCTTGTGATCGGGTGATTATTCACAGGAAAGGGTTGTAATGAGAATTATTTGAGAATTATGAACTGAAATAGCTTAGGAAAGCTATGTGATTGATTACGGGAATTAAGATTAAGAAGAATTGATCTAAAACCTAAAAACGTACGTTTTAATTAAAAACGTATACTGACGTACGTGAAAGAAAGTACAACTGATGAACTAAAAAGGCTACGAGTGTGAAATTATTATTTTTACAATCCTAATAAATAAAGAAAATTTTTAGAAAAAGAAAAATCATTTTTACACTATTTAATTATTTATTATTAATTAATTACTAATTATTTATTTATTAACTAATTATATTGATTTAAATTATTAAAAATTACTAAAAAGACTTAGATAATTAAGAAGATTTTTATAAATCTAATTAACCATCACAGGAATCTAAAAAATTATAAAAAGTTGATTTTATGTATTTTAAACTAATTTACTAATTATTATTCTAATTATTAATTAATTACCAATTTAACTAATTATATTCTAAAAAATAGAAAATGAATAGTAGAAATTCTAGAAGAATTCCTAAAAATGTTTTAACTTATATAAAAGCTAGAAAAATTATAAAAACTAGGTGTTACTTAAAAAAATCTAATTATGCTATTTAATTCTCAATTATTAATTAAACTAATATTAATTCTAAAAACCACTAAATGACAAAAGAAAAATCTGGAAAAATTTCAAAAATTACTTTAATATAAAAGAGAATTAATAAAAATATAAAAATGCTAGAGTGCTTATAAATAAGCTAAAAAGAAAATTAAAAAGATAATTTCTATTAAATAGAAGCTATCACTATAATTAAATTTGGTTTTTTTTTTTTGTGCTTTTTTTCTTTTTCCAAACTATTTTAACACTAAAAACTAACAACTTTTACGAAACCACTTTTTATGAAACTCAGAAAATAATCACTTGAGAGCTTATTAGCCTAATCATTTGACTTTCTTTGACCAACAAGAGATTAAGCTCAAATGAGCTTATGTGGGGTCCACAATGATTAATTCTGGTTCAACTGAGTTTGTTGGACAAGTTTAAGCTGGAAAAAGCAAATGGGGTCCACAGAATAAGCAAATAAGCCACAATAAGCACTTGCTTATTGGAGGATTGAGACAGAAATGGGACAAGGTTTAGGGGTGGTTTCAGGTGGGTCCCAGTGAGCCTAAGCTCAAACTCTTGGTCAAAATTGAAAGATGTCCAGGAGGGGGGTTGAAAGAACCCAAAGTGGGTCAGTGGGACCCACTGAGGTGGTCGGGAACAACCACCAAAGTGGTGGTGGTAGTGGTGGTCTGCTGTGCACAGGGGAAATCCTTCCCCTGCAGGTGACTTTGAAAGGTAATTTAGTCCACAAAAAAAAAAAAAAAATCAAAAAATTACTATGGTGCAAGGACTCTCAAGTTCAGCTGGTATATTAACACATATCAAAAGCTCAAAGCCTAAAAGCTTACACAAAATTCACAAATATTCTTGCAATTTTTGGAAAAATTTGAGATATGCAAATTTTCACTTTTTAGAAAAACTATTAGGTTGACTTTCTTGAGCTTTGATTTGATCCTAGGTACTGATTATGATATTCTAAGTTAAAATGAAATGAGATTAAGCTAATGGAACCAGATATGAAGCTAAATGAATGATTATGTACTCACAGTCCTTAACAGTGAACACATAAGATGGATTTGAAAGTAATTTTGACTATCCACTGAATGACCACTGAAATTATTGACTTAGATAACCTAATATGAACTAATGAAGCATGTTTGAACTGAAAATGACAACAATGACAGGCCTTTACCCCTTGGAACAGGCTAATCCAAACACTCCCTTAATATGATTGAAAGTTTTTACTACAAGAAGCTGATTTAATCCACAACAATGACCCCAAATGATATATTATGATGTAAAAAACTGAGATGAACAAATAAACACCAATTTTAACAACTAACACTTAAAGATCACCAAATGACTATCAATGGCAGTTAAGTATATAAACTAGTATTAATGCAAATTAACAATCAAACACTTAATTTTAAGTTACAACTTAACTAAATAACACTAAATAAGCACAAATAAACAAAGACAACCAGTAGTTAAACACAAGAACAGTTGAATGCAAAAAGGTTAAAATGAGGCTTACAAAAGCTTTCCAAGCTAGAAATATGAAACCAAGGACCAATGTACCAATCCTATTGGCTTCCACAAGCCTCTAATCCACTGCCATCCATAATTCACAGTGCTCCATGCATTCTTCTTTCTTGTTCACTGAATATTTTATTTTTCACTTATTTATTTGTATTTTTGAGTATTTTTGAGTTTATGACCTTAGACTGATGTGAATGCCTTAAAAGCTTTAAAAAGCTTGTAAATAAACTTAAATGAGCTTAAACAAACACTGGATAACAAATTTTAACCACTTGAGCTTAACATGAGAATTTTGAATGGAAAATAGCATAAACTGAAAACTGAATTGCAAACTGAAATTAAAGGGTGAAAAAGGATTCAATTACACTGGAAATACTTAGTACATGATTCTTAAACTAAGAAAAATACTGGAACATGGAATTTTAATCTATTCGACATAAAAATAAGCTAAGTAACCTACTCCCTTTCCTTCTATCCTCCTTTTTTTCTTTATAGTGAACCTCTAGGGTTTCTTTGACCTTCTGAGTATATCCCCCTTGAATTATGAGCCATTGGATCCTTTTAATTCCATCTTGACCTTTGAATTGGTTTTGGCGCCATTTTCTTTATTTGTCAGAATTGGGTTGAGTGAAGATAATTGGAAGCAATTAAGGATTCTTGTAGCTTAGTGGGAGTTGGGGGAACAGGGAGTTGGCTGCTGAGGTGGAGGAGGGGGGAGATGGAGTGTTGGTTGAGTTTCACAGGTTCACGTGGGAGGGAGAGGGTGGAGAGGTCAAAGGTTTGACCTTTGTTGACTGTGGGGAAATAAAACGGGGAGGTATTATTTTTAGGGGGTGGGCTGGTTGGTGTATGGGCTTAGTGAGGGTGTTTGGGCTTGGTGAGGGTGTTTGGGCTGGGGTTGGTTATGTTTGTGTTTGGTTTGGACTTAGATAAAACAAAGGGTCCGTATGGTATATTACTAGTAAGCAATAAGGACCAAAGTTGTAATTTTGGATTTTGTAGGGACTGATAATGAACTTTCTCAATAGTTATCACAAGGACCAAAGTTGCCTTTTAAGAATAGTACAAAGGGTATTTTGATATTTTTCCAATTTTAAAACCCAGGGACCATTTTTGACAATTTTCAAACTTGAGGGACCAAAGTTGTCATTTTGCAAATTTTTTACTTTTAAGGATTTCTTTTGACAACTTGTGAATCCCAAAGGACCTTTTATGATATTTTTACATGTGTTGATTTACCAGGGACTAGATTTGCTAAATTTGAAAGTTTAAGGACTGAAACTATAAATTATGTAAATTTGACTTGTTTTTTATCAGTTGTCAATCCTTTTGCATAAAAACACAATCCAGGGGTATTTTATGTATTTTAAGGCATTCCTGTGTGTATTCAGATGTTTTTGCAGTCTAAATGTGACAGAAATGATGAGTGTTTGAGCACTCATCAATACCCCACACTAAACTATTGCTAGTCCCTAGCAATCTTTTTGAGAAAAATTAATGGATTTGAATCTCTTTACCAAAAGCCATCACTTCTGGAGTAGCCAAATGTTTCGGTTCAAGTAAGAACTATGGTCCACCTGATAACCATGTGATTTTTAGCAAACCACCAGCTTTCAACGGTTTTGATTTGTCTTTACCAAGAGCCGTTTGCTCCTGGACTAGCCAACTCTTGATGGACACAGTCAACATCTTGGTGAGCTGATTACCAATTATGGTTTTTCCACTGCCTTTACCACAAGCCATAATCTTGCGGGCTAGCCAACTCTTTCACTTTTTAGGATATGGCGAGTTGAGATACCATACAATTTTGGGCAAATTGCCAGCCGTCAACGGATTTGAGTTATCTTTACCAAGAGTCGGTTGCTCCTGGATTAGTCAATCCTTTTGTCGTTTAGACATGGCGGACTGATAACCACAAAAATTTTGAAATAAAGTGAAAAATTTTTGAAAATTTTGGCCAAAAACGGGGGTAGTAGAAGATATATTGTGATAAAATTCGCTAGAATTTCCCCCACACACTTAGAAATGAATATTGTCCTCAATATTCAAAGTCCCAGCTATTATGCCGACTCTTTGAACGGAAAAAAAAGGCAATATTCGAATCTAACTGTGGAAACACCATATTTCAGTTTATTTCTACATATACACACATTTTTTTTAGAGGAATATACATATATACATATTCAAACAGCGGGGGGTTGGCCATTCCCCCACACTAAGTTGGTAGAAAGTAGAAAGAAATCAGAGATACGGGTGAAAACCCGTATTGTGCTATTGTTTTTGTTCATCTAGTCGCTAGCTTGACTCGATCGCCGAATTCAATTGTCCTTGGGGAAAGTTTGGAGATCCGGGACAACCATTGATGGTATGTCCTCTCCAAAGTAGTGCTTTAAACGATGTCCATTCACTTTGAAATTTGGACCGTCATGTTGAGATAATTCGACGGTGCCATAAGAATAAACCTTAGCGATAGTGAATGGACCAGTCCAACGGGTTTTTAGCTTTCCCGAGAAGATCTTGAGACTAGAGTTGAAAAGAAGGACTCGATCACCAACGTTGAAAACGCGGTTCTTGATTTTTGAGTCGTGAATCTTCTTTGTCTTTTCTTTATAGATCAAAGAGTTCTCGTAAGCTTGATCACGAAGTTCATTTAATTCATTCAATTGAACTTTCCGATGATCACCCGCAGTTTTGAGGTCAAAATTTGCATGCTTGAGGGCCCAATAGGCTTTATGCTCAAGCTCGATCGGTAGATGGCACGCTTTCCTGTACACAAGCTTGTAAGGCGTACACCCGATGGGTGTTTTGTAAGCTGTACGGAAAGCCCAAAGTGCATCATCTAATTTATCCGACCACGATGCACGATTTTCACCTACGGTTCTTTCTAAAATCCTCTTAATGCCCCGATTGGAAACTTTTACTTGTCCACTCGTTTGAGGATGGTACGCAGTAGAAAGACGGTGAGTTACACCGTACTTTTGCATGACTTTGTCGAATTTGTCATTACAGAAGTGCGTACCACGATCACTAATAACAGCACGTGGAGTTCCAAATCGGGCAAAAAGAGCTTTCAAGAATTTCACGACTACTCGGGCATCATTTGTGGGTAAAGCTTTCGCTACAACCCATTTTGACAAATAGTCAATAGCCACGAGTATATACTTGTTACCATGAGAAGACGGAAATGGCCCCATAAAGTCGATGCCCCAAACGTCAAAAATTTCACAAACTTGAATTGCATTTTGAGGCATTTCGTTCTTTTGTGAAATATTCCCGTGACGTTGACAAGTGTCACAGGATTTGACTAATTCCTGGGCATCCTTGTAAATCGAGGGTCAATAGAAACCGGAGTCAAACACCTTTTTGGCGGTGTAGTTTGGATTGTGGTGGCCCCCCGTGGGACCAGCATGGCAAGCCTTGAGAATTTCAGTGGCTTCTTGGCCATAAACACACCGCCGGATGACTTGATCCGCACAGATTTTGAAAAGATAGGGGTCGTCCCAGAAGTAATGTTTTACATCTTTGAAGAATTTATTTTTCTGTTGGGACGACATCCCTTTCACCACAAAGTTACCCGCAAGGTAGTTTGCAAAGTCGGCAAACCATGGGGTAATAGAGTCTCCACGAAAGGTAACCGTATTGAGTGTCTCGAAAGGGAATGTTTCATTAATTTCTTTCCTCTCGAAGACATCTTGGTGGGGGTTTTCCAATCGGGAGAGATGATCAGCAGCTAGGTTCTCAGCTCCTTTTTTTATCACGAATAATGATATCAAATTCCTGTAGGAGGAGAACCCAACGGAATAGTCTCAGCTTTGCATCTTGTTTTGCAAAGAGGTACTTCAAAGCCGAATGATCCGTATACACTATGCTTTTGGTCAATATCAAGTATGGCCGGAATTTTTCAAAGGCATACACCACAGGTAATAATTCATTTTCAGTGGTGGTGTAATGACTTTGAGCCTCGGTCATTGTCTTGCTTGCATAGTGTATAGGCTGAAAGTGTTTTGTTTTTTGTTGCCCCAGGACTGCCCCTATCGCATAATCACTAGCATCATACATAAGTTCGAAGGGCAAGTCCCAATCGGGGGCAACAAGAATCGGTGCCTCAGTAAGCTTTTTCTTTAATGTTTCAAAAGCTTCGATGCACTCGGGGGAGAAGATAAAAGGAGCATCCTTTTCGAGGAGATGGGTCATAGGCCGAGCGATTTTAGAAAAATCTTGAGTTAACCTACGATAGAAACCAGCATGACCCAAAAAGCTCCTAACACCTTTTACGGTTGTGGGATGAGGTAATTTTGCAATGACGTCCACTTTGGCTCTGTCAACCTCAATCCCGTTCTTTGAAATTTTATGGCCGAGGACAATGCCCTCTTTGACCATAAAGTGACTCTTCTCCCAATTTAGACATAACTTTGTGTCTTCACAACGTTTTAGCATGCTATCTAAATGGGAGATACATGATTGAAACGAATCCCCAATGACCGAAAAATCGTCCATAAAGACCTCCATAGTTTTCCCGATCATGTCGGAAAATATGGCCATCATACATCTTTGAAACGTGCCCGGAGCATTACATAAACCAAATGGCATACGTTTATACGCAAAAGCTCCATAGGGGCACGTGAAAGTGGTCTTTTCCTGATCTTGCGGATCAATGGGAATCTGAAAGTAACCCGAGAAACCATCGAGGAAGTATTAATACTCATTCCCCGCTAATCTCTCGAGCATCTGATCCATAAAGGGCAGAGGAAAATGATCTTTGCGGGTGGCATCATTTAACTTGCGATAATCAATACAGACACGCCAACCCGTAACCAATCGAGTTGGAATCAACTCATTTTCCTCATTTGTGACAATAGTAATGCCACCCTTTTTAGGAACACAATGAATTGGGCTAACCCAAGGACTGTCCAAGATAGGGTAAATCAATCCGGCATCAAGAAGTTTTAAAACTTCTTGTTTGATTACCTCATGAATTTTTGGATTCACCCTTCTTTGTTGTTAGACTGCAGGTTTGAAGTCGTCCTCCATTAAAATTTTGTGAGTACAAAATTCAGGGTCAAAGCCCTTGATGTCGGAGAGTCGCCAAGCAATTACTTTTTTATGTGACTTCAAAACCTTTATGAGAGCAGCCTTTTCCTCATCACTTAAATCTTTAGCAATTATGACGGGTAATTTATCATCACCCTCCAGAAATGCATATTCAAGATGAGGCGGCAAGTCCTTAAGTTCAACCTCAGGGAAGTCATCAGTTTTCTCAACATTTTTTACTTCCTCTTTATGAAGTGTTTGTGGTAGAACAGGAAGAGGAGAGGGATCTTCGTTTAATAATTTCTCAAGTAGGAGAATATCCCTCTCGGGGGTAGAGATTGATTCCATCGGGAATCGAATCACTTTTGAGAAAGGCCTCAATTTCTTCTAAGATGAAGTCACTTCCCTCAAACGGAGTGAGGGAAGGAGAAGAATTGGCAATGATGGGATGAGAAGATTGAGTGAGGTTTTCACTCGAAGAATCATCAATGAAACCTAAAATCTCTTGAGCATACTCCTCAGCAGCAATATCGATGACATCTATTTGGTTTACCGATTCAGAGTCATAATTGGAGGAGTATCTCAAAGTTTGATTTAGGTTGAAGGTGATGGCTTCCGTTCCAACACGCAATGTGATCTCTTGCTCAAATACATCGATAAGAGCATGCCCAGTTCTAAGGAATCCCCTTCCAAGAATGAGAGGGACCCTTGAATCGGCATCAAAGTTAACAATCACAAAATCTGCCGGAAAATGGAACTTTCTCACTCTAACAAACACGTCTTCGGCAATGCCAAGTGGATGAGAAATTGAACGATCGGCAAGCTCTAAAGTCATGCACGTGGGAGTAAGTTCGGGAAGAGAGAGTTTCTTCCACACAGAATATGGCATTAGGTTAATGCTAGCACCTAGATCGGCCAAGGCGAAGCATTCAACCATACCCGGAAAAGTACAAGGAATGAGAAATTTCCCGGGGTCTCCAAGCTTTTCGGGAAGCTTTTTCAAAAGAACTGCTGAGGAGTTCTCATTCAGAGGAGTTCTTGCCATCTCAAAGAGTTTTTCCTTATTACTTAACAGATTTTTGATTGTTGATGCAAACTTGGGCATCAAGAGAATAACGTCCGCGAAGCTAATGTCAAAGTGCAAATCTTGGAAGATTTGGAAAAATTTATCCATTTGTTGATTAGCTTTTTCGCGGAGCTTTTGTTCACTGAGACGTGATGGATAAGGAATAGAAGTTTTGTATTTAGGGTTGTCCACTGGAGTTTCTGGTGGTTCAAAGACAACTCCAGGCTTACATCTGGTTTCCGGAATAACCTGAGGTTGGACGTGTGCTGTACTTTGTGAGCTAGTAGGTTGCACCTTGTCCTTTGTTACCTCAGGTTCACGTTCCACTACCTTTGGAGGAGAGGAAGAAGAGGTAGTAGGAATCGCGGGTTCATCATATGAAGCACCACTTCTTGTTGTGATCGCCTTAGCATCGCCCCTCGGGTTAGCGATTATGTTGCTCGGTAAAGTAATACCTGAGCCCAAGGGTCGATCATTTAAAGACTTCTTGATATCAGAAATCTAGCTGATCAGCAACTTGTTCAACCCTTCTTGGGACTTCATGAATTGTTTTAACAACTCATCAGATGAAGGCCCGGTTGGAACAATGGCTTGATTCGGATTAGGAAAATTTTGAGCTCGATTGTTCGGATTGGGACCTTGGTTGAAATTTCCTTGGTTTTGATGTTGGAAATTCTCTTGATTCTGGTGGTTGTTTCCATGAAAATTCCCGGGATTGAAATTACCCTGACCATGGTTTCGATTAAAGTTTCCTTGATGTTGGAAACCTTGATTTTGGAAACCTTGGTTTTGATTGTGAAAACCGTGACCCTGATTGAAGTTACCTTGGTTTTGAAAACCTTGGGTCACTCTATTTTGATTTTGGCCACGGTTTTGGACATTTTGGTTTTGATTAAAACCAGGAGGTCCAGGGTAGTGGTGAGAACGATAGTTCGGGTCCATAGGAGGGCGATATTGATTGCCTCCTTGATTTTGGGACCCGGCTACAGCATGAGCTTCATATGGAGTACCATCAGTAGCTGTGCAATTGTAGTAGGCATGCGGCCCACCACAAGTCACACAGACTTCCGCTTTTTTAACCTCAGCAGGTGGAGGATGTTGTGGAAATGAAACTTTCTTTGTTTGGGCGAGAACCAAAGCTTGAATAGCTTCAGTGAGCTTGTCAATCCTAGCATCCGTACTAGATTGACTCACAGAAGATGAAGTGGAAGGACCCGCATTGATTTGAGAAACAATCGGTTTGCTTCGTGTAGAGCGGACCTTGGACTTGTTTTCTTTGATTTGCAAAGCTTCTTTTGTGGTTCTACTTAAGAAATTACCTCCCGCGGAGGCATTGAGAGAATCCTGATCAGCTTGGCTCACGCCATTGCAAAAAGTATCGAGTTGCATCAACTCTGAGAAACCATGATGTGGACACTTGCGAAGTAATTCTTTGAAACGATCCCACGCTTCACCAAAAGATTCATCATATTTCTGAGTGAACTTGGTGATTTCGTTCTTAAGACTCGTTGTCTTTGAAGGTGGGAAGAATTCCTTCACAAATTTTTTGACAAGATCTTCCCATGTCTCAATAGATCGAGGAGGTTGTTTTTCAAGCCAAATCCGGGCTTGTCCCTCCAGTGAATGGGAAGAGAAGAAGTTTTATTGCTTCACAAGGGACATTTTTGTATTTGATGGTCGATGTGATTTTATTGAACCATCGAATGTGAGCATGAGGATCGTCCCTCTCAAAACCATAGAATTGACTTGAGGTTACAAGATTGAGTAACCCGGTTTTGAGCTCAAAATTATCAGTCACGATGGCTGGAACAACAATGGCATCTCCGTAACCCTCGATGGGTGCTTGGAGAAGCTCACACATGGGGCGGTCTTCCGCCAGGGTGACAGTGGGTGTGGCAACAGTACGGATCTCAGATCCGACTGTTGGTGCTGAACGTCTACGAGGTCTTCGAGGTTTCCTGACAAGCTCACGTAATGGGCTCGTAGACCTTGAAGAACGAGTGCGCATGCACTAGAGATAAAAACTAATCAAAATAAAATCGAGGCAAATCCACAGTGAACTTAAACCAATAATCACAAGCAAGTGGCTTCTTTAAGAAAGGTACACCACTCACAAGGATACAAAGGCAAGTTTTAAATCTTTGGTTTGGGAACTTATTATGTCCACACCCCCAGTTGGTAGGTGTTCTGTCTTGGTTTGCGACGGTTGGTTTTTATGTATTTATTATTATTCACAAGAAAAGACGGATGTTTTTGGGTTTTTGTGTATGGGTTAAAAAACTTTTGGACAATATTTTTGGTATCGTTTCGTTTACCAAAATCGTATTTCTTTAAGAATCACCTTAAAAGAAACACAATATAGAAAACGTAATGATCTGTTTTGTTTTTGTTTTTGTTTTTTTTTTTTTGGTGTTTTAACACTTTAGGAAAAGTGTTAATGACTTTTTTATGTTTTGATTTAAAATTTACAAAAGTGATGGTATTTGTACAGTGATGATAGTGAAATAACACTAATCTCAAAAGACGCTATAAGAACGCGCACACCTCCCCGGCAGCGGCGCCAAATTTTGATTGGCTCAGAAGTAGTCAACTAAAGTCAACTACAGATGTGGTCAATATAGTCAAACTACCTAGACCAATGCTTCGGGTAATATAGAGTATCACCAGGTCGTTATGTCCCGACGAGGTGTGGATTGTGCATTAGCGTTCTTGTGATCAGGTGATTATTCACAGGAAAGGGTTGTAATGAGAATTATTTGAGAATTATGAACTGAAATAGCTTAGGAAAGCTATGTGATTGATTACGGCAATTAAGATTAAGAAGAATTGATCTAAAACCTAAAAACGTACGTTTTAATTAAAAACGTATATTGACGTACGTGAAAGAAAGTACAACTGATGAACTAAAAAGGCTACGAGTGTGAAATTATTATTTTTACAATCCTAATAAATAAAGAAAATTTTTAGAAAAAGAAAAATTATTTTTACACTATTTAATTATTTATTATTAATTAATTACAAATTATTTATTTATTAACTAATTATATTCATTTAAATTATTAAAAATTACTAAAAAGACTTAGATAATTAAGAAGATTTTTATAAATCTAATTAACCATCACAGGAATCTAAAAAATTATAAAAAGTTGATTTTATGTATTTTTAAACTAATTTACTAATTATTATTCTAATTATTAATTAATTACCAATTTAACTAATTATATTCTAAAAAATAGAAAATGAACAGTAAAAATGTTTTAACTTATATAAAAGCTAGGAAAATTATAAAAACTAGGTGTTACTTAATAAAATCTAATTATGCTATTTAATTCTTAATTATTAATTATTAATTAATAATTAATTAAAGTAATATTAATTCTAAAACCCACTAAATGACAAAAGAAAAATCTGGAAAAATTTCTAAAATTACTTTAATATGAAAGAGAATTAATAAAAATATAAAAATGCTAGAGTGCTTATAAATAAGCTAAAAAGAAAATTAAAATGATAATTTCTATTAAATATCACTATAATTAAATTTGGTTTTTTTTTTGTGCTTTTTTTCTTTTTCCAAACAATTTTAACACTAAAAACTAACAACTTTTACAAAACCACTTTTTATGAAACTCAGAAAATAAGCACTTGAGTGCTTATTAGCCTAATCAGTTGACTTTCTTTGACCAACAAGAGATTAAGCTCAAATGAGCTTATGTGGGGTCCACAATGATTAATTCTGGTTCAACTGAGTTTGTTGGAAAAGTTTAAGCTGGAAAAAGCAAATGGGGTCCACAGAATAAGCAAATAAGCCACAATAAGCACTTGCTTATTGGAGGACTGAGACAGAAATGGGACAAGGTTTAGGGGTAGTTTCAGGTGGGTCCCAGTGAGCCTAAGCTCAATCTCTTGGTCAAAATTGAAAGATGGCCAGGAGGGGGGTTGAAAGAACCCAAAGTGGGTCAGTGGGACCCACTAAGGTGGTCAGGAACAACCGCCAAAGTGGTGGTGGTAGTGGTGGTCTGCTGTGCACAGGGGAAATCCTTCCCCTGCAGGTGACTTTGAAAGGTAATTTAGTCCACAAAAAAAATCAAAAAATTAAAATGATGCAAGGACTCTCAAGTTCAGCTGGTATATTAACACATATCAAAAGCTCAAAGCCTAAAAGCTTACACAAAATTCACAAATATTCTTGCAATTTTTGGAAAAATATGAGATATGCAAATTTTGACTTTTAAGAAAAACTATTAGGTTGACTTTCTTGAGCTTTGATTTGATCCTAGGTACTGATTATGATATTCTAAGTTAAAATGAAATGAGATTAAGTTAATGGAACCAGATATGAAGCTAAATGAATGATTATGCACTCACAGTCCTTAACAGTGAACACATAAGATGGATTTGAAAGTAATTTTGATTATCCACTGAATGACCACTGAAATTATTGACTTAGATAACCTAATATGAACTAATGAAGCATGTTTGAACTGAAAATGACAACAATGACAGGCCTTTACCCCTTGGAACAGGCTAATCCAAACACTCCCTTAATATGATTGATTTGAAAGTTTTTACTACAAGAAGCTGATTTAATCCACAACAATGACCCCAAATGATATATTATGATGTAAAAAACTGAGATGAACAAATAAACACCAATTTTAACAACTAACCCTTAAAGATCACCAAATGACTATCAATGGCAGTTAAGTATATAAACTAGTATTAATGCAAATTAACAATCAAACACTTAATTTTAAGTTACAACTTAACTAAATAACACTAAATAAGCACAAATAAACAAAGACAACTGATGCGTAGGGATTGCACCAGGCTTTACCTCTCAAGGGATTTCGAGAAGCTTACAACCCCCACCAGGCAGTGTACCTGATCGATGTAGTATAGTATAATGACAAGTACCGGGGGATTGATCGTTCAGCTAAGAATAGTGTCGCTAGGATTAGAAAACCTAAAGACTAGGTCTAGAGATGAGGGATGCTTCTTTTTGTATTTTTATATGATTTTTAGAAACCAAGTAAAAATTTTCGGGTATGAAGGAGTTGGGCAGAATTAGTTGCTAATCAACTAACCCAATACTATGATGCAATCAAAATAAAATACTAGAAATGAAAATAAACTAAATTATACTAATGTTGTGAGCAATATGTGGGAGAATTGTGTTTACTTAGATTTCACTACTCCCTAGATATCTTTTACACGTTAATTACTTGTTATAGTTGCGTCGATGACGGATTGTATTCCTTAATACCATTCATGGGGTGGCGTACTTACTTCCCCAATCCTATGAGCGCCTACTTCACTCCTGTGTCGAGCCGGCTAAGAAGCTCCTAACATGGGATCACTAGAATTTGCTCATGCATTAAATACAACCAATAAAACCTAGTACACATCGGTTAATGTTTCCTAAGATGTTCAAGCATGTTACACAATGGAGATCTGCCAGTTTTCTTAAGCCTAAGATTGAAATCATTCATCCAATACAACCATAAACAAGTAATCAACACATAATTAACATCTAGGTTTCATTAGATCTAAGCAAACACAAGATAGATCTAGCCTAGCATGTTAAAATCAAGACAAGCACAAGATATAATCAACCAACACATAGGCATATTGATTCAATTAAGAGAAGACTTATCTCAATAGAACATGAAAGGATTCAAGGGGTGAAAACCCTTGAAAACACTGTAAAATATGACCTAGGGTTTACAAAGTTCGGCCTTAGTTTTCTCCACACAAGTTCCTCCTTTATGAATGAAAAATAGAAAACTATATATAGATTTTGATAGGTGACGGCGTCAAGAACAAATGTCTGACGCCGTCATCTCGCCGCCAAACAGTTTCTCGGACTGCCTAGATCCGGGTCTGACGCCGTCATGTATTCACCTTATGCAAGCCGTCACCAATTTAACTTTTGACGCCCTTGTTGTGACGCCGTCAGGATTGCACTGGGTCGTCATGGAATTTACTCTTGACGCCGTCATAATTTTCTTCTTGACGCCGTCAGGTACTGTTCTCTGCATGGAAAATTAAGTCTTTGCCGTTTTCTTCACTTTTACGCTCCAAAAACGTCCAAAATGCTTCCTTTTCCAGATTTCACTCCCAAAGTACCTAAAATCACAAAGGAACGATTTAGGGCAATATTTGATCAAATAAATTCAATTCTGAGCTTAAATGACCCCCTAAAAGTGGTTCATTTTTCGCCTCATCAACAACCAGTAGTTAAATACAAGAACAGTTGAATGCAAAAAGGTTAAAATGAGGCTTACAAAAGCTTTCCAAGCTAGAAATATGAAACCAAGGACCAATGTACCAATCCTGTTGGCTTGCACAAGCCTCTAACCCACTTCCATCCATAATTCATAGTGCTGCATGCATTCTTCTTTCTTGTTCACTGAATTTTTTATTTTTCACTTATTTATTTGTATTTTTTAGTATTTTTGAGTTTATGACCTTAAACTGATGTGAATGCTTTAAAAGCTTTAAAAAGCTTGTAAATAAACTTAAATGAGCTTAAACAAACACTGGATAACAACTTTTAACCACTTGAGCTTAACGTGAGAATTTTGAATGGAAAATAGCATAAACTGAAAACTGAATTGCAAACTAAAATTAAAGGGTGAAATAGGATTCAATTACACTGGAAATACTTAGTACATGATTCTTAAGCTAAGAAAAATATTGGAACATGGAATTTTAATCTATTTGACATAAAAATAAGCTAAGTAAACAACTCCCTTTCCTTCTCTCCTCCTTTTTTTCTTTATAGTGAACCTCTAGGGTTTCTTTGACCTTCTGAGTATACCCCCTTGAATTCTGAGCCATTGGATCCTTTTAATTCCATCTTGACCTTTGAATTGGTTTTGGCGCCATTTTCTTTATTTGTCAGAATTGGGTTGAGTGAGGATAATTGGAAGCAATTAAGGATTCTTGTAGCTTAGTGGGAGTTGGGGGAACAGGGAGTGGGCTGCTGAGGTGGAGGAGGGGGGAGATGGAGTGTTGGTTGAGTTTCACAGGTTCACGTGGGAGGGAGAGGGTGGAGAGGTCAAAGGTTTGACCTTTGTAGACTGTGGGGAAATAAAACAAGGGAGGTATTATTTTTAGGGGGTGGGCTGGTTGGTGTATGGGCTTGGTGAGGGTGTTTGGGCTGGGGTTGGTTATGTTTGTGTTTGGTTTGGACTTAGATAAAACAAAGGGTCCGTATGGTATATTACTAGTAAGCAACAAGGACCAAAGTTGTAATTTTGGATTTTGTAGGGACTGATAATGAACTTTCTCAATAGTTATCACAAGGACCAAAGTTGCCATTTAAGAATAGTACAAAGGGTATTTTGATATTTTTCCAATTTTAAAACGTAAGGACCATTTTTGACAATTTTTAAACTTGAGGGACCAAAGTTGTCATTTTGCAAATTGTTTACTTTTAAGGATTTCTTTTGACAACTTGTGAATCCCAAAGGACCTTTTATGATATTTTTACATGTTTTGATTTACCAGGGACTAGATTTGCCAAATTTGAAAGTTTAAGGACTGAAACTGTAAATTATGTTAATTTGACTTGTTTTTTTATCAGTTTTCAATAAAAACACAATCCAGGGATATTTTATGTATTTTAAGGCATTCCTGTGTGTTTTCAGATGTTTTTGTAATCTAAATGTGACAGAAATGATGAGTGTTTGAGCACTCATCAAACACCATTCACGCTTCACCCTGCAAAAGCTTCCACAACAACTCCTACCATCTCTGAACTATCATTCGATGAACTGCTTGCTCAACTCTACGACAAAGTTGCATACAAAACCACACAGACACCTGAAGAAAAAGCACTTGTCGATGCTATTGCTGCCAACTTGTCTAAAGAGTCATGCAAAGAAGCTGTTGGAACCCATAAGAGGACAAGGAAAGATGACGACCCAGACCCGAACTCTAAAGGCAAGAAACACAAGTCCGGTACTGGTCCATCATCTTCTCACCAACCAATAAAGGATCCTACTCCTCCTGGAAATCAGCAACACACTTCAGCCACTGGTCAAGGTCCCACGGATGAAGAAGAAACTCTTATGCACCCAACTGATGATTATGAAGGGCAACCCGATACCGATTACCATGCCTACCCAATTCCCGATTCTCAACCTGGACCATCGTCACCATCAAAAGCTCAAGACAAGGATACTACGTCCAAGTCTAAGAAATCAAAGAAAAGGAGACGTCATTCATGGCTCGACAATGATGACACACCTGAAAATGATTGGTTGACAGAATTGGTCAAAGCTCAACCTCCTCTCGAAGATGACGAACCTCTTCCAGGCAATACACTGCAATATACTCAGGTTATGAGGAAGGAGCTTCAGATTGAGAAACTTACGAAGGCGGAACTCAGAAGAATCAATCGGGATGCACAAGAATTCCTCAAGTCTAGATCTGGTAATAAGATGGAACTCGAGTTTCATATGCAGAATATAGCTAGTGCAATGTCTGGTAAGTTTGACTGGCTAAATCCTGAGGCGAATCTCGACAACTATTCTAAAAGACAGGACAAACCTTACTTCACCGATTGGACTAAACCATTACCTCTGCAAGGATTTCCCCAAAAACCTAAGATACCTTACAGCTTCTTCTTCAACAAGGATCTTCGTAACCTCCAACTCACCCTAGAGAAATTGATTCGTGCTAAACCGTCAACTTATATTGACCAAAGAATGGTCAACAAAGTTAAAGAGCCTAAACCAATGCTCCGGGTAATATAAGGTATCACCAGGTCGTTATGTCCCGACGAGGTGTGATGGTTAACAAACGGGTTTGTGATCGGGTGAATTTGGACAGGAAAAGGTTTGTGAGTGATTACACTAAGGAATCTACAAGGAAATAGCTTAAATAAGCTATATGAATAAGACAGGAAAGTTGGAAAAACCAGAAACGTTCAAAACTTAAAAACGCGTACGTTCACGTTTTAAATAACGTAAACGTACAAAATAAAACGTGAAAAGTGAAATCTGAAAACCCCCAGGGGGTGAAAATGACTTTTTTACAAACTAAAAGGTAAAAGAAAATTTTTAGAAAAAGAAAATAAAATTTTAAACAAATTAATTATTTATTATTAATTAAATACTAATTAAAACTAATTATTAATATTTAAATAACTTAAATACAATATAATATTAATTAAATACTAGAAAAGTGAAAATAAAATTTCTAAAATTGTAAAATAACTAAAAACAAGTTTTAAAATAAAAAATATGTATTTTTGTCTTTTTGTAGTTTTTCTATTAATTAATGACTAATTAATTATTAATTACCTAATTAAACTATTTTAAATTATAAAAAATAGAAAATGAACAGTAAAAATTCTATAAAAATTCCTAAAAATGTTTTTTAACATATATAAGCTAAGAAAAATATAAAAACTAGGTGTTGCTTTATAAAAACTAATTATGCTATTTAAAACTTAATTATTAATTAATTGTTAATAAAACTAATATTAAATCTAATAAATACTAAATGACAAAATAAAAATCTGAGAAAATTATTTAAATTACTTTAATATAAAAGGAAATTAATAAAAATATAAAAATGCTAAGTACTTAATAAAAATCTAAAAATGAAAAATAAAATTTAAATTATATTAAATAGAAACTATCACTTAAAATTAAATTTGTTTTTTCTGGATTTTCTTTTTGGAAAACTATTTCACAACTAAAAACATGAAACTTTAATAAAAACAACTTTTGTGGAACTTAAAATTAAGCAAATTACAAGCTTATTGGTGTGACAGTTGACTTTGGTCAACTGTCAAGGGAAAAAGATGATGTAGGCAGCTAGGGGGCCCACAAAGGTAAAATAAGCTATAAATAAGTTATAAGGACCAAAATAAGTTGGAAGGAACAAGATTAGACCTCTGGATAAGCCAAATAAGCTGAATAAGCTATCCCAAAATGAACACAGGTCTGTGAAAAGGAACAAGGTTCAAGGGCAATGCAGCCCTAGTGAACAAGCCACAAACTACAAAATAAGCCCTGGAATTTCAAGCTTGGCTTATTGGCTTCCCAATAAGCCAAGAACCAGAGTGTGGGGCCCACTTATGAATCCTAGGGAGGGCTTGAAAGTTGGGTGTTGAGCCTGATGGTCTGTGTAGCAGGGCATCACCTTGCCCTGCAGGTGTCTTTGAGGGGGTGTGGGTCCCAGAAAAAAAATTGAAAAAATCAAAGAGAGGTGAGATTGCAAAGATGAGCTAGTGGGCTATAAGCATGAACAAGTTTCAGAGTATAACTCAAATCACAAAAATCATATAAATTCCTACAATATTTGGAAAAATCTGAGAGAATAACTTTGACTTTTTGATGAAACTAAGAACTTTTGACTTTGTCCAACTTCTAATGACTATAACTGAATTAATAAGTTGTATTAAGATTAAATAAGCACATATTAAGCTAAGTTATCAATTCCTAAACCTAAATGGTGATTATACTCCCCTAATATCTCAACAGTTCACTGTTAATGAACCAACTATGGATTTTTGACTTTTGCTTGACAAACACTAACTTTTATGACTTAATTAGACTACAAGGACCTAAACTGATATATCTAAGCCAAAAGTACCATCAACAAACCACTAGGACTCAGTTAACAATCTTGATCCAAACACTCCTATATGGGACTGTTTTTGTGATATTCAAAGAACTCCACAGATTCAAACCATAAAAATGATTCCTAAGTACTAATTGTTACTAAGGAACTTCAAATAAGCTCAGAAACATGAGTCAAAGCCACAAACACTTAAAATTTAACAATAAGCTATAGTTGACAGTTAATTCAAGATTTTTGAGCACAAATGTGTTTAATGGACTAACACCTAATATTAAGAACTAAACTGGTTTAAATATATCTAATAAGCAATAACAAGCATGAATCAGCAAAGGATGATGCACTTGCACAGTATTAAGTAAAATTCTAGAAATTACTTACAAAACCTTCCAAAGCAATACACCTTGAACCAAGACCAATTAATCCAACCTACAGCTTTTTACAGAGCCTCTCAACCATACCAAACCAGAATCACCCATAATCCATGCCTCAATCTTCTCACACAGTGATTTTTAATTTTTCACTTATTTTCTATATATTTTTGTTATTTTTGTAGAGAAACTGAATAAACCTATTTTAAAGACTACTGAGCTTGTAAAAGCTATTTAGTAACTTAAATGAAGCCAAAGGATCATTACACAACACTTTCAACAACTCTAAAAGGTAAAATGGAATTTTAAGTAAAAATAAGTAAAATTGAATTTAAGCTGCAAACTTGAAATTAAGAAGTGAAATGAGTTTCAATTACACTAATAATACTGAATACAAGTATCTTAAACAAAGATTACAACAGAGTTTGAGAATTAAGCAAAAACCTAAAACTGAGCTACACTACTATTAAACTAAATTAACTACTGCCTCCATCTTCTATTTTCTTCACTTAAATACACCAAAGTATGTCCCACATGCTTTCCCACATCTGTTTTTGGCCCTTGGATTGCTTGATTTCATCCTGGCCCTTCAAATTGTTTTGGCGGGAAAAATGGGATTGGGCAGTTGGGGAGTTTGGTGTGGGAATTAATGAGGGGGAGGGTTGTAAGGGTTGGATATTGGGGGAAGGTGAGGGTTTTGTGGGGAATTGGAGAGGAGGGGGAGACAGGTTTACTGGTAATTAGGGGGAGATTAAGGAAGATGAACAGTGGACGGGGTGTTTGGCCTGGTGTGTTGACCGGCTTGTTTGACCCTGACATGTTTGACTCGTTGACCTGGGGTAACATTAGAATGGGATTGGGCTTGGTGGGCTAAGGTGTATGGTGGGCTGGGGATTTGTTATTTGGTTTTGGTTTTGGGTTATGATAATAAAAAGGGTCCAAATGGTTAAGTAACTAAATCATAAGGACCAATTTTGTAATTTTTGCAAACCGTAGGGACTGAAAATGTAGATTTCACAAATTGCTACTAAGGACCAAAATTGCCAATCACCAATATTCAAAAACCATTTTTTGCCATTTTCATTTTTCAAAATTTCCCGGGGACCAAATTTTTAAATTTCCAAACCTCGGGGACTAAAATTGCCATTTCACCAATCTTTCATTCCAAGGACTATTTTTGACACATTTTGATTTTCCAAGGACAAAAAAATGATTTTCCTTTCAAAAATATCCCACCAGGGACCAAATCTGTCAATTACTGAAACTCTAGGGACCAAACTGTAAATTTCCAAAACTTTCCAATTTTTCACCAAAGGACTAAATATGACAATTTATGATTTCAAAATGACCTTTGGTGACTTTTCTTTCCAAATAAGTGCTCAGGGACTATTTTTGCCAATTTTTGAAAGTTGGGGGACTGAAACTGCCAATTATGCAAACTTTGTACGTTTTTCATTTGTTTTTACTCATTTTGCATCTAAAACATATAAAACACAATTTTGAAATATTTTCAGTATTTTGATGCATATTTGAGTGTTTTTGTATGTTTTGCAGTTCAGATTAGACCAAAAATGATGAGTGTTTGAGCACTTATCAATCCCCCACACTAAACTATTGCTAGTCCCTAGCAATAACTGTTTTGAAAACTTGATGGATTTTAAACTCTTTACCAAAAGCCATCACTTCTGGAGTAGCCAGATGTAAGAACTGTGGTACACCTGATAACCATGTGATTTTGAGCAAACCACCAGCTGTCAACGGATTTGATTAGTCTTTACCAAAAGTCGTTTGCTTCTGGACTAGCCAACTCTTGATGGACAAAGTCAACATCTTGGTGAGCTGATTACCAATTATGGTTTTTCCACTGCCTTTACCACAAGCCATAATCTTGCGGGCTAGCCAACTCATTCGCTTTATGGGATATGGCGAGTTGAGGTACCATACAATTTTTGGCAAATTGTAAGTCGTAAACGGATTTGATATATCTTTACCAAGAGCCATTTGCTCCTGGATTAGCCAATCCCTTTTGTCGTTCAGACAAGGCGGACTGATAACCACAAAAATTTTGAAGCACAAGTGAAAATTTTTTAAAAATTTTTGAGATTTTGGCTAAAAACGGGGGTACAAGATAGTAAAATGTGATAAAATTCGCTAGAATACCCCCCCCCCCCCCCCCCCCACACACACACTTAGAATGAATATTGTCCTCAATATTCAAAGTCCCGGCGATTATGCCGACTCTTTGAACGTAAAAGGGCAACATTACAAGCTAAGCGTGGAAAACACCATTTTGTTTTTCACTTCATTTGTAACCACAGTGGGGGAATTCCCCCACACTTAGGGTGAAAACCCTATAAGCATGCTACTGTTTTTGTTTACCGAGTCACTAGCTTGACTCGACCCCGAATTCATTTGTCCTTGGGGAAGCATGATGTGGAAGAAACAATCTCAATCGGACTTTCATTCAAGATGTTTGGACAAACATTTGAAGCACGGGAAAGTTCCACACCGATGAGATAAGTATCTGGCTCAAGATAATGATGCATGAAAATTCCGGGGTCAATGATAGTGTCTTCTTTCCCGAAGGAGTGAAGAAGAGAAGAAGTCACCTTATAGGTGAAGAAAAGGAAGAAAACCATGATGAAAATCTTTATAAGATTTTCTTCCTCGAGATCAGGCTCCGTAGCCTGAATTTGGATTTCAAGGGTTAAGCTCAAAAACATCCCGGGAGGGTGGGTGGGAATTTGCAAATTCTCATGATTGAGTGCATCTCCCCCCGGGATCAGTGTTCTGAAAGGCTCAAGGCGCACTAAGGCGCAAAGGGGGCCAAAGAGCCTCGAGTCGAGGCGCATTCCAAGGCGCGGGATTCATGAATGCGAGGCGCACTAAAAACATTAAGTTTTTTTTATAACATATGTGACCATTTATGTAGCTTAAATAATACAAAATAACATTAAAATACCTAATGCATAACACATATTGCAATATAAATATTAAAATGGATCGGTTGTCACTTCTAAAACAGATCAACTCTTTGCCTCGATGACATATATAGAGATTAAAATCTATATCAGACTAAATATGTTTGTGTCCTACACTTGTAGCTTACATCTAACAAAGCTCACAATTTAACCCAAAATATCAAGCAAGCAACATATTAATATTCAAGGCATAATGCCACATTTTCATGATAATATGTCGTAAAAAAAATACTTAATGAAACAAAATAACTTCTTAAAGAAAATTTCAATCAATAAAATAAACATAAAATCAATTCAAATTTACAAATCATATAAATACTCACCTATGACTTAAAAGGCCCATGTACTAAAAAAAAAAAAAAAAAAAAAAAAAAAAAAAAAAAAAAAAAAGCCCCAAGGCGCAAAATATGGCCTAGGCGCAAAAATCCCCCAAGGCGCAAAGGCGCAAAAAGCGCCAAGGCGCGCGAGTCAAAAAAAGCCCCAAGGCTAGCGCCTTGTGCGCCTTAGCGCCTAGGCGCGCCTTAGGCGCGATTTTGACAACTTTGCCCGGGATATCAAACTCCGGAGGAGTCATAATATGATGAATGAGTTCACCGGAGAACTCCTCATGAAGAGAATCATTCACAAGATGTGAATTTGTTAACTCATGTTCCAGAATAGACTCGTCACAATCCTCATTCTGAATATCAAAGAGTGGATTATCAGAAATCAAAGTGAATTCAGATTCGAATTCAAATAGAGGATTGGTGAGAGTAGTATTGAATGTTTCGGGAACAAAGTGATTATTATTTTCAATTGGACTGTCGGGATCAGAAGTGAGTGACGGATCATGATATGGGAGACTTTCAATTTCTCCCAGATCGGCTTCGAAATCGAAGAGACCATCATCACTTTCCAATGAAAGTGGATTGATGTGAGTAAGTTCATCGGCGAACTCCTCAAGAAGAGGATCAGCATCAAACTGTGGGAGTGATGCCTCAATATACTCAATGTCTCCATGAGATGTACAATCATCATTAAAATCTGAGAAAGTCTCAAAATGATCGTTTGAACACTCAAGAGGGGAAGGAATATCACACATATGATCCAAAGTTCCCTGTGACTCTCCTGGGATTGGGACAAGGATCTCAACACTAGATTTTATGAATTCGTCCGATTCCTTATCAGGAACAGTGCTAAGATGCTCATCCCCCATGATCAAAGAGTGAGTGGGAACCTCGGGTGTGATAGCAATTTTTTGAGATGGAATCTCAACTGCTGGGGTATCAACTGATGAACGTGATGAAGTTTTATAAAATTGAAGGATATCAAGTGTATCTTCATCATCACTGTCATCAGGAATAAAACGGAACTGAGAGCTAGATTTGGTTGCTTTTTGTTTTGCAATGGATTCCCTCATAGATTTTTCATAGGCATCTTGGGAATTTATTCTAGCAGCCTGCTCTTCAGCTAGCAATTCTTCCATGGATTTTTGATGAGTGTCTTTTTGGGACAAATCTTTAACTAAACCCTTAAGCTCATCAAGTATTTCCATCATATTTTGCATTTCTGGAAGAAGTGCTTGATTCATTTGGTACTGTGGAGGTTGGTCATAATAAGGTATGTCAAAATTGTCACAAGGAAATGGATTCCCCGTTTGACAATCTGAGCTGAAGTGTGGACCTCCACAGTAATCACAACAGTAAAACTGATGTGGCTGTGGGTTGTATGTGCTAGAGTTATGATCGTAATCAGGAAACTGCTCATAGACAAGCGTGTTTCCCGATTGACAATCAGAACTGTAGTGTGAACCACCACAGTACTCACAACAGTAAAACTGCTGAGTCTCATGGTGTGGTAGCTGGTGGAATAAATCAGTCGTGTCATGGTAGGAATAGGGATCCTGGTTATAGACAGACCCGTTTCCTGACTCTACCATGCCACAACCGGGGCAATTACCACCATTATAAGAACTACCACACCACTGGCAAATCAGAAAGTGTGGATGAAACATAGAAAGAATCAAATGTGTATAGAGGGTGAGGAAATGAGAATCAAAAGGGTAGGAGGGTGAAGAAGGATATTTTTGGCGTTTTTGGAAAACATTTTATACAAATGATAAAGAAAATGTTTTTGTGTTTTTTGTGTTCGTTGAAAACTGAGTTTAAAATGTTTTCGTGAACGGTTTTGTTCTGATAATAAGAAAATATGAACAAAGGATGGATAAATGTACAATGGAACGAATTCCAAAATCACTAATCAGAAAAACCGTTTAGAATAGCGCGCACACCTCCCCGGCAGCGGCGCCAAAATTTGATTGGTGCTAAACCGTCAACTTATATTGACCAAAGAATGGTCAACAAAGTTAAAGAGCCTAAACCAATGCTCCGGGTAATATAAGGTATCACCAGGTCGTTATGTCCCGACGAGGTGTGATGGTTAACAAACGGGTTTGTGATCGGGTGAATTTGGACAGGAAAAGGTTTGTGAGTGATTACACTAAGGAATCTACAAGGAAATAGCTTAAATAAGCTATATGAATAAGACAGGAAAGTTGGAAAAACCAGAAACGTTCAAAACTTAAAAACGCGTACGTTCACGTTTTAAATAACGTAAACGTACAAAATAAAACGTGAAAAGTGAAATCTGAAAACCCCCAGGGGGTGAAAATGACTTTTTTACAGACTAAAAGGTAAAAGAAAATTTTTAGAAAAAGAAAATAAATTTTTAAACTAATTAATTATTTATTATTAATTAAATACTAATTAAAACTAATTATTAATATTTAAATAACTTAAATACAATATAATATTAATTAAATACTAGAAAAGTGAAAATAAAATTTCTAAAATTATGAAATAACTAAAAACAAGTTTTAAAATTAAAAATATGTATTTTTGTCTTTTTGTGATTTTTCTATTAATTAATGACTAATTAATTATTAATTACCTAATTAAACTATTTTAAATTATAAAAAATAGAAAATAAGCAGTAAAAATTCTATAAAAATTTCTAAAAATGTTTTTTAACATATAAAAGCTAGGAAAAATATAAAAACTAGGTGTTGCTTTATAAAAACTAATTATGCTATTTAAAACTTAATTATTAATAAAACTAATATTAAATCTAATAAATACTAAATGACAAAATAAAAATCTGAGAAAATTATTAAAATTACTTTAATATAAAAGGAAATTAATAAAAAAATAAAAATGCTAAGTACTTAATAAAAATCTAAAAATGAAAAATAAAATTTAAATTACATTAAATATAAACTATCACTTAAAATTAAATTTGTTTTTTCTAGATTTTCTTTTTGGAAAACTATTTCACAACTAAAACATGAAACTTTAATAAAAACAACTTTTGCAGAACTTAAAATTAAGCAAATGACAAGCTTATTGGTGTGACAGTTGACTTTGGTCAACTGTCAAGGGAAAAAGATGATGTAGGCAGCTAGGGGGGCCCACAAAGGTAAAATAAGCTATAAATAAGTTATAAGGACCAAAATAAGTTGGAAGGAACAAGATTAGACCTATGGATAAGCCAAATAAGCTGAATAAGCTGTCCCAAAATGAACACAGGTCTGTGAAAAGGGACAAGGTTCAAGGGCAATGCAACCCTAGTGAACAAGCTACAAACTACAAAATAAGCCCTGGAATTTCAAGCTTGGCTTATTGGCTTCCGAATAAGCCAAGAACCAGAGTGTGGGGCCCACTTATGAATCCTGGGGAGGGCTTGAAAGTTGGGTGTTGAGCCTGATGGTCTGTGTTGCAGGGCATCACCTTGCCCTGCAGGTGTCTTTGAGAGGCTGTGGGTCCCAACAAAAAAATTGCAAAAATCAAAGAGAGGTGAGATTGCAAAGATGAGCTAGTGGGCTATAAGCATGAACAAGTTTCAGAGTATAACTCAAATCACAAAAATCATATAAATTCCTACAATATTTGGAAAAATCTGAGAGAACAACTTTAACTTTTTGATGAAACTAAGAACTTTTGACTTTGTCCAACTTCTAATGACTATAACTAAATTAATAAGTTGTATTAAGATTAAATAAGAACAGATTAAGCTAAGTTATCAATTCCTAAACCTAAATGGTGATTATACTCCCCTAATATCTCAACAGTTCACTGTTAATGAACCAACTATAGATTTTTGACTTTTGCTTGACAAACACTAACTTTTATGACTTAATTAGACTACAAGGACCTAAATTGATATATCTAAGCCAAAAGTACCATCAACAAACCACCAGGACTCAGTTAACAATCTTGATCCAAACACTCCTATATGGGACTGTTTTTGTGAGATTCAAAGAACTCCGCAGATTTAAACCATAAAAATGATTCCTAAGTACTAATTGTAACTAAGGAACTTCAAATAAGCTCAGAAACATGAGTCAAAGCCACAAACACTTAAAATTTAACAATAAGCTATAGTTGACAGTTAATTCAAGATTTTTGAGCACAAATGTGTTTAATGGACTAACACCTAATATTAAGAACTAAACTGGTTTAAATATATCTAATAAGCAATAACAAGCATGAATCAGCAAAGGATGATGCACATGAACAGTATTAAGTAAAATTCTAGAAATTACTTACAAAACCTTCCAAAGCAATACACCTTGAACCAAGACCAATTAATCCAACCTACAGCTTTTTACAGAGCCTCTCAACCATACCAAACCAGAATCACCCATAATCCATGCCTCAATCTTCTCACACAGTGATTTTTAATTTTTCACTTATTTTCTATATATTTTTGTTATTTTTGTAGAGAAACTGAATAAACCTATTTTAAAGACTACTGAGCTTGTAAAAGCTATTTAGTAACTTAAATGAAGCCAAAGGATCATTACACAACACTTTCAACAACTCTAAAAGGTAAAATGGAATTTTAAGTAAAAATAAGTAAAATTGAATTTAAGCTGCAAACTTGAAATTAAGAAGTGAAATGAGTTTCAATTACACTAATAATACTGAATACAAGTATCTTAAACAAAGATTACAACAGAGTTTGAGAATTAAGCTAAAACCTAAAACTGAGCTACACTACTATTAAACTAAATTAACTACTGCCTCCATCTTCTATTTTCTTCACTTAAATACACCAAAGTATGTCCCACATGCTTTCCCACATCTGTTTTTGGCCCTTGGATTGCTTGATTTCATCCTGGCCTTTCAAATTGTTTTGGCGGGAAAAATGGGATTGGGCAGTTGGGGAGTTTGGTGTGGGAATTAATGAGGGGGAGGGTTGTAAGGGTTGGATATTGGGGGAAGGTGAGGGTTTTGTAGGGAATTGGAGAGGAGGGGGAGACAGGTTTACTGGTAATTAGGGGGAGATTAGGGGAAGATGAACAGTGGACGGGGTGTTTGGCCTGGTGTGTTGACCGGCTTGTTTGACCCTGACATGTTTGACTCGTTGACCTGGGGTAGTATTAGAATGAGATTGGGCTTGGTGGGCTAAGGGTGTATGGTGGGCTGGGGATTTGTTATTTGGTTTTGGTTTTGGGTTATGATAATAAAAAGGGTCCAAATGGTTAAGTAACTAAATCACAAGGACCAATTTTGTAATTTTGCAAACCGTAGGGACTGAAAATGTAGATTTCACAAATTGCTACTAAGGACCAAAATTGCCAATCACCAATATTTCAAAAACCATTTTTTGCCATTATCATTTTTCAAAATTTCCCGGGGACCAAATTTTTAAATTTCCAAACCTCGGGGACTAAAATTGCCATTTCACCAATCTTTCATTCCAAGGACTATTTTTGACACATTTTGATTTTCCAATGACAAAAAAATGATTTTCCTTTCAAAAATATCCCACCAGGGACCAAATCTGTCAATTACTGAAACTCCAGAGACCAAACTGTAAATTTCCAAAACTTTCCAATTTTTCACCAAAGGACTAAATATGACAATTTATGATTTCAAAATGACCTTTGGTGACTTTTCTTTCAAATAAGTGCTCAGGGACTAGTTTTGCCAATTTTTGAAAGTTGGGGGACTGAAACTGCCAATTTTGCAAACTTTGTACGTTTTTCATTTGTTTTTACTCATTTTGCATCTAAAATATATAAAACACAATTTTGAAATATTTTCAGTATTTTGATGCATATTTGAGTGTTTTTGTATGTTTTGCAGTTCAGATTAGACCAAAAATGATGAGTGTTTGAGCACTCATCAGAAATCTTAGCAGAAATATGCTTCCTCATTGACTATTTCAGTACCAGCCGCAAGATGCGAAGTTCCTGCTATTAAAGAATCTACTCCAGTTTTCAGCGACTCTATCGTAGCTTACGACAGAGATGCTTTACACGGGATTCAGCACTGGCCTGAACGTCGTCGTCTCGGTTACACTCACAGATTAGACACCAAGTCATTGGAGAATGTGAAGCATAATTCAAAGATCATTGCTATCTTGGAGATTCAAGAGTCGAAACGGTTTAACTACATGTTCATGAATGAGATTATGGTTAAAAGACAAGATGAAAAGAAGTACAAATTATCCGAAGCAGACTTTCCTGACCTTTATCTAAATGACATTGAAGACATGTATCTAGAAAAAGTTCAAGGAAGAATGCGTGGATTCGATACTGAAACTCAATACAACTTCATATCATCTCTACTTCTCTTCATCCGACGATTGATAGTTCAAGAAAGAGTGGAAGATCTTCAGCTTGGAGTGGAAAGTTACCAACAGAAGATCAATTTGACAAAGCCACAAGTATCATTTCCTGGAATTAATCAGATGTCGCAGTACTCGCTCATCCAAACACCATCTTTTGGCTTCACCTACCTCAACAGCAAAAAGTTGATAAGTTTTATGAGGCTCGATGAGTTACAAAAGTTCTGTGATGTCACGCTCAAAACTGTTCGCGATGGGCTTGTCAAACGGTTGAATGATGATCGGATTAAGATATCAAAAGGTGAAACTCCAAGGTGGAAATCCAGTGCAAGAAGACAAGTTCGGAACTTTGTTGTGAAGATTGAAGAAAGGTTATCCCGTCGGGAGCAGATCAGACGACTGGAAAGTTATATCGGTGTCCGACCTTCATTTCCCATCAAACTCTTCAAAAGAACAGAACCACAGTTCACAGATTTTGATGCTCCAATCACTGACGAAACTTAAACTGGTACACATGGGTATTAATTTTTCAAAATTAACTGTTTCATTTGATTGATTTGTTATCACTATGGCTTGTGCACACATAACAGTGTGCAACCCATTCTTGTAAAGAAAGGACCCTGAGGTACGCATCAGTGCCACAATCCTAATATAAGGAGCGAAGGCTTCTTACTTTTGAGTAGAGTTAATCAAACATTTTCTTCTTTTCATAAACTCTGCTCAAAAGACAAGTATTTCACCTCAATAAGAATTCACTTGTTGACGGGGAGCACTTGAAACAAAATCATCGTTCTTGAAATCAAAAGTTCTTGTTGAATTCTCCCCATAAGACTCAAAAGGCATATTTTAATCAAAATATTGTCAAAAATATCATCATATATGCTATTTTTGAGGGGGAGAAAAAGTGAATATGATTAAAATATGAAAGTTCAAAGTTGCTAAAGTTGTCTCTTGTGCGAGCTAGACTCAGAATTGACCCAGGAATTGACGAAACATAAAAGTTAGTAATCTCAAAAAGACTTATCCTTGACGGGTAATAACATCAAGTTAGTTACTAGAGCTATTTGTCACCTAAAAGCTGACAATGGAACTCTTTAACTAGCCACGTAAGCGTGTCTCGAAAAGGATTTGTCTTAGTAGAAATGTACCGTTTCAAGAAACTTTATGTGGAATTGACCAGGCCGGGTAATAACTTCAAGCTAGTCTAACTAGTGATGTAAGCGTGTCTCGAATCGGTCGGGTTCACTGAAAGCGGATCAATTCTAAAGTGCTTGCACCTCCCGCATGTGCAAATTTATTAAATACTTATGAGCACATGTGAAGGGGGAGCCCTTCAAAAGAAACACTAAACTCTCAAAGTGTTAAACAAAATGTTTAATAATCACAAACACTTTGAGAGATTTTCTATCAAAGGTTTCTTGGCTATTGTCGGATAATCATGGAGTTATAAGGTGATTAAGATAGGAAAAACTGTCCTATGATCCGCCAGAGCCGGAGGGATCTACCCAAGGACATCACCAAATAGTTAGTATTAGAAGTCCTTAGATATGATATGAAAAAAAAGGAGAAAAGAATGAAAGGGAAAAAAAGGAGTTGAAGAATTAAAAAGAAAAGTAAAGAAAAGGGTGAAAAGAAATAGCCCTCCATATGTTCAACCTTAGGGCAGACACCGGGTTCAATTCGTATGCTACTGGTTGTTGCTAAGGCGATGCCAGTATTGAAGATAAAGTCGTCATGGACCCAGTGACGCAATGCACTAAACCTTCTAGCCACTAAAGTTCTCTTAAAAGAGCTTGTTTCATTCACACGGGGAACCGGTGTAATCTATTGACCAATCTCTTAGAGATGGTTGATATTGAAGCAGGAGACCCCTCCCTAGTCTCCGCATAGGAAACCTAAGTGTGCACTTTTCGAGTCTAGAGCCATGAGCTACATCAAAGATCTCTTAGGAACACTTAGTATTTCTACAACTGGTGTTCTACATCAATGGACACCAGCTGTAAATTATCGAGTCCTTCGCAGATCTTAGCAATCTGCCGAGAACGTTTATGAGAGAATTTACATAAGTATTTCTCAATGATTGAACGGAAATCCTGACAGGGTCAACATCTAACAGCCTTGACAGCAGGTCACTTCGGTAACTCCTTGTGGGTTACGCTTAGTGTTTGCGGTGGTTTCTTAGCGGTCTACAGTCGTGGAGTGATCCCCAGCGACTCACCCAGTCTTTGAGCTACTTAGTAGGTCTCATAAGCTCCTTCGGGAGTATCTGACATGGGAACGGCCTTGATAAGGGTTAGAAGGAGTCTTCACACTATGCTGCTGACGATCTCTAATTCCTTATCTGTAAGTACCGGATGTTTTATTGCTAACTATTTACCTGCAGGGATACATCATCTCCATGGCGACGGATTCCACATGCTCATACATGCATCTTGAAGTCATCAAAAGCTCCCTCAAAGATCAACGCAACACAAAGTTCAAAGAAAGATTCTACGCCAAAAAGAAGAATCTACAAAGTATAAAGACTAAAGATCAAAAGTGAAAGAAAGGGAACTACGTGCATGTATAAGTCAGAATTCAAAGATGTATGAGCTTGTTGGAATGGCGGACTACCACCACAGACGTGGAAGTGACGAAAGGCAGACAACTTCATAACTTGATTACTATCACAACAACAACGAACAAAGAACAAAGAATGATGAATGATTTTTTGAAAGACGTCTAAAGCTACGAAAGTCAAAGATAAAGAAATGACAAAGACGTCAAGCAACCGTGATGACCGACCCTTAGGGGGAGATTGTTGGGATCAAAGTTTTACTATTTTATCAAGTCTCGGTCATTTGTAATAATATTAGGTTACTTAGTTATTATTTACTTACACTTATGTAATGTTACAAGTTTACTAGACTTAAGTCATATGGTCCATGGCCTTTAAAGCCCACACGATTTGATGGAAGGAAGGAGAGGGAGTGTTGCCCTAGCTCCTTCCCTATAAATAGTAACCTTGGGTCACTTGTAAACTTGGTTGGTTATGTGAAATACTAAGGAAACTCTTGCAATTCTAATTCTCTCATTCTCATAATCATCCCATCCTTCTATCTATCTCATTCTTGCTTGTGTGATATCAATATGGGTACCTAACACATCCGTTAGTTGAAGCGTCGAAATATCCGTGCCAGCGAGCTATTAATATAGAGTTTGTTTAGAAGTTAGATGCTAAGAGTGGAGTAGTTGGTTCTTTTTAGAGCTCATCGTAGGTGCTTGTGGCTTTTTGCTCCCACAAAATTGTCTCACCTTATATCTGTAAAAATAACAATTAAAGATATTATGTTCTAACGAAACTTAGTTCTTTATCTTCTTAAGAGAATCTTTGTTTTAAAAGTTGGGTACACATCAAGGTCATTCTATGAGCTTCAATTCTAAAAACGGGACTTTGAACCTCTTTTCAGAAATATGTGAGGTCGTGACCTAAAACCTTTGGGTCCTCATTTTAGGAACGTCTAGAGTGAAAATACCTCATGTTATGTGAGTCAACATCATTAAAAAAAAAGAAAAAAAAAAGAAAACAAAGATGATGAATAAGAGTGAGTCATGTGCTTAAGTGTTAGACAAAAGTTGATGGCGCGTGAGGTGCATGTGCATGGTCCTAACCAGATACATGAGGTGCACGTGTATTTCTCCTCAACCAATGTCTATGAGTCTGTATGAATCCTAACTCTTTGATGTTGACCTCATTTTTAAAACAGTGATTCCCGAGAAAAGATAGAAAACTAGTTAGCGTCTTAATATGGTATCTTTATCAGAATAAAAATTATCGAAACGAGAAAATATGAAGAAATTCATCTCTCTAAATAGAGGAAAATAGGAAAATGGGAGCCAGGAGTTATTACACAAGTAACTTCCATGAGTAGTGTTAGCATCTAACTTGTAATTCAAGCTATGACTTCGTTTTTACGTTTAGCATGGGAACTGGTGAAAAATCAGGAACGATGAATTCTATCCCTATGGACACTTTAGTGTTTTCTACTCTGTGACCCTAAACGTTATTGCAAATGATGAAAGTCAAAACATCCCGTCACATAACAGGTGTAAAAAGTATGTAAATATTAGTATAGGAAATAAAAACTGAAAAACAGAGCGTTCTCTGAAATAAATGATTTTGTACTCTCTTTTGAACATCTTGCTACTTATTCAACGTTAGTAGAAAAGAGTTATGAAAATTATTTATTTTGTAGGGCGTGAAATGATCCCATTGCGTGAGGACACGGCAACACTTTAGCCTGGGGGATTTTGATGAGTGTTAAATTACACATATATTTTACCTTATTAAACGGACCCAAAAGACCAAAAACATATTAAAAATGCCAAATATATGTGTTTTTGTGTTTGTGATTGTGCATGTACGGATATTTTGAAAAGTGGACAAAAATCAAAGAAAACCTGACAAAACGAGCATGAGATGGGAAAGAGCACAAAATTACGGGATCAACGATAATTTTAATTAGAGTATCGGGGCAAAAGATAAAATTTTGAAAGATTCTTGAAGCCCGAAGCCAAGTCCAATATTCGGCCCAAGTTGAACTTAGCCCAACGTTAATTTTGTTGTTACAAGTGTCTCTTTTAAAAATGAATGATACAAAGCCAATATTAACCAAAGCAAATGAAAACCTTGGCATCATATTGCGAACAAAAGAAAAAAAAAAGAAAAAAAAAAAAAAAAAAAAAGGAATTCACCAAAAAGAGTTGCAACGTGGCCACTCTCTTTCCCATGTATTTTTTATCTTGTTAAGAAAGCTAATGAGGGGATATATAAAATGAAGACACAACATTAACAAAAGAAAGAGCCGACATTACCATCCCAACTGGGTCGGTTCACTTACACTTCCCAACAACATTTAATGCTCCCCCACCTGTTGCAAGATTATCAGAGCCAATTGGGTTAAACTCCTTTTCCCGCCAAAATTCCAATTGAGGGCCAGGATTGCTTTTAGTGATCCAAGGGACCAAAACAAAGGTGGGATATGACAAGTGGGACAGAGGAACCGTAATTCATGTATAAAAAGAAAGAGAGAAGCATGAAGGCAAAAGTTTTTAATTTAGTAGTTAATGGTAGGAGTAGTATAATTTAGTTAAAGCCAAATTAGTGTAATTTTTGTTGTTTCCCAGCTGTAACTTCAGTATTGTACTCTTAAAAAAGTTTAATCAAGGTTCATTCTTCCTTTACTTGTCAAGTTTTAAATTTCACTGATTATTCTCAAGTTTTCTAGTTTCAAGCCATTTTATTGTTTTACAAGCTTACACAAGCTCATATAGCTTATTGTGAGTATCTACATTCAGTAGCACTATTTTAAAGATTATTTGCTCAAGTCTTCATTAAATCCAAAAAGAAAAATACAAAAATACAAAAATAGTGAAAAAAAAGGCAGAAGAAGAAAAGAAGAGGACTAAGGAGCATGGTCTAGAACCTCATGGGAGGTATTAGGATGGTTAGAAGCTTTTTGTTCCAGGTTGTGGGCACAAGGCTCCTTGTAAGTTCCAATTTCCAACTTTTTAGTATAAATTTCTCATAAATTGTTACTATTAGTTTCTGCTACTAATTGTTGTTTGATTTTGTTTATTTGTGTTTAATTTAGCTTAATGTAAGTTAGTTTATTAGTTTCATTGGTTAGATTAACCCTTTGCTTCATTTAAGCTTCTAAATCAGTTTGTAAAGGGGTGTTTGGTACATGGGTGTAATCTATGACCATGTTGTTGTTCGGTTGTTAACTTGGCATAAATAGATCCCCTAGGTCATATTAAAGTTATTTGAGTCATAAAACTGCAACCTTCAAATTAAAAAGTCAAAATCCTAGTCTTTCACCCCTCACAGTCCACTGTGTAGGAGTTTGGATCGTTAAACCACCATATCATTGTACAAGTTGATGTTTTGGCTTATTATGGTCTTATTTTAGCTTATTACACCTTTCTAAGTCATTAGATTAGGACCCAAATTCACCAAAGTCAACTTTAATCAAAATCTTTAAAAAGTCAAATAGCATAGTTCAGGAAAAACCCAAAAGTTCAAGGAATTGTTTTGATTTTTGTGATTGGATTCAGGACTTGTGTTTTTTACATGTTGAAGCCTCCCACCTAAGCTTTGGAATCCCACCATCATCATATTTTTGCAATTTTTCTAGTGGGCCCCATCTTCACCCAAACACAGCAGCAGGGTTGTCTGCTCCCCTGCTGCAGCAGCACCACCACCCACTGCCCTCACTTCTGTGGGTCCCACAGAGCTCCATAGTGGGCCCCACAACCTCCCCCTCAGTTCTCTGGACTCACAAGCTGGCCACCTTTCTAGTCGTACCAAGCTTTTGAGCTCAAGACCCCTGGGACCCACCTAGAATCCCTCAAGTATTCTGTCCCATTTTTGTGTTGAGCCAAGGTTTCAAAGTGCTTATTGGAGTGCTTATTTGCATAACAGTGGTGTTATTTTGTTGTTTTGGGTTCATATCAGTCCAAGTAAGATGTTTATAGCATAATCCACCCATGTGGATCCCACATAAGCTTATTTCCATATAAAGTCAACAAAAGTCAACTGTTTTAGCTTTTTGTGTCCATTTTGCTTATTTTTAAGTTTGGGAAAAGTTGTTTTCACAAAAGTTATTTGTTTTTTAGTATAAAATAGTTTTCCAAAAGAAAAACCAGAAAAATCCAATTTTAAATTAAGTGATAGTTTCTATTTAATATAATTTATCTTTTTAATTTTCTTTTTTAGTTTTTTATTAAGTAATTTGCATTTTTATATTTTTCTTAATTTTCTTTTATGTTAAAGTATTTTTAGTAATTTTTCTAGAATTTTATATTGTAATTTAGTATTTATTAGATTTAATATTAGTTTTGTTAATTATTAATTAATATTTAAGTATTAAATAGCATAATTAGTTTTTATTAAGCACACCCTAGTTTTTATAATTTTTCTAGCCTTTATATGTTATAAAATAGTTTTAGGAATTTTTCTAGAAATTTTTCTGTTCATTTCTATTTTTTAGAATTTAATTAGTTTAATTGGTAATTAATTAATAATTAGTTTAATAATTGGTAAAAGAGTAAATTAACAAATAAAATAAACTTTTTATATTTTTCTAGGATTCCTGTGATGGTTAATTAATTTCATAAAATTTTTCTTAATTTTCTAAGTCTTTTTAGTATTTTTACTAATTTTGTTTAGCTTAATTAGGTAATTAATATTAAGTTAGTAATTAATTAATATAAAATCCACAAAAAGACAAAAAATTATATTTTTAATTTTTAAAATTAGTTTTTAGTTATTTTATAATTTTAGAAATTAATTTTTCATTTTTCTAGTATTAAAATAATATTATATTGTATTTAAGTTATTCAAATATTAATAATTAGTATTAAATAGTATTTAATTAATATTAAATAATTAATTGGTGTAAAAATTCATTTTTATTTTTCTAAAAATTTTCTTTCATCCTTAGGCTTGTAAAAAAGTCATTTTCACCCTCTGGGGGTTTTCAGATTTCAGTTTTAACTTTTTATTTGGTACGTTGACGTTTATTTAAACTTAAACGTACCTTTTAAGTTTTAAAACGTTTTCACTTATCTGGTTTTTCAGTTTTTGTCCATATTAAATATTTGTATCATTTTTAGCTAAAAATCAGTAGTATAATCATCATAACCCTTTCCAATCCAAATCACTCGATCACAAACCCGTTTTGATACCATCCACACCTCATCGGGACATAACGACCCGGGGAAACACTGTATTCCGCGGAGATTGAGCCTAAGGAGTTTGACTATATTGACCACATCCATGGTTGACTTTAGTTGACTGTTTAGCATCAATCAATGGTTATAAAAGAAAGACTACAAACCCAACATATGATCATGAAGTGGAATAATGACCCTAACATGAAGTGCCCATTGTGCAAAACAGTGAATGATTATCATTGCCATTTATTTTTTTAATGCAATTTTCCAAAACTATTTGGGAATCTATAAAAGTCAAAATGGAGAATGTCTGGGTATCTAATACATGGGATTCTATAATTGAGCAATATGCCAATGACACTTGTGATAATTCTATTGGTAGTGTTCTTAAGAGGCTTGGTTTGGCAACTAGTGTATATTATATCTGGAAGGAGAGAAACACAAGACTGTTCACAGGTGATGAAACAGACAAGTTAGGTCTTTTGAAGATCATTGAAGATAACATTAAATTGCAACTTATGAGCTTATTTGTCACACCCCCAAAATCGGGTCCAGCGGAAGCATACAAGTAGCTGGGGTGTAACTCAATTGGTATTACAACACAAGTTCAAAAATGGTTTTCACTTGAATCATTTAGAATAAAAATAGTTAATCAAAAATGTTAAATTTACATTGTTAAAAGTAGTGCGGAAGTAGGCCTTTAAAAGTAGTTTAAAACGGTCCCCATATAAATAATCAGAGTCTTCTATGACCATGCCATGCCCTGCCAAAACCTCCTGTAGCGTGCCATAGGTTAAAACCTGAAAATACATGCTAAAGTGTCAACACGAGGTTGGTGAGTTCATAGAGTTTGTTTAACAAATAAAGTTTATGCATATGTATGAAGGTTTCCCAGCAAAGGCATCGTAAATCCACTCAATTACAAGTCCCGCCATAAGAGCCTTGTAACCTGTGTGTTTACAACCCACTGCTACAATATATAGTATGAGTAAAACGTATATAAGTTATCACAACAGTTAAGCAATTAGTCGTGAGTCTACACTTCATCTCCGAAGACCTCACGTTTGTATGTATGTCTCCATGGTTGTGCCCAGCAACTTAATCTGGGGCCATTGGAAGTCTCCATGGTTGTGCCCAGCAACTAAATCTGGGGCCATTGGAAGTATGTATGTATGTCTCCATGGTTGTGCCCAGCAACTTAATCTGGGGCCATTGGAAGTCTCGGTTGCTCAAGAATACACCATCACAGTTTAGTATAACACAGTTAAGTATAGCACAATCACGTATGTATGAAATCAAGTATAAAACCATCGAGTATAAAACAATCAAGTATAAATGTTTTGAGTATCAAGAAAGTATGTTTTTAGTATTTATACAAGTAAGCCAGTAGTTGAGCATGTATCTCCCCCAAAGAGTTAAAACAAGTATAAAGAGTAAAAGTGGGGCTATGACTCACCTGGTGCGAATAGCTATGATGACAAAAGTGGATACACAGAAATGAGGTTCGATCTCTAACCGCAACCTAATATGAATGATAGTGATCTGCTTAGATCATGAAAGGATGTAATGAATGCACATGCACATGAAGTCTATACCACTCGTACTTTGAAAATAATAGTTATCGTTGAAATTCAATGTTTTCCGATACTTGGTGAAAATAAGCCCAATTAGCTTCGTAAAGACTAGTCGTGTAATAATATATAAAGTGTTAGTGTTTGGTCTTGGCGTTTTGAAAACCTTGAGATGTCATCTCATTGATGGGTTAATAAACTTTTGATGGTACGTGCCTCAACGGCTAGGAAGGACGGTTCTCCATTGTTCGTTTGGTGTAAGTATATTGTTTAGTGCGCAAAATATTCTCTATTAGAAAAGCTGTCAAAAATATATATAGTTCGTCTAGTTTCAAACGTGTATATCTTAGTCGTTATAAGCCCGTTTTCTATGTTCTTTATATTCCCGGAATCGTGGGACAACATACTAACATATTTTTGATAAGTCGGGATGGCTAGATTTAGTTTTACGCCTCGAAACAGTTGTGACAACTGTTCATCAGCAAAGGATTTTCAGAAAAATAGTTTTCGTCGTTAAACTCGTTTTTGGCGTATCTCCTTCGTTATTAACTCGTTTTCATCCCCGTTTTCGGCCATAGTTCCGTCTCGGAATGTATTTTCTAAATATTTGGTCAAAAGTTACCCCAAACCCACTGAGTTGGCCACGTTTTCATTTTAAGGACAGTAGGTTTTTATATTTGTTTAAAATCCATTTTTAATGTTCCAAACTAGTTTCTAATCCAACCAAACCACTTTCAATCACCACAAATCTAGTCTAATCTTACCATACACCTTCTTAGGGTGTCATGGGTTCCTAAACATCATCAATCTAGTGGATCTAACAAGGATCTAACTATAATCCATTTCTAGAGTTCAAAAGTTAGATATATATATAAATGAGTGGTATATACTAACATATGCATGCAAACCTTGAATAAACAACATGAAACTAGAAAAATGAAAGTATGAAAAGATTAGAAAGATGTTCTTGAGCTTACATGATGATGTGAGGAGGTTTGGATGAAACCATGTAAGAAACCTTGAGTTTTATCACAAAACTCAAACAAGGACAACAAAAGGAACTAGATTAACACTTGATCTTGGAAAATCCATGGTTTTTGCTTGTTGGTTGTTCTTGGCCGATCATCACCAAGAGAAGAGAGAAAAAGATGAGTTTGCTAGTTGTGTTATTTGATGAAATGAGAAAATGGGATGAAAAATGGTTTAATATATAGTTATAGACAATTGTTAGGTTAGCATTAAAGTGGGTTGGTGTGTTTAAGCACATGAGGAGGCTAGGAGGGGAAAAGTTGGGGGCTAATTAAGGATCTTGTCCCCAAAAGTGTATGTATTAGTTAGTTTTATGTATTAGGTGTTACCGAGTACCGAGTTAACTAAAAATAAATGTTAACGGAGTTAACCGGGATAAAATAAAGTTGTAGAAATTATGAAAATATGTTGGGTATAAATATTGGGTGTTCGGGTGATCATTGTTTAGTTTTTACGAAAACCGTCGTAAATAAATTAGGCGTACGATATAAGTTTAAATAAATTTCCAGAATACCGGGCAAATTAATAATATAATTTTTATATTATTATTATGAGTATAAAAATGTGTTAGGACCATAGTTGGGATTGACGGATCAATTATTTAAAATAATAGTTCATAAGATAACATTTATTAAGTTGATAATCGTACGTTTACAAAAATGACGCAACCCACGTATAAATGACAAATTTTCTCCGGAGGTGAATAGTGTTTTATGAATAGTAAAATTTTAAAACGCTTCTCAGAATATCAAACTGACCTCAAAAATGATGAATAGTAAAATGATGAATAGTGATCGATGAATAGTAACCGATGAATAGTAAATGTTGAAAGTTCGGGAAAAGACCAGAATTTACGAGTTGTGACAGTCTCTACCCCTTAAGGAACTTCGTCCCGAAGTTCAGTTAACGTAGGTCTCTGAAGTGTTATAAAGGTGAAGATTCATGAGATGAAATGACCAGTTGACGTGTTTTCAGGCGGCGGTTTACGAAGTGATGAAAAGTATAAGCGTTTTGACAACGAGGGTATACACACACATAAATGAAACATTTGGAAATTGAGTAGAGGATTCAATCCAGACAAAATTTTATTATAACCAATCTCAGTGTTGCAAAATTCATTTCTGAGTCGGATATAGGTAGTCAGCCTATGTCCCACTATCCCGGGTTGAATATAGGTGACTAGTCTATATTCCACCGAGGTTCCATGAATTTTGAAATACTCAGCTCAGTTATACTAAGAATATGTCCTTCACAAATACCAAGACGTTCAGAAAGACTAAGGCAGGTGACCAAACTCGAGGTCAAAGGATGAAACTATGCAAGGAGAAACATAACAGGGTGACATATATGATACGTGAACATGCTTATATGAAAGACAATGATAGCAATCAACCAGAATAAGTGAGTATAATATACCAGATAATGAGACACAAATCTCATCACCTAAGTCAGCAACAAACCACAAGTGAGGCTTCAGCTTGGCAGGCAGGCACGTGACGGTCATAGGGTTAAGTTTTTCATAAAAGTAGCTATAGTCTAGGTTTTAAAAACACTTAGTTCGCTATAGCCGAAGCTCTGATACCAATCTGTCACACCCCCAAAATCGGGTCCAGCGGAAGCATACAAGTAGCTGGGGTGTAACTCAATTGGTATTACAACACAAGTTCAAAAATGGTTTTCACTTGAATCATTTAGAATAAAAATAGTTAATCAAAAATGTTAAATTTACATTGTTAAAAGTAGTGCGGAAGTAGGCCTTTAAAAGTAGTTTAAAACGGTCCCCATATAAATAATCAGAGTCTTCTATGACCATGCCATGCCCTGCCAAAACCTCCTGTAGCGTGCCATAGGTTAAAACCTGAAAATACATGCTAAAGTGTCAACACGAGGTTGGTGAGTTCATAGAGTTTGTTTAACAAATAAAGTTTATGCATATGTATGAAGGTTTCCCAGCAAAGGCATCGTAAATCCACTCAATTACAAGTCCCGCCATAAGAGCCTTGTAACCTGTGTGTTTACAACCCACTGCTACAATATATAGTATGAGTAAAACGTATATAAGTTATCACAACAGTTAAGCAATTAGTCGTGAGTCTACACTTCATCTCCGAAGACCTCACGTTTGTATGTATGTCTCCATGGTTGTGCCCAGCAACTTAATCTGGGGCCATTGGAAGTCTCCATGGTTGTGCCCAGCAACTAAATCTGGGGCCATTGGAAGTATGTATGTATGTCTCCATGGTTGTGCCCAGCAACTTAATCTGGGGCCATTGGAAGTCTCGGTTGCTCAAGAATACACCATCACAGTTTAGTATAACACAGTTAAGTATAGCACAATCACGTATGTATGAAATCAAGTATAAAACCATCGAGTATAAAACAATCAAGTATAAATGTTTTGAGTATCAAGAAAGTATGTTTTTAGTATTTATACAAGTAAGCCAGTAGTTGAGCATGCATCTCCCCCAAAGAGTTAAAACAAGTATAAAGAGTAAAAGTGGGGCTATGACTCACCTGGTGCGAATAGCTATGATGACAAAAGTGGATACACAGAAATGAGGTTCGATCTCTAACCGCAACCTAATATGAATGATAGTGATCTGCTTAGATCATGAAAGGATGTAATGAATGCACATGCACATGAAGTCTATACCACTCGTACTTTGAAAATAATAGTTATCATTGAAATTCAATGTTTTCCGATACTTGGTGAAAATAAGCCCAATTAGCTTCGTAAAGACTAGTCGTGTAATAATATATAAAGTGTTAGTGTTTGGTCTTGGCGTTTTGAAAACCTTGAGATGTCATCTCATTGATGGGTTAATAAACTTTTGATGGTACGTGCCTCAACGGCTAGGAAGGACGGTTCTCCATTGTTCGTTTGGTGTAAGTATATTGTTTAGTGCGCAAAATATTCTCTATTAGAAAAGCTGTCAAAAATATATATAGTTCGTCTAGTTTCAAACGTGTATATCTTAGTCGTTAGAAGCCCGTTTTCTATGTTCTTTATATTCCCGGAATCGTGGGACAACATACTAACATATTTTTGATAAGTCGGGATGGCTAGATTTAGTTTTACGCCTCGAAACAGTTGTGACAACTGTTCATCAGCAAAGGATTTTCAGAAAAATAGTTTTCGTCGTTAAACTCGTTTTTGGCGTATCTCCTTCGTTATTAACTCGTTTTCATCCCCGTTTTCGGCCATAGTTCCGTCTCGGAATGTATTTTCTAAATATTTGGTCAAAAGTTACCCCAAACCCACTGAGTTGGCCACGTTTTCATTTTAAGGACAGTAGGTTTTTATATTTGTTTAAAATCCATTTTTAATGTTCCAAACTAGTTTCTAATCCAACCAAACCACTTTCAATCACCACAAATCTAGTCTAATCTTACCATACACCTTCTTAGGGTGTCATGGGTTCCTAAACATCATCAATCTAGTGGATCTAACAAGGATCTAACTATAATCCATTTCTAGAGTTCAAAAGTTAGATATATATATATATATATATATAAATGAGTGGTATATACTAACATATGCATGCAAACCTTGAATAAACAACATGAAACTAGAAAAATGAAAGTATGAAAAGATTAGAAAGATGTTCTTGAGCTTACATGATGATGTGAGGAGGTTTGGATGAAACCATGTAAGAAACCTTGAGTTTTATCACAAAACTCAAACAAGGACAACAAAAGGAACTAGATTAACACTTGATCTTGGAAAATCCATGGTTTTTGCTTGTTGGTTGTTCTTGGCCGATCATCACCAAGAGAAGAGAGAAAAAGATGAGTTTGCTAGTTGTGTTATTTGATGAAATGAGAAAATGGGATGAAAAATGGTTTAATATATAGTTATAGACAATTGTTAGGTTAACATTAAAGTGGGTTGGTGTGTTTAAGCACATGAGGAGGCTAGGAGGGGAAAAGTTGGGGGCTAATTAAGGATCTTGTCCCCAAAAGTGTATGTATTAGTTAGTTTTATGTATTAGGTGTTACCGAGTACCGAGTTAACTAAAAATAAATGTTAACGGAGTTAACCGGGATAAAATAAAGTTGTAGAAATTATGAAAATATGTTGGGTATAAATATTGGGTGTTCGGGTGATCATTGTTTAGTTTTTACGAAAACCGTCGTAAATAAATTAGGCGTACGATATAAGTTTAAATAAATTTCCAGAATACCGGGCAAATTAATAATATAATTTTTATATTATTATTATGAGTATAAAAATGTGTTAGGACCATAGTTGGGATTGACGGATCAATTATTTAAAATAATAGTTCATAAGATAACGTTTATTAAGTTGATAATCGTACGTTTACAAAAATGACGCAACCCACGTATAAATGACAAATTTTCTCCGGAGGTGAATAGTGTTTTATGAATAGTAAAATTTTAAAATGCTTCTCAGAATATCAAACTGACCTCAAAAATGATGAATAGTAAAATGATGAATAGTGATCGATGAATAGTAACCGATGAATAATAAATGTTGAAAGTTCGGGAAAAGACCAGAATTTACGAGTTGTGACATTATTTGTCAAAAAATCAGCTGAAGTGGTGAGAGTAGCACAAAGATGGAATATAGTGATGAATTATATAAAGAATAAGAAGTAATACAATGAAACAGTGCCTTATGGAGTGTTTGGATCAAGGAGATAATGTAGTCTACAACATAAAGATGTCTTCTTGATTGGATTAGCTGAGGTCCTTGTATCTTGTAGCTATTGAAAAGGTGGTTGGATAACCAACACATTAGGGGTGCCTTGAGTGGCAACTAATTGAGTGGATTTCTCTGTCCAATTCAGCGTAGTAGATAGTTACATAAAGTAGGTTTCCAGCACCTTTGGTGGAGTATCAGCCTGATGATGACTATTTCTTATTATTCTTGGAGTTGGAGTTATGGATAATAAGGAATGGTAAATGTAGTCAAGGTGGGATGTATCCTTGAGCAACTCTGTGCATAGTAAGTAATGCGTGAAAAGGAAGTAGCTCTTTACATTTGAGTCCCAATGGAATAGGAGTTTTGATCTCTTCTCTTGATGATGCCCTGAATAAGAGCCTCTAGTCTTAACTGTATAGGCTACAGTTGAGTTTAAGCAGGGTATTTGTTCAGTGGAAATGTAGTCAAAGAAGGATATTTCTCCATGGCTGCCTAGATGATAGCATATTGTTGCTATGTCTAAAAGAATGGTGGATTTTTGAATCAGTCTTTTCCTGAATAGAGAGATGTTTTGTTCTTTGTATCTTCACTTGAAAGTTGTATCAGCCATATGAGTATGATCATGATGGGCTATTTTGAATACCATGTAATTTGCTGTTTTGGTTAATTAATAAAATTCACCATTTCAGAAGAAGAAAAAAAAGAAACTCAGCGCTACATCATCCCTTCTCGATAGCACACCAATACCTAAAACACCCCTTTTCCATATCATAACAATAACATGTTATTGGTACCATACCACTATCTTATTTATAAACACACATTTTTATTAAATATAAATTAAAATTACAATTAAAAAAATTGACATTTAAGTTGAGCCAAACTATTTTGCTCGGATCACGTTTTTGATTTCTTCAATACCGTTACATCTTCCGGCCACATCCCTTTAGTGTCAATACCAAGAAACCTCAATTCTTCCGCTTTCGAGATTTTTGCTTTGCTAAACATCTCAGCTAACTTGATACCTTTTTCCTAACTTAATGTAATCACCGTCAATCAGTTTCTGAATGCCATCATTGATTTCTTTGACGGTGTGTGGGAGATTAAAAGCCATGTTTTTTTTGAAAGAAAAGAGTATAAAATCTGAAAGAGTAGATAAGAATGTATGAAAAAGTGTATTGAACTTGTGATTTGGGTTAAATGTATGAAATTTGTTTAGTTAAAAATGGGTATTTATAGGTGAAAAGGGGTATTTTAAAAAATCTATCTATTACATTTTTTTTTTCAAATTTGAAAAAAAAGAAGAAAAGAAAACAATTAATTTTTTTTCCAATGGTGCAAGCCATTTGCCTGGCAGAGGTGCGTTTGGCGAGACGATGGCGAGTTGGGTGGTATGGCCAATGGCGACACCATTGGTTCTAGTGGGTGCGTTTGGTGTGTGATTCATTCCCTCACCGTGCTCTTTTAGCCTGCACATCAACACACATAGCAAAGTCACGCACTTAAATGGTAATGCTTTTTGCACAAAATGCATTATGCATATAGTATGACAAAAATGTGACACATGGGGTATGTTTGTCAAAATTAGCGGTAGCAGTTAGCCATAAGCAGTTAGCAGTAGCAGTTTATTTTATAAAAGTGTTTGATAGATTAGTTGTAGTTGTAATAGTAATGTGTAAAATGACGTAAAAGGGCGTACATATTCAAATATAAACTCTTTAAATAAATTTCTTGGGGTATTTAAGTAATATTTTAATTCCACTACTCTTAAAATGCTATTCCAAAGAGCATTTAGCATTTATCCTTTTTTTCCTTACATAAATGCTAATTGCTGATCATTCCAAACAAGCATACAACCAATAACGCGAAATGCTAAATGCTAATTGCTCAAAAATGCTTTTTTATACTTGCTACCAAACACACCCATGATAATCGAATTCGAATAGAAGATTACCATTTGACGAAAACTATACTATCTATTATAATATATACTAAAGAGCATTTTTGCACGGGGCAATTTGGAATTTCTTAAGGCGTCTGTTTTCATCTAATTTGTTTCCTTATTGGTTCCTGATTAATTCTAAAGTACAAACAATAGCCCAACAGTACTTTAGTGGACCGTATGCCACTTTCTCATTGGCCCAAAGGTGTTGCCTCTTTTCCCGTTCACGCCCGTTTTCACGTAATGACCCTGTAATAGCATAAACAGTTGCTTATTTAACCTAATCCTTTGCTAATATACGACACATCTGGATATGTTTTAGTTCATCCAGTATATTCCAGATTCATCCACACTTTCACCACCGCCTTTATGTCTGTTGGCTCATGGTTGTTATTCTACCTTAATCAATTAACCAAACTAATTTTGCACCCAAGATTTTTTTCTTAAAAACACAAAAATTAAAACACACGATTCGGAGAGAAAATCAACAATTTGGGTTCGGTTATTATACATGCCGCTCATCACCAACCAGTTCATCGGCAGTGGTTGTTGCCAACACAATACTATGTAACTGATTTCATTTAGTTGTGTTTTGGAATACATTATCATAAATTTCTTTCAAAGATTTCTTTTGAAGGTTTGAATTTTAACTTTAGTTATGGGTTTAAAAAATCTATCATGATTGTGTTATGCACTTTTGTAATAGGAATAGTGAAAGATGAGGAGTTCGAATGTGTTTGATGATGGATAAACAATGGGAAAAAGGTGTTGTCGGGTTGTGTTTTGGTTAATGGTGTAGAAATTGTAAATGGAATTGTACCTAAAATATGTTTGATGAAAGACCTAAGAGAATTGGAAGTGTGGTAAGGCTGTATAGCTTCTTCTTATTTTTCTTTAATTTTGGTTGTTTTTAATAAGAGATACATATTAGTTGTCAGATAAAAAACTGTATCAGTTGTGGCCAGCACTTGGTAAGTCTTTTACCATTGGGATGAAACGTCCGATTTTGAGTCTAATCACCTAATTCGGATGTATATTCATGATAAATGTGTAAAATAAAATAACTTTTCATGTATTTGCATCAAAGTTTTTTGTTGGTGTATGCCATTGGTACTGTTTTAAAACTAATTTTCATGTATTTTAACGCAAAATGTTTTAACTATACCATTTTCAATTTAACTTCAGGATGTTTACGGTTTGGAGATACTAGCAACTGAGAAGTTGTGTAACACCCCCTAATTTGTAACATGGCAGCGGAATAGTAATTAGGGTATTACGGTGAGGATCGAAGTCATAATGATAGAAAACGACTCAAAAGAGACGTTTTAAAATATAAGTTCATTAATAAAAATTCAAATACAAGAGGTCACTATCAGAGTATTATAATAAAAAGTCTTGATGTTTTAAACTGAATCAAACATCTTTTATTTTACACCATTATTTAAATAAAGTAGATAAGTTTTGAAGTTTTTCCGCCCGTTCCATGCTTGCTTCCCCTGCTAAATACCTGAGATAACATGTTTAAAAGTCAACAAAAATGTTGAGTGATATCATAGAGTTTGAATTTAGTAATCATTTTGATATACAAGTAAGATTGTATTGGAAATACAATCAGTTAAAAATTTGATATTGCAGTATATATTGCTCTAAGTCTCATGACACGCAAAACATTAACAAATACCATAAATACGGAGGTGTTATCAAATTAATGATAATTTTGCCCTCGTGTAATAGGTGATTTGCCAATTCCTATTTTTACTCAAATATAATTATCACGACTAATACGACTAACCACATGCATAATGGCATTCCGTCAAGTATTAATGGGATAGGCTGTCAAACCTTAAATAGATCTATTCATTATATTCGCGTTCACATAACGGTGATTAATGGCTCATGATCAAGGGTCTTTTGGCAATAGGTAACTTAGGCATATATCAAGTGAGGAAGCATACAGAAAATTACTTGTGATCTGTTTATAACATCTATCCCCCTCACGGAGTTTGAAAATAAGTAAATGTGAGGCTATGACTCACCTTGATTGATACTGAAATGAAGAAAATAAAGTCGAACGAATTTATGATAACGGCTTCGAATCACAATCTGATAAATAGATTTGTCTGAGAATTTGACCAAATACTATTTGGTAAATACGAACGAATAACGAATAATAATTATTCGTTATGACGAATAGATGATGTGCAATGTAATTCTTATGATATGCATGATATGACAAAATATGTTATTTAAATTATCCATCGAAGTTTTACCTTTTTAATCGTAAGTAAAAATATTAATTTTTGTAATATCGTTATATATATTATTAACGTTACGTTAAATAATATATATATAACTAAAATGAAAGATTAAATGCATATGAAATAATTTTATGAAAATAGAAAATAAATAAGAATGTTAAATAGAATATGTTTAGTCCTTGTCCTTTTCCAATTTTACCATTTTTACTCTAACGACGTTTGCATTACACCGTTAGTCCTTTTTATAAATAAATTACAACTATAGTCCTCTAATTGTCCAATAGTCAAACCTAGGCTTAGAATATTAACTATTATCAATTTTTACCCTTATGGTTTTGATTTTACAGTTTTAGTCCTTACTTTTCAATATTTACAATTTTAGTCTCTCTAGGTGTCGTCGTGTTACATTTTTAGTTCAAAGTTACAAAAATGATTATAAAAATTATATAAAATTTTCTGTGGCTTATTAAGTTAATAATAAGCTTATTTTAACTGCTTATTTGATTAAAAGCTTATTTTTCAACTTATGGGCCTTTAACGAGTCAAATTCAAGGCCCGTTAATGTTTTAAAATCCGTATTTCGTGAGACGAGTTGGGCTTATCAAAAATATCATTTTTCTTGTTCTATTTTCATATCAAAAAGTTTAGATAAGCTAGCTTATAATAAGAGCTTATTTTTAGCTTATTGGGCTTTAAGGCCCAATCGGTAATAATATAGGTTTTTAAAGGTGATCGATGACGATTTACTTTGATGAAAATTATGTGTCGAGATCAAGTTATTTTCACAAGTTATAGATACGAAATTGTTTGCTAGCTAGGAGGTCTATTAAGTCGTGTAAAAATATGATATGCTTGTTACGTGATATTTAAAGATATATGATCGTTTTGTAGCATGTAAAGGACGTTATATATATGTGAAAGAGTTAGAAATATTTCTAAGTGTTTATTTATAGTTTTCATACATTTGAGCATGGTTCAAAATATGTTCATTTGATGCATGTAACGTGAATTTAACGTGAAATATGTGTGTGTCGTGACTCCTAGGCCTTCCAAGATAGAGGCTAGTCACAAGTTGTGTACTATATGTAAGTATGTACGTAAAATGATATGTAAAACTTATATACGATCGCTAAAACATAAACATGGTGCATGAACTATATTTATCGTGTGAAATGAATGGAAATAAGCTTGAAACAACTTACAACACCTCTAGGGTGGTAGAGAGTCGAGAGTGGATGAATGAAACACAAGGAAAAATCACGTTCGACTATAACCCAAGTAATATACGAATATATTAAAGTCGATTACCCTTTCTTGCGTCCAAACGATATTGAAATCAACTTCTGGCCTTTATGAGATAGTTTTTAGGAAGAAAGGAAACTTTGAGAGTGTATGATAATTGAGAGAAACGGGTGCATGCATATGTAGTATATATGGTATCATTTTATTACACGTAAGTGTAAATATTTCAAGGAAACCACAAGTACTATACAATGTCAGTAACTCTAGGCTTATAGGATGATATTATAACATATAATATGAGTTTGAGAGTGCATGAAATAAGGGGGGTGTCCTTGGTGATTCATGAACATGTCGACCAACCATTTATTCTATACACGAATTGATTAATCTTGTACAACTTGAATATAGCTGATCATGGATGACATTTAAACATGAAAACATGTTATAAATGTTATTATGAACACGTAGAAACAAACGGGAATCAAAACGGTTAAGATTTGAGTTAAATATGAATCGTTTGGGTCGTATATATGTCAATCACTTCACCACTTAAAAACGTATCAAATGTCGTTCTATGAACTTGACACTCGACACACTTATAGTCGGCTAGGTGGTGAATGAAGTGGTATAAAAATATTGATATGTCGTGTGTAAAAATCGAGAATAACCGAGGCGTTTTTGAGGCTTGAAACTAGTCGATCAAATAAATTTTATGGATTGGAGTTGGGCTTGAAACTTGGGCCTGTGAATAGTATACGAGGCATTGGGCTGGAAAAATGATTAAGGGCCCGTTTGGTATTAAATGTAATTAGGAAATTTTAATTAGGATTTAGAGATATAATTAGTATTAATGAAATGTTTTGGTTTCGAGTAACGTGTCGAGGATTGATTCCGTCATTTCGTGGTTTATATTCTTTTGTGATAACGACAAAATAATATAATAAGAAAAATTTCAAATTTTTCTGAGAAAATGGGAATTAGTAACGATAACGAAAGATTATTTATTTATTAACGATATAATTACAAGAAATTTTTACAAGGTTCTACAAGTTGTATAGGCCATGTACCAAAGACTTTGGAATTGAATGCAAAACTGTTCGCTGTCACAACATCTTGGGTACATGGAAAGGTACAATCAATTTTGTAAGTTGTAACACAATTGATACATTATGGTCTTTATTTTACGTGATTTTTTCACAAGAAACTAAAATTTTTGTTTTATTACATCGTAACACTTACAGGTTGAAGGGAGAAAGCACCTTCTGCTCTCTGTAGAAAAGGCCTGACATGTTTGAATTTTCGGGAGATGGGCTTCAAACTCGATCTTTTAACTTCATTGATGAATATGTTATAGGGGTTTTAAGGTAACTGGTTTACAAATTTTCAATTTATTTCATTCTCTTAGGATTTTCATATATGGAAACACCTAATGGGTTTATTAAAATGATGCGGGAAGGCTAATTTTGAACTGTGGTACAACACGGTTGCCTTGCACATCTTGTCGCCTGTACTCATGTATTGCTTAAATTGTAAGCAAATTGTGAAATAAATTTGCTTGAGGGGATTGTAGTTAGGAATGTTATTGTACAAAAGAGAAGACAACATGCTCTTTCGGTTTTGAAAGAGAGATAAGAGGCGGCATTTTGAACAGAATGATTATGTAGAAAAGGGGTTAGTCTTGATATGGATGTTACAATTGACGGTAGAATTGTGATTGAAGAGGAGCCGTCAGTTTTAGATGCTCAAATGGAATATGCTGTCGAAGAATTGAAACCCGCGGTCTACTTTAAGTAAAATTAGTTATTTTTTATGATAATTGTATCTTACTGAAACTTATGTGGTTCGTTTGATCATTGATTCTTCATTTATTATAGGGGGAATGGCGAAGTTCAAAAGAAGATGAACACTTTACGTGAGTTAGGAGGCTATTATCAAGATCTGACTTTCCTTCTGTTGAAATTGCTCTAAAACGTGGAGTGATAACTCTGCTTGGTCAATGTCTTAAATTTGGCTCCAAAGATGAACAGGTAATGATTAGTCTTTGTATCTCATTCTGATAAACACGTATTCCATTTTGTTGCCTACATGATTGAATATAAAATGAAAACTGATGTCCCTGATATAAAAATGTAAATAAAGTTACGTTAATTGATGACTATAAAGCTAAGGAATGTATTTTAAGATAAGTCATAACCTAAGGCATCTTTTTCCCAAAAAAGACATGTTTATGATATGATAATTTATACGATATGTATTATAAATGAAGTTCTTATTATAGCGTCACTGATATATTCAATCGCAATGGAGTTTACATGATTGAAACGATCCTTGAAAACCTGTGGAGCTTTCCATACCAGTTAGTGAACAATAATTACTTTTCTTATTTCAGATTATCTAACACATTCCTTATGTGGATTTTAACGGAAGGGTGGTTGAGATAACTTTATCGAAAGAAATCGCAAAGAAATTCGACACTAATGCAGCCGTGTCTTTGTTTTCTTGGATCATTGGCATAATTAGTTCAATGAAAGTAGCCAAATTCTGAGGTACACATTATGACTTTTATAACAATATGTAACTGACTTCATTGATTTAGTTTTCTTTCTATAGTTTAATTCTCTATGATAATATGATATACATTGATGCCATATCTAATTTATAGTTAGAATTTAGACATATAAAAGGCTTAAATTAATACTTTGTTGAAAATAACTCATAGTCTCATTTTGGACCAACCAGCTTTTCTTTTCCGGAGTAGAGGATTTTCTTGATGACGACAACAGCCGTCCATATACTTACTAAAATGAAAAGAAGTCAAAGAATCTAAACAATCACATATCTTCCAAATAACGTACAATAGCTTACATGGAACTATTCATGACTTAGGGCTTAAATGACCCCCTAAAAACGCATCAAATAAATCCTTATCAGTAACCCAGATTATTTCTTGATTGTCTCAAGATAATTACTTTCCAATTGTAGAAGCTCATATTTTCAAGGATAGTCATGTGCGATTCCTTGTTAATTAAGTGGGTCTACATCTACTTGTAATGCAAAATATATGTGACACTACTATATTGTTCACATAAACAAACACATTTCGTGTTGTTTGTCTGCTACATGATGTTGTTCCATGCACAAGTGAGAGAAATCTTTATTGTGTGCAAGGTATAACACATAGTAATACGATTGAAGGTCTCTCTTGACCATAAGGTAAGAGATTAATGTTCTACTGGAACTTGTACACATAAAATGTAAGATTTCCCTATTTAGAACATGTGTCAAGATAATAACAAAGACTACTTCAATTTAAATATTTATGTATTCTTGGAATGTCATAAATAAATGAAGTAATCAATTAACTTGAAATTATTATTGAAACAAAGACTTGGTGTTCATGATTACTTTATTTAAATACGTTTATGTCTTTTGAAGCCACAAACATGGAGTCTTTTAATTGTTACAAGACTTATAATATAAAGTAAGACGTTAACTTATTATGTCTTCTTATTAAGACATATACAAGAAGTCATTGAGTTGATAAATGACTTATAACATATAGTGGGATTATAATTGTTTATGTCTTATTGTTGAGACATGGATATGAAATCGCTGACTTGGTCAAAAAGTACTTGTGTTATAAAGTATGTAATTAGCTTTGATATTCTATTATACCATTTAGTTTGACTTAGTTGGTAAATAGGTAAACCAAAGAGTATATGTTTATCTTACATATCATTAGATTGTCTTACAATATTAATTCTAATGAAATACCACAATTTTATTGTATGTTCAGTTAGAAAAATCAAACTCTATTGGTATCGTTTGATTTAAGATAACTATAACTTCTTTTCTTTCAAAAGTTAATAAAGGTTAGAAAATTGAGTATGGATTGTATATACTCAGTAAAACTACAACATAGAAGGTTAATAAGACTTTATCATGTTATGAATTGTGATGAATCACATTAAGTCTTAAAATTAAAGTTATGATTTTGTTAAACTTCTTATGAAGCAGGCTATTAACAAACTAGAGTCAGGAACTGTCAATGTGTTTTGTAATAACCCAAAAGAAAACAATTTATTGTATTTCTACATGCTAAGTATTTATAGATAGTCTCTAAATTACAAAAAGCAAGTGGGAGGTTTTTAGATCTTGAAGAGATACAATTACAAAATACATAGCCTTCTAATACACACTAGTGAATGTCATGATGAGGCTAAACATGTAAATGTTAAACCTCGGGATGATGGGATTTTCATTCATAGATCCGCAAGGATACCTCAATCACTTGATATATTTTATATCAATGCTGAGGAATATGAGTCAAAGGATTATGGTGAACATGTTAATCATAATGATGCATTGCCGAATATTGAATTTAGGTAAATTAATCATAATAGGAATGTTAAGATGCTGTCCATGAAATAATCAATTTTTAGAAACTTAGTTTATCTTAATCTAAATAGTTAGACTCTAGAATAAAGGTGAGTTTCTTCAATGAGAAGGAAAACCCTAGTGGTTTGATTCTTTGTGTAGAGCTCATATGGACAATATTGTATACATATTTAATGCATGTTTTGTGGCAAGATTATTAATATACTAAGCAATTGACTGTGATTGAATATTCTTTCCTAGGGACATTAAATATAAAAAGATAATAATTGTCATACTTATTTTTATTAATATGAAATTTGACAATGGAATCTCAAAACTCTTTCTTGTGTGATTATTTTTGCGAGGACGGTAAGTAATAAATTTAGTTTGTGAATTCATCTTTGAAAGTGTACAAACTGCAAGAATGCAAGTATGGATCAATGCATGCATCTAGGAGACGAGTCTTATGTTTAAATATTAAATCTATGTTTTGGTTTATTATTAAAACTAAGATAACTTTTGAGTATTCCTAAAAGCTAGTGAGAGTATTATATTTATTTTCTTAAATAATATATGTTCTATAACATATGGGCAGTAACATTCCATCTAAGTTAAATGTTAATCTTTAGCATGGAATGAAACTATACTTGACAGATTTACAAAATAAAACATGCAACCTTTGAATGAATGTTTATTGTTATAAACATATTCCGTAAGTAAGCCTAGTACAACATGACTTACCATTTAGATAGTCTCAATGGATACACGTTTTTTTTCATAAGATAGAACATGAATGAGATCTTTAGTCTGACTCAAGGATTCTGATACGGGGGATTGCGCCCTCGCAACAGGTTTTACCTCTCAAGGGATCTTGAGAAGCTTGCAATCCCCGCCAGGCAGTGCACTTGATCGTTGTAGTATAGTATAGTGACAAGTACCGGGGGATTGATCGTTCAACACAGGAATAGTGTCGCTAGGATTAGAAAGTCTACTAAACTAGGTCTAGAGGTGAGGGATGATTCTTTTTGTATTTTCTATTTTATGGAAAGCAAGTAAAATCTCGGGTTTTAAAGGAGTGGGCGGAATTAGTTGCTAGTCAACTAACCCAATTAACTAAAAGATGCAATCAAAATAAAATAAAAAATGAAAATTAAACTAATTTACTAATGTGGTGGAAACAATAATGAGAAAAGTTGTGTTTACTTAGATTTCATTACTCCCTAGATATCTTTTACCGGTTGATTAGCTTGTTACAATTGCACGGATGACGGGTTATATTCCTTAATACCAGTCGTAGGGCCGTGTACAATATTCCCTAACTCTATAAGATCCTACTTCACAACTATGTCGAGCCGACTAAAAGCTCCTAACATAGGATCATTAGAATTCACTTATGCATTAAATACAACCAAATATCGTAGTACACCTCCGATCATGTTTCTTAAGACGTTCAAGCAAGTTACTAATGGAAGTCTGCCAGTTTTCTTAAGCCTAACATCGAATACAATCATCTGTAACAATTATAAATAAACAATCAACCAATAATCAACATCTAGGTTTCACTACATCTAAGCAAACACAATAAAAACCTAGCCTAACATGTTAAAAGAAAGATAAACATAAGATAGAATCAAACAATACAAAGACATATTGAATTATTATTGAAGTACTTATCTTTATTCAAACATGGAAGAAAGCAGGGTTTGAAACCCCTTCAATATGCTGGAAATTCGACCTAGGGTTTGTGTTTAGTATTCCACAACTTGTTCCACACTCTACAATGAAAAATTGGATATATATATATATATATATATATATATATATATATATATATATATATATATATATATATATATATATATAAACTAAGCATCCTGACGGCATCATGTATTAGCCTCTGACGCCGTCAACTCGCCGCCAAAGTGAAATTCGTATTGCCTAGATCCAGTCTTGATGCCTTCATGTGCAAATCTACTATGGGCCGTCACTTGTATTTGGACCCTGACGGCCTTGGTGACGCCGTCAGGCCATTAACAAAGAAAATGTTCTGGGCCGTCACGTTATAAGTTCCACATCCACTTCTTTTTTCACTCTTGACGCCGTCATGTGTTATGGCTTGACGTCGTCAGGCACTGTTCCCAGCAAGGAATTTGAGACTTTGCCGTTTTCTTCACTTTTATGCTCCAAAAACGTCCAAAACGCTTCCTTTTCTAGATTTCTCCTCAAAAGTACCTAAAATGATAAAAGGAATGATTTAGGGCAATAATTGATCAAATAATCACGAATTCGGGCTTAAATGACCCCTTAAAAGCGGTACACTTTTCGCCTCATGAAATACCCTTACACTTGAGATTTGCTTGTCCTCAAGCAAATGCGCTTTTATTCTAATCAAAATACAAGTTAATGGTCATTTAACACTAATATAAAAGTAATTACAACAAATAATTGTTCCACTTAAAACCAAAAACAAGCACGGAGGTTATACACTAGCACCTCACAAATAGTGTTTAGATACTCACATCTCTCGGGTGTAATAATGTATATATCACAATAAGGAAATGGAAAACATCTCTCACTACCTGTCATAACAAATAGATTACCATAGGCTTGGGAAAGGATCAAACCTCCACCACTTGGCGTAAGCACCTAGGATAAACTATCAAAGAGGTCTTTTAAAGGGTTATAACGTTAGGTGTTGGGATATGGAAAACACGGTTTTGTTGGATAAAGGCAATATTTACTGGTGGTGAGTTAATCATCTTGGTTAATTACATGTACAATATGGCGTTGCTAAGCCAAGACTCGACTCGACTTAAGCTAATAAATCAAAAATAACAAAAACATAAAACAAACATAGAATGAAACGGGATGGTAGTCCGTATGTTTTTTCTCTTTTCTTTCTCTCTCTCTCTCTCTCTCTCTCTCTCTCTCTATATATATATATATATATATATATATGTGCATACACTTTTACCCTACCATCCAAAATAATAAATCATAGGGAATGTACATTCCCCTTACACTTGAATTTTTACATACTTTACAATAAACTACTCTAATAACTCGAATCAAGATACTCAAAACACTTGGAGTTCTTTTTAAGATTAACGTACATATGAGGGTAATATATGATGTTCTTCCCCATTACTTCATAACACTAGTACTTTACTCATGAGTCCCAATCGTCCCAAAACAATATCTACAAGATATGACTGGACTTAGCAACCATGTAACAAATTAGACAATTAACTAAGGGTTTAAGCAAATAACAATAATGCACTAAAGATGAGTGCGTACAAGGAAGGCTAAGGTTATTTAGGTGTACATTTGGGGTGGATTGTAAACAAATTCTTCCTTTAAGTAAAATGCTTAAAGTTAGAAACGAAAAGATAGGCTCGGAGGGGTGTACTAGGGGTATCGTGTACTAAAAATGAGTAGAACGCAAAGGTGTGGGAAAAATTAATTGACTTTATTAGTCAAGTAATATGACTTAAATGGTCAAGTAATTATGATACGGGTTTAAACATAGGGGTGATCCTAATGCCTCTTATCATGTAGTAAATCCTACTACACGAATGTAGTCTCACTAGCGGTCTCGGGATGCATCACTAACGCAAGTTCTAGAATCTAAATGTTACCGGTACACTCATAAGCACTAATAATAAATGCTTTTCCTATCAAATCTAAAGGCGAACCTCACATATTTGGGTGGAAAATTTTTCTAAGTGGTACGGTTTTGTGCTAGTCATACAACTCCTATCCATGAGACGCTTGTTAAGACTAAAGTTTCACTCCGAAATGTTGTAAAAAATTTTAAATTTGGCGCTAAAATTACACTAACATGTATTTCTCTTAGTTTTATTACACACCTACTATCAAACAAACAAACTCAAGTGCAATAGTATCCTATAAGGTATCATCATTTACCCTCCCCTTACACTTAGGATGAACATTGACCTCAATGTTCAATTAAATAATGTAAAAGTAAAATAGGTAAAAGAATGAAAACAAATACACCACTGATTTGTTCGGTGTGGATAGTGTGTCAACAAAGTTAGATCTTCCTCCAAGAAAATGAACGTTGAAAGCTTCCCTCCAGAAATATAAATCATCTTCTTGTCATATATAACCTGTTAAACCTGAGAAAACAATCAAGGCAACCTCGCGTAAAATCGGCGGCAATCTATATATATACTAACAAATCCTAGACAAAATAACATATATATCTTAATGTTGCTTTCTAGGATTTAAAGGGATATAATGCTTGTGGAATGAATGTTTGCAGATTTCCTGGAGTTTATAAAACTAAAGAATCAACAAAACCTTTAAGACTCCAGTTTAAACAAAACTCGCAAAATTTTTCAGAATTTTGGTACCTGACGCCGTCAGGTTGTAACTCCTGACGCCATCAGAATGTTCCTGGAAAAATCTTATGTTAAGTTTCCGGAAAATTTCTGGAAAAACTTATGCCTTATTTCATGGAGAATCCTGCAAAACATCATTATGACTCGATACAAGCATTTGACTCTAACAATTATTAATATACATGCTCATTTAATATTGTGGCGAATCATGATCATTTTCGTTCTTATAAACAAGTTTGGATTTCCCTTACACTTAGCTTTTTCAAAATACCTTTATATGTAATTAAGACGAAGTTAAAAACAAAATAAAGCATTTTCACAATTTAGTTTGAAACATGATTTACCAACAATGAAAATAAAACATGCATACGAAAACAAATAACATCAAACAAATTAAATACACACAAAACATGGGTTGCCTCCCAAGAAGCGCTTTTCTTTATTAACGAGTCTTGTAGCTAGACTCAAGGTCATGGGCTATTACGTGACCTCGTCATTGGTCTCATTTTCTAGGTCATCTTCAATCTTAGTTTTATATTCCGGACCCGATTGTAAATGTTCTTTGTAGAGACCAACCACCTTTTTCTCAATTGCTCCTATAATTCTATTGGAAAATTCCATATCAACTTTATATTTTGGCCCTTGAGTTAAGCAATCCTTATAGAAAAGGCTCTTCTTCTCCCATACATAGTCCATGCCCTTTTTCTTATCCTTGTCATTGATGTCCTCAAAAGCACCAATGTTATCCATATCAAATCGAGGCACAAAATGAAATTCCTTCATTCTATTAGGCATCCTGTATGTGATCCTATCAGTTTTACTAGTAAATCGAATCGTCCCTTCTATCCTATCATATTCTAACTTGGATTCTTCAACAAATGGCTTACCTAATACAACATGGGATAAGCGAAAATTAATAACACTAGCTAAATCTTCAACAACCATAAAGTCAATGATATAAGTAAAGTTCCCAACGAAGACATGTAGACCTTTAATTCTCCCGACAAAGTTACAAACTCCACCGGGGTATTTGGGATCTTTTCTAGGTCCGAGTCTTGTTTTCACTATATCATTATAAACACTTGAGGACATAATGTTGATTGGGGATTCAAAATCAATGTAAGCGTTGTCAATGTATTTATACCCAATCATACATGGTATCTTAACATTCTTAGGATCACCTCTCTTTATCTTAGGGTCAATTCTAGCAAAAGGAGGTCGAGGATTATCAACAAGATTATTATAGTACGCAGTCTCCTCCTTAGTGGGATATAGATTGAAATAATCATCTGGTTTCGGATCTATCTCCCCTTCCTCAAGTTCCTTCACATCCTCAACAACAACCTCAAAATCATTAGATCCTAGGTCCTTATTTGAATACAAGGCGGTCGCTAGGTCACTAAATGCATGATCGAGCTCAACATTAATCAACCTATTAAGTTCCCTAAGTTCCCTAATCTCATTCTCAATCTGTTCACGCAACAAAGCAACATCACTAGGGGAAAGGGGTGGATTCGCGTTTTCCATAATGGCCAACAGAATAGTCAATGAATTTAATTTACTAACAAAGGCACGAAGAAAAAGATAGACTAAAGGAAACCTAAAAAAAATAAAAATAAAAATCTTACGAGAAAGGAATCTAGCAAGTAGACCTAATAAAAAGAAGTTCTAACCTAGACAACAACTATTCCTTGGGCTGCGGCGCCAAAAACTTGATACGGGGGATTGCACCCTCGCAACAGGTTTTACCTCTCAAGGGATCTTGAGAAGCTTGCAATCCCCGCCAGGCAGTGTACCTGATCGTTGTAGTATAGTATAGTGACAAGTACCGGGGGATTAATCGTTCAACTCAGGAATAGTGTCGCTAGGATTAGAAAGTCTACTAAACTAGGTCTAGAGGTGAGGGATGATTCTTTTTGTACTTTTATATTTTATGGAAAGCAAGTAAAATCTCGGGTTTTGAAGGAGTGGGCGGAATTAGTTGCTAGTCAACTAACCCAATTAACTTAAAGATGTAATCAAAATAAAATAAAAGAAATGAAAATTAAACTAATTTACTAATGTGGTGGAAACAATAATGAGAAAAGTTGTGTTTACTTAGATTTCATTACTCCCTATATATCTTTTACCGGTTGATTAGCTTGTTACAATTGCATGGATGATGGGTTATATTCCTTAATACCAGTCGTAGGGCCATGTACAATATTCCCTAACTCTATAAGATCCTACTTCACTCCTATGTCGAGCCGACTAAAAGCTCCTAACATGGGATCATTAGAATTCATTTATGCATTAAATACAACCAAATATCGTAGTACACCTCCGATCATGTTTCTTAAGACGTTCAAGCAAGTTACCAATGGAAGTCTGCCAGTTTTCTTAAGCCTAACATCGAATATAATCATCCGTAACAATTATAAATAAACAATCAACCAATAATCAACATCTAGGTTTCACTACATCTAAGCAAACACAATAAAAACCTAGCCTAACATGTTAAAAGAAAGATAAACATAAGATATAATCAAACAATACATAGACATATTGAATGATTATTGAAGTACTTATCTTTATTCAAACATGGAAGAAAGAAGGGTTTAAAACCCCTTCAATATGCAGGAAATTCGACCTAGGGTTTGTGTTTAGTATTCCACAACTTGTTCCACACTCTACAATGAAAAATTGGAAAATATATATATATAGAGAGACTAAGCATCCTGACGGCGTCATGTATTAGCCTCTGACGTCGTCAACTCGCCGCCAAAGTGAAATTCGTACTGCCTAGATTCAGTCTTGACGCCTTCATGTGCAAATCTACTCTGGGCCGTCACTTGTATTTGGACCCTGACGGCCTTGGTGACGCCGTCAGGCCATTAACAAAGAAAATGTTCTGGGCCGTCACGTTATAAGTTCCACATCCACTTCTTTTGTCACTCTTGACGCCGTCATGTGTTATGGCTTGACGTCGTCAGGTACTGTTCCCAGCAAGGAATTTGAGACTTTGCCGTTTTCTTTACTTTTATGCTCCAAAAACGTCCAAAACGCTTCCTCTTCCATATTTCTCCTCAAAAGTACCTAAAATGACAAAAGGAACGATTTAGGGCAATAATTGATCAAATAATCACGAACTCGGGCTTAAATGACCCCTTAAAAGCCGTACACTTTTCGCCTCATCAGATTCTTCAGTGCATTATGTTGTATAGAGAAATTGTTGTATCATGTATGAATGCAAGATTATTTGACAACATTAATATCTAATTGAAAGTTATCAGATAACTAACTGTAATAATTATTCTAATGGAACATGTTTGGATTTAGAATTTCATCCTAAGCCTAGAGTTGTTCCCAGATTCTATGGATGTACAATACAACAATTGTTCTGTAATTGTTATTGCCAACAAACTTGGATTTTCGAAAGGCACCAAACATTATCAAAGAATATTTATTGATTATGGATTATTTGAAGAGCATATTGTTGTTTGAATACAATAAAGGTAGTTTAAATGAGATGACACTCAATACTAGTCATTGTATAATTTCATTCTTGATGATGACCATATGGATTAGTTGTGCTCAACTAAGTGCATAGTTGCATTATACATTAAAAAATAATAATGTTTTAAACTTTAGAAGCTTAAAAGATGATTGTCAGAAATAGGTGTTTGAGATTGTCACACACCTTATGTAATATTATGTGGCAATATTGAGATATTTGTATGCACATATACAAGAACTTCACTAATTCTCAAAATTCCGATAGATCAAACTAGTTAAATTTATGCCTTGTCACCAAGTATGATTGTCATGTCTTGAGGCATAATTTATTAACAAGAATTATCATGCATTGGTCTATTTAGTATTTGGATAAAGAATGTATTAAATAATTATTATTTTTAATGAATTAAAGTACCTGGTACGTTTATTTTCATTTGTAATAAGTTGTATCTTATATTTGCATGTTTAACTCCATGAATAACTTATGTTATTCTAAATTGTCCATTGTCGATCAATCATATGGGAATATGATTGAATTAAGACAAATCTGAGGGGTAAGTTAAAATGTACTTTGTATATTGAAGGAAGGTACCATACTCACAAGATATTCAAATGATTTCATATCGGGCTTAACCCCCTTAACATGATTGTACTTTATGGATCTTTGTCATTAAGTAAATAATGTTAATGATAAACTTTATTCATCCTTAGACTTGAGATGTAAGCCGGAATTGTCGTGTGTGCAGCCCATTTCTGTGAAATAGCCTACCCCTATTCGTAACTGGTAGTCATAAATGATATTTTCAGAAGTGTTGTGAAATTCACGAATTACACTTGTAGTCAAGATATATTTTGTTATTCGAATTTGTTTTGAAGTATAATACTACTGGGCCCCTCGTAGGGTTGATAATTTGTAGGCCATACCCAATATCGATCTAGATTACGTCCCGATGATTTGGTAAACTTGTTCAATCGGAATATAACGAGAAACAGAATAGTTAAATTACGGAATGACTAAGATCAATATCCATATTTAACACAGTATTTGAAACCAAAGGATAACATAATGATGAATCATTAAAATTGTGCTTCATGAAACCACACTCTAATTGTTTTGGGGGCATTGGCGTGTTTCTAGACGCTTACCAGTGTCATTACGTTTATTAAAACATGTCCAAGTGGGAGCTGTCAGTTTATGGACATAATTTATAAATGTATGTCCGGTTTCGAACTCGAGCCAATGGGATTGCACGCGTTGCGTATAATAAATTATATATATATATATATATATATATATATATATATATATATATATATATATATATATATATATATACACACACACACGCACACACACTTCACAATAAAGGTGCTAACGGTCATTATTACTTAACGGTAGTTAGCTAACGGACGTTAAATGTTAACTTAGAGGACTAGAATGTAACTTAATGAGGAGAAGGTTCTAGAAACCCTTCCCAGTAAGTTGGCTGATCGGTTATGGGTTCCAAGGGAGAGTTCCACTCTAACTTGGACTCCAAGATATCTCCCTATAAATACAAACCCTTGTACATTATATGATTAACATCCTTATTGCGCCTAGTCATTATGTTTATTAAAACATGTCCAAGTAGGAACTGTTAGTTTATGGACATAATTTATAAACGTATATCCGGTTTCGAACTCGAGCCAATGGGATTGCACGTGTTGAGTGTAATAAATTATATATATATATATATATATATATATATATATATATATATATATATATATATATATATATATATATATATATATATATACACTTCACAATAAAGGTACTAACGGTCATTATTACTTAACGGTAGTTAGCTAACGGACGTTAAATGTTAACTTAGAGGACTAGAATGTAACTTAATGAGGAGAAGGTTCTAGAAACCCTTCCCACTAAGTTGGCTGATCGGTTATGGGTTCCAAGGGAGAGTTCCACTCTAACTTGTACTCCAAGATATCTCCCTATAAATACAAACCCTTGTACATTATATGATTAGAGTTGCGATCTCATAGAAAGGATAAAAAATTAAAAAGGCTAAAAAGTGTTTCTAGCCACTAAGCTAGTGCCATGTGTCCCCCACCCACTCCCTCCCTTTTTTCTTAAATATTTTCAGTTAGAGGGCATTTTGGTCATTTGACCCATTTTTTTAATTTCACCTTAAATTTCAAATGCAAATAACTTTCAAACGACAAACTTTTACAAAAAACCGATTTCACCATAATTTTTAAAATTTAATCCTCTTTAATTTGGTATAAATCTTTTTAATTTTTTAGAAACTTTTTTTTGACATATTCATTGGGTCATGATTTTCTTGAAAATTTTAGCATTTTCGGCTCTAATTTTGTCTAGTTTAAAGGCCGAATTTTGCAAAACTTAAAACACGAAAGTTGTAGCTTCTTGGCCATTCTTTACCCAGAAATTTGAATAACTCAAATCCAATATGATATGAGTGAGATATCGTATGTTGATGATGACGTTTTACTCGTATTTGTTGCACACAACGTGTTTGATGAAATGTTTAGCTTAAATTTTTAGTCTTAAAATCGAGTTAAATGCACTAATTTTTGTACAACAATGCACCTTTAGTTATTTTATTAATGTAAGATTCAAAAAGTTTTGTTTTTTTCTTGTTTTTTGTTGTTTTTTTTAACTGATGAACCTTATTAACTGATTTTTAAAAAAGACATTTTGTTCATCAGTTACTTTGGTTGAACTATATTAACTGATGAACTTATTAACTGATGAACCTTATTAACTGATGAACCTTATTAACTGATTTTTAAAAAAGACATATCGCGCGTTAAAGAGCCTTATTAACTGATGAACCTTATTAACTGATGAACTTATTAAATCAGTTAATAAGGTTCATCAGCCTTATTAACTGGTTGAACTATATTAACTGATGAACTTATTAACTGATGAACCTTATTAACTGATGAACTTATTACATCAGTTAATAAGGTTCATCAGTTAAAGAGCCTTATTAACTGATGAACTTATTAAATCAGTTAATAAGGTTCATCAGCCTTATTAACTGGTTGAACTATATTAACCGATGAACTTATTAACTGATGAACCTTATTAACTGATGAACTTATTAAATCAGTTAATAAGGTTCATCAGCCTTATTAACTGGTTGAACTATATTAACCGATGAACTTATTAACTGATGAACCTTATTAACTGATGAACTTATTAAATCAGTTAATAAGGTTTATCAGTTAAAAAAAACAAAACTTTTTGAATCTTACATTAATAAAATGAATAAAAGTGCATTGTTGTACAAAAATTAGTGAATTTAACTCGATTTTAAGACTAAAAATCTAAGCTAAACATTTCATCAAACATGTTGTGTGCAACAAATATGAGTAAAACGTCATCTTTAACATACGATATCTCACTCATATCATATTAGATTAGATTGATTCAAACATCTGGGTAAAGAATGGCCAAGAAGCTACGACTTTCATGTTTTAAATTTTTCACGATTCGACATTTATGATGGTACAAAATAAGGTCGAAAATGCCCAAAGAATCAAGAAAATTAACACTCATTTCGTGTGTAAAAAAAAAAGTTTCGAAATTTTTAACAAAATTTATACCAAATTAAAGAGGATTAAATTTTAAAAATTATGGTGAAATCGGTTTTTTCTAAAAGTTTGTCGTTTAAGAGATATGTGTGTTTGAAATTTGAGGTGGAAAAAGAAAAAATAAGTAATTTTACTATTTTGCCCCTATTTTTTAAATAAAATAAATGAGGGACACGTGCCAGCACCAAATTTCTTTTTAGGCTTTGCAAAGTTTGGGTACTTTGCAAGGGATCCGGCATCTATATGATTAACATCGGAGTTGAGATCCGTGAAGAACCCATACATGTCATAGAACCTATCAACCAATCATAGCCACCCATTTATATTTTGCACTTTTTTTTCAAAACAACATATCTTGCAAACGGTAAATCTTCAAGCTACAAAAAAATACCATCGCGACGAGAATTAAATGATTTTTCTATAGATATACATTGTTATATACTTTCGACGAACTTTTTTTTTAATTTCCGCCCAGAAAGAATCATATATGATTCGTCAAAATCATATATGATTCGTAAAAAATCATATATGATTCGATTCTTACGAATCATATATGATTGTAAGAATCATATATGATTCGTAAGAATCATATATGATTTGTTAAAATCGAATCATATATGATTCTTACGAATCATATATGATTTTTACGAATCATATCTGATTTTTCTGGGCGAAAAAAAAAAAAAAAAAGTTCATTGAAAAAAAAGTTCGTCGAAAATATATAACAATGCATATCTATAGAAAGATAATTTAATTCTCGTCGCGATGGTATTTTTTTGTAGCTTGACGATTTACGGTTTGCGAAATATTTAAGTTTTAAAAAAAGGGTGGAAGTTAATTTTTTTATTTCGTTAAAAAAAATGAGTGACTAAGTTTGCTTAGTGGATTCTATGGTAAAAGTTGGGTCTATAAAGAACTTTTGGCTAACATTCTTATTGCGCCTAGTCTTATGCATGCGTGTTTGTAGGGGGAAAAAAAAAAAAAAAAAAAAAAAAAAAAAAAAAAACCCTATAAATCGTTGTTATATGAACTTCTTGTTACAAGTTTGTCACTTGCCGAAACCTAAACAAGTCTAGGCTATAAATCGTTGTTATATGAACTTCTTGTTACAAGTTTGTCACTTGCCGAAACCTAAACAAGTCTAGGATGTCTACGTTTTTTTTTTTTTTTTTTTTTTTTTTTTTTTTTTTTTTTAATTATTTTGATTCGTGTTAGTTTGTGATTTTTATTCATCAATTATTTTGATTTGGGTCATTCGGTTTTTTTCCTCGGATATTTTGTTTCGGGTTATTAAGTTTTGTGATTTTTTTAGTCAACCAAGACATGACATATATTTCAGACATGCCTAGGACTGTAAACGAACCGGACGAACATGAACGGAGCCCTGTTCATGTTCGTTCATTTAATTTTAACCGGACAAATAAACGGACACGAACGCTTAAACGGACAAATTTTCTTGTTCATGTTCGTTTATTAAGAAAATGAGTTGTTCATGTTCGTTTATGTTCGTTCATTAAGACACTAAAAGAACGCTAAACGAACATAAACGATCGAACGTAAATTAAAATAGACAAACAAACATAAACTTTATTAAATTCTTCAAAATATAATGTTTTATAAGTGTTATTTTGTTTAAACAAACCAATTTTTAAAATTATAAAATTAAAAGAGATAATATATGAACATAAATAGATAAATAAACATAAACGAACTTTAACGAACACATAATCGGACGTTCACGAACGTAAATGAACGAACGAGACTTTTGTTCATGTTCGTTCATTTAACTAAACGAACATAAATTATTGTTCATGTTCGTTCATTTAATAAACGAACGAACATAAACGAACTTTTTACCGAACGGTTCATGAAATGTTCACTGAACGTTCAGTTCGTTTACAGCTCTAGATATGCCATTTAAATTAAGGGAAGTTTTCATGATTGCGTTTTCAATTGATTATCTATTGCATTTTGAAATTGTAAATAAACAAAATGAGTGTTTGAAAAATAATTGAAAAAGTTACTTTTTCGTTCGGTAGAATCATGTAATTTTGTTTTTTTATTTATTATTTTTATTTTATTTTATTTTTATTATTATTTTCTGTTAAATACAGTAGGTCCGACCTCCGGTTTGGACGAATGGATAAATTATTTTGCGTCGACATGACATTTCATAAAAAAGTCCAGAAACGAAATTACACAAGCTTTTTAATATATTTTCTTTGTATACCATATAACGGTCCCATTAAAAATACACACACATAACGTGTAAATACACACACCAGATATTTTTATTTTCAAGTAAGAAAAAAACTCATCACACCTTTTCTTCCTCTTCTTAAGTGAAGCTAACGGTCACGTACTCCGGTAACCTTCCACCGGAAAATCTATCAGCAACAACAATTTCTCTAAGGTTTGTAAATTCATATAACTTATTTTATTTATCAACTTTTCGCACGTTCGGATAAATAATGAAATTATACTTTTTCACCGTAAATTACTATTCATTCTCATGTGCTTGATGATCCTATTTTAATGCCATAAAACGTGTATTTACGTGCATGTTGTATGTTGTTAATGTTATTCATGTTTTTGATACGTTAGAAACCTCTTTTTGTTGGTATTATGTTAATATTTTGGACGTTCTCATATTTGTTTGTTGTTTATAATTTGTCGATGTTATTACAATTTTTGACACGTTAAAAACTTGTTTTTTTATAATATTATATCTGTTCAGATTATGTGTGGTTAAATGAATGAATGGATTGATATAAAAGTAACCTTTGAGTTTAATTATCATCTTTAACGTTTTCGAGTTAATATTTGTTTGGGATTTGTTATTTTGTATAGGAATGGGAGTGAAAGTAACGAATGGTTGTTTGAACTGGTCACAATCTTCGTATTATTTTCCGCCTTCTTCATCACCACAAACTCTAGCTTCGGCAATCTCATCACCTTCAGCACGACGTGTTGCTTTGGTTTTCCGGTATATTCATAGACCATTGATTTTTGGTACGATTGTTAACAGACGAGAAAAAAAGCCAGTTAAAAGCATACTCAGTGCAAGCTTGCGTTCAGAGTTTTCGGATGAAGAGTTGTTTAAAGAGATTGATCAGGACTTGTCACTCATATTCTTATCTGGTGATAGTGATCACGTAAGTTCGTCGAGGGTTGAGCCACCAGAGTGGGAAGGGGATATGTTTCCCGCAAGTATAGAGAGGAAGGCAAACAGTGTTGAGCTACCATTTTCGTTAAGGATGATTCAAAGAAAGAAACAATGGAAAGAAGGAGTTAAGGAGGCAGGGGAATCTGCTTATTCTTCTGTTAAGAAAGCGTTTTCTTCTATGGTATTTATAATTCGTGAGCTACAAAGTTATACGCTTCAAATGAGGGAAACTTTGTTTTATGAAGATCTACAAGGGGTTTTGGCTAAAGTACATAAAGAGATGAACGCGTCTTTTGTTTGGTTGTTCCAACAAGTATTTTCACATACTCCAACTTTAATGGTGTATGTTATGATTCTTTTAGCAAATTATAGTGTATACGCCATGTCTAATAATGTGGCGTTCGCTGCAGCACCTCCTACTGTCACCATGGAATCTATTTTGTCTATCGACAACCAAAGACATACTAAGATAGATTCTTCATCGATTAAGACGTTTAAGGTGAATTCTGGTGGAAAAACCACTTCAATTGGTGGTATTAATGGCGGTGGTGGTATATCAAGGCCTGCTGCAAGCGGGACAGATGGTGGTGAGAGGTTTGATGGGAATCTTCGGAAGATTATTCCTGATGGAGCTTCAGTTTCGGGTCAGGAGACTCATGAAGGGGAATTTGGTAAATGGAAATCAATTGTGGAAGAAGCTGATAATATGCAGGATGTGATTAGATATGGCGTTCTTGATAGACAAACGATGCAAAGATTTGTTTCACCAGTAACTGCAAAAGTCGTGGAAGTTGAGACTGAGTCCGAAGGTCATTTCAGAACTGAGCTTATTTATAAAATGGGTCTATCGGAAGAACCCAATAACGCTCTTCTACTTGCTAATTATGCTCAGTTCCTTTACATCGTCGCACAAGATTATGACAGGTACAACTCTTTAATCACTTATATTTAACTCCTTAATGTGCATTTTGCTACTCCATCTTTAAGTTATGTGATAAAAATCCATATTTATTTGGAAATCCATAATCTGCATTTAGTTAGTCCATCTTTTAGTTATGTAAAAGACACCATGTTCTTTCTATGTTCATAGGAGACTATATTTGTATTTCAAATTTCCACCTTTATATAGTGTATATCTACTTACTTAAAGAGCCCATATTTATCTTAATCTCTCAAAGAAAACATGAAACTCTTACTTATTTATGTAGTCAGCATCATACATGATACACCTATATCTGCTCTAGTTGCATAATATTAGCTCGACAGCTTTCTAGTTAAACCATAAGTGATTATACGGATCGGATGCTATTTATATATAAGGTAAGGAATGGAAAAAAAAAACAGACAAAGGAAAACATGTTAATGCCTAATCTCCATTAGTAGCATATGTTCTAAGTGATTTCTACATTGAGGTCTCTATATATGACAATTAAAAATCTTTTTATTTGAGTTAGTTATTATATTGGTCCAAATTTTGTTTTCATGATAAAATATCTTTTCCGTGCGAAATTTGACACCAAGGCACATACATATCTTTTTCCAAACTTTCGTTTTCAATAAAGTGGGAGCTAAATTGTCATATTGGAGGAAGGGATAAGGAGGAAATTGTGTGGTTTAATCTCTTGTTTGAAAAGAAATCATTTAGATATTTGTGAATGGCTAGCTTTATGAATTATTGTACCCATCTGTATGAAAATACAAAACTACCATTACACTTTTCTTTGTAAGAAACAAATAATATCGGATAAAGAAAATAGAGCTAAATGTATTTTTGCTTCTTTGTAATCTTTTGCTAATAATGGTTGTGAGTTTGACCTCATTCATTTTCTCTTTTGGGATACCTTAATATCTTTTATGTATTCCCAAAAACATTTTGTTGGTTTCTAACAAGAAGCAAAAACTTAATTAGATATTTTTCTACAAGAGCTTAAATATTTATGGCAAAAACAAGTCATCTGGATATATATGTTGACTGGTCGACTTGATGTTCGACTTTTTTTAGGCCATATGATGCATGGAAATTTCAGCATGGTTTTTCACATATGAAGTTTCATATTTCCAAAGGTGTTTGTATTTTGTTAATTTGTCGTTAGAATCTGTTGTCTAGAGTTGAAAAATAGTAAAAACCAAGAGAAATATATGCCTTGATGACTTGTATGCTATGCAATAAAAGCTTGTTTATTTATGTCGACAGAGCGGAAAAGTACTTCAAAAGGGCTTCTAAGGTAGAGCCAAAGGACGCGGAAGCTCTTAGCAAATATGCTAACTTCTTGTTGGAAGTAAAAAAGGACTTAAGGGCTGCTGAAGAGACTCTTTTGGAAGCTATTGCTGTTGATCCCATCAACCCTTATTATGCAGCCACTTATGCAAATTTCCTTTGGGGCAATGAACCCAACGACACTTGTTTTCCCTTAGATTCCAATGAAACTGCCAAATCTGATGACCTTTAATCACTGAAAAATAAATGAATCAAATAAACCCTTTCCATGCGGTTTTAGCTTAGTTGCATAACTGATAATATGCATGGAAGAAACGATAAAAAGAGGGTTAAGTTGTGGTTAAAGATTGTATGATTACAGTTAAGAAAGTTAACAATAAACATGGTGGCCCGTGGCAAACATAGTTTAATGGAGATCGATGCACACTAGTGGTGATGGTGATGGTGATGGTACATGATTGTGAGGTCGGCTATGCAAGTTTTTGATTATGATTAAACCTCTGGGCATGTTAAGTTTTAGTTTGATTTCATTTTGTTTCCGCTACAAAAAACGATTTTATAAAGGCAAACAATTGTAATTAATTTTATTTATAGGTTATAACTAGTTATAATACCCGTGCACGCGCGAGTTTTTAAAATTTTTTTGAATCATATATTTTTATTTATTAAAAAACAAATAATTTAATATTTGTTTTGTTTGATTTATGATGTTTAATTATACTTTTGTATTATTAAAGATAATTATTTAAAAATTTTAATCCTATTATTAATTGTATCTTATCTATATTTTTTGTATTAATCTTCTACTTGTGTTAATTGTATTTCATCTATATTTTTTGTATTTATCTTCTACTTGTTTTATGGATAAATATAAAATATTACCTAATAAGAAAATAATCTTTTTTTTAAATACAATTATTATTAAATAAGGTATGAATTGATTTTTTTGAAATGAAAAATTCCCAATAAAGGTTTTGTTTTATTATATAAAAGATGAACGTTGTAGCGAGAGAATGAGGTTGTTATGTGTTGTTGAATACTTGTGTTTTGTATTTCTATATCTAATTCTTTTTAAAAATGGAAATATCTAACTTTAAGCCGTTACCGGTCAACAAAGATGAATTCACGCGAATGAGTTATTGACCTTTGACATTCTCACCCTATGAAATTGCACATGTACAACTAAAAATGTAATGTTTACACTTTCAACCCTATAGACTGATTACTTACAGTATAATCCCATTTGCATGCAATTTGTTCCCATTGTCGTCGTATCTACCTTTCATACTTTTTAGGTGCGATTCAACTTTGATTATTACTTCAGATGAAAGAATATATAATAGACCGATATAGACTAATTATACATCAACATGAGTTGAAAAAGAAAAAAATAAAGACACTTGACAGTTGACCGTCGACCGTCGACGACTAGACATACTTATGATACTTAAACCTTCGTAAAACATATATATATAATCGCTTTTATTTGGAGTGACAAAGCATTTTGTGCAATGTAATTTGCAAGTAATCATTTCGTTGCATCATTCGTCTTCCGTCGCCCTTCTTGTTGCCATCTAGAGGCAGGGCCGTCTCGTAAAATTTGGAGGCCCTGTGCCACGTCGACACAAGAGGCCCCCCAAGCTCGATTCTTTTATATAAACAATACTCTACTGAAGTTGTAAAATTAATTATAAGTACTTTTATCTAACAAACATAATCTTTCGTAAATTGTTGAGTAAGTTTTTATGATAAAAAACAAGCTTTAGATCTTCAAAATGCGAGGATTTACCTATTGAGGATCAATTTAAAATCAACAAATGATAATGAAAAAGTAAGCCATTCTTTTGCCATCACGATCACTGTTAGCAAATGATGAATAAGATTGGGAATTTATATCTAGTGGACTACAGTATTTGTTTAGTTATAAACTTATAATATTGGACTATACATGTAAAGTGGAGGCCCTCTAGTTTGGTGGGCCCTGTGCCATTGCACCTGTGACACATGCCTTGGGCCGGCCCTGTCTAGAGGTAGCAAAATCTGTAGAACTTCTACTTGCATGTGCGGAAGATTTGATCTTAGAGAAGAGCGTCAGCGTGCACAAGTTGAATTGCAAGAGAAATATAGTTAATCTAGTTGGTCAAGTTTTCGAATTAAAACACGAGTAGTCATTAAATAATTAAAAGAAAAAAAAGAAAAAAAAAAAAAGAAAAAGAAAAAAACCTAATTCGCTCGTTGTCTCATTATTCCATTAAATATACACCCAAATGCCCAATCACTTGTGTTGAATAAGAGTTGAATTATTCATATGATGGTAAATCTTTATGGTTCGATTAAATATACACCCAAATGCCCAATCACTTGTGTTGAATAAGAGTTGAATTATTCATATGATGGTAAATCTTTATGGTTCGATTGGTATGGATTCTTAATCAAACCCTCTGGAACTGTAGACAAGGTTTTGGTTGATGAACAAAATTCTATAACATGTGAAAATTTATAAGCACAAGGTTTTGGAACTGTAGACATCGTTCTTAATTAATTTGCTTTGCTAAAGGTCATCTAATGAAAAGTCATGATCATAAGATTAATGGAGATAATATCCAATACCTATTACATAAGGAATATTTTCTATATAAGCTAATTTAAGATAATCTCAGGAGGCATTACATAGTATTATTAACTCTAAAGTTAATGAATTTATAATTATGACAATAATTACCTAGTAAATGAGCAATATTAAAGTAATTAATGGCAGCATTCAGAAATGAGATAATTTATCATGTTTAATTTCTTCTTCTAGCATAAGTCATGATTTTTATTATCTTCTAAGTTTCTTAGGTTTGAGTCAACCATAATAATATACACAAAAGTCTGTATCGTTTAAGTTTCTTATGTCTTATAAGTATTAGCAATCTTAAAAAACAAACTGACATATCTAATAAATATTAGTATGTAATTGTAAAAACTTATATTTACACAATCTAGTGGCCGGCCAGTGGGCTAACATTTTGTTTAAGCTAAAAATAGGCGATGCATGATTAGTTACAAACTAAAATGCAATTTAGTAACTAAATAAGTAAAAAACAAATTCTTAGAAATTGAATCAAGGCTTAATGCTCTCCTCAATACCCTCCTTCCTATTAATTACCAATCATAAATGAAAAATAAAAATGATTAATTAGAGACACTTATGCATTTTGTCTAAGAGAGGAAGCGTAGGAGTTATGTTTACAAACCATTCTCAATCATTAGATGGATTCTATCCTACGGCTCTCATTTCAATGAAAAACACTTATACTATATATGTCACCACATTTATTGAGTTTTCTTATACTGAAATAAAAAACTCTTCATCTAACCTATTCTCTTAGCATAAAGAAATCTTGCTTCAAACCCTATGGAAGGTGGTAATCATGGTGGTGGTTATCCTAATTATGTGCATTCACGAAGACATCCCCTTGTTCCTCCTCCAATGACTGCCATTGGTAGGTTCTTACAAGGTCAAAGTAGTCAAAGCCATTCATCTCATCATAACTTTGAGAAAAACAAAGAACAATTCATCCCTTCAAATGGGGTTTATGGCTTTTCATCATCTTCTAACGAAGGGATCGGTGGCATGTACAATCAAATTTCATCGGTACCATGTTTACCAGTGGACAAAATGTTTGCTGCTGATCATGCTGTTTATTCGAGAAGTTATCAAAACATGCAGGCTACCAATGAAGTAGCCAAATCGAGTACGAAGATGAAATTAAAAGGTGGCAGTCGAAAGAATTTGATCAAGGGACAATGGACAGAAGAAGAAGACAAGTAAATAAATCACACCTTTTTTGGTTTCAGTTAATTGTTTAGCCTTATGAATCTCAAGTTTGATTCCATGCATGAACATTGAACAATATTAACCAATTTTATGTTATGTAGGAAGCTTCTTAGATTGGTGAAACTACATGGAGAGCGGAAATGGGCTCATATCGCTGAGCAGATGATCGGTAGAGCCGGGAAACAATGTCGAGAGCGATGGCATAATCATTTGCGTCCTGATATTAAGGTGTTTCATTTTGTCTAATTGCTTTATGATCTCTTCGAATTCAACTAAACAAGTTTCTAAAAATAACGTTAACCAACCTAACTTTGTGATAGATGACACAGATATTATATAATCTATGAACTGTGGATTTGGTGTAGATTCTACCAGATAATAATTCATTAGTTGATCTAAAAAGCCCTAATTTTACTCCATTCATTTTGTTTCTTCTTGTCAAACCCTAAATTTGTTTTACTCAATCCTATTTATTTTTCCTCATAAAATATGTTTTTTCTTGTCGAACCCTAAAATTATCCAATTCAATTTGTTTCTTATAATCTTATTGTAAAAACCTAATTTCCTTTTTGCTTAATTAATAAGCTGCATGAATCTTGAAGGAGAATTCTTTTTGGAGATGATTAGAATTAATTGGTGTTATATACATTGGTTACTAGGAGGGTATATATAAAGCTGTGCAAATGCACAGTCCATGTTATCTACGATAACCTTATCTAATATATTGATCTAAAGATGGTTGTATAGTAGTTTCTTGATTCGTTAGTAGTAGTTATAAACCACAACATCAGTTTAACCAGTAAGTACTGGATCACACATATACAAGAACTAAATTATTGAGAGGGTTGAAACAATCATGTTTTTGCTCAAATATAAAAAATGCTAACAGATATCCAGTTACTACAATTGATTAACAAAGTAACTATACTCTATATTATGAAGTTACTACAACTATTTAAATGTACAGACAAACGAACGTAAATACTTCCGAAAATTTCCAACCAACTACTCCAACTGGTTTTCGTTCACCATATATTGTTTCATACTCTCACCACTACCACCTCTTGATTTTCCTAAAATATAGTAGCACAACACATCATTCCGTAACAAAATGCTTACATACAGTTTATTGTTGAAACAATAATATAGGAAAGACAGAAAAATAACCACCTAAACTCAAGCATTACATATAATGTCAAATGATTTTATAGAACAAATGAAGCTAGTGATCTAATGATTTACAAATTTATACTAGCAAAATCTTATGTTTTAAATCAACATATGAAGAACACAATGTTTTCTTACATGGAATTTATATATTTGAAACTCTTCTCTTCTAGCTCCTTTCATTTCTCTTCAAGTATCTATGCCACTACTCAAATCCAGGAAAATAGCATGAAACCCAACATCTGAATCAAATTTAAACCTGCAAAGCACACAAGCTCAAAATATATATATATATATATATATATATATATATATATATATATATATATATATATATATATATATATATATATATATATATATATATTATAACAAATGAAAAACAATAAAATTATTTATATAAGAAGAGTAGATGTGGCCACAATAATAATCATCTCTATAGAAAGGTTAAAATTGTGGAAGATTGAAAAATGTGTGATAAAACATTGAACACTGTTTTGAGTCATCAATCGTGTGTCATCTAATTAAGATGACATGTGTAGCTTATTTAGATGTGTTTAAGATTTAAACATAAAACGTGACAACTTTTAAGGAAGGTAATGAGTACTTGAAACTAATCTAACTAACCAGGGTCTGGGTCACTATTTTTAAGTGCGATAAGTGCATTTTGCAACAAAACTTGTGTGGTCGTTCTAACTCGGAAGGGAATTGACTTTCACGTAGACTCACACTTTTGATTGATACACTGTATTACATACACATGTCATTATTAGGAAGGCCATGCACGTGTCACTTTTCACAAACGCAATAGTAAAACTCTATGTCGCCTTACAGATTTAAAAGTAGATATATTCGTTATCTAACTTCAACCTTTTATCCTAAAATTCTTCCAGGGTTTTATTTTTATAACAAGTTTGCCAATGATGTCGAGAATGATTTCAGTATTGCATATATATAATTTTGTATCATCAAATCAACTTTCTTCATCTTTCACAAGTAATTATGTTCATACTGTATAATTTAATTAAGGACAATTTGAATTATTTGTATGATTATGAATTTGTATCTTAACTTAAGTGGTCTCATTGTGCTTTTAAGCTTTTTCTTTCAATTAAGAAACACACTATCTATTGTTTACGTATATAATTTGATTTGGGTGCCGTTATTTACTAGTTTGAATTCTATTTATTCACTTGCTTTCAGAAAGATACTTGGAGTGAAGATGAAGAGAGAATATTAGTTGAGGTTCATCGTAAAGTAGGCAACAAATGGGCTGAAATTGCGAAATTAATTCCTGGGAGGACGGAGAACTCGATTAAGAACCATTGGAACGCAACAAAACGGAGGCAAAATTCTCGTCGTAAGAGCAAACAAAACGAAGGAAAAAATAGAAAGTTACGATCTTCTGTTTTACAAGAGTACATTATAAGCACGGCTACTAGTAATGCCGGAGATGATTATAACATTGCTTCCAAAACCTCCACCACAACTAGCACCATCCCCGCCATAAATGCAACTCCGGGTAGTTCCCCCACTAGATCCTCGGAAAACACTTCAATGAATTTTAGCATTGTCTTTCCTGAGCTACCTAATTCAAACTCTGATGACTCCCCATCTCTAGACATCACTCAATCGTATGATGATGAGTTAACTTTCATACAAACTCTTTTTGTAGATAGCAATTACCCTGTTAGACAAGATTCAAACAACAGCTCCAATGAGTCTTCAATCCATGTCAATGATCCAAAGTGCCCCTTAGACAATAATCTTTTAGGGTTTAGTGGCAACTTACAATATCTGTTTGCATCATCTTCGTCAATCTCCAATGAGTCTGTCCACATCAAAGATTCGAAATCCTCTTTCGACATGAACCCTCTAATGTTTAGCGGTAATTGGCAGTATGGTTGTGCATCATCATCACCAATCTCCAGCGAGTCCTTATTCCACATCAAAGATCCGAAATTCTCTCCAGACATGCATCCCCTAGGGTTTAGTGGAAATTCACAATATGGGATTGCATCAATACATAATGATGATGAAAACACATATTTTTATTTAAAACAACAAAACCTATGGAAACCCCAACTCAGTCCTAATGTTTATATGTCTTATCTCATGGAAGGAGCCACTACATTGTCTAATTCTTGTGACTACGGCTACTATGAAGACACGAAAAGGGACTTGATGTTTGATGGTGAACAAAGTGTCAGTCCGGGTTCAGGTTCTGACCCTTCATCAAATGGAAAGAAAGAGATGGATCTTGTGGAGATGGTGTTTTCTTCTCAGTTTCCTTAAGGTAGTAACTATATGATATAGCCAGCCCACTGATTATTTCTTTTGTTTGGTATTGTGACTTAATTTAGTCTTTCAATATTTCGTTTGACTTCTTTTTTTCTTTAGTTTCCTGCAAAAATCATAAAGAGACCATTAAAGTAGTCTGAATTTGATTTCGTAGTTCTTTGTGTTATAGATAATGTAGTGAGTGATTGATAACAAATGCTTGCTTATTTTCAGTTTATCTTACATTCCTTGCAAATTTGGTTGCAAACTGTTTTGTGATGATCGACTTATTTGTCTTTCCTCATCCGATTGGAACTATATTGTGCAGAAACAATATTCAGTGTGAAATAACAACAATTTAATTAAAGCAAGAAAAACTACCTTCAGATAACTCCAAGATATTCCTTGAAACTATTACTACATGTTAATTTATTGATTAAGCATTTTGTTGGGCATGCATTATGTAAGAATACAAAGTGATGTCACATTATTGAAAATTAAAATAGATTATGAAATTTATAAGAAAAGTTATATACCCTGTTGTTTGTTTATTGATAGGTTTATGAGTCTTACGAAAAAGAAATGTGTTTAACTAAGAAATAGAGCATTTGAGTAATATAATCAAACAAAATGTATTCAAAGACCTTATGTCACGATATTATCTGGTAAAGCAATCATGTATTGCTGATAGACTGTACACTCATGCATGTAGTTGAATATCTTAATGTATTTCCGATCCAGTATAACAAAAACTAGAACAGGCGACGAAGGTTTTGGCGAAGACACCCATGTTTTCGCAAAAACCAACTAAACAACAAAAAAACCCATTTTATACTTTGACCCGAAAGAATGGAGAAATGTTTTTACTAAAACTTTGGCGCCTTGCCAAAAGTTTGACCAAATTTCATTCTTCCCCCAAGTTTTCATTTTGATTAATTGTTTACATCTAATTTTTCCCGCCAACCTTTTAGCAAGTACATGTCCGCGTCCAAAGTGTTAACTACTTCATTATAACAATAGCGAAAAACTATTTTAAGTAAGTGTAATGATGATGTGTCATTACATTTCACGAGAGCATGTACTTAGCAAAAGTTATGAAAATAATTTATATTTCTTATAAATGATTTAAAAGTGATTAAAATTAATTAAAATTATTTTAAAATATTTTAAATTAGAAATAAACTATTTAAATTAATTATAAATGATTTCAAAATGATTTAAAATAATTATAACGATTAAGTTAATTATAAATAATTTAAATTAATTATAAATAGCTTAAATTAATTTTAGATAATTTAAATTAATTATAGATAATTTAAATTAGTTATAGATTATCTAAATTAATTAAAATAATTTAAATTAAATATAAATACATTTAAAATAATTTAAATCAATTAAAAATGATTTAAATTACTTTTTATACTAGATGACGAAATGGGAGACGATGACGAACAAAAATAACCTTCTGATAACCTCACACTTTCAACTTTTGATTCACTATTAAAAGAATTTGAATCACTCATCGATCCACCAGAAGCATACATTCTCACCATATATACAATATAGCCACTCAAATTATATTAACCAAACTCATTCTAATTCTATTCAACACATGAATGCAGTAGATACTGTTCATGACCTTGATAGGAATATACGTCACGAGTCTCAAATTACCATTATGACTTATCATTACAATTATGCGGTCGATATTGTTCATAGTGATCAAATTAACTTGAAATGAGGAATAAATCGAACGGTGTAAACCACAACAAATTACTGAAATATATGAATTACATTCCAAATTGATAAATGTTTAAACATTAATTAACATGTTCAAATAAACAACATGCGTTTATTTGATTTGAAAAACGGCATAAAGTTAAGTACAAATTTAAATGATAGTTCACCATGCTAAATTGTTTAGGCTAAATGAAAAACTACTCCGCACCGATTTTTTCCATGTCTTTTAAAAGCTCATGGACTATTACATCTGACAGATATGTGTGGTCTTCAGAATGCCTTTTCATATCTAGTGTTGCCTCCAATATCTTTATCTTTGGAGCCAAGAGCTTGTTATTTGAGCACTTTGTCATTTCAAGACTTGGTGCAGATCCAGAAGGCCCTGGCCCTGAAGAAAAACTTGGAGGTGTTGAAGGTCCCGGAGAGGAACTTATACGGAGCCGAAGCTCACCCTTCTATATAAATATCCACTTCCACAATCTTTTTGTGTTGGCTACTATAGAGTAAGGAAATTATAAGAAATGTCTTTTGAATAACCAAATTAATTAAATATTACATAAATAAAAAAAAAGAAAAAAAAAAAAAAAAAAAACCCTTTGAACGAGGACATATATAGTAAAGTCTACCATGGCTTTGAAGTTGATGTAATTTTCTCAGCACTACATCTCCTCCTTCATAGGGACACTTAAAAGTTTCATATAGCTCCATCTATATAAGCCACAAAACTAGATAGTGGTGGTGGTGGTGGTGGGTGAAGTGGGAGTGGGTGATGTGGGGTTGAGGATAAGAGCTTTTAAGGATAAAAGTTAACCAGCTATGCTTTTTTGCTTTTTACGTAAAAAAACGAGAGCTTTTAGCGGCGACCTATAGCGACTACATGTCGTCGCTATAGGCTTTGGTCAAAGTCAATAAAGTTTTTGTTATTCACTCTTTTTTGTCAAGTCTTTTCCAAGTTTCCTATTTCAAAATCACTGAATCACAGCCATTAGATAACCTCAAGATCAAAATACAATCCACTGCCATATTCACAATCGATCAGTATATCACCTCTTTATGTTTTTGTTGTTTACTTTATTTTGTACAAGCATGACCCATGATCCAGGTGCCCGAACCAACCTCTCATTCATCATCAAACCATACTACTCGTAGGAATAACTTGTATTTCATGTATATCATGGAGAGTGCACATAACACACACCAAAATGCTAGGAAACCAAAAGCTCGAAAGATGAAATTTAGCTTTGAATAACAATATAGCTTGAAAGAAGTTGAGTTATCTTTAGGAGTTGACTTATCATTACAAATATGCATTCGATACTATTCATGGTACTAATGGGAATATAAAGATCAAGAATTGTTATTGTGGTTCTTCATAATGCACAAGCATGACCCATGATCCAATTGCCTGAACCAACCTCCCCATCATCATCAAACCATACTACTCGTATGAATAGCTTGTATTTCATTTATAGCATTGAGAGCGCACATAGTTTACACCAAAATGATATGAGACCAAAAGCTCGAAAGATCGAGGAAATTTAGCTTTGTATAACAATATAGCTCGCAACAAATTGAGTTATCTTTAGGAATTGACTTATCATTACAACTATGCGTTCGATACTTTTCATGATGCTGATGGAAATATAAAAATTAAGAATACATTTCTGATAGAGTTTGGAAACAATTCGAATAGTTAAAGAACAAGAACAAACTTGTAAAACATTGAGAAGTCAAAATATGCATAACTCTCGGTTTTTGTTGCAGTCGCCATATAGTTACACTTCAATGGGTACCCAAGTATTCATAAGTTGCTTTGAGGTTTTGAGTTGCAACTAGTTTAATTATGATGCGGCATTAAAACATTATAGTCAAGTATGATTATATGGAATGAAGCATTAAAACGTTTCGGTATATATAGTCAAGTTTGAAATATTAAAGTCTAACACAACATCTTTAGAAATTTTAAATTAATTTATATTTAAAGTTAATATTTTAATTTAGAATCTTGTAAAATACTTTAATTTAATTATTTTTTAATAAATACTTAAAAAAATAAAATTTATTGTGAAAATACCATTTGGCGAGGGCATGTCCTCGCCAAATGTTTTCACCAAAATTTAATAACTCCTTTCTAATAATGACAACGCGATAAAAAAGTGATTTGGCGAGGACAATGCTCACTAAAAGAAAAAATAACATCCTCGCCAATTACTTGGTTAAAAACTTAGATATGAGTTTCTTTCTTCCTCATAAACACTTAAGTAACAAAAAAAAATGTCGGTCTCTTAACTCAGATCCATCCCACTATCTTCCTCAGCACCTTAACCACCAGAACACGAAGTACCACTATGCATGCCACCTACACCCCACCACACCCCACCAATGCTGCCACCATCTTTTCCTCTCTTCTAGGTTCATGTTTTTTGTTAACTTTTTTTTTGTTACAATTTTTTGATTTTTGGTTAGACTAGTAGTTACTTGTTGCAAACCTCTCCCACCACCTGCCTGTTGCCAAGAACCATGTCTGATTGTACAATATTTTGCACTACCAGGCCTTCGATGGTGATCAAAGGAAATGAGGGGTGTTGTGATTACGCCAAGCTTGAATATAACATGAAATAAGAAATACTAAAACACTACGTTAAGTGATTGCGCAGGGGTTGAGCCCTGCAAACCACCTCCGGCGTGTGAATAAGTGATCGGTATGAGAGTTTTAAGTGTAAGCGTAGTAAAGTAAGGTGAGAGAGATTGCATACCAGATTTGTCATCGTCCAGGACTATTTATAGGTGAAGAAAACGGTCCTGGAGAGTGGTCACACGTTTGAGAGAGATCATGGGGGCGTCCCATGATTTGTGGTAACCGCTAGGGTTTAGTGTCCCACTCCTCCGGGTTTAGCGGGGGTGCTAAGGAGGAAGAGGAGGCGTGGGTAAGACTTGGTCTCACCAGTATTAGACTTGGCATTGTTCCGTCCTTAAAACTTATCGAGAGATACCCCGAAGGGCTTAATCCTTCGATTGGTGAATTCCCACTTGGTAACTAGATCATTGATGATTAGTTTTACGCCAAAGAAAGTTTTAAGAGGCTAGCCAGAGCCTTCGATTATGTAGGTTGCGATCAGACTCAAAGGGGTGTCCTTCGAGCTAATCGGAGGGTACATCATCAAGCCCCCCAGTCGAAAGTGATGTATATGAACGAAGGTACATTGCTTACGACTCAAAAAGTACAATCACACACGAAACCTACTTCATATCAAAAAATGCTGCGAAGTATAGTTGTGTCCTACTAATTACGCATTTAATGCGGTAATTATTGCTCAAGCTACCTCCACCAGTCCTAATAAAATAATAATAGTATCGGTAACCCCAAAAGTCTAATCCATCTTGAAATATCAATTTGAAATCCGCATAGATGAGAAAAAAGGGGGGACACGTGGGCGGTCCAGATTAAATTGTTCAAGCGGTATAAATTCCTCATTACCCCAACCCTAATTTACTTTTACACTTGCGCCCAAAATCTTGTTCTCAACACTGTGTGCAGATTCCGATCAAAATCTACACACATTATCACGTGTTATTTAACCTTCGCAAGAAAAAGGTAAATTTTCTCTTCGTCAAGCTATATTTCATCGTAGAAGTAGCATACTTTGTTAATCAATATTGCCAAAAATAACAAGTTTGTTATTAAAGAACAAAAATGTACCTTATCAAAAGATGAATTACGTGCCTTTCTTGAGGATTATCCTATTCCAAAAGAATTTAAGATTATGCTCCCTGGTAAAAATCAAACGATATTTGATGCTCCTGAGGGATATGTAGGTCTGTACACCCATGCCTTTAAGTTGTCAAACTTTAGAATACCAATCCACCCTTTGATTTTAGAGTTTATGCAATACTATCAAGTACACATCTCTAGGTTCAACCCATTTGGCCTGGCTAAGTTGACAACATTCATTGTGATGTGTAAAGCCTATAGATATGAGCCTACACTAACAGTGCTTAGGGGTTTTACGAACTTGTACCCGGGTGGGGATTGGTTGACTTTGGCAAAAAGAGGTGACCCTAATGTCCTAACCATATTGTTAAAGCCTTTTACAAACATTACAGACTGGAAAGGGAGTTTCTTTTACATTCAGGATACAATAATACCTCCAGAGTACCCTGCTTTAGTGAACGAAGCATACAGGTTTGATAAAAAAAACGTTTCAACGATGAGTTACCTTATACTGTTCGAAGGAATCCATTATATCAGCGTCTTGTTCGTCATCCAGTGAATGTTCAGTCTTTCCCCAAGCCCATTCTTTACATGGCTGGTATTGTTGACCATTGGGAGGGTTCCCCCATGAAGCCTGAAATAGTTTGTGATGGAAAAAGTATGTACACTCTTATTTAAATAAATTTGAACAACTTATCTGATGATATTTATCTTCTTTCTTTCGTTTTGCAGGAATGTCGTTCCGGAACTTTGTTGTTGCCGATGGTGCCAGGGAGACGAGCTTCCTTCCGAAGAATCCTGAGGAAGTCAGCTATGGGGTTGGCTCACCCTCCGTGTCAGTTAATAATCAGGAAGACGATGCCCAAATGGTGGAGCCCATAGCTTCCATGCAGCCTTCCAAACCAAAGAAAAAATCGAAGCCAATAATTGCAGAGGAGACTTCTCAGTTGGTGGAGAATGTTGTTGAGTCCGATGACCCTCTCTCCAAGGATGATCAGGTGACCATTATTGGCTCATCTTCTGGCATAGCTGACAGGGTTCGAAACAGGAAGGGTACGAGTGCCATGCCAGTAAAGCCCACTCCCAAAAGGAAATTGATTTTGCCAACACCTCCTTTTAGGAACACCAGGCAGAAAGGTCAGATCATTACCAAGAAAGCTGCTGAAGCGTTGGATGAAGACATCCATGGTAAGTATATATGCTATTGATTGAACCGGAATATTTGTACATGTCTTCTAATTGATTGTATATTCCTCAGGTCTTCCTAATACCAAAGAGCTTCCTGATGCCTCGGCCTGCCATCGCCTTGCCTTGCACATTACCCTTCCGAGCTGGAAGTCTGTGCTAACCAACATGCCCATTGAGGAGTTGTGCGATCTACACAATAAGAGCTATACAAGGCAAGCCGTGTTGGACAATCATCTCAATTCTCGAACAAGGGAGGTGGTACGAACCCTTGCTTGTGCTAGGGAGAAGATGGATGAGATTTTGGCAAGAGAGAAGAAGAAGGACCAAGAGTTTGCAGAGGTTCAAGCTAAGTGTGAAGAGGCTTTGAGGGATATTGAGCAGAATCCCCTTGTACAAGACCTTCGTTTTGACATTGCAGGGTTGGAGAAGGATCTGAACAAAGTGAAGACAGAATGTAAGAGGCTTCGAAAGGAGGAGGCAAAGGTTGTGGGTTACAAGGAGGAGATTGCTGAGCTGGAGATCAAGTGTGGGAATCTCGAGGAAGAGAGGACGAAGCTGGGTGAGCCGGAGATCAAGCTTCGCGAAGATCTCGATGGCCTCAGGCGCAAGTATAATGCGCTTAAAAGAGATAGGGCTGCTGTTGTCTCGAAGGTCATTCCATACATAGCCATGGAGTTATATCACAGCGATGAGGTAGGGAAAATGATAGGTGATGTTGTCAATGCTGCCATCTATCATGGGAAATGCACCACTTTGGAGGAAATTGATGCGACTGGAAAGCCTGTGGACTTATCTGAGGTAACCTATTACCGTGCCACTCATAAAGCAGAGTATGATAATGCAAGCAACCTCCTCTCAACTGCAGAGTACCCCTTCCTCGTTGATGCTACCAAGGATCCAATGGCTTCAGTTGAGACGCTTCTTTCGAAGAAGCCGCGTAGGGTGAAGCCATTGTCTGTGAGCAAAAAGAATAATCCTGTGAAGCCAGCATCTATGAAAGCAACTCCTGAGGAGCCCTCATCCCCAAAGGTGGTCATTGAGAAGCCCCAGTCTCCGGGTAAAAGTTCTGCTGTGCAGCCGTCCTCTCCGAAGGCTGATTTACAAAAGAATCTTCCCCCAGCAAGGCCAGTCCTGAAGCATCCCAAGTTCAACATGAAAAACCCAAGTCTCCTGGTAAGTGAAGGCTGCAGTGTTTGCAGTAATTTGGCTCCAAGGGTGGTATGTAATCTTTAAAACAATGTTTGTTTATGGCATGTGGTTTATGGTATTATGTTCTGAACAATTTGTGTTTGCACTTAGACAATGTGGGTCTTCTTTTGAGCAGCAGAAAGTATATGATGCATTAATGGTTAAATTTAATGGGTGTGTTTCCCATCTTTGCTTATATATTTTCTCTTCATCGTTTATTAATTAAACGTTAATATACATCCTAAGGCTTAGAACAAGGAGCCTCATTGCGTGTATTTTGAACCAAGATTTTATAGCAATCGTATAATTTAATTGCTGACAGAGGGTTGCGACCCGCTCTGTCTTCATCCTTTAAGTGCGAAGGGCTTCGCATACCCTAAGACCATTTAGGAAAGTTAATGTGAATTGTGTTGGATGTTTAAGAGCCAACAAGATATAAGTATCTTGTATCATCCTTTGAACATTGAACTTGTAATTACTTGGCTGAGTAAATCTTTCTAGTTAGATGTGACAAAAGATTCGAGGGAAATATGTGATATCATTAAGTGGGTAGGGGAGGATTACATCATTTGTACAAATGAATACTAAGACGCCTACCATTAATGTTTTTTTCCCAAAAGAGAAGAGTTTAATACATAATAAGAAAAAACTGTAAGTCTTGTACGTAGGACTTACGAAGGATATGGAAAGTCGTTCGTACGCAGTAGGAGGGTTTCTACGCGTAAGCCTTGTTACTTTTGACTCGTTCCATATATTCTTCCTCGGAGTATGTTCCAGGAAGCTTCCTTTGTTATTATACTTGCAACTAAACGGCCGACATATTGCTATGGAGCTTGCGATTCGGAGCGGGAAAGGTTTGTTACCTTGTCGAAGCCTGCTGCTCCGTTCCGAGTTCCAGGCGTTCTTGGTTGTGTGGGACCGAACGCGTCTCTGTATCATATATGTGGTGTTTTTCCTTTTGTTTGGCTCGGAGAACTTTTTTGTTAGAGGACATACTTGATTCGCATGTTTCAGCTGGTTCATTACTTTGTCCTTCGAAAGGATCGTTTTCTCCATATTGATGAGGCGAAAAATGAACGACTTTTAGGGGGTCATTTAAGCCCGGAATTGAATTTATTTGATCAAATATTGCCCTAAATCGTTCCTTTTGTGATTTTAGGTACTTTGGGAGAGAAATCTGGAAAAGGAAGCAATTCGGACGTTTTTGGAGCATAAAAGTGAAGAAAACGCCAAAGACTTAATTTTCCATGCTGAGAACAGTGTATGACGGCGTCAAGAGGAAATTCATGACGGCGTCAAGAGTAAAAGTGGTGACGATCCAGTACAAACCTGACGGCGTCACAACAAGAGCGTCAAGAGTTAAAATCATGACGGCCTGCATAAGGTGTACACATGACGGCGTCAGACCCAGATCTAGGCAGTCCGAGGAACTATTTGGCGGCGAGATGACGGCGTCAGACATTTGTTCTTGACGCCGTGACCTCCTAAACTCTATATATAGTTTTCTATTTTTAATTCATTAGAGAGGAACTTGTGTGGAGAAACCCTAGGGCCGAACTTTGTGAACCCTAGTTCGTATTTTATAGTATATTCAAGGGTTTTCACCCCTTGAATCCTTTCATGTGCTATTAAGAAAAGTCTTCTCTTAATTCAATAAATATGTCTATGTGTTGGTTGTCTATATCTTGTGCTTGTCTTGATTCCAACATGCTAGGCTAGATTTATCTTGTGTTTGCTTAGATCTAATGAAGCCTAGATGTTAATTATGTGTTGATTACTTGTTTATGGTTGTATTGGATGAATGATTTCAATGTTAGGCTTAAGAAAACTGGTAGATCTCCATTGTGTAACATGCTTGAACGTCTTAGGAAACATGAACCGATGTGTACTAGGTTTTATTGGTTGTATTTAATGTATGAGTAAATTCTAATGATCCCATGTTAGGAGCTTCTTAGCCGGCTCGACATAGGAGTGAAGTAGGCACTCTTAGGATTGGGGAAGTAAGTACGCCACCCCATGAATGGTATTAAGGAATACAATCCATCATCCACGCAACTATAACAAGTAATTAACATGTAAAAGATATTTAGGGAATAGTGAAATCTAAGTAAACACATTTCTCCCACATATTGCTCACAACCTTAGTTTAAATTAGTTTATTTTCATTTTTAGTATTTTATTTTGATTGCATCTTAGTATTGGGTTAGTTGATTAGCAACTAATTCCGCCCAACTCCTTCAAACCCGAGATTTTTACTTGCTTTCTAAAAAATATAAAAATACAAAAAGAATCAGCCCTCATCTCTAGACCTAGTCTTTAGGTTTTCTAATCCTAGCGACACTATTCCTAGCTGAACGATCAATCCCCCGGTACTTGTCATTATACTATACTACATCGATCAGGTACACTGCCTGGTGGGGGTTGTAAGCTTCTCGAGATCCCTCGAGAGGTAAAGCCTGGTGCAATCCCTACGCATCAAGTTTTTGGCGCCGCAGCCCGGGGAATAGTTATTGTCTAGGTTAGAATCTCTTTTTATTAGGTCTACTTGCTAGATTCCTTTCTAGTAAGATTTTATTTTTAATTTTCAGGTTCTCTTTAGTCTATCTTTTTCTTTGTGTCTTTGTTTGTAAAAACCTTTCCATTGACTATTCCGTTACGCGAATCCACCATACTACCAACCACGAAATTCACCCACTCCAAATGACATCTTGATGTTTAACAACATGAGGATGAACCTATCTTTGATGCATGGGCTCGTTTTAAATATTTACTCCGAAAAGTCCCTCATCATAATTTCGATCTGTGGTCCCAAATTGAAGTATTTTACCATCGTGTAGACCACTATACCAAAATGGACATTGACCATGCCGCAGATGGGGACCTTTGGGGATTAAGTGTTGATGAAGCATGGGAAACCATAGAGAATTGTGCCATACTTGCCAAAAAAAATGGACAACCCAACAAACGTTGTTACGGATCAATTGATAGCAAGTTTAAGGGAACAAGCAAGAAGATTGTTTGGGGATAAGTGTATAGATGAGATAACTGGGTGCACGGGGTGGTTTGATTTCACCACAATACAAGCTGAGCACATTGGTAATCTTGATAAGATGGAGGATAGAGTTGAAAACTTAAGCCCACCAAGTACCCCACAAGTCCTACCATCATTTGAGGCATACACACCGCCCGTGACTTATTCGGATGAAGTAGAAAAGACTTTAGGAATCCCAATTGAGGTAGAACCTTTGAACTAAACACAACTAGAGGATATATGTTTGAATACTTATAATGATAACCTTACTCTTAGTTCTAGGGAAGTTCCTAGTTTTGATGAACCGGAGCCTCAACCAAAACTGTTACCTAATCCTCCATCCTTGGATGTGAATTTAGGAATTGAGATAGGTTCCGATCCACCCATCAAACCATATAGTCCGGGTAGTCTTAAGACAAAGGTAATGGACTCTAAACCTTGTAGAGAGGAAGCCAATATAGGAGTGGAAAATGACCTTACATGCTTACATCACCCATTTATGATTGATCACAAGAAACATTATGGGTTTAAACCGGGTTTATTAGGTCAAGATGGATCCCCAACTAGGAGTCTTTCGAAGCTGATAGAAAATGATCCCTTTCTAGGAGAAAATCTTAATCCACCCATTAACCCGATTGAATTAGGTAAGGTTATGATGATAGGAGCACAACCCTTTGAGCATATAATTCATCCACCACTCTTTCCACACGTGGCATATTTTCACCCTAAGGGTGTGTATCGCTACTTTCACCCGCACTTAATTCTAAGTGTAGGGAAAACCTTCCCTATTTCCGTTAAATAAGGGTAGAGTCAGGCTCGTGACTCAAACAAAAACAAGCGCTTCTTGGGAGGCAACCCATGATTTGTGTGATTTTTATTTGTTTGATTGTTATTTGTTTCCGTATGCATGCTTTATTTTTTATTGTTGGTAGATCATGTTTCAAACTAAAATGGTGAAAATACTTTATTTTGTCATTTGGCTTTGTCTTAACTTCATCCAAAGGTATTTCGCAAAGGATAAGTGTGAGGGGAAACCCTAAATATGTTTTTAAGAAACAAAACCGATCATGATTCTCCACAATATTAAATGAACATGTATATTCGTATTTGTTAGAGTCAAATGCTTGTATCGAGTCATAATGAAGTTTTGCAGGATTTCCCAGGAAATAGAATCAAGTTTTTTTCCAGAAATTTTCTGGAAACTTAACATAAGAATTTCTGCATGCCACTTCTGACGGCGTCACGAGTTTACTCTTGACGGCGTCACGTGTAAAAAATCTGGAAATTTTACCGGTTTTGTTTTTCTAACGGAGTTTTAAAGTTTTTGTTGAATTATTAGTTTTATAATCTCCAGGAAATCTGCAAACATCATTCCACAAGCATTATATCTTACTTTGTTTTCTAGGATTTATTAATATATGTAGATTGCCGCTGATTTTATGCGAGGTTGCCTTGTCTATTTTATCAGGATTTACAGGTTATGTATGACAAGAAGATGATTATTATTCTGGAAGGGAAGCTTTGATTGTTCATTTTCTTGGAGGAAGATTTAACCTGGCCACCTTATTATCCATACCGAGCGAGTCAGGGGAGTATTTGATTTCATTCTTTTTACTTATTTCACTTTTACATTCTTTATTTGAACATTAGGGACAATGTTCATCTTAAGTGTAAGGGGAGGGTAAAATGATGATACCTTACAAATACACTTTCGCTTGAGTTTGTTTGTTTGATGGTAGATGTGTAATAAAACTATGAGAAATACTTGTTAGTGCAATTTTAGCGCCAAATTTAAAATTTTTTACAACATTTAGGAGTGAAACTTTAGCCATAGCAAGCGTCTCATGGATAGGAGATTGTATGACTAGCACAAAACCGTACTATTCAGAAAAATTTTCCACCCAAATATGTGAGGTTCGCCTTTAGATTTGATAGGAAAAGCATTTACTATTAGTGCTTATGAGTGTACCGGTAGCATTTAGATTCTAGAACTTGCGTTAGTGATGTATCCCGAGACCGCTAGTGAGACTACATTCGTGTAGTAGGATTTACTACATGATAAGAGGCATTAGGATCACCCTTGTGTTAAACCCGTATCGTAATTACTTGACCATTTAAGTCATATTACTTGGCTAATTAAGTCAACTATTTTTTCCCACACCTTAGCGTTGTACTCATTTTTAGTACACGAAACCCCTAGTACACCCCTCCGAGCCTATCTTTTCATTTCTAACTTTAAGCATCTTACTTAAAGGAAGAATTTGTTACACCCCACTTAAACGTACAACCAAATCGGCTTAGCCTTCCGTGTATGCACTCATCTTTAGTGCATTATTGTTATTTGTTTAAACCCTAAGTTAATTATCTAATTGATTACATGGTTGCTAAGTCGAGTCATATCCTTGTACATATTGTTTTGGGACGATTGGGACTCATGGGTAAAGTACTTGTGTTATGGAGTAATGGGGAAGAACATCATATATTACCCCCATATATGCGTTAATCTTAAAAGTGCTCCAAATGTTTTGATTTTCTTAATTCGAGTCATTAGATTAGTTTATTGTAAAGTATGTAAAAATTCAAGTGTAAGGGGAATGTTCATTCCTTATGATGTATTATTTTGGATGGTAGGGTAAGAGTGTATGCAAAAAAAAAAAAAAAAAAAAAAAAAAAATCAAAAAATCCAGAAAAAGAAAGAAAATAGAAAAAGAAAAGAGAAAAAACATACGGACTACCATCCCTTTTCATTCTATGTTTATTTTATGTTTTTGTTATTTTTCATTTATTAGCTTAAGTCGAGTCTAGTCTTGGCTTAGCAACGCCATATTGTACATGTAATTAACCAAAATTGTTAACTCGCCACCAGTAAAGACTGCCTATATCCAACAAAACCGTGTATTTCATATCCCTACACCTAACATTACAACCCTTTAAAAGACCTCTTTGATAGTTTATCCTAGGTGCTTACGCCATGTGGTGAAGGTTTGATCCTTTCCCAAGCCTATGGTAATCTATTTTGCTATGACAGGTAGTGAGAGATGTTTTCCATTTCCATATTGTAATTTATACTTTATTACACCCGAGAGATGTGAGTATCTAAACACTATTTGTGAGGTGCTAGTGTATGACCTCCGTGCTTGTCTTTGGTCTTTAGTGGAACGATTATTTGTTGTAATTACTTTTATATTAGTGTTAAATGACCCCTAACTTGTATTTTGATTAGAATAAAAGCGCATTTGCTTGAGGACAAGCAAATCTCAAGTGTAAGGGTATATGATGAGGCGAAAAATGAACCACTTTTAGGGGGTCATTTAAGCCCAGAATTGAATTTATTTGATCAAATATTGCCCTAAATCGTTCCTTTTGTGATTTTAGGTACTTTGGGAGTGAAATCTGGAAAAGGAAGCAATTCGGACGTTTTTGGAGCATAAAAGTGAAGAAAACGCCAAAGACTTAATTTTCCATGCTGAGAACAGTGTATGACGGCGTCAAGAGGAAATTCATGACGGCGTCAAGAGTAAAAGTGGTGACGATCCAGTACAAACCTGACGGCGTCACAACAAGAGCGTCAAGAGTTAAAATCATGACGGCCTGCATAAGGTGTACACATGACGGCGTCAGACCCAGATCTAGGCAGTCCGAGGAACTATTTGGCGACGAGATGACGGCGTCAGACATTTGTTCTTGACGCCGTCACCTCCTAAACTCTATATATAGTTTTCTATTTTTCATTCATTAGAGAGAAACTTGTGTGGAGAAACCCTGGGCCGAACTTTGTGAACCCTAGCTCATATTTTACAGTATATTCAAGGGTTTTCACCCCTTGAATCCTTTCATGTGCTATTAAGATAAGTCTTCTCTTAATTCAATCAATATGTCTATGTGTTGGTTGTCTATATCTTGTGCTTGTCTTGATTTCAACATGCTAGGCTAGATTTATCTTGTGTTTGCTTAGATCTAATGAAGCCTAGATGTTAATTATGTGTTGATTACTTGTTTATAGATGTATTGGATGATTGATTTCAATGTTAGGCTTAAGAAAACTGGCAGATCTCCATTGTGTAACATGCTTGAACGTCTTAGGAAACATGAACCGATGTGTACTAGGTTTTATTGGTTGTATTTAATGCATGAGTAAATTCTAATGATCCCATGTTAGGAGCTTCTTAGCCGGCTAGACATAGGAGTGAAGTAGGCACTCATAGGATTGGGGAAGTAAGTACGCCACCCCATGAATGGTATTAAGGAATACAATCCATCATCCACGCAACTATAACAATTAATTAACGTGTAAAAGATATCTAGGGAGTAGTGAAATCTAAGTAAACACATTTCTCCTACACATTGCTCACAACCTTAGTTTAAATTAGTTTATTTTCATTTCTAGTATTTTATTTTGATTGCATCTTAGTATTGGGTTAGTTGATTAGTAACTAATTCTGCCAACTCCTTCAAACCCGAGATTTTTACTTGCTTTCTAAAAAATATAAAAATACAAAAAGAATCAGCCCTCATCTCTAGACCTAGTCTTTAGGTTTTCTAATCCTAGCGACACTATTCCTAGCTGAACGATCAATCCCCCGGTACTTGTCATTATACTATACTACATCGATCAGGTACACTGGCTGGTGGGGGTTGTAAGCTTCTCAAGATCCCTCAAGAGGTAAAGCCTGGTGCAATCCCTACGCATCACATATTCTATGTCATATTCCTCTAATTCTTTAGCCCATTGACCATCCTCCGCGTTCCCTCAGGGTTCAGGATTATCCTTTCGAATGGCTTATCCGTGAGTACTCTGATGGGGTGATCTTTGAAATACCTTTGGAGACGTCTTGTGGCATGGATTAAGGCTAGGATTAGCTTTTTTGCTGTTGTGTAGCTTTGTTCCACGTACAGTAGAGCTCTGCTTAAAAAATATATTGGTATCTGTAGCTGTCTTCTTTCTGCGAAGAGCATGGCACCGATCTCATCAGGGGACATTGCTATGTGTAGGAACAACACCTCTCTTCTGGTTGGGGGTGCAACTGTTGGTAAGATCTCCATGCAATTCTTCCATCTTAGGAAGGATGTTTCGGCTTCCTTGTTCCAAGGATATGATAAGTTGCTAATGACTTCATTGCGGACCTTGTAGAGAGGTGAAGATCTGTTAACACCTTTCGACAGGAATGCTTTCAGTGTTTCCAAGTCGTTTGTTAGGTTTTCAGTCCTCCCTTGTGTTCCCCACGTTTGCATTTTTGAGGAGGTTTCCTCATTGATTGGATTGGTTCTAATCATTTGCCTTACGAACGGGCGTTCATTTGACCCTTCCTTTTCAATGCCGAAAGAACACATTATTGGGTTTAGCTTTAGGTTGATTTTCCTTAGTTGTATGAGGGTTTCTTCTACATCATGAAGGAGGTCTTCTTTTGTCTTGCTCTGGGTGACTAAGTATTCGCCGTGAATTCTTAGGTTCCTCCCTATCTGTTTTTCGAAGACCCTTTGGATCAGCCTATTGTAAGTGGCTTCGATGTTCCGTAAGCCAGAAGGCATGCGTTTAAAGCAGTAGGAGCTTCTGTCTACATGAAAGGATGTTTTTTCTTCATCTTCCTATGCCATCTGTATCTGATAGCATCCCATGTTTGTATTAAGGAAACATTCCCAACGAACTCCAGGTGGCGGTCGCTGTTCTCCTTCCGACAAATAGCTTCCTTTTTGGCAAACTTTGTTGATGTCTTTGAAGTCAACCTTTAGTACCCATTCTCCATTTCTCCGTTGGGCTGCAATTGGATTAGTAACCCATCGTGGATTTAATACCCTTCGAAGTATTCCTGCAGCTGTGAGTTTGTCTACTTCTTTCTTAATTGCTGCACTTTGTTCAGGTGTCACTTGAAGAGGTTTCTGCCTGACCGGTTTGATGTATTTGGATTCATTTAGCTTGTGTTCCGTGCTAAAAGGTCTGCCGTTGATTGTGAGCAACCTTGAAATTCCTGTTATATCTGAATATTTTCCTACAAACACATCTTCATAGGCTTCGAGCAATTTTTCCAATCTTTTTCTGATAGTGATAGGGAGTTGCTTTCCCATTTCCACCTTTCGTACTGGATGGGGGTTGTCTAGTGCCACATACCCCTTGGGATCGGAGCCTCCTCTGACGTTCATTGCACACCGTTGATTACCATCTCCCTTATCCTTTTGGGCTTCCTGGTGTTTCCCTTCGCGATAGCTAGAGAATATGGTTCCGACACCATTGGTTGTTTGGAACTTCACTGTTGCATGAACCGTAGAGACCACAATGCCCATCTTTTGCATAGCAGTTCGTCCGATTAACATGTTGTAGGGTGACTTTGACTTTACGATGACAAAATTGAGGATTTCCGTTCTCGCAAGATTTCCACTTCCGAGCGTTACCTCCAGAGGTATTTCACCTAAGGGCCACGATCGTTCCCCCGAGAAACCTACCAGGGGCATTCTTGACTCTACTCGCTTGGATTTGATTGTAGGGCTGAGTTTCCTAAAGCAATGTCCGTAGATTACCTCGCAGGAACTCTCGCAGTCCATATAAACTTTGTTGACCTCCGTATCCGAGACTACGACCTTAATGATCACCGGATCCTTTGAAGGGGACTCTCCCGTTTCGGACGGGAACGTTATTCCCCTTGCAACGTAAATTTCCCTTTCGGAGGCCTTTCTTTTCAATCGGGAGGTATCCCACCGAACCATTAGGATATGAGCTTCCTGGGGGGGGGGGGGGGGTATTATCCTTTCCCAGTTACGCGTCAGTGGCTTTCTATTTGCCCTTTCTTATCCCTTTTACGAGATGTGTTAATTGCCCGGATTTTACTGCCTCTTCTATCTGCTTTTTCAGCTCTCGACAGCTGTTTGTTTCATGGCCAAAGTCTTCATGGAAGTGGCAATATTTAGTAGTGTCTCTATTCTTGCTTTTTCCTATCATGCGAGGGGGTAGCTCGAAGGCTTTTGCGGCCTTCTCTGTCGCTAAAATCTCCCTTGGAGACTTTGTGAGATTTCCTAATAAACCATGGTTCGGACCCTTGTTGTAAGGAGTAAACCTATTATAGCTTTTGTGTTTGTTCTTCGATCCTTCCCACGAAGTCGGTTTTGTTCCTTTGTTGTTCTCCATCGGAGCCCCATTGGTGGATACTTCTTTGGCCTCTATCCACGTGTATGTTTTTTCCATCAGGCCTTTGTATGTTGCCGAAAGATCTGTAGATAAAAATTCTACAAGAGTCCGGTTGCGTAGGCCATGGACGAAGCCAGAAATGCGTTGTTCTTCGTGTAAGCCTAGAATTTGCAGAGTTTCGTCAGTGTACCTAGTAACGAAGTTCCTCGTGCTTTCGTTATCCTTCTGCTTAATGTTGTGCACTGTGAGGTGTGTCCTTGTGAACTTCTTTTGTTGGCTAAAGTGAGATCGAAACTTAGCCTTCAAATCATCAAAGTTGATGATGCTTTCTGGTTTCTGCCTATTCCACCAAATACGTGCGGAATCCTGAAGGGTATACGTAAACATGTGACAGGCTACGGGCATGACCCATTTCTGCATCCTAATGGCTCCTTCGAACAAATGCAAGAAATTGTTCGGATCTCCCTTTCCATCATAGATGCCTATATGTGAAGGCATCTTTAGACCATCCGGCAAGGGATAGTCTTCGATCCATCTTACAAAGGGTGCCGTAGGACCAGCAAGCTCTGCGTACGAGTGGGTGTAAGTTGGTATGTTCATGGGAATGCCATGATATGGATTATGAGTACGGGGTACCCCTGAAGAAGGTTGACTAGTGTAGAAAGGATGAGGAGTACTCGTGTTTGGAGGGTAACCATTATACATGGTGTATGGAGGGTATATCATGGGATGATTGTAGGGTACAACCATTTGTGAGGGGTACTGATTTCCGGGTTGCCCATTAACGGAGGGATAAATATTTGAGGGGTAACTTTGAACCGGGAATTGAGGATACAGGCTGACCGGGGGGGGGGGGGGGGGGGACTTCCGCCTGTGTTGACCGATCCCGGGTTACCTCCCACACTAGATGCGTGGGAGGGTTGCGGTGGAACTCCTCCTTCGGCCCTCCCTAAATGTGCAGCTAAAAAGGGAGGTAGGTTCACCTCCGTGTTCTCCCTCTGTTGGCTCCTCCCATTAGAGCCTTCAGTAATAGTCCTTTCTCTCCTCGTGGGAGTTCTTTCAGGAATTCCCTTAAAGCCTACATTCCTTCCTCCAGCCCTTCTACCCGTAGGAGACCCAATCCGCAGGATGGGGTGTTGTGCCCTAGTTATCGAAGGTCTTGGCTCCATCTCAATTTCTTCATCATACACATCGCTGGAATATTCTAACTCCTTTCGCATCTCCGTTGATGCGTGGGGTTTGCACTAGGCTTTACCTCTCAAGGGATCTTGAGAAGCTTACAACCCCCACCAGGCAGTGTACCTGATCGATGTAGTATAGTATAATGACAAGTGCCGGGGGATTGATCGTTCAGCTAGGAATAGTGTCGCTAGGATTAGAAAATCTAAATACTAGATCTAGAGATAAGGGATGATTCTTTTTGTATTTTTATATTTTAAGAAAAGCAAATAAAAATCTCGGGTTTGAAGGATTTAGACGGAATTAGTTGCTAGTCAACTAACCCAATACTAAAGATGCAATCAAAATAAAATATTAAAATGAAAATAAACTATTTTAAACTAAAGTTGTGAGCAATAAGTGGGAAAAATGTGTTTACTTAGATTTCATTACTCCCTAAATATCTTTTACACGTTAATTACTTGTTATAGTTGCGTGGATGACAGATTGTATTCCTTAATACCATTCATGGGGTGGCGTACTTACTTCCCCAATCCTATAAGTGCCTACTTCACTCCTATGTCGAGCCTGCAAGAAGCTCCTAAAATGGGATCATTAGAATTTACTCATGCATTAAATACAACCAATAAAACCTAGTACACATCGGTTCACGTTTCCTAAGCCGTTCAATCATGTTACCAATTGGAGATCTGCCAGTTTTCTTAAGCCTAACATTGAAATCATTCATCCAATACAACCATAAACAAGTAATCAACATATAATCAACATCTAGGTTTCATTAGATCTAAGTAAACACAAGATAGATCTAGCCTAGCATGTTGAAATCAAGACAAGCATAAGATATAGACAACCAACACATAGACATATTGATTGAATTAAGAGAAGACTTATCTCAATAACACATGTAAGGTTTCAAGGGTTGAAAACCCTTGAAAAGCTGTAAAATTCATACAAGGTTCGGCCCTAGGGTTTCTCCACACTTATTCCTCTTTTATGAATGAAAATTAGAAAACTATATATAGATATTAGGAGGTGACGGCGTCAAGAACAAACTTGTGACGCCGTCATCTCGCCGCCAAATAAATCCTCGGACTGCCTTGATCTACATCTGGCGCCGTCATGTAGTCCTCTTTTGTAGGCCGTCACACATTTAACTCTTGACGCTCTACTTGTGACGCCTTCATATTTGTACTGGGTCGTCATGATTTTTACTCTTGACGCCGTCAGGAATGTCTTCTTGACGCCGTCAAACACTGTACTCAGCATGGAAAATTAAGTCTTTGGCGTTTTCTTCACTTTCAGGCTCCAAAAACGTCCGAATTGCTTCCTTTTCCAGATTTCACTCCTAAAGTACCTAAAATCACTAAAGGAACGATTCAGGGCAATATCTGATCAAATAAATTCAATTCTGGGCTTGATTGACCCCCTAAAAATGGATCATTTTTTGCCTCATCATATACCCTTACACTTGAGATTTGCTTGTCCTCAAGCAAATGCGCTTTTATTCTAATCAAAATACAAGTTAGGGGGTCATTTAACACTAATATAAAAGTAATTACAACAAATAATCGTTCCACTAAAGACCAATAGACAAGCATGGAGGTCATATACTAGCACCTCACAAATAGTGTTTAGATACTCACATCTCTCGGATGTAATGAAGTATAAATTACAATATGGAAACGGAAGATATCTCTCACTACCTGTCATAGCAAAATAGATTACCATAGGCTTGGGAAAGGATCAAACCTCCACCACATGGCGTAAGCACCTAGGATAAATTATCAAAGAGGTCTTTTAAAGGGTTGTAACGTTAAGTGTAGGGATATGAAATACACGGTTTTGTTGGATATAGGCAGTCTTTACTGGTGGCGAGTTAACAATCTTGGTTAATTACATGTACAATATGGCGTTGCTAAGCCAAGACTAGACTCGACTTAAGCTAATAAATCAAAAATGACAAAAACATAAAATGAACATAGAATAAAAAGGGATGGTAGTCCGTATGTTTTTTTTTTTTCTCTTTTTCTTTTTTTTCAATTTTTTTTTTCTTTTTTCTTGATTTTTCGATTTTTTTTTTTTTTTTTTTTTTTTTTTTTTGCATACATTCTTACCCTACCATCCAAAATAATACATCATAGGGAATGAAAATTCCCCTTACACTTGAATTTTAACATACTTTACAATAAACTAAACTAATGACTCGAATTAAGAAAATCAAAACACTTGGAGTACTTTTAAGATTAACGCACATATGGGGGTAATAAATGATGTTCTTCCCCATTACTCCATAAAATAAGTACTTTACCCATGAGTCCCAATCGTCCCAAAACAATATGTACAATGATATGACTCGACTTAGCAACCATGTAATCAATTAGATAATTAACTTAGGGTTTAACAAATAACAATAATGCACTAAAGATAAGTGCATACACGGAAGGCTAAGGCGATTTGGGTGTACATTTAAGTGGGGTGTAACGAATTCTTCCTTTAAGTAAAATGCTTAAAGTTAGAAACGAAAAGATAGGCTCGGAGGGGTGTACTAGGGGTATCGTGTACTAAAAACGAGTACAACGCTAAGGTGTGGGAAAAATTAATTGACTAAACTAGCCAAATAATATGACTTAAATGGTCAAGTAATTATTATACGGGTTTAACATAAGGGTGATCCTAATGCCTCTTATCATGTAGTAAATCCTACTACACGAATGTAGTCTCACTAGCGGTCTCGGAATGCATCACTAACGCAAGTTCTAGAATCTAAATGCTACCGGTACACTCATAAGCACTAATAGTAAATGCTTTTCCTATCAAATCTAAAGGCGAACCTCACATATTTGGGTGGAAAATTTTTCTGAATGATACGGTTATGTGCTAGTCATACAATCTCCTATCCATGAGATGCTTGCTATGGCTAAAGTTTCACTCCTAAATGTTGTAAAAAATTTTAAATTTCGCGCTAAAATTGCACTAACAAGTATTTCTCATAGTTTTATTACACATCTACTATTAAACAAACAAACTCAAGCGAAAGTGTATCTGTAAGGTATCATCATTTTACCCTCCCCTTACACTTAAGATGAACATTGTCCCCAATGTTCAAGTAAAGAATGTAAAAGTGAAATAAGTAAAATAAATGAAATCAAATACTCCCCTGATTCGCTCGGTATGGATAATAAGGTGGCCAGGTTAGATCTTCCTCCAAGAAAATGAACAATCAAAGCTTCCCTTCCAGAAAAATAAATCATCTTCTTGTCATACATAACCTGTAAATCCTGAGAAAACAGACAAGGCAACCTCGCATAAAATCGGCGGCAATCTACATAAGTTACTAAATCCTAGAAAACAAAATAAGAGATAATGCTTGTGGAATGAAGTTAGCAGATTTCCTGGAGATTATAAAACTTAATAATTCAACAAAAACTTTAAGACTCCGTTAAAAAAATAAAACTGGTAAAATTTCCAGATTTTTACACGTGACGCCGTCAAGAGCAAGCTCATGACGCCGTCAGAAGTGACCTGCAGAAATTCTTGTGTTAAGTTTCCGGAAAATTTCTGGAAAAACTTGGTCCTAATTCCTGGAAAATCCTGCAAAACTTCATTATGACTCGATACAAGCATTTGACCCTAACAAATACGAATATACATGTTCACTTAATATTGTGGAGAATCATGATCGGTTTGTTTCTTAAAAACATATTTGGGGTTTCCCCTTACACTTATCTTTTGCAAAAATACCTTTTGGTGAAGTTAAGACTAGGCCAAAACAACAAAGTAAAGTATTTTCACTTTTTAGTTTAGAAACATGATCTACCAACAATAAAAATAAAGCATGCATACGGAAGCAAATAACAAACAAACAAAATAAAATCACACAAAGCATGGGTTGCCTCCCAAAAAGCGCTTTTCTTTATTTACGAGTCTTGTAGCTAGACTCAAGGCCATGGGTTGCTACGTGACCTCATCCCTTGAGATGATGTACCCCATGTAGTTGTGATCATTACTATTGTGGTGGTAGTGCCTCAATCTGTCGATACTTGCAATCACCTCTCCACCTACTTTACTTCTTAGGTTAGCCATCCCATCTTGGCTCATGCTCTCAATTGTGAAAGGCCCATACCACCAAGGACTTGGTTTATCGGGTGGTATTGTTGTTTCCAAGTGTCTTAAGAGTACCAAATTCCCTTCCTCGAATGGTACATGGCTTTCTGCTGGTCGATTATGTTCGAACTCGACATGAACTTTATTGCTTTTTCTCCTTTCATATTTAGCCTCCTTGTAGCTCTTGATTGTTGCCTCCCATGCAAGAATTTTATTCTGAACACGAATGGGTGTCGTGTCAATGTTGTTTTTGAGCTTTCTCCAACTCAAATTCTCATGCCCACTTCGCGGGGTCATGGAGAAGCTAATCTTTCTTTTTCCAGATTTAAGCTCAATTTTCCTGCCTTCATATTTAATGACAGCCCTAGCGGTGGCAAGGAATGGTGCCCCAAGGATTATTGGCATGCATCCATCTCCCTTATCATCGATGATCATAAAATCAACGGGGTACATGAATCCTGCGACATTAACTAACACATCTTCTGCGATTCCTAGGGGGTATACGTACGAGTGTCCAGCGAGGGATAACCTAACACGAGTGGGGGCTGGCATTTTTGACGTTAGTTGGATGTAAATAGTTAGGGGCATAAGATTTACTTCCGATCCTTGGTCAGCGAAAGCACTAAGATATTTCAAATCCCCTATGCTAGTTGGTATCTCAAAGTTCCCACACGCCATCTGCTTAGTAGCCACTTTTTGTACCAATAGCCTCTCGAATATTGGCCCCCCAGGTAACGTATCATACTCATCTTTTCCCCTTCCTCCTTCTCAGAATCCTGTTTGGAAGGTTGGTTACGCCCGTCACCCTTTATCCAATTTGTTATAGTGTTTTCGTTTATATCATGTTTAAGGTAGTAACTTAAAGGTTGTGATTTTGGTGACTCTTCTAAGGTTTGTTTAATGGGGGGGTTTCTACCTTCTCCTTACCCTTGTGGACAATTGTGATGGAATTAACAAATTGGGTAGTGGGGATGACGCTTTCTTTCCTTAGTAGCATTCTTTCGGGGGTTCTCTGGTTGGCATACTCCTCCAATAGACTCATCATCTCATTCATTTTCTCTTGCATCTCCTCTTTTTGCTTATAAACTGCTTCCTCGAATCTAGCGAGCCGATCTGAATGAGTTGCCATATATTCTCTCATTCTAGCTTCAAACTCCGGGCTGAGCTCCTCGGGAGGGGAATAAGGTGGGGCATAGTTTTGAAAAGTCTCTACATTTTCTCTAGAGGGTGACTCTGACAACGGTGTTGAAGTCATTTTCGAGACACAATTGACAGTAGCCCGTCTAGGACTTAAAGGTCTCCTTTGCCTTTCCTCAAAATAGTCAACTTTTGCCTCGAGTTTGCATAAAAGTTCATCGGGGATTTCGGTGGTCCCTCCAGGTGTTGAGACTGCGTTGATGGCCGCTTTTATCGTACGATTAAACTCCCACATCTCTTGATTATCGGCGGCAAGCTCCTCAATAATTGCCCAGGACTCCTCGGCGTTCTTATCACGCAGTTTACCTCCCGCGGCCCTATCGATTGTACGTTTAGTGTGATAGTCAACATGGTCGTAGAAAATCTGAACTAGTAACCAAAGGTTTATACCATGATGAGGGACCTTATGGAGGAGATCCTTAAAACGAGCCCATGCTTCGTAGAAAGTTTCACCCTGATGTTGTTCAAACATCAAAATGTCATTTCTAAGCATTGCAGTCTTCCCCGGTGGGAAGAATTGAGTAAGGAAGCGATTAGTGAGATTATCCCATGTGGTGATGGATCCCGCGGGTAAACGCTCAAGCCATTGACTAGCTTGATCACGTAGAGAGAATTGGAATAGGCGTAATCGGGTTGTCTCTCTAGTTGCAACATCTAGGTCTATGGAATCTACGATTTTAAGGAAGTCCTTGAGATGTTGATTTGGATCTTCGGAACGAAGTCCATGGAATGCACATCCGCTTTGTACCAACCGGATGGTGTCGGATCGCAAGGGGGTCACATTGGCTCCGGTGAGCTCAATGGTGTTTCAGTAGCCTTGATGGCTAGGTCGGGAATACTCTCCTACGGTTCGGAGCCTAAGAGGTTATAGTGGTGGGTTTTGTTGTGGTGGGATGACGGGTTCAAAGATGTTCCCATCGTCCATGATGTCGGGTGGTGAAAAGTTACGAACAAAAACACAAAGAAATAAGATAGACTAAAGAAAACCTAAAAATAAAAATAAAATCTTACTAGAAAGGAATCTAGCAAGTAGACCTAATAAAGAGAGATTCTAACCTAGACAATAACTATTCCCCGGCAACGGCGCCAAAAACTTGATGCGTGGGGTTTGCAACAGGCTTTACCTCTCAAGGGATCTTGAGAAGCTTACAACCCCCACCAGGCAGTGTACCTGATCGATGTAGTATAGTATAATGACAAGTACCGGGGGATTGATCGTTCAGCTAGGAATAGTGTCGCTAGGATTAGAAAATCTAAATACTAGATCTAGAGATGAGGGATGATTCTTTTTGTATTTTTATATTTTTAAGAAAAGCAAATAAAAATCTCGGTTTTGAAGGATTTGGGCGGAATTAGTTGCTAGTCAACTAACCCAATACTAAAGATACAATCAAAATAAAATACTAAAATGAAAATAAACTATTTTAAACTAAAGTTGTGATCAATAAGTGGGAAAATGTGTTTACTTAGATTTCATTACTCCTTAGATATCTTTTACACGTTAATTACTTGTTATAGTTGCGTGGATGACGGATTGTATTCCTTAATACCATTCATGGGGTGGCGTACTTACTTCCCCAATCCTATGAGTGCCTACTTCACTCCTATGTCGAGCCTGCGAGAAGCTCCTAACATGGGATCATTAGAATTTACTCATGCATTAAATACAACCAATAAAACCTAGTACACATCGGTTCATGTTTCCTAAGACGTTCAAGCATGTTACCAATTGGAGATCTGCCAGTTTTCTTAAGCCTAACATTGAAATCATTCATCCAATATAACCATAAACAAGTAATCAACACATAATCAACATCTAGGTTTCATTAGATCTAAGTAAACACAAGATAGATCTAGCCTAGCATGTTGAAATCAAGACAAGCATAAGATATAGACAACCAACACATAGACATATTGATTGAATTAAGAGAAAACTTATCTCAATAACACATGTAAGGTTTCAAGGGTTGAAAACCCTTGAAAAGCTGTAAAATTCGTACAAGGTTCGGCCCTAGGGTTTCTCCACACTTGTTCCTCTTTTATGAAAGAAAATTTGAAAACTATATATAGATATTAGGAGGTGACGGCGTCAAGAACAAACTTGTGATGCCGTCATCTCGCCGCCAAATAAATCCTCGGACTGCCTTGATCTACATCTGACGCCGTCATGTAGTCCTCTTTTGTAGGCCGTCACACATTTAACTCTTGACACTCTACTTGTGACGCCTTTATGTTTGTACTGGTTCGTCATGATTTTTACTCTTGACGCCGTCAGGAATGTCTTCTTGACGCCGTCAAACACTGTACTCAGCATGGAAAATTAAGTCTTTGGCGTTTTCTTCACTTTTATGCTCCAAAAACGTCCGAATTGCTTCCTTTTCCAAATTTCACTCCCAAAGTACCTAAAATCACAAAAGGAACGATTTAGGGCAATATTTGATCAAATAAATTCAATTCCGGGCTGAAATGACCCCCTAAAAATGGATCAGTTTTCGCCTCATCATCCGTGTTTCTGATTTGCCCCCTTCGAGCTCTTAATAAGGACTCTAGCTCTTCGTAATTAGCATTGACAAAGGCGGGGCTAATGATGAGCTCTGGATTAGCTAACGTGGATGCGTGATGGTTGGGCGTTATTTCAGGGTGAGATCGTGTGGTGAAGATGGAGGCCGTGATTGGCGGAAGGTTGTCGGTGTCTTGCGGGTAAAGGGGTTAAAGACGAAAAACCCATTGGGGGTGTAATTTCTCTTTCTGGATTCATGCCGGAATAATAACGAGCGTATTTGACTTGGTTATTTTACTTAGAAATAACGGGACTAATTGTAGTGGGTCCCATGGATGGTGCCACGGATTGTACATTATTTTGCACTACCAGGCCTTCGATGGTGATCAAAGGAAATGAGGGGTGTTGTGATTACGCCAAGCTTGGATATAACCTGAAATAAGAAATACTAAAACACTACGTTAAGTGATTGCGCAGGGGTTGACCCCTGCGAACCACCTCCGGCGTGTGAATAAGTGATCGGTATGAGAGTTTTAAGTGTAAGCGTAGTAAAGTAAGGTGAGAGAGATTGCATACCAGATTTGTCATCGTCCAGGACTATTTATAGGTGAAGAAAACGGTCCTGGAGAGTGGTCACACGTTTGAGAGAGATCATGGAGAGTCCCATGATTTGTGGTAACCGCTAGGGTTTAGTGTCCCACACCTTCGGGTTTAGCGGGGGTGCTAAGGAGGAAGAGGAGACATGGGTAAGACTTGGTCTCACCAGTATTGGACTTGGCATTGTTCCGTCCTTAAAACATATCGAGAGATACCCCGAAGGGCTTAATCCTTCGATTGGCGAATTCCCACTTGGTAACTAGATCATTGATGATTAGTTTTACGCCAAAGAAAGTTTTAAGAGGCTAGCCAGAGCCTTCGATTATGTAGGTTGTGATCAGACTCGAAGGGGTTTCCTTCGAGCTTATCGGAGGGTACATCATCAATGTCCAGCCGAGAACTCAGGTATTATTTATTTTGATTATGTTTATGTGTTTAGCAAGGACATGTAGTCGCTGAAAGTCTTTTGTGATTAATTTGCATTTGTGTGTTTCACGAGGACATCTTGACCAACTGTGAACCACAGCCGACAACCCAAGCCGAGAACCACCATAATTAGTATACTTTTTTAATTCAATTATTTAGTTTCATCTACGACGTGTGTATCCGGGTGTTACTATGTAACTGGGTTTGTCCAGCTAGTTGTGGTTGTGGTTGACATGAGATTTGTATGTGTTTGAATATCAACTAGTTGTATTCTTTGACGTACTCCTTCAGGAGTATCTGTAAACACTGCCGATGACTTTATAAGTGTTGTTGATGGAGGAGATGTAGTTTTTCTACCGTCATTATTTTACTAGAAGTATCAAAAATGAAAGATCTAACGACCGACGAAGCTATTTGGTATCGAGAACCCGGATGACATCACTCATCGTTTAATAGTTTGCACTCCTTAATCAGAACATACGTAAATAGTATATTAGATACTTCTAAGTGCTTGCTAGGTTACTAAAATGGGACAAAGAAACACGCTACGTTAGTCGGAGGGCAGGGATGGACCCTGCAAACTGGCTCCGGGCCTCCGGCATGAGAATAATTCATCTGATTCATAGGATGAATGCGTTTAGAGAGATAAAGTGAGTATTAGAGAGAGAGAGAGAGAGAGAGAGAGAGAGAGAGAGAGAGAGAGAGAGAGAGAGAGAGAGAGAGAGAGAGAGAGTACCTTAGAAATGAGGATGATGATGATAATTATAGGCAAGCCCTAGGAAAGTTCTAGGCCTTGCCACATGTCTCAACCGGGTTAGTTAAGGAAGCACATTCATTCCAGCCAATGAAAAGGATCCGATTATAGGTTTTAGTGTCCTTCCCTTGTTTATCATTAGTGTGCCCATGTGCAGTTGACGTGGGAGTAGGAATATTAGAAACCCTTCAACTGTTAGGGGCCACACAAATATTTTGTCTTTTTCTTCTAGTTCGGAGCCTAAGATCCATTGGAGGCTCGAGCTCCTCGAAGAACGAGGCTCCTTGACATAGGCTATTGGTGTATTGGCGGATTTCCTTACGGTAGCCTAGTAGGATTTACGCCAATAATGGTACGTTTGAGTTCTACAAGTGTATAGTTTCGAGGCTAGGCTCCGGCCGTGAGTGAGGTACACCATCACTAGTGATATGCGATTTTTCTAGGTTGATTTTAATTTGAGAAGCAATTATACATGGTAGTGAATTGGTTGGTGTTACTGACTTAGAAGAAGACGACTAATTTTTAGGGGCGGGATTTTAATGGGTCAAAACCGATTTGGTCAAAAGCCAAATAAGGAGCCTAGGTGGCAATAACTTGGCATTATGGTTGGTTCATTTTTTTTTTTTTTTTTTGCCATTCCATGTCATTGATAACTAAGCCATGCATTATGTTGGGTCAGATTTCGACCAAATTGTTTCTGACCAGTATTTAAACATAAAAAAAGCCTAATATATTCAGTCGCGGATAAGGATCAGATAGAAATGCACTCACAGATAAGGATCAGAGAGTAAGTCACTCCCTGCTAGAAATTAGAGGGTGTTACTCCCTGATGGTTATCAGAAGGACTTACTCCCTGATGGTTATTGATAAGGATTTATTTGGTACCTTTTTAAGAGGTCATTTAAGCCCAAAATTGTATTAATATGATCAAATATTGCCTCAACTTTTGCCATTTTAGGTACTTGGGACGAGAAATCTGGAAATCGGCACTTTTTGGACGTATTTGGACGAAAAAGTGAAGAAAAATACGAAGTTGCGGAAAACCTGTCAGAAAAGGAGCTCTAGCGGCGTCACATGCGACAACATGACGCCATCACTTGTTGATTATGCTGGATTTTTGGTTCAAGTTTAACAAGAGACGACACAGACAAAATCTAAAGACCTACAACCTGATGGCGTCAGGTGTTATTTTAAGTTGAGAGTCACGTGTTAAATTAAAAAGAGATGGCCCAGGCACTTTACAAGAGGACGGCGTCATGCTAAAGGTGACGGCGTCAGAGGTTACAAGGTGACGCCGTCATAACGGCGACCTGCATAAGACGAAAACCTAAACACGGCGAGCTGAAGACGTCAGGACCTATAAGCTGATGTCGTCAGGGTTGTAATTCTATATATAATTTCGTATGTTTTTCATAATTCGCGTGACATCTTTGTGTAACATCTTAAGGACGACCCTGGCAGCTTTTGTAAGGTTTTTTCAGACCGAAAACATATGTTTCATTGAAGATAAGTTACTCGTTTAATCATTCAATACGTCTATGTATTGTTTGATTAATTATTTATCTTTTCTTCTCTTTAAGATACTAGCTTAAGTTTATTTGTGTTTGTTTAGATCTAATGAAACCTAGTTGTTGAACATTGTTTTGCCGTCTCTTTTTTAGTTGATTGCTTCGCATTAGGCTAAGAAAACTAGCTGACCTCTTATATGTAACTGGCTTGAATGTCTTAGAAACACAACCGTAAAGTGCACTATTGGTTTTTCTCATTGTACTTATTGCGTGAATTGCGGCTTGTAGATCCTAAGAAGATTAATAGACTTTAAGGTTTTTAGAGGAGACTAAGATTCATAGAGTTGGGGACTTCGACACCTCCCCACGCAAAATATTAAGGAATACAATGCTTCAACTAAAACAACGACGAGACAATTCGAAAGATCAATAGGAGATAACTAGGGAGTAATTAAATCTAAGTGAACACGCTTTTCTCTATCATAAGAAGTCACCAATTCTATTTTCTTTTCTTTTTAATTAGTTTAATTTAGCTATAATTAGTTTTAGGTTAGTTGACTAGCAACTAATTCCGCCCATTCTTCTAAAAACCGAGATTTTTATTGCTTTCATAAAATATAAAAAATACAAAAAGAATTATCCCTCACCTCTAGACCTATCTCGTCATACATCTTGACCTAACGACACTATTCCCCTATGAACGATCAATCCCTTGGACTTGCCTATAATACACTACAGCGATTAGCTACACTGCCTAGAGGATTGTAAAACTTCCTTTCAAGGGTTAAAATTTTCGCATCAGTTGTCATAGGGTGTAACTCACTGATAAAATAAATTAGTCATAGTTGTATAAAGCTCAATCAACAGTGAAGCTTCAGGGAAGTCGAAGACCATCTAAATAATCTCTTTGTAAGCTAATGTTGTATCAGTGAGTAAAGTACAAGGAGCTACAAACAATACCAGAGTCACTGAGATCTGACAAATATTTCTCTGACCTTGAAGACTTAACTCTGAAGAACAACTTAGTCTCTTAAGTATGGGCTAGGAAATTCTTGGGAACATAAGAGCAAGGACTTATCAAAAGACGAGAAAGTGACATTTGGTACAAATAGTTGTCAGCACTGGTAAACCAAAAGTATGCTTAACCTTGGATACTAGGCACGTCATCTGTTGCAAGTTGGCAAACTATTGTACCCATGTGCATGCACAATATTTCCCTCACTATATATTCGGAAGATTCTAAAAGGGATAAGTAAAGATCTTAAACAAGCACATAAAATAATAATAAGTATTATAGTTGATAGGATCCTCCTCTTCTAGGAACGCACAACAAAGCTAATTGCCTCTTGTCATTCTAATAGGAGTGTTTCATTTGTCATCAACCGGAATTATGTACCATGAACTATTTCATGTAAATCTTTGATTCACTTCTAATAATATTTATAAACTTTAAAAAGTACAATTGGTGTTATTGTGGCTTTAGGTGAACTTGTTGTTATTCTTATTATTAGTAGTAAGGTATCATCATTTGCTCAAACTGCGTGGACCAACATATTGTTTGACACCCCAAAAATCACCAAAATCACAACGCATCGGAATACCACTTGGGGCGTCACCTCATAGTTCATACACACAAGTTACAGAAAACGGCCTCAAAAGAGACGTTTAATAAAATATCACATTCGATTTGATAAATCAGAGTACCAGGTCCCAACAATTTCTATTCAAAACTTAAAGTTACAAGAGTTCAAACATGACTCATTTGCATATTTAAAAATAATAATTATCGAATGTGAAGAAAACAAGTCCTTCAATATTTGATATCCACGCGACTCCGATTGCTCCCAATGCTCAGCTAGCAAATAATACCTGAGAAAATACATGCTAAAAAGTCAACATAAAGTTGAGTGAATTCATAGAGTTTAATAAGTAATCAATTGAATACAAGATAATTCAGTTTAAAAGAAGTTGGGCTACGTTGTTATACGCCCATAATTAAGTTGACATGTAACAAATACATGTCGGGAAAAAAAATAAGATTTACAGCATTGAGCTCACGAAACCGAACCTTGACTATGTCTAAATGATGCCCCGCACAAGGGTAATCTTGCCAATTACCCTAAATTCTCAATATTATATGTCCGTTTGACCCACAGTTGTCAAATGAGCGCTACTCACCCGGACAGGCTTGTCAAGCCAAATATGCATATTTATAATACTAGCGTTCACACAAAATTAACGGTTCATGATGGGGACTTAAGCAAGAATACCTCATGTCAGATGTCCATAAATCATAAAATCGGGTCTAGCATATATACCAAAAGCTACTTGTATTCTGTTTGTAAAACTAGCATGTATCCCCCTCGCGAGGTTTTTAAAACATTTAAATGAGTAAAGGCGAGACTATGAACTCACCGAGGCAAAGTGAGGAAGAAAAGAAGTAATATGGATCTCTGGACGAGTGGGAAGCATCTAAGCACAACCGAGAAGTAGTGCCAATCTAGAAATCAACGTAGAAGGAACAGACGCCAAAATTCAACCGTTACCTATATTAAAATGACACGCGATCACGATCGATACTTATGTAAAAATATGAAACTTATAATGACCATAACGAATATAAATATATTTAGAATATGCATGACATTTTATAACTAGGAATCCATGAGACTTACCACTTATTGTTTCTATTAGATTACACATTTTCTGAAATTATAACGTTTTTAGCTAGTCGGTCGACACACCAAAAGGTACGTTAAATGGTCAAACTAGTTGCTCTACCTCTAGGATAACACACTTATATATGTCTATTAGCTACAGTAGCTAACCCATAAACCATAGGTAATCCCAACCTTTTATGAAAGATGCACCAATGTAACTTGTTATAAAACAGGGTCTGCTGGACTTTGGAAAAATTTGGCTACAGCAGACCCACTAAAAAAATTATAAAAATCTAAAAAAAATACAGCAGGTCACACATATATTGGGAAAGTTCCAGTATAAATTTCAGCCAAAAATATTAAGTTTTGACCCGTCTGCACAACACATCTCTACAACTGAAATTCTGGACGCTAAACTCAGTTTTGACACTTGATCTCATAAACCCCAATTAAACCACTTCTACCCATTATCAATCAAAACGGCCTTATGTTCTGGAAAATATACTCAAAATACTATATCTTAGAATCCGGAAAATCCAGAAAACCTATTTTTATGACCAAGATATCGTTCTCGCAAAAAGGGTCAAAATTCGGCCCAAAACCAAAGTGTGCAGAATTTTGCCGAATGGTTCTTCAAACTTCAAAATGGCGTATCTTTTTCATTATAAGGAGTTAGAAGCCCCGATTTTTACCACACAACCATTATAACAACGTCTATCGTATCAAATACCAAAAACTCAGTTTACGACACACAAATATAGCCAACACAAACACAAATTTTCTGCCCTATTCCTATAGGTTTCTTTCAACCTCTTCAACACCATTCAAGACTCAAAAACCCTAAACTAACCTATTCTCCACTACCTAAACCTAATTGATTATCCTCAATCATCCACAACTCAACAATCATTATTCTAACAACTAGCTTCCAGGCCCGGCCGATGGCCGGATAGTTTTAAGAATTTTTTTTAAAAAAAAGGAAAATAGTACAAATGTAAATTGCAACACACTTTGTGATATCATTTAGTATGATGTTAATTGTATATAAGATAAAATTTAATGGTCATATTGCATAACAAAAAATAAACAAAACGCATACTTAGATAGTAGATTGTAGTATTGGTTCACATCTACTTGATATTAAGCTTAAAAAAATAACAACCATGTGTTTGCAAAATTCCAAACAGCCAAATTAATAAAAAGACATTTGTAATAGACAATACATAAAACGTAAGTAATGCAATTGGAAATAGTAACCGTTATTAATGCAATTGGAAAATCTGGTGCAGTGCTAAATTTACAAAACTATTGTAACGGTTACTATTGTAAGTTTGGAGTTTGGAGACTATCAGCGTTAACGCCCTCCTATAATAATGAAATGCAATAGTAACCGTTATTAATGCAATTGAAAAAGCTGGTGCAGCGCCAAATTTACAAAACTATGAGTAAATTCAATGAATGTGCTATTCAAGATAAAGGAAAGTGATAGAGTTTTGAATTGACCTCAGTGATGAAATTAGACTTGAATGAATTGATGGTGATATCTTCGTCAGACATCATCTTAACCTGATAAACATGGTATTGTTATTCATGCAGAAATCTGTATAGTGAAAACGGAATAACAATTTTTTCCCAATCATGGCACTAAGTTCATTTGGGAAATAGTCATCATGCTTTTCTCCATATTGGTTGATCAAAGCTTGACAGTGAACGCCAGAAAGCCTGAAGACCATATCATCAAAAAGCAATAATGATGCTGATCCGGTATCGTCAATCACATGAACGATAACCTTGTACCTAAATTTCATATGCATAATACATTAAGTATAAATTAAATATAAATTAAAAGTCATTAAAAAAATTTATTGTAAATTTAAGCGTTTAAAAATTAGAAGGCTGTTTGGTTGTAATACCGGTATCCAACAGAAGTGATCTCATCATGCTATTTACAATGCCAAGTTTGTTGTTTCTTGAATTTAGAGCCACTTGATGAAGAACCATTACTAGCAATTTCTTTGGCAGAACTTCCACACCGTTTGCACGCAAGATATGCCCATCCATTTTCTCTATGGATTTTGTGAACTTTGTCATAAACAATCATATGGCATGCCTGATAACAAAGTATAGTAACTTGTATTAAAGACACAAATAATATGTATAATATATGTCATTAAGATAAATTTGAAGCACTATTATTATTATTAACTTACATTGTTAGTCTCACGTATACTTCCCACCATTTTTTTGATAGCACTGTCCAAAAACTCAACCGGGCTGATAATTTTTTTGGCGGGTGAGAACACAGTTATTGTATGCTTTGAAGGATCATACCCGGGTACCTCTGCATACCTATAAAAGTGTATAATGAATAAAATTAATTTTTAATGGTAAATTACGTGGGTATGTTTTTGTACAAATTTAAATTGAAGTACAATGAGTTACCTCTGTTTGAATGCCTCGATTTCAAGAATTTTATCATTGATGTATATTTTAGTTGCAAAGAGACCAGGGCGAACATATGGTTTCTCTAAAGAAAATAATAATAAATGAGATATGGAAATGTTACAAAGGAAAATTACAAACAATGATATATGTTTGTCAGCACTTACTATTACAAACAATGATATATGTTTCTCCTTATTTTATCCTCTCCGTAATTGTTGAAGGGTAACGGGTCAGTAATGGAGACAATACTATCAATCACATCTACGCAAAAATAAATACCTTAATATAAAGTAAAGACAATGTAAAAATAGAAATCTTTTACTATTATATAAATGTATAAAATAAATACAAACAATAACTCACCGAAACATCAGTTTCTCTGAAATCTTCGATGAAAAAGTTAGTAAAAGGTTCAAACTTGAAACCACGGGGGTTTCTTTCTTAGCCTGCAATCCTTGTAACACCAGTGTTCCTAAGGAAAGATATTTTGTATCGATGAATCAAGAATGGATATTTTCCTCCATTCTCACCTACTCCAAAGTTGCTGATGCGATAGCATGAACCTTCATCGATTAAAAGGCTAAACTTATTGATTACTTCCTTTGTCCTTGCCGTTGCTTGTACACGATTACCCTAAAACCACAAATATAATATGAAATTCAAATGTAAATCAAAGTTTAACTGTTTTTGTAATGGATTGTATCCATAGAAAATATAGCAAATTTGAAAGTTTATCTATAAAGTAACCTGCTCATCTTGCAAAACCATGTCTAATCTCCAAACTTCATGAGCTTTTCCTGTAGGGTGAGATTTCTATATGCTAATGCAGCGAACACGTATTTTAACATCATCTAACATAGGATCAATGTCGCACAAGAGAGTGATATTCTGTTCCATTGATGTATCTACAAAATATAAAAACAAAATCAATAAAAAAGCATTATTAGAAATAGAAATGCTAATATTCAAACTACGGCTAATTGTTACCAGACTAATAGAAAGTAGGAGAGGGAAGAGGTAAGTGATAATATATGCATATGAATTGCCTTTTTATAGATCATGGATTAGGTTAAAATGGTTTTCAAATTTTAAAAATTAAGGTAGATAAGTAAGGAAATAATTTGAAAACATTAATTATCCACAAAAATCATGGAATTCTGTTTAACTATATTTATTTAGGGGCGATTTTTAAGGATTAAAAAAAATTACCTACATTAAAAGTTGACCAAATATTTGATAGTGTATACCATGAGATTAATCTAATAATAACATTAACATGTAATATTTGCCTACAATAAATCAAAAGAACATGTTTATGCAGAACCTCAAATGTTCTTGCAAAACGTAACAAACTTATGCAGAACCCTAACATGTTTATGCAGCACACTATAATCAAGCATAAAGTTAGAATTGCAGAACATGACTAACAATTTAAGATACATGGAATATTGGACCTGAATATTATCAAGCAACATTTGTAGATGAACAAATCCACAAAGACCTCCGAATCCTTTGCAGTAAAAATGATGAGCAAATTATTGGTCATAGAATTGAACAAAAGCATAATGACACCTAAATCATACAAAAAAAATATAATGAATCAAACAAAATAAATATGTTGGAAAAATTACCATTTTGAATATCAGATCTATGAGGCATGATCAAACCATATTAAGGATAAATAGATGATAATGATGAGCAAATTACTGGTTGAAGAATTGAACAAAAGCATAATGACACCTAAATCATACAAAACAAATATAAATCTCCCAAAATATGAATTCAAAGGTATATAATGAATCAAACAAAATAAATATGCTGGAAAAGTTACCATTTTGAAGATCCGAACTATGAGGCACGATCGAAACATATTAAGGATAAATAAATGATAATAAATTCGATAAAGCTGTTGAAGATCTTGTTTATTATTTGTGGTGTTATTGATTTGTGTTTGGATGGATTAAAGGGTTTATGTTAGAAACACAATTAATTGAGAGAAGTGTGTGTTTTCATTGATTGAGGAAGAATAGCAAATGAGATGGTGTGGACTTCCGCCCCCAAATTTGATGCATTGACTATTTTAGATCTGAAATGAATGATAACCGTTGGATAGGAGGAAATGCCACGTGGCAGGTTTAGAAGAATTTTGGAGAAGAGATTGGTTAAGAAAACCCTGTTTTATATAGATAGTAGATTTACCCATGGATTCCTAATCATAGATTTCAACATGCATGCATATATCTAAACCAAAAATCAAATTAAAATCAAAGAAAATACTTACAAAAGAGGTATATAAACAAGTAGATGGTCAAAACCACAAACCCTTGTGGTTTTGATGATTTGGCCGAACACAAGGAGGAACAAAGGAAAACCCAAAACTTGATTTGATTCACCAAAATTTGCTTAAAAACTCTTAACTTTATACCCTTGATGATCTTCTTGCAATTAATTATACCAAAACCCTAAAATCAAGATTTTAATAAAAATTTAGAATTCAAGAATCTTGATGCATGGTGAATTTTAGTGGAAAAGATTAATGGGGTTTTATGTAGGAATGATATTAGAGTAGTTTGGAAGTGAGTTGGAGAATTTTAATGAATGGTGATGGTGGTTTCATGTGGGATGTCATGAGCAGGAAGCAGGGAGAGCAGAGGAAAAAAAATCTTTTGTTATCTCTGTGTTTTTGGTATCTATGTGTTTTAATTTATAAAAGGTGGATATAAGGTAAGGAAAATAGTAATAAAAGGGGAGTGTTTGGTTTTTGATTTTGATGGAGAAGTAAAAATTATAAAAGGGGTGTTTGGCTAACTATATGTATATATTTATCTAAAAATTTACATTACATTATTTGGTTTAAGAACACTTAATTAAAATGTTACAAAGTTTGAAAATATTGACACGGTTTTCGGCTAAAACGTGGGAAAAGTCGGGAAACACTAAAATAGAGATAATTAAGCTCTCGAAGCTAAAATATGAAATTGTTGATTTCTTAAATGATTTAACAAATAAATATCCAAGGTACGACGCAAAATTTGTTAAAAATGACAATTTCCGATAAAACGACTAGAAACAAAAATAATGAATTCCATAAAAATTAGTAATAGAATAAGAGGTTGGTTTTCTTTGTTAAAACCTTAAAACGTAAATTTAAATTGCGTAAAACGTAAAGGTGCAAGGTTTACGTAAAAATGGAAAAATTGAAAAGTGACTTTTAAAATAGGATTGTAAGGAAACAATGATGCATAAAAAGAGTATAATGGATATAGTCTAGTCACGGTTGAATGAATTGAACGTACACGGATAACTTTCGATGAAGTTAATTAGTTAAAATAAAATAGTTGAATAATAAACTATTAAAATAAATGACATGAATTTTTAGAAATGTCACAGCACGTACCCCTTAAGAGAGCGCCGTCCCGGAGCTCAACTCGCTTTATCTCCTAACAGTTCACTTCCGAAAAAATCAGGATTCTCGTAAGGAATGAAGTCTGGAATAACTAACGACGCGGTTCGATTCTCGTCGTCTATGGAGAATTTTAAACTATTCTTTGTTGATAAAAATGGTGTTCATAATAGAGATAAAATAGGTTCAAGAATCATTTTTAATAGTTTTAAAGATTTTTGGGATGGATGCATTTATAAAAACCATGTTGAAATTCGGGATTATGGTTGTGATTGTAGAAGGTCTATTTTTAAATCTTTAGGAATCATTAGTTGAAACGAAGTTTAAAACAGTCATATCCTTAAGACGTGATTAAAATATGATGTATAAAACATGTAGTTTGAAAGATAGGGCATGGTGTCATTATAAATATTAGTTATGGTTTTTACAAAAGGGGGTGGTTAGAACCGACTCTTTAACTTAAGAATGTCATTTTGGTAATTTAAACACTTGTGAAATATTTGTAAAATTTTCATAAAGACGCATAAAAATTTTATAGAAGCCCATGGAGGTGCTTAATGCATTTTGTGCACGGGATTTTGACAAAGTATCAAGATATCAACGAAGATAGAACAAGTGATAGAAATCACCTAATGTGTAAGCAATGGTATGAGGGAATGAATAGAATGTCATGAGGGTCCTTAAAGGAAAGGTAGAATAAAAGTGTTGGCAATAAGACAATAGGAGACAAGGAATTTATCAAGTCGTCAATTCGTGGAAGCGAATAATAGTACATTACTATTAGCTTATCAAGCTCCCGACGGTTGATACAAAATCAGAAAAATCCACATAACAAATTACGAGTCGAGAGGAGTTCATAGCCCATAGAATGGTTCGTACACACGCTATGGTGGATACACATAAGCTCACTCATTCATAACTCATCACTTACATAAAGAGGCGTCCCAATCCATGTAAGTGAAGATTTATGAATTTATGGTTCGGCGGTTTATAATTTCTTTATTCAAATGAAGAAGCGTCCCAATTCATTTCAATAAAACGATTATAAATCATCCTACTTAAGTATGTCCGTCACAAAGCAAAATACACAACAAGATCAAATGTTACAATAAATAAAAGGATGTCTACTTAACGACATGATTCATCAAAATCATAAGAAGAAGTAACGAGAATAATAATACGACATTAGTCAATCGCATTCCCAAAGGTAATGCCAAAGGATGGCATGCTCCGAGATTACAAGTTAAGTTCGTACTCCCATCAATTCGAAGATTTCAAAACAATGGATAATGTAAACAACATATGTGATTCAAAGGCATAAGAAGAATGTTCACACTCGGAGTTGAACAATAAAATTACTAGTGGAATTGACAAAGTACACCGAATGTCAATATCATCAAAAGGAAATAAAGAAAAGTAGCGAAAATGTTTCAGAGATCACCGCATCGTTTATAAAAGGTTAAAGTAAACGAACTCATTAATACATATCATAATACTATATACATGCGTAAGAATTTGAGAAGAGAGTAACACATATATGTACGGGTATCCTTATACAATACTAGTATCGACGTTCGAGGGAGAAAATAAGAAAACACGAAGTACCTGATAATCGAAGTGGTCAGCGTATAAATAACTGACCGATATAAAGTAAATAGTATGACATCATAAGATAGGCATGAGAGAGCGAAATCATGACTAGGGGATATATTCATTAGTCATATAATAGAAGTATGGATGCAAAATAGAGCATATGTTACCTGGGAGCAAGCGTGCGCGGATATCGAACAATGGTGAAAGACTTAAAAAAAATTCGAAAATCAGTTATAGTTTAGGTTTTGAAAACGACCTATTTCTCTATAACTAATGCTCTGATGCCATTCTTTGACACCCCCAAGTGGTATTCCGCTGCATTGTGATTTTGGGGGTGTCAAATATTGTCTTTTATACATGTAGAGATTAATGGGTAAATAAATGAGGCTTTTTCGTGTTCGTATTATTTGAGATGGCGAGATTTTGAAATAGATGTACTATTATGGTATCAAAATGACCCGTTTTTTAACCAATGTTTTACTCGCTCATAACATGTTTACCTAATGAAATTTCGAAGTTGAAATGGCATCAACACACCTGGTGTAACACCCCTAACCCGGACTGGGAGAGGGTGCACAATATGATAATTCTAAAACATCGAAAATAAAAAACATCTCCAATATTACATTCCAAAATGAGTGATAACCTTCGAAGAAAATTTTGTTTTAAACCTTAAATAACTATCACACATTCATCAAAACCTAAACATCAAATCTTACAAAAGTAGCTCCAAAACAATCATAATAATTATGGCCTAGGAGAAATACAATAGTCATATATGATGTAAATTCTCCATTGACTCAAAATATCATTAGTTCTTTATTTGATCAACCTTGTAGCTCATTACACTCACCCCGATCATCCCTAAATACATGCTGAGGAGAAAAGAAAAGTACTTGAGCTAAAGGCTCAGTGCACGGATGCTGACTACAAATAATAATAATACAATTGAGTAAAGATAGTATAGAATGAAATAACAAAGACAATTTCTCAGTCATACTAACTCCTCAACACCAGAGTAACAAAAGAATTATAAGGCTGAAGCAACGAAGGGTTTAGGGAATTTATACCGAGTGCCCAAGATGATATCCAACAGGCACCACTCATTGTGCCAAAATCATATCACATCATATCATATCATATCATATCACATATCAAAACAATACACGTGGATTCGTGACTCCAAGTTCATCCCGAAATCAGAAGGTGTGTATGGACACTACATCACCCTCCGCATAAATATATTTGTTAATACAAATAATGTCTAAAAACGTTATTTATATTTTTCATCCTGTACGTTTTGGTAATAACAAAACATAAAAACATTCTATGTAAAAGTTAACGTAAACAAGTTTTTATTCGTAAATCTTCATTTCGACTGCAAATCACTAAAAATATGAACAATGAACATCAAACTTGATGGATGATCAAATAAATATTTTTTTTCATGCAAATTGGGCAAAACACTTTACATATAACAAATTAGACAAATTATTTTGATTTTAATAAAATGTTTGATTCTAAAAATCAAAATCTGGTTCCCCCCCCCCCCCCCCCCCCCCCGCGCAAAAAAAAAAAAAAAAAAAAAAAAAAAAAAAAAACCACCTACACCAGATTTTAACTTTGCCATTAAAGGACAAAAGAGGGAGCGTAGACGGTACCCATATTTATGGACGCTACCCTTAAATAATTAAGGGTACCGTGGTACCCTCCATAAGTTGGAGCCCAGTCCTTTTTTACTATAAATAGTGGACTATTTTACACATTTTCCTCACCTCTTTGCACTGATTTTTCTGTTCTTTCTTAACATATTTCAATCTCATTTCTTTGATCGTTAACATGTTTGAATTCATTTAAAAGTGATCGAAACATCCTTACATCTAAAGTGCAAGAGAAGAACACTTGTAATCATTAAGATACGAAGTGTCATAGTATAGATACTACATTCGTAACATTGGTTACCTCCTTATTGTATTTTAGTATAAATCAAGTTCATAATCTTCAATCATGTGTAGTTATTAGATCGGGTAGATTGAGTTGATCGTGCATATTTTGTATCTTGTGTAGTTTATGTTGATAGTGTGTTGTTCGGGTAGATCGTGTAGCTTGCGTTGATCGTGTGAAGATCGGATAGATTGGGTTAGTATTTTAGTCCATAAAATACACGTGTGTGAGACTGGTTCTAGCTAGATTAGAACTCGACATTTAACTTAGTAAGCGATGTTGTACAGTTTTCTCCGCTTGAAGGAAGCTTATTGAAATAGTGAAGTGAACTCTCGAGTTGGGTACTCGGAGAGTGGAGTAGGGCAAAGAGGTCCTTCGTTACCGAATCACTATAAATCTCGGTGTCGTTTGTTTGATATTTCTAACTCTTTATTATTATTATGGATTCTATGCTTTGTAATTATTATTATTTATTGCCTATTGTCTTGCATTTATTTATAGTGTTCATATTGTTGTTACTTGATCTCATGTAAATTCGATTCAAAAGTCTTCGAAAGCATAAATTTAAAACGATAAAATGGTACAAACAATGGATGTTAGTAGAGCGAACAAACATCCCCCTCTTGTTTCTGCACGCATTCAACCAGGTAAATTCCCTTCTATTGAAGAATCTGAATGTATTGAATAACTTGAGAGACCAAAACTTTGTGCTTGTTATTATGAAACATGGATTATACAGCAAATAACTGATAATAAATTATAACCGTTAACTTTTTATACATAACTACCATGAGTGTCACAAAAGACTGTCCTCCGGATACTTGGAGACACCCAACATGATAAAAATCGATCAACTTTATCTAACAAATTCAGTTTCACCTTCTTTTTTGTGGTTATCATGTCCGTCAATGCGCCACTTCCAGAACTCAACTCCCTAAACAAAAATGGTTCAGATACTTCCAGAATCCTGACAGCATTAAACGACTCATCAGTAAAGGAAAGATGGCCCTCTTCGCCTTCAAGTCCGTAAACTTTAGCTCACCAAAAAAAATGCATTCTTAGCTAACCTAAAATCATAAATCTTTCAAAATAAAAACCAAAACTGAAATTATAGCCATGTACCGTTCACAACTTCTACTTATCCCCGCCACTCCTCACCTTGTCAGTTTTTATCTTCTTCATCATCTGGATATGATCTATTGAAGGGATTTTGATGGGCCGATGGTTATTTAGCTTTGAAATCATAAGTGGTGTGTTTGTTTTGGCTATTGATAAGGATCTATTTGGTACCTTTTTTAGGGTCATTTAAGCATAAAATCGTATTAATATGATCAAATATTGCCTCAAATCATTTCTTTTTGCATTTTAGGTACTTGGGACAAGAAATCTGGAAATCAGCACTTTTTGGACATATTTGGACGAAAAAGTGAAGAAAACTACGAAGTCGCGAAAATCTGTCAGATATGAAGGTCTGACGGCGTCACATGCTACAACGTGACGCCGTCACTTGTTGATAAAGCTGGATTTTTGGTTCAAGTTTAACAAGAGACGCCTCAGATAAATTCTGAAGACCTACAACCTAACGGTGTCAAGTGTTAATTGAATATGAGAGTCATGTGTTGAGACAGCAAGAGACGACCCAGACATATTAATGAAGGATGGCGTCAGACATAACGTGACGACGCATGAGGTTACAAGATGATGTCATCATAATGGCGACTTGCACAAAACGAAACCCTAATCACGGTGAGCTGACGGCGTCAGAGGCTATAAGCTAACACTGTCAGAGTTGTAATCATATATATACTTTCGTATGTTATTCATAATTGGAGTAACATCTTGGAGTAGGGTTTTTTGGATGAATTTGACAGCTTTTGTAAGGGTTCTACAGCCCTCAAAACACATGTTTTATTGAAGATAAGTTATTCGTTTAATCATTCAATATGTTTATGCGTTGTTTGATTACTTTTTGATCTTCTCTTCTCTTTAACATGTTAGCTTAAGTACTTATGTGTTTGCTAGATCAAATGAAACCTAGTTGTTGAATATTGATTTGTCGTATCTTGTTTAGTTGATTGCTTCGCGTTAGACTAAGAAAACTGGCTGACCTCTTATATGTAACTAGCTTGAACGTCTTAGAAACGCAACCGTAGAGTGCACTATTGGTTTTTCTCGTTGTATTTATTGCATGAATTGCGGCTTGTAGATCCTAGAAAACTTAATAGACTTTAAGGTTTTTAGGGGAGACTAAGATTCATAGAGTTGGGGACTTCGGCACCTCCCCACGACCAATGTTAAAGAATACAACGCTTCAACTAAAACAAGGACGTGACAATTTGATAAATCAGTAGGAGACAATTAGGGAGTAATTAAATCTAAGTGAACACGCTTTTTCCTATTATAAGAAGTCACCAAATGTACTTTTCTCATTTATTTTTATTTAATTCAGTTATAATTAGTTTTGGGTTAGTTGACTAGCAACTAATTCCGCCCACTCTTTCAAAACCGAGTTTTTTATTTGCTTTTATAAATTAAAAATAAAATAAAAATCATCCCTCTCCTCTAGACCTATCTCGTCATACATCTTGACCTAACGACACTATTCCCCAAGAGAACGATCAATCCCCTGGATTTACCTATACTACACTAAAGTGATTAGGTACACTGCCTAGAAGGATTGTAAAACTTCTTGCCTAGGTTACAACCACCGCATCAACTATCATAAAAATTTTAAAAAGTGCCATAGATTACCGGGCCAAAACACCATCTTATTATGTATAAAAAGAAAGAAAAAGACCATGTGTAATTGCAAATCAAGACCGTCGCAACATCGCAACCATATTTAATCAAAAAAATTCATGGAGTCAATAACTGTAATTAGCATAAACTCATAACATGTACAACCCTAGTTTCATGAAACTAATAATTTTAAATCCCTAATTAAAAAATGTCACAAAATTAAACACCAAACACACCAAACCCTTTCAATTAACAAACACTTTTAACTAACTATAAAAAGTTTTAAAATAATACTCAAAAAATCCTCATAAGTTGGTAGGTGTCGTTGGTAAGAATTTTGGTCGAATGATATGTGAGGAGAGCGAACATGCATCCCCTCATGTTTATTGTTTTTATTTAGATTACCAAGGTTCTATCAAAGTTCTCGAATTTGTAAGAGAACATAACAATTTATCGCGACAAAAACACAACATTTCAAAACCCGCAAATTAACACAATTAAACTCAAACACATTCAATATAACCAAAATCTTAAAACACCGAAAAAACCCAAATTCAATATTCGAAATAGTAAAAATTTAAACTAAAATTAACTAAACGTGTTATATGCCATTTGAGGGTTAAACTCTGGTATGTTATTTTTCCTCTTCATATCCATGCTGTGACACAACTTGAAAAATGCGGCAGACAACTTTTATTAATCGTGTTACCTCTTATATTGTATATTGAACAAATAACACAAACCGAAACAACATGTATCCCAACTTTAATACACAACATCAGAAATGAAAAGCAGTTTTTAGAGAGACAGAAGACTCGTGCCGCAAACCTCATCACACATAATATTAATTGTCGTTCCATGACGATTTTCGAATCGAGAGTTGAAGCAGGAGTTTGGTGTAGATGAATCTTGAATAGTGAATGGCGGTTTCATATAGTCCAGAAAAGGTGACGAGCCGGTTATTATACCATTTTTGACCCAAACAATTCTAGCCGGTTAATGGGCCGACGTTTGGGCTAACAAATGATGACGTCATCAAAACCAGAATTTTTTTTTTTTTTTTTTTTTTTTTTTTTTTTAGCAAAATGATGTAATAATATATATAGTAATATTAAGCAACGGTCAAAAGTCAAGATAGGTTCACGTGATACATTACTATATAGATTAAACATGGTGGATTCGGTGCCTTCTCATTGGTTACCCTCAATCCCCCATATACGCTATTTGATTTTGCCTATGTTTAGCCCAGCCAATTGTGCAATTCCTTTTGGGCCTCCTAATCCCCCATCCAGTACAATCATATATGCACATTTTTAGTTTGCAAAGCTATGCGACTATCTTTGGCCAAGTACAATAATATTAGATAGATGTATTTAGCAAGGTTTTCAAGATCGGGATCCTATTCAGAATCGATTTCGTCTTTGCAAGATCGTGATCATAAGATCGGATCGGGATCTTAAGATCCTACTATATTGTCATTTTCTTAATAGTTTTTGTAATATTATACAAATTTACAAATTATTATATATCATAAACACACAATTATATGAATGTTTCATCGAAATGTTGTTCTAAATTATGATTATGAAATGTTTAATAAGATTAACATGTTGTTTTTTTAAATTATACAAAAAATAATCCTGAAATTTGCAGTTTTTTAGTTTGTTATCTAAGAAAAGTAGGATCGGATCGGATTAGATCTTAAGATCCTATGGTCAAGATCGGGATCTTATAAGATCTTAAGCTTTCAAAGATCATATGTAAGATCCGGATCGTTTTTGCTTTGCCGTATCGTAAAATCGTAAGATCCTAAGATCAGGATCGGGATCCTGACAACCATGGTATTTAGTACTAATATTAATAAGGTCTAATGTGTATCGTTCACCATATCACATGCCCGTACAAACGAACGATTGCTGCCCCACAACAACGCGGCGGTTCACAGCCATCCTCGTTCTAGTTAAAATGGGTTGGACACACTCTATTTCTTTTGGGCCTAAGAGTGTTAGAAAACTTTTAGAGTAAATATCATTTGAGGACCAAACTTTTTTTACATACCAAGGGACTAATTTCCACCCTCCATCTTCCCTCCATCTTTATTTGATCTAATGGATGAGATTAATCCCAACAATTTAAAAAACCCGCTTTCATCCTTTTTTTTTTCAAATATTAATATCTTTCAAACCGTTAATCGTTAAGCGAAAAAAAATATACCGTTACGACGAGCATTTAATTATCTTTCTATAGATAGGCTAATTGATATATTTTCAACAAAAATTTTTTTTTTCGTTTTTTTCACGTTTTTTTTCATGGCCGAAAAAATCATATATGATATTACATATATGATATTACGTATCATATATGATATTGCATATCATATATGATATTATATGTAATATCATATATGATATGCAATATCATATATGATATGCAATATCATATATGATTTTTTTCGGCCACGAAAAAAAAACGTGAAAAAAATGATTTTTTTTTCTTTTTCGAAAGTATATCAAAGTGCCCGTCTATAGAAAGATAATTAAATGCCCGTCGCGATGGTGTAATTATTTTCACTTAACGATTAATGGTTTAAGAGATATTCAAATTATAAAAAATTAGTGAAATAATAAAATGTTTTTAATCTCAACCATTGATTTTCTTTTTAAATAGATGGTGAGGATGAGTCCCTTGGTATGTAAGGAATGTTTGGTTTGTAGAATAACTCGACTCAAACTTTTATGGACTAATTGGTTTGTAGAATAACTCGACTCAAACTTTTATGGGCTAATATATCTATTTAGTTGGATCGGGTATTACACCTGGTCACTAGGCCACCTTAGCAATAACTAATGTAGATTAACGTACGAACATAAAACTATAACCCTTGTTTAAAATAAATAAATAAACAAACTATAACCCATTTTTTTTAGGGTCCGTTTGGTTTGCAGATGAGTTTAAGATTAGAATTTGAATTAGAATTTGAATTTGGATTTATATTTAGATTTGGTTTTGAAATAAATGGGGAGAGAAAATTAATAATTATTTTATAAATTAATTAAATAAGATACAATAATTTTAAATAAAAAAAGCAAATAAGACAAAAAAAAAAATAACACATTTATGTGGGAAAGAAATGAAAATGAGACCCAAGAAATTGTATAAACTCACCTTACTAGTGAGTATTCCATTTGTTGGTTTCGAATTTACAAGCCACACTTTTAAAACAAACATGAGTTTTTATATTCTAAGCAAAATCCGAAAGAGAATACACCATACCAAACGGGCCTTTAGTTTCGTTACATAGCTCGTTAACTTGAAAAGGACTACCCTCGTTTTCTGCATGTACCATTGAATTATTATAGTCATTCCCTTCACCCATGTGCTACAAACGTACAAATTGATGGGGCTCATGCAAACACTTTTATGGCTTTAATTGAAAACAAAATTAATTTATAGAAGTATATTGTTATAATTTCTTATTAACATCTTTTGAACGAGTCTGGTTATGCTTTATCTGATATTTGTCTACTTTAGCTGCTCATATATATGTTCTATCAAGGTTGATGGCCCTCTAACACATATTCACTTTTTGCGTGTACTTCGTTATACACACTTCATCTATCTTATTTACAATGAGACTTGAAACACTAAACAAAAGTTTGGAAGTCTCCTAATATATTTTTTGAATACCTGTTGTGTTACACACTCACGCCATACATATACTACAAACATATCACACATTTGTCTCATACCACTGCGTATCTAACCTTTTGGCGGGAACGTGTTCATGCCGAAAGTAACGGCAGAAAAAAAAAAAAAAAAAAAAAAAAAAAAAAAAAAAAAAAAAAACCCGGAACAATTAAGAGTTACAATTTTAGTCAAAGTTTGCCAAATATCAAAACAACTTTCGGCAAGGACATGTGTGTGTTGAAAATTTAGTAAACGGTCAGCGAGTTTGTGTGCCAGTTCAGCAGCGAGTTTGTCGTTTAGCGACTTTCGGCGTGGACATCACCGAAAGTCTCCTCGCCCGTCCTACTGATTGTAATAGCGTGTTCATGACTTCAGTACTTCACGTAAGTAAACTGCTCTTCAATGAATCTAGCCAAATTTTGCCAACCGAAAACCAAAGCATTTACTACTTCACAAGAATATCTCATATTATTCTCATACAAAAATTTATATTATGCCATGTTGTCCTCACATGGTCACATAATTAACGATGACAATGTACTCCGTAACATGCTTGATTGTACGGTGAAACTAATTTACGTTGGGTTTACTTGTGTGTGTAAATACCTAAGGGTTCAACATGGTACCATTAGAGTAGGAGTCTATTCGAGTAGTAAAGATAGAGACTTCACAACAATCTCTTTGATCTTGTTATCAAAAACGATCCATATGATTGTACACTACTATTTATTATTATGATAATGACTTCCTTATATGAAAATTCATATTATATATGTCGGTTTGCTTAAAAATAATTGTACGTCCTGGGTAAAACGATGGACCCGTGTGATGCATATTAGATACTTATGTGATCTAGTTCTTGACCAAGATATCTCATGTACAGTCAAAAGTTATTTATAGATCCAACTTTTACCATAGAATCCATCAAGTAATCTTAGTCATTCATTTTTTTTTTTATCAAAATAATGAACTTTCACCCTTTTTTTAAAACTTAAATATTTCGCAAACCGTAAATCGTCAAGCTACAAAAAAAAATACCATTGCGACGAGAATTAAATTATCTTTCTATAGACATGCATTGTTATATACTTTCGACGAACTTTTTTTTCGCCCAGAAAAATCATATATGATATGATTCGAAGAATCGAATCATATATGATTTTTTACAAATCATATATGATTTTTACGAATCATATATGATTCTTTTTGGGCGAAAAAAAAGTTTGTCGAAAATATACAACAATGCATATCTATAGAAAGATCATTTAATTCTCGTCGCGATGGTATTTTTTTGTAGCTTGAATATTTACCGTTTGCAAGATATGTTGTTTTGAAAAAAAAAAGTGAAAAATATAAATGAGTGGCTATGATTGGTTGATAAGTTCTATGACATTTATGGGTTCTTCATGAATCTCAACTCCTCATGTACATGCATGTGTATTCCTAAATGTAATAAAGCAGTTATGAACGAATTTGTGTCGAAAAAAGCATATGTTAAGCAACTTGTAATTTACATTAGCGATTGCTCCGAAGACGCATGTTAATCAATCCTATTTCTAAATATGATTATTTGTGTTTGTTAATAGTTAATATAGTACCTTTCTCTTGTATAAATCATGTGATGAAGAACTAGTCTTCATTAATGGCCGAATCAGCATCTTCTTCACCGGTAGATGAGCCTTCAATATCCTTCTCAAAAGTATTAAATGTCCATCCAGCATCTCATAGTAGATGTCACAGGATTTTATCTTGATGAAAATCTAAAACAAAACACATTAAAAGATTCATGAATATGAGCTGTTTGATCAAAATAGGTACCCACTATTTCTTCACACACAAAATTCTTAATATGTATTTTTAACATACTTATTAACGAAATTCATTGTCCAAAAAGCATAGAACAAACTCAACTCTATATTTTCTAGAACTAATTCATGAATAATAAAATTTGTTTCCTGATTTTAAGACGCCACTTGATGTGATTGTTTAGAGCTTGACAACGAATCAAAAGATAAGTTTGGTATCTGTACAGAACTTTGACACTTCATCATACAAACATTTACTCATGCCCCAGCATCTATTAATTGTTTATATATAACTTTATTTATCGATTTATGTTTACTGTACGTTGAATAGGGAAATTAAGACGACCTGACCATACATGTTGCCTCATAAAAGCTTATGAATGGATCCATATGAAACTTCTGACTTCAACTATAACTATTGGATACATAACTACGAGTGTTATAAATGGTATACATACGTCATGAAATTTCGACTCTCAACGTAACTAAAGAGGTCGATGTTTGGGTGAATGAATTTTTAACTACTCTCACACACATATATAAATAATTTTCCAATAAAGTATAGGTTACGTATTCTCTTAAATGAATCAATTCAGTTGAAATAATCATTGTTGTTAGGATCTCGATCCTGATATTAAAATTTTACGATTTTATGATACTACAAAGCAAAACTATCTGGATCATACATATGATTTTTGAAAGCTTAAAATATTATAGGATCTCGATCTTGACCATAGAATTGTCTTATTTTTTCTCAAACTACAACTAAAAAACTATATATTTATAGATCGTGTTTTGTATAATAATAATAATAATAACCTTCATAAACATTTAATAATCATAATTTAGGGCAACTTATATGATACATTTTTAAATTTTGTGTTTATGATATATAATAATTTGTAGATTTATATAATATAACAAAGACTATTAAGACAATGACATTATGGTAGGATCATAAGATCCCGATCCGATTTTACGATCTTAATCTTGTAAAGACGAAAACGATAATAAGTAAAATCCCGATGTTAAAAGCCTTGAAAATAACATTTTATTTTTATTATCTTTCCCTTATACTATGTTGATCGACACACTCATATATTTTTATTTGCACACTTCATCATACAAACCGGAAAAGTAGTATATAACAAATGTCTAATTCTTTATAACACAATATGAAGGAAGTGTGTAAATAAAATAAAAGATTACGCAAATCATTAGCTTTATACTATAGTTTAAAAGAATTTGTGCACTCTAGTTTGTCACTGTATTAAAGTAAACAAGATGATTAAGAAGATACTTTAGACCAATGTTAAAGACTTATTAAAGTACTTTCCTCTATCAAGACCCAATGTCATAAATAATAAACAAGCTATAAAGAGCTTAAAGTACAATTCATCATGCCACAAACCACAAAATACACAACATAACTAAGTGGGTGCAATCATCTTATCGATCGTGCTCCCAAAAAGCAACAAGTTCTTAGGATCTTGTTGAAAAAGCCTGTCTCGAACATTTATCCCCTACTTTTCACCCCATTCTACATTCGATCCCTAATAAAGCCTCACAACCACACGATCTAATCAAACGGTATACGCTATCACAAAACAAGGTAGCACAGCCCTTGGATTAAATACAATCAACTCATCCTCATCGTCTAACCTAGTCTGTGTTAAACATGGTTCCCTTCCTACTAACGAATCATATCCCGGGTCATCTTTGTCCGCTATTTCCGGGTCACACCCGACCCGACCCGCTATGACCCGACAAACCAGCATAGCCCGTTTCACGTGCATGAACCGAAATTCCTCCTCGATGTCTTCTGGAAGTGCCATGTGGCCTTTGTAACTTGTTGAAAATGTGGATATACCATCCATTTTGGTGGAAAACCCGACCCGAATGATACCACATACACTACAATATTGGTGGCTGCATATGCTAGAATTACCGTTTTGGCCTAGGTCACATAAGAACGTTGCGCAATGGAACCGGAGATGCTCGTTGCCGTCAGCTATACATCGTTCATCCCAGTGACGAATCTAGAAATAAAAGTTTCAAGCAACACCATAAATAACTACTAGAGTATATCTTAAAATAGAATAATACAGTAGTATAATACTGGCAACATAATGAATTCCCAACACACTTCTGCACAAATAATTAACGTACTTCTCATTTGTTACTCCGTAACTTCTAGGAATGATGGCAATTTCATATCATTTTTTTTTTAATTTCATATTTACTTAAACAAGTTTTATTAACATTATACATTAGCATTCAATGAATATATTTCAAGTATATATGAAATTAAACATGAAAGTAAAAGGATATATGATGGTTGTATTCTATAAATACATTAGTTGATCTATAAACCGTTAAACTTTTGTAAAAATTTATGGTGCTATTAGTACCCTGTTTACAGATATACAACTAATACCCCCTAGTACTTACTTTATTTACAACAAAGACATTTTTTTTTTCTAACTTGTTAAACTTTAAATTTAATGTTTCACACTTTATTGTGTTCTGCTCCCTATTTATTGTGTTCTACTATTTTTGATTTTAACAAACTTTATATTTTTGGTCATTTATTATTCATTTATTTATTTATTTATTTTAATTTCGCAGTTTTATAATAAATAAAAATTATAAAAATAAATAAATAAATAAAATTTAAAGAAGGTATTACTTACTACAATTTAAGGATACCTACAATTTAAGGTATTACCAACCCCGTAAAAAAATAAGTTAAATTTATCATAGAAAAAGTTGTGATCACGCACGAGTTATAAATGAAGAGGCCGGTCCAAACCAGATTTCAATAATTCTACTGCACATAATAGTACAAGTAATAAAACATGACAATAATAATTAAAAAAAAAAAAAAAAAAAAAAAAAAAAAAAAAAAAAAAAAAAAGAACATGCGTTGGTACTTTAATTAAACCACTTTTCTAACTAGATGTAATTTCATTTTTTTTACTTTTACTTACATGTAGATCCACCCCTGATTCATCTATCCGTCTTCCATATCTAGCAGCTTTCGCTTTCACGACTTCCCTGTACTCTTCAAACCGTGTAAGTATTTTCGGACTGTTATGAATCTTCATAACCCGGTAAATCATTGGATTTTTCACAATTTCATGAGGCCAACCTGTTTGAAATATAATCCTCACAATATTTTTCCCCGGTTCATCATCAAATAACTCCGAAACAGCGTGTTTAAACGCTTGATGTTGTTCCAATAATCCAGGCTTATGAAAAATCTCACCACAGTTAGGACAAGGATAAATATCATTTCTTAATGGGAAAAAGTCGAATTCTGTTAGTGATCCAGGTCGGGTTTCGAGTGGAGCTGAATTACGTAATGAACGAGTTGATGAAACTGGTGATGGTACGTGATGTATGATAGATGAGTTTGCATCAAACTGGGACGAGGGTTTTGATGAGAAGACACTTTTAATAAAAGCCCATGAAGATTTTAGGGTTTTACGGGGTTTTAGGTTGGCTCCGGTGGGACGTAGGAGAGGGAGCGGAGACGATGGTTTTCGCGTGTTTTTGGAGTGTTTTCGACGTGGATCGGATGTAGGAAAGATTATGAAACAACCAAGGTGGATTAAGATAAAGATTAGGGATATGAATTTAGTGAAAACGGGACGTATGTTTGTCATGAATTAGTTAAATGAATAATGTGTGTTTTATGATAATGTGATATGTTGTTTGATCGAAATTATTACTAGATTACAAGAAGGATGTATAAAAAGGCAATGGAAGTAAAGAAGAATAAAGGTGAGGAAGATTAGGTGGAAGGCAACTTCATGACATATTTCATGACCATCTTATTATAGAGCTTATATGTGTTAACCCTACCCCAATTCATTTACATCATTTGATTTCATGATGCATCAATGTCATCTTTTTAATTTTATTTAAAGGTAAGGCTTTCTTTGTCATGTTTAAGGAAGGGCTTCATCTTGCATTACCATTTTAGAAAGTGATTATTGTTGGTGACTTTGGCGTTAATATTTAGTGATTATTGTTAGTGATTTTAGTGTTATTATTTGTTTTATTTAGTTATGATTATGATTACAAAAGATCAAAAGACTTATATTAGTTTAGGTTATAAATAAGTAGAAAGGCGCAAAATGCACACTTTTTTTTTTTTTTTTTTTAATTACGTTGAAGTTGCAAGAAGTAGGAATTGTGGTTGAAAGGGCTGCGCCTCTTTCTAAGGGTCCAAGGGGCAGCATGCACCCCTGGTTATGTCTCCTTTTTCTCCGCTTTAATTTCCTTGCTAAAAGACGCAACTTTTACCAACCAGTGTATCTTTTTCTAGTAATCGTGTTTAATCAAATTTAACTAACTTGCAGATAGGGTTAATAAAATTTTTTTACTCTCGTCAAGAGAACTAACATAAAAGAAATTTGTGTACTTGCTTTGTTCTTTTGTGGTTTATAAACAAAGTGTGATTTTTTATATTACCTAATTGAGAATTCTATTGTATCTAAAACATGTAAGATCAAAATACTTTAATTAATAAGTAATTAATGATTAAAACACACCTTCAAACCTTTTTTCAAAATAAAAAAACAACTTATTTATGTTAGAAACTAACCTCGTCGATTGCTTTTTATTATTGATCAATATTTATAAACTACATTAGACATAACAATAAACCTTAATAATCCCAAATCTCACAACCAGTCTTAGGCCATCTATTCTATTGTCTAACACTCTCACCCTCGCAATTCGAGCGGCGAAAATCACGAAAGATCGGGCTAGAGTAAAAACTTTTAAAACATTAAAGATATAATTATTATTATTATTATTATTATTATTATTATTATTATTATTATTATTATTATTATTATTATTATTATTATTATTATTATTATTATCTTTTTTGTGAAGACATCTAAAAACAAGCAGCAACAAATCCTCAAACACGAGCAACAAAAAGTGAAAACAAGCATGTTGGATCACTGAATTCCCCAATCTTCCTCTAACAAGGATTTGAACATAAAATCACATAAGTGTTTAATATCTGTAAATAAGTCACTGAGTGAACAGTAACTCAGTGAATCATCTTCAGGATGCTTAGAACGAGCCTATAAAGAAAGGTTCAACATTCAGTGAGGCGGAACTCAGCGAGTGGCATCTAAGCCAAGAAGAAGGTGATGGGTTCAGTAAGGATGATAATAACTCACTGAACCCCCAAGACTCCTCAACAGCGATTAAGGTACTGAAGACTGATGACTTAAAGACTGAAGATTTGGCGGGACTAGGCGGGAAAGTTTGAACTGCTTCACTAAAGTGCTTTATCACTTTAAGGTCAAAGTTTTCCCAAATGGCTAAATCCAGTCTGTCATCAGAAAGCACCTTTTGGACATAACCCAAAGAAGGTTCCCTTGCCAGAGAATAAAATCTATCAAGATTTTATTAAGGAAGTCTTATGTCCATTGTGTATTATAGTTGTTCATACTTGTGTATAAATAGGTAACATAAGTGAGGAGTAAAAGTTGACAAGTTTGTGCATTTAATGCTAAGCATTCACAAACCACTTTTACTCCTCCAAAGAACAACGCTGTCCCTGAGATAGCTCAGTGAGACCTATAGTTGTCACTCAAACTTTGTTTGAGTTTAGTGAGGAGTTCATATCATACTTGTCATTTCAATCCCAAGTGTTATTCCGCAAACACTTGGGTATAATTCTTTGATTAACTTCTAATAAGAATTAAACGTTGAAAATTATTCTCTTTTCTTTACATTTATTTTTGTTGTTAATCTTAGTTACATCTGTGTTAAAAGTCATACATCTTGGTTAGATTAACTCTTTAGTTATTGTTAACCAAGTATAAGGGACCAACAAGTGGTATCAGAGCCTCTGATTTGTAAAACTTCTCTAAATCTGTTTTCAAAACAAAAGAGTGCTCAAAAGTTTTTAAAATTAAGATCCCACCATGGCTGACTCAGATGTTCCCCAACTTGTCGACAAAAAGGGTGGAAGTTATTCAGCAACTGCCCCTCGACTTGAAGTTGGAAAATTTAACAAGTGGAAGAATCACATGCTCTGCTACTTGACTGGGATGGAACCATATTACATTAAGTTAATTAATGATGGTCCATATGTCCCAACAACTACTCAAGGTTTAGTCAAACCTGAAGCTCAGTGGACCCTAGATGAAAGGAGGGTGGTCAATCAGGACCAACGCCTGAAAAGCATCATTATATCATGTCTTCCTGACGATATAATGGAATCAGTGATTAACTGTCCTACTGCCAAGCAGACTTGGACTGACCTCTGATACCAAGGAGAATAGAATCATGGACTTGAAGCTTGAATACAATACCTTCTGGGCCAAAGATTCTGAAAGTCTCTCAGAGACTTATACTCGGTATAAGACCCTCCTGAATGAGCTGACCAATGATGGTGTAATTTTTTCAAAGCATGAAATCAATGTTGGCTTTGTCAACAGTCTCCCTGAGAAGTGGTTAAACTTCTCTCAGGGTATGAGAAATGCTAACCATATCCAGAAGCTTGAGCTCCCTGCAATTTATGGGAAGTTTGTCTATGAAGACAACTTAATCACCAGGAGATACCCTGGTAAAGCTCAAGAGACCAAAAAGGCCTTGACAATTTCACCCATATCAACTGCTTTCTACTCCAATGGTGTTGTGCAGGATTTCCAAGATGAGTCTGATAACGAGGTTGATCAAAGAACCAGTGAGGAGTACCTGAATGATTTACAAATTGAATTTCATGAAAGGGCACTCCTTGCAAACTCAAGAAGGTTCTTTAAAAGAAACAAAAATTTTTCTAACTCAAAAAGCAAATGACAACTCTGAGTGTTTTAAATGTGGTAAAAAAAGGTCATTTTGCAAAAGATTGTTTCTCAAAAACAACCTCTGAACCATCTTACTAATTTTTAGGAAACAACTCTTTTTCAGGAACAAGCAAGTTTCAACCTAAAATGCTTCAATCTAGTCAGTCTTTTCAAAATAAAATTGATAAAGCTCCTCAAATAGATTTTGAAGCCAAATACAGGAAGGCTAAGGCCAAACTTGCTCTTCATGAGTCACCTTCTACAGTTAGTCAGTTACCTCAGGCTCCAAAACCTTCTCAGGCAAAGAATACGGGCCTTGTAGCTGAAACATTTGACTGAAATGAGGTTGAAGTATTGATGAGTGTCTAAATACTCATCATTTTATACCAATCTGAGATGCCAAAACATACAAAAACACTCAAATATGTATCAAAATACTTAAAATATCTTATAAGTGTGTTTTATATGTTTCAAATGCAAAATATGCAAAAACAGATGAAAAACGTACAAAGTTTGCATAATTGGCAGTTTCAGTCCCTCAAGTTTCATAAATTGGCAAAACTAGTCCCTGGTTGTTCTAAAAACATGAAAATGTCACTAAAGGTCCTTTTTAATCATAAAGTTACATATTTAGTCCTTTGGTGCAAAGTTTCACAAAATTACAAGTTTAGTCCCTATACTTTGGAAATTGACATAAATGGTCCTTGGGATGTTAAAAACTTTGAGAAATTCAATTTTGGTCCTTGTGCTTATAATCTTTTGCAGGAATGGTCCTTGGTGTGAAGTTTGGTGAATTTACATAATTGGTCCCTCAAGTTTGGCAGTTTGGCAAAAATAGTCCCCGGGTATTTAAAAGTGAAAATTATCAAACATACCCTTGTACTATTCACATATGGCAATTATGACCCTTGTGATAAAATTGGAAAAATGCCACAAACAGCCCTCAACTTTGCACTAATTACAAAAATGGTCCTTGTGATTTATACTAATTAAACCAACCGGACCTTAAGTTATTATCTAAACCCAAAATAAACCCAACCCTTTTATTAAAACCCCAGCCCACCTTTCCCTGGCACAACTCCAAGCCCAGTCCACCCTTAATAAAAAACGGGGTCAAACCCGTTTGACCACCAAAACCACCCCAGCCTTCCTTTTCCCTCCCAAACCACCACCTCCACCTCTGCTACTAAACCAGCTGGTATACCACTTCCACATCACCACCCCAGCTGTCTACCCACTCCCCTCTACCTCCACAACCCTCCAAAACCTTGAAAACATCCCCACGTTATCTACAGTACCCAATTGAGACTTTGGCGCCAAGCTAATAATTTAAACGGCCATGATGACTTTGACCATATCAAGGGCTAAGGATTGGTGGGAAATACCCCAGTGGGTCCCACAAACTCAGAGATTATCTATAAAGAAGGAATGAGGCAGAAGAAGAAGAGTATTAGTGTAACTTAGGTTTATTGTAGTCGTAGGTAATGTAATCTTTAATTTCAGTTGTATTTTCAATTAAAAAAGCTTGTACTCAGTTAATTTTATGTATTACAATCCTTAATTAAAGTTAATTTCAAGTTTCAGTTCTGATCTCAGTTTATGCAAATTTCTATTATTTCAAAAATCACAAAAAGTTCTAGTGTTGTTATTTGTTGTTGTTATTAGATTCTTAAGCTTATATAAGCTTTGACAAAGCCTTATTAAGTCTTAGAATGCCTTGATTATCTGTTTAGTTCATTAAAGAAAAAAATAAGAAAAATATCAAATAAACAAGTAAAAATATAAAAAAGTTCACTGTGGAAAGATAGAAGCTGAGCAAGGTGTGTTTTGGATTGTCTCTGGGTTAGTAGTCTTGTGAAAGACTGTTAGGATAGATATTGGTCCTGTTTCCATCATCTCAGTCATATACTCTTTGTAAGTCTCAAAGCTTGATTTTCCATATTATTGTTTTTGTTGTTATTAGTAGTTTATTTGGTTTAAATAACTTTAATAGTGATTAAATAAACTGTTGCAAGTATAAAATCAGTAGAGTTAGTTTAATAATCTAATAGTTATAGTATAATCAGTTTGTTAGGGAGTGTTTGGATAAACCTGTTACCATATGTTCCAGGGTTTGTTTGTTAGTATTTTATGTTTAAACAAGTCATATTAGGTATAAGTCAGTTAGGCATATCATAAAATTGGGTAAGTTTAGGTTTAATAGTCAAAATCCAATACCAAATCCCTTGACAGTTAAACTGTCAAGGATTTTAGACTCACAAACCCACCATTTAGCTTATAAGATATAGCTTTAGCTTAATTTAGGTTAATGATAGCTTAATATAACATATATAGTTAGTAGTGAGTGTTAGAAATCCAAATTAGTCAACTTAAGTAGTTTTCATTAAAAAGTCAAAAGTCACCATTCCAGAAAATCTCAAATATTGGGTGATTTTTGTAGATTTGTGTAATAGGTTTTAAAGTCTGAAAATTGTTGTAGTAATAGCCTACCAGCTTAACTTTTAGATCCCACACAGCTTATATGTTTAGGAATTTTACCCTGGGCCCCACTCACCCTCAAACTCACTTGCAGGGCAAGGGTGTGCCCTGCACCAGCAGATTCAGTCTATCACCAGCACTTTGGTGGTGATTTGTGACCACCTCAATGGGCCCCATTAGTCATACTTAGGTTCTTACAACCCCCCTACTACCAGGGATCTTAGATTGACCTTTTATTTGACCTGAATCCCAGTGGACCCCACCTAAATCAGACCCAAAAGTTTGTCCCCATTCTGTGTTCAAATCAATTTTTGGAATAGCTTATTTTTTGCTTATTAGCTTATCTACTGAGCTTATTTGGTAAAATTGAGCTTAGACAAGTCTAACATACTTATTAGGACCAGATTCATCCATAGTGGGTCCCACATAAGCTCATTTGAGCTTATTTCCATATTCAGTCAACAAAAGTCAACTGTGGTAGCATTAAGCTTCCACAGTGCTTAATAATAAGCTATAAAATAATTGTTTTTACAAAAGTTGTTTATTTTTAAGTATAATATAGTTTTATAAAAGAAAAATCCAGAAAAGACAAAATAAAAATAAGTGATAGTTTCTATTTAATTTAATTTAATTTTAATTTTCATTTTTAGATTTTTATTAAGTAATTTGTAATTTTATATTTTTATTAATTTCCTTTTATATTAAAGTAATTATAATAATTTTCTCAGATTTTAATTTTGTCTTTTAGTATTAATTAGAATTAAAAATAGTTTTATTAATAATTAATCAATAATTAAGTCATAAATAGCATAATTAATTTTTATAAGGTAATACCTAAATTTTATATTTTTCCTAGCTTTTATAAGTCATAATATAGTTTTAGGAATTTTTCCATAATTTTTTAAGTTAATTTAGTATTATTTGTAATTTAAAATAGTTTAATTAATATAATTATTATAAATAGTTTTTAATTAATAGAAAATCTATAAAAAGACAAAAATATTTATTTTTATTTTTTATACTTTCTTCAAGTTCATTTTTAAGTTTAAAAATTATTTTTATAAGTTTTTAGTTTAATTTGTAGTATTTATCATTTTTAGTTTTAATTAAATTAGTTTTAATTAAATAGTTAAATAGTTTTTAATTAAATAGTTAATAATAAATAATATAATAATCTAAAAAATAGTTTTCTTTTTAATTTAATTTTATTTTAAGTTTAAGTTTATAGAATTTTCATTTTTAACCCTTGTAGTTTATTTTTCTTAAAACTCACCTTTTTCTCAGTACGCAGTCGCGTCTGATTTTTAATTTGGTGCACGTTTAAACGTTTTAGATATCTAAGTTTCACGTAATCACTCTTATTAGTTTATTTAAGTCATTTTATTTTATAAAACCCTAGTTAAACACACACACACACACACTTATTCATATCCCTGTTCATATTCACTCGATCACAAATTCGTTTATAATAAAACATCGCACACCTCGTTGGGACATTACGACCCGGGAAAACACTATATTTCACGGAAGCATTTGCCTCAGCTGTTTGACTATTACAGTTGGCCATTCACAAGTGGCTGATCAATAATTATCTGACCGTTTGAGGCGAATCAAAATTTGGCGCCGCTGCCGGGGAGGTTGTGCGCATATTTTAAACGATTTTGCGTATTTGTGAATCTGAATACACATTCATTTGTATATTTATCCATTCTTGTTCATACTATTATCATATAAAACCAAAAACAGTTCCCGAAAACTTTTTAAAATCAGTTTTCAACGAACACAAAAAACCAAAAACATTTTCCTTCTTATTAGTACTACAAAAATTTTCAAAAATACCAAAAATATTCATCCCTTTACCCTCTATCCTTTTAATTCTACCTTCTTCCACTTGTCCCGTAATTGATTCTAATGGCATCTCTCGATGACGATTTCTTTGAACAAAGGGCTTTTAAAAGCAAAGTTGAAAAACTTACGGCCTGGTCAAAAATGTTAAGATGTCGTGTCGATTATGATGGACCTTCTATTCCTATTCCCTCTCCGGTGAGGGAAAGAGATCATGAAACCGGGGTGACAAAGGACCCTGTACTTTCCTCTGACTATGGAAGTGCTAAATACGTCCAACCTACGGTTGTCCAAGAATCTAAGCTCACAATTGATCCTAACCTTTCACGGTTTACGGTTAAAAGTTTGTCAAGCAAACGTACAGAGCTTAGGGCAGTGACTGAAAAGAACGATTTGCCTAATCTTCACATTTATCAAAAACAAAAACCAAAGACCATAACGGAAGTGGTGGAAATTCCTAGCTCTCAGAGCACACCACTTGTCCCACCTCCAGATTTTGTTCCTTGTGTCGGTTGTGGTGAGCCGCTTTTCGGTTTTCCATGTCGTTGGTGTACATGTGTACAATGTGGTAATGATATTCAAAACGGGAGTTGTTTGTTTTTTGGATCGAGTAATTCATTTGCTTATGATCCTAATCAAAACTCATTCAACGACTCCTCAAATTTTTCCAATTACCCATCACATTCATACGAGCAAGAATCATATTATCCAAATCTCAATAATGCTTCGTATCAAAATACACCAAGCCAGACTCAGCAGTTTAACTGTTGTGAGTATTGTGGTGGTGCACACTACAGTTCTGATTGCCAATCAGGAGACACGCTTGTCTATGAGCAGTTTCCTAATAACAATTATGACTCCCAACCACATCAGTTCAACTGTTGTGAGCACTGTGGAGGTCCACACTTTAGCTCTGATTGTAAAACAAAGAATCCATTTCCTTGTAACAATTACGACTATTCGTTTCAAGACCCACCTCCACAGTGCCAAATAATTCAAGCAACTCCTCATATCTAGCAAGACCCTTATATAGAAGTTCTTGAGAAAATTAAAGACATTAAGGAGGAGTTGGCTAATATGTCGTCTCACAATGCACCAAGTTCTTCTTGTGTACGTTGTGGGGGTCCTCATGATGATTTCCAATGTCAGCCGTATTATAAACCTGAACATTGTTCTAGTTCTAATACATCCGGTTTTGACACATTCACACCCCCACAGTTTCCACTCATTCCATATTCTCGTGATAAATCTATCGCGGAATTACTTGCTGAAAATCATGCTGCTAGAGACGAAAGAAGCATGGAAGAATTACTAGGCTTAGAACATGCAGCTATAACACGTACCAAATTTCAAAATGCTGCTCTCCTCGATGAGGATGATGAAAGTGATGATACCTCATCATGTTCATCAATTGAGACTCCTTCCATGCATATACAGGGAGAAAAGAATATAACTGAATCACCAGCAGTAGAAATAATGGAACTTGTAGACTCCATTACTGCTAGTCCTCCTTATCTCCCTCTGTATGACGTTATCACACCCGAGGTTCCCACTCACTCTCTGAGCATGGGGGACGAGCATCTTGACACAATTCCTGAAAGGTAATCTGACGAATTCATAAAGTCTAGTATTGAGAACCTTGTTCCAATCCCAAGAGAGTCACAGGGAATTCTTGATCATATGTGTGATATTCCTACCCCCCTGATAATCCAAATGATCAAATTGAGAATGTCTCTAATTCCAGTAATGATTGTATATCTTATGGAGACATTGAGTATGTTGAGGCATCACTGCCTCATTCTGATGTTGATCCTCTTCTTGAGGATTTCACAGAGGAACTCATTCACATCATTCCACTTCTATCTGGAAGTAATGATGATCTCTTTGACTTCGAAGCCGATATGGGAGAAACTGAAAATCTTTTAAACTCTAAACCCAATATCGAGCTTAGTACTTCACATACTGATGAAAATTCTTTATCTTCTGGAGACATCAGTCATGTGAAAGGATTACCTTCTGAGCTAGTTAGCTTAGAAGAAGAGAATGATAATCACTTTGTTCCCGAAGCAGTTAAGACTACTCTCACCAATCCTCTACATGAATTCGAATCCGAATTCACTTTGATTTCTGATAATCCACTCTTTGATATTCAGAATGAGGATTGTGATGAGTCCACAACGGAACATGAGTTCACGGATTTACATCTTGTGAATGATTCTCTTTACGAGGAGTTCTCCTTTGAACTCACTCATATCATATCTCCACCGGAGTATGATACTTTCTATTTTGATCTAGACATACCCATAATATGTCTTGATCAAACGAGCTTAAAAGAGGAGATTCATGAAACAATGAATTCTCCTAATGAAGATGAGGAGTTAATCATGATTTTCATCATGACTTTCTTTCTTTTCTTCATATATCCTGTTCCCTATCCTGTTCTTCACTCCTTCGGGAATGAAGACATAATCTTTGACCCCGGCATTCTCATTTATAAATTATGAGCCGGGTACTTATCTCATCGGTGTGGAACTTTCACGTGCTTCAAATGTTTATCCAAACGTCTTGAATGAAAGTCCGATTGAGATTGTCTCTTCCACTTACTTCCCCATGGACAAATGAATTCGGGGTCGAGTCAAGCTAGCGACTCGGTAAATAAAAACAATAGCATGCATTAGGGTTTTCACCCTAAGTGTGGGGGAGATACTAACCCACATGATGTATATATGTAAATATCTCTAAAAAAAATGTAAATATAGTGATAGCTTCTATTTAAGAAGTTTTATCTAAAAAAATATATGTATGTATATACACATAAAATAATGGCTAGTAATATTTCCTTCTTACGTTCTAAGTTCGGTTTAACACCCGGTACTTTGAATATTGAGGACAATATTCAGTTCTAAGTGTGGGGGGAGATTCGTTATTCTAACGAATTTAAACACATGTTCCATCAAGAACCCCCATTTTAGCCAAAATTTTAAAATTTTTCTCACTTAGAACGTAATAAATGGTTATCAGTCCGCCATGTCTAACCCACATAAGGATTGGCTAATCCAGGAGCAAACGGTTCTTGGTAAAGATAACTCAAACCCGTTTATGGCTTGCAATTTGCCCAAAATTGTATGGTTCCTCAACTCCCCATTATCCTCAAAAGCTAATGAGTTGGCTAGCCCGCAAGATTATGGCTTGTGGTAAAGGCCGTGGAAAAACCATAATTGGTAATCAGCTCACCAAGATGTTGACTATTCCATCAAGAGTTGGCTAGTCCAGAAGCAAACGGCTTTTGGTAAAGACTAATCAAATCCGTTGACAGCTGGTGGTTTGCTCAAAATCACACGGTTATCAGATGTACCACAGTTCTTACATCTGGCTACTCCAGAAGTGATGGCTTTTGGTAAAGAGTTTTTTCAAATCCATTAAGTTTTTCTCAAATAGATTGCTAGGGACTAGCAATAGTTTAGTGTGGGGGATTGATAGTGTCTAAATACTCATCATTTTATACCAATCTGAGCTGCCAAAACATACAAAAACACTCAAATATGTATCAAAATACTTAAAATATCTTATAAGTGTGTTTTATATGTTTTAAATGCAAAATATGCAAAAACAGATGAAAAACGTACATGATGCGTGGGAATCGCACCTTGCTTTACCTCTCGAGGGATCTCGCGAGGCTTACAACCCCCACCAGGTAGTGTACCTGATCGTTGTAGTATAGTATAGTGACAAGTACCGGGGGATTGATCGTTCAGCTTAGGAATAGTGTCGCTAGGATTAGAAAGCCTAATTAATAGTTCTAGAGGTGAGAGATGATTATTTTTTGTATTTTTATAATTTTATGAAAGCAATTAAAATCTCGGGTTTTTAGAAGAGTGGGCGGAATTAGTTGTTATTCAACTAACCCAAAAACTACTTTGTAACTAATTAAACTAATGAAAATAAAATTAAACTAATATTAAACTAAGGTTGTGAGCAGTATTTGGAGAAATTGTGTTTACGTAGACTTCATTACTCCCTAGATATCTTTTACATGTTAATTACTTGTTACACTTGTATGAATGACGGGTTGTATTCCTTAATACCATTCGTGGAGTGGCATACATAACTCCCCAACTCTATGAGCTCTTATCTCCTCCTACACCATGACCCAGCACAACTATAGGGATTGTAAACAGTGGCTCATGCATTAAATACAACCAATAAAGACCTAGTACGCCTCGGTTCATGTTTCTTAAGACGTTCAAGCATGTTACCATTTGGAGATATGCCAGTTTTCTTAAGCCTAACATATAATATCATTCATCCAAGAACAAGAATAGACAAGTAATCAACACATAATCAACATCTAGGTTTCATTAGATCTAAGCAAACACAAAGGAAATCTAGCCTAGCATAGTAGAATTAAGATAAGAACAAAAGATAAACAACCAACACATAGACATATTGATTGAATTAAGAGTATACTTATCTCAATTACAATGCAAGGCCTCAAGGGTTTGGAACCCTTGAAAAACCTGTAAAAGAGGCACCAAAATCGTCTTTAGGGTTTCACCAAAACTTCTCTCTCTTTAATGAAAAAACTAGAAAACTATATATAGGAAAATCGTCCTGACGGCGTCAAGAGTTAAATCTGACGCCGTCAACTCGCCGCCATACACTTCCTCGGACGCCCTAGATCCAATCGTGACGGCCTATGTGACGCCGTCACCACCCACGGTAAATTAATCTTGGTCACTTTGACGCCGTCATAACTCCATCTGACGCCGTCACCAGCTACGGTAAATTATTCTTCATGTCTGACGCCGTCAAGAGCAAACCCTTGACGCCGTCACCTTGTATTTCCAGCTTGGATTTTTGGTACTTTGTCGTTTTCTTCACTTTATGCTCCAAAAACGTCCAAAATAACCTCTTTTCCAGAATTCACTCTCCAAACACCTAAAATCACAAAAGGAACGATTTAGGGCAATATTTGATCAAATAAATTCGGATTCGGGCTTAAATGACCCCCTAAAAACGGATCATTTTTCGCCTCATCATATACCCTTACACTTGAGATTTGCTTGTCCTCAAGCAAATGAGCTTTTATTCTACTCAAAAGACAAGTTAGGGGTCATTTAACACTAATATAAAAGTAATTACAACAAATAATCGTTCCACTAAAGACCAATAGACAAGCACGGAGGTCATACACAAGCACCTCAGAAATAGTGTTTAGATACTCACATCTCTCGGGTGTAATAAAGTAATATAACATTATGGAAATGGAAGATATCTCTCACTACCTGTCATAGCAAAATAGATTACCATAGGCTTGGAAAAGGATCAAACCTCCACCACATGGCGTAAGCACCTAGGATAAACTATCAAAGAGGTCTTTTTAAAGGGTTATAACGTTAGGTGTAGGGATATGAATTACACGGTTTTGTTGGATAAAGGGAATTTTACTGGTGGCGAGTTAACAATCTTAGTAAATTACATGTACAAGATGGCGTTGCTAAGCCAAGACTAGACTTGACTTAAGCTAATAAATGAAAAATAACAAAAACATAAAATGAACATAAAATAAAAACGGGATGATAGTCCGTATGTTTTTTCTCTTCTTCTTTTCTATTTTTTTTTCTTTTTTCTTGTTTTTTTTTTATATTTTTTTTTTCGATTTTTTATTTTTTATTTTTTATTTTTTTTTTGCATACACTCTTACCCTACCATCCAAGATAATACATCATAGGGGTTTGAGCACTCCCCTTACACTTGAATCTTTACATACTTTACATTAAACTATTCTAATGACTCGAATTAAGAAAATCAAAACACTTGGAGCACTTTTAAGATTAACGTACATATGGGGGTAATAAGTGATGTTCTTCCCCATTACTCCATAAAATAAGTACTTACCCATGAGTCCCAATCGTCCCAAAACAATATGTACAAGGATATGACTCGACTTAGCAACCATGTAATCAATTAGAAAGTTAACTTAGGGTTTAACAAATAACAATAATGCACTAAAAATGAGCGCATACACGGAAGGCTAAGGCGATTTGGGTGTACATTTAAGTGGGGTGTAACAAATTCTTCCTTTAAGTAAAGTGCTTAAAGTTAGAAACGAAAAGATAGGCTCGGAGGGGTGTACTAGGGGTATCGTGTACTAAAAATGAGTACAACGCAAAGGGTGTGGGAAAAATTAGTTGACTTAACTAGCCAAGTAATATGACTTAAATGGTCAAGTAATTATAATACGGGTTTAACACAAGGGTGATCCTAATGCCTCTTATCATGTAGTAAATCCTACTACACGAATGTAGTCTCACTAGCGGTCTCGGGATGCATCACTAACGCAAGTTCTAGAATCTAAATGCTACCGGTACACTCATAAGCACCAATAATGAATGCTTTTCCTATCAAATCTAAAGGCGAACCTCACATTTTTGGGTGGAAAATTTTTCTGAATATACGGTTATGTGCTAGTCATACAATCTCCTATCCATGAGACGCTTGCTATGGCTAAAGTTTCACTCCTAAATGTTGTAAAAAATTTTAAATTTGGCGCTAAAATTACACTAACAAGTATTTCTCATAGTTTTATTACTCATCTACTATCAAACAAAACAAACTCAAGCGAAAGTGCATATGTAAGGTATCATCTTTTTACCCTCCCCTTACACTTAAGATGAACATTGTCCCCAATGTTCAAGTAAAGAATGTAAAAGTTAAAAAGTAAAGAGAATGAAATCAAATACTCCCCTGATTCGCTCGGTATGGATTTTAGGTGGCCAGGTTAAATCTTCTTCCAAGAAAACGAACAATCAAAGCTTCCTTTCCAGAATATAAATCATCTTCTTGTCACAAATAACCTGTAAATCCTGACAAAAGTAGACAAGGCAACCTCGCGTAAAATCGGCGGCATCCTATATAAGTTACTAAATCCTAGAAAACAAAATAAGATATAATGCTTGTGGAATGAAGTTTTCAGATTTCCTGGAGATTATAAAACTTAATAATTCACAAAAAACTATAAGACTCCGTTAGAAAAACAAAACCGGTAAAATTTCCAGATTTTTGACTCCTGACGCCGTCAAGAGCAATTGCCTGACGCCGTCAGAATGGACCTGCAGAAATCTTTATGTTAAGTTTCCGGAAAATTTCTGGAAAAACTTTGTCCTACTTCCTGGAAAATCCTGCAAAACTTCATTATGACTCGATACAAGCATTTGACTCTAACAAATACGAATATACATGTTCATTAAATATTGTGGATAATCATGATCGGTTTGTTTCTTAAAAACATATTTAGGGTTTCCCCTTACACTTATCTTTTGCAAAAATACCTTTAGGTTGGAGTTAAGACTAGGCTAAACAACATAATAAAGTATTTCACATTTTAATTGAGAAACATGATTAACCAACAATAAAAATAAAACATGCATACGGAAGCAAATAACAATCAAACAAATAAAAATCACACAAAACATGGGTTGCCTCCCAAGAAGCGCTTTTCTTTATTTACGAGTCTTGTAGCTAGACTCAAAGTCGTGGGTTACTACGTGATCTCATCATTGGTTCCACTACCTAGGTCATCTTCTAAACCAGTTTTGTATTCCGGACCTAGTTGCAAGCATTCTTTGTAGAAACCAAGCATCCTATTTCTAACATACTCTACTCCTCTACGTCTATCTTCATCATTCCTATAATAAGCCGCTTGCTTACGTTCCTTTTCGAAATTAGAGAGAAGGCGGTATTGCTCAATCTTGTAGGGCATTTGATAAGCAACCTCATCATTCTCTTCCTTGAATCTAACTATCCCTAACGTCGGATCATAACTCATCCTAGTGGCCTCAACAAATGGTTTCCCAAATATTATTTAACTTAGGCAAGCATCTATCACCGGACGCGTGTCTTCCACTATCATGAAATCAATCTCATAGGTGAGATTCCCTATAATCACATGTACTCCCTTAACTCTTCCTGCAAAATTACTTATCCAACTTTTACCGGGCATTATCCTAAAATTGAGTTGCTTCTTCATCACCCAATTGTAATAAGTCCTAGACATGATGTTCACGGGGGATCTAGGGTCTATGTAAGCTTTCCATACATGCATGTGCCCGATATTGCATGGGATGTTAATGTTAGAGGGGTCTCCCATTTTGATCAGGGGATCGCCAAAGATATATGTTGTCTCGGGACTATCGAATAAATACTTATGGTATTCCCGTTCTTCCTTGGTTGGCAACTTATCAAAATATTCCTCTATAGGTTCTACCTCCTCTAATTCCTCATCCTTATTAACCTCAACTTCCCTACTCTCATCCTCACTATTGGCTTCTACTCTAACTTCATCTTTGTCACTCTCCTCTATCTCCCTATCTATCGGCTTAATGGTGACAACATTGACAAAGTGGACATGTTTGGATGATGAGGGGTCCTTAGCTTGGATTCCACTATTGGTGTCCCTAGTGTCCTTCCTAGGTGTGGCTAATGTTTGGTTGTTGAGGGCTTTCAACAAGTTGTCGATCTTGTTGGTCATCTCCGTTTGTTGTTGGTTGAATTCGGTTTCAAACCTAGCTATGCGAGCTTCTTGAGATGTCATAAATTTCGACATCAATCCTTCAAGATTGTTGGTACTACCATAGTTGTTAGAAGGATTGTTGTTGAAGGTACGGTTGGATGGTGGACCGTTTGATTGGTAACGATTAGGTGGGTTGGATGAATTGGGTTGATTTTGTTTCCACCTAAGGTTTGGGTGATTTTTCCATGAGGGGTTATATGAATCACCGTATGTGTTCGGCTCGGGCTTGAAAGTGTACCACTTATCTCCCGCTTCGTCGGTACGCGTGGATGCGTAGTCCGCAAAAGCTGTTCCGGGGAGTTCCATACAATCACGAGTGTCATGGGGACCACTACATAATTCGCATGAAGAAGTGATTTTGTTCACTTGGCTTGAATGCTTCGGAGCTTCGTAAGATTTCATGAGAAACTTGACTTGGTCCTCAAGTTCCATGATCCTACGGTCGGGAGTGCTTGAATTATTCGAAGGCAAAGATATTGCCTTGACCATTTTGTTCAAATCACGGGGATCATTCCAACTTTCGTTGTCATAGAGAGCAAGATCTTCTATGAGTTCCCATGATTGTTCCGCACTAAGATCACGTAGCTTACCACCGGCCGATTGGTCAATGGTTCGCCTCGTGGGGATATCGATATGGTCATAAAAAATTTGGACTTGGAGCCACAAATCTATGCCATGATGAGGGACTTTTTGGAGTAAGTCCTTGAAACGAGTCCATGCTTCATAAAGAGATTCATTTTGACGTTGTTGAAACATCAAGATGTCATTCCTAAGTTTAGTAGTTCTCCCCGGTGGGAAAAATTGAGCAAGGAAACGAGTGGTGAGATCATCCCATGTGGTGATGGATCCCGCGGGTAAACGCTCAAGCCATTGACTAGCTTGATCCCGTAGAGAGAATTGGAATAGGCGTAAACGGGTAGTCTCTCTAGTTTCAACACCTAGGTCTATGGAATCTACGATTTTGAGGAAGTCCTTAAGGTGTTGGTTTGGATCTTCGGAACGAAGTCCATGGAATGCACATCCGCTTTGCACCAACCGGATGGTGTCGGATCGCAAGGGGGTCACATTGGCTCCGGTGAGCTCAATGGTGTTTCGGTAGCCTTGGTGGCTAGGTCGGGAATACTCTCCTAAGGTTCGGGGCCTAAGGGGTTCTAATGGTGGGTTTTGTTGTGGTGGGATGATGGGTTCAAAGATGTTACCACCTTCCATGATGTCGGATGGTAAAGAGTTACGAACAAAAGCACGAAGAAATAAGATAGACTAAAGAAGACCTAAAAAAAAATAAAAATCTTACTAGAAAGGAATCTAGCAAGTAGACCTAATAAAAAGAAATCCTAACCTAGACAATAACTATTCCCCAGGCTGCGGCGCCAAAAACTTGATGCGTGGGAATCGCACCTTGCTTTACCTCTCGAGGGATCTCGCGAGGCTTACAACCCCCACCAGGTAGTGTACCTGATCGTTGTAGTATAGTATAGTGACAAGTACCGGGGGATTGATCGTTCAGCTTAGGAATAGTGTCGCTAGGATTAGAAAGCCTAATTAATAGTTCTAGAGGTGAGAGATGATTATTTTTTGTATTTTTATAATTTTATGAAAGCAATTAAAATCTCGGGTTTTTAGAAGAGTGGGCGGAATTAGTTGTTATTCAACTAACCCAAAAACTACTTTGTAACTAATTAAACTAATGAAAATAAAATTAAACTAATATTAAACTAAGGTTGTGAGCAGTATTTGGAGAAATTGTGTTTACGTAGACTTCATTACTCCCTAGATATCTTTTACATGTTAATTACTTGTTACACTTGTATGAATGACGGGTTGTATTCCTTAATACCATTCGTGGAGTGGCATACATAACTCCCCAACTCTATGAGCTCTTATCTCCTCCTACACCATGACCCAGCACAACTATAGGGATTGTAAACAGTGGCTCATGCATTAAATACAACCAATAAAGACCTAGTACGCCTCGGTTCATGTTTCTTAAGACGTTCAAGCATGTTACCATTTGGAGATCTGCCAGTTTTCTTAAGCCTAACATATAAAATCATTCATCCAAGAACAAGAATAGACAAGTAATCAACACATAATCAACATCTAGGTTTCATTAGATCTAAGCAAACACAAAGGAAATCTAGCCTAGCATAGTAGAATTAAGATAAGAACAAAAGATAAACAACCAACACATAGACATATTGATTGAATTAAGAGTATACTTATCTCAATTACAATGCAAGGCCTCAAGGGTTTGGAACCCTTGAAAAACCTGTAAAAGAGGCACCAAAATCGTCTTTAGGGTTTCACCAAAACTTCTCTCTCTTTAATGAAAAAACTAGAAAACTATATATAGGAAAATCGTCCTGACGGTGTCAAGAGTTAAATCTGACGCCGTCAACTCGCCGCCATACACTTCCTCGGACGCCCTAGATCCAATCGTGACGGCCTATGTGACGCCGTCACCACCCACGGTAAATTAATCTTGGTCACTTTGACGCCGTCATAACTCCATCTGACGCCGTCACCAGCTACGGTAAATTATTCTTCATGTCTGACGCCGTCAAGAGCAAACCCTTGACGCCGTCACCTTGTATTTTCAGCTTGGATTTTTGGTACTTTGTCGTTTTCTTCACTTTATGCTCCAAAAACGTCCAAAATAGCCTCTTTTCCAGAATTCACTCTCCAAACACCTAAAATCACAAAAGGAACGATTTAGGGCAATATTTGATCAAATAAATTCGGATTCGGGCTTAAATAACCCCCTAAAAACGGATCATTTTTCGCCTCATCAGTACAAAGTTTGCATAATTGGCAGTTTCAGTCCCTCAAGTTTCATAAATTGGCAAAACTAGTCCTTGGTTGTTCTAAAAACATGAAAATGTCACTAAAGGTCCTTTTTAATCATAAAGTTACATATTTAGTCCTTTGGTGCAAAGTTTCACAAAATTACAAGTTTAGTCCCTATACTTTGGAAATTGACATAAATGGTCCCTAGGATGTTAAAAACTTTGAGAAATTCAATTTTGGTCCTTGTGCTTATAATCTTTTGCAGGAATGGTCCTTGGTGTGAAGTTTGGTGAATTTACATAATTGGTCCCTCAAGTTTGGCAAAAATAGTCCCCGGGTATTTAAAAGTGAAAATTATCAAACATACCCTTGTACTATTCACATATGGCAATTGTGACCCTTGTGATAAAATTGGAAAAATGCCACAAACAACCCTCAACTTTGCACTAATTACAAAAATGGTCCTTGTGATTTATACTAATTAAACCAACCGGACCCTAAGTTATTATCTAAACCCAAAATAAACCCAACCCTTTTATTAAAACCCCAGCCCACCTTTCCCTGGCCCAACTCCAATCCCAGTCCACCCTTAATAAAAAACGGGGTCAAACCCGTTTGACCACCAAAACCAACCCAGCCTTCCTTTTCCCTCCCAAACCACCACCTCCACCTCTGCTACTAAACCAGCTGGTATACCACTTCCACATCACCACCCCAGCTGTCTACCCACTCCCCTCCACCTCCACAACCCTCCAAAACCTTGAAAACATCCCCACGTTATCTACAGTACCCAATTGAGACTTTGGCGCCAAGCTAATAATTTAAACGGCCATGATGACTTTGACCATATCAAGGGCTAAGGATTGGTGGGAAATACCCCAGTGGGTCCCACGAACTCAGAGATTATCTATAAAGAAGGAATGAGGCAGAAGAAGAAGAGTATTAGTGTAACTTAGGTTTATTGTAGTCGTAGGTAATGTAATCTTTAATTTCAGTTGTATTTTCAATTAAAAAAGCTTGTACTCAGTTAATTTTATGTATTACAATCCTTAATTAAAGTTAATTTCAAGTTTCGGTTCTGATCTCAGTTTATGCAAATTTCTATTATTTCAAAAATCACAAAAAGTTCTAGTGTTGTTATTTGTTGTTGTTATTAGATTCTTAAGCTTATATAAGCTTTGACAAAGCCTTATTAAGTCTTAGAATGCCTTGATTATCTGTTTAGTTCATTAAAGAAAAAAATAAGAAAAATATCAAATAAATAAGTAAAAATATAAAAAAGTTCACTGTGGAAAGATAGAAGCTGAGCAAGGTGTGTTTTGGATTGTCTCTGGGTTAGTAGTCTTGTGGAAGACTGTTAGGATAGATATTGGTCCTGGTTCCATCATCTCAGTCATATACTCTTTGTAAGTCTCAAAGCTTGATTTTCCATATTATTGTTTTTGTTGTTATTAGTAGTTTATTTGGTTTAAATAACTTTAATAGTGATTAAATAAACTGTTGCAAGTATAAAATCAGTAGAGTTAGTTTAATAATCTAATAGTTATAGTATAATCAGTTTGTTAGGGAGTGTTTGGATAAACCTGTTACCATATGTTCCAGGGTTTGTTTGTTAGTATTTTATGTTTAAACAAGTCATATTAGGTATAAGTCAGTTAGGCATATCATAAAATTGGGTAAGTTTAGGTTTAATAGTCAAAATCCAATACCAAATCCCTTGACAGTTAAACTGTCAAGGATTTTAGAAACACAAACCCACCATTTAGCTTATAAGATATAGCTTTAGCTTAATTTAGGTTAATGATAGCTTAATATAACATATATAGTTAGTAGTGAGTGTTAGAAATCCAAATTAGTCAACTTAAGTAGTTTTCATTAAAAAGTCAAAAGTCACCATTCCAGAAAATCTCAAATATTGGGTGATTTTTGTAGATTTGTGTAATAGGTTTTAAAGTCTGAAAATTGTTGTAGTAATAGCCTACCAGCTTAACTTTTAGATCCCACACAGCTTATATTTTTAGGAATTTTACCCTGGGCCCCACTCACCCTCAAACTCACTTGCAGGGCAAGGGTGTGCCCTGCACCAGCAGATTCAGTCTATCACCAGCACTTTGGTGGTGATTTGTGACCACCTCAATGGGCCCCATTAGTCATACTTAGGTTCTTACAACCCCCCTACTACCAGGGATCTTAGATTGACCTTTTATTTGACCTGAATCCCAGTGGACCCCACCTAAATCAGACCCAAAAGTTTGTCCCCATTCTGTGTTCAAATCAATTTTTGGAATAGCTTATTTTTTGCTTATTAGCTTATCTACTGAGCTTATTTGGTAAAATTGAGCTTAGACAAGTCTAACATACTTATTAGGACCAGATTCATCCATAGTGGGTCCCACATAAGCTCATTTGAGCTTATTTCCATATTCAGTCAACAAAAGTCAACTGTGGTAGCATTAAGCTTCCACAGTGCTTAATAATAAGCTATAAAATAATTGTTTTTACAAAAGTTGTTTATTTTTAAGTATAATATAGTTTTATAAAAGAAAAATCCAGAAAAGACAAAATAAAAATAAGTGATAGTTTCTATTTAATTTAATTTAATTTTAATTTTCATTTTTAGATTTTTATTAAGTAATTTGTAATTTTATATTTTTATTAATTTCCTTTTATATTAAAGTAATTATAATAATTTTCTCAGATTTTAATTTTGTCTTTTAGTATTAATTAGAATTAAAAATAGTTTTATTAATAATTAATCAATAATTAAGTCATAAATAGCATAATTAATTTTTATAAGGTAATACCTAAATTTTATATTTTTCCTAGCTTTTATAAGTCATAATATAGTTTTAGGAATTTTTCCATAATTTTTTAAGTTAATTTAGTATTATTTGTAATTTAAAATAGTTTAATTAATATAATTATTATAAATAGTTTTTAATTAATAGAAAATCTATAAAAAGACAAAAATATTTATTTTTATTTTTTATACTTTCTTCAAGTTCATTTTTAAGTTTAAAAATTATTTTTATAAGTTTTTAGTTTAATTTGTAGTATTTATCATTTTTAGTTTTAATTAAATTAGTTTTAATTAAATAGTTAAATAGTTTTTAATTAAATAGTTAATAATAAATAATATAATAATCTAAAAAATAGTTTTCTTTTTAATTTAATTTTATTTTAAGTTTAAGTTTATAGAATTTTCATTTTTAACCCTTGTAGTTTATTTTTCTTAAAACTCACCTTTTTCTCAGTACGCAGTCGCGTCTGATTTTTAATTTGGTGTACGTTTAAACGTTTTAGATATCTAGGTTTCACGTAATCACTCTTATTAGTTTATTTAAGTCATTTTATTTTATAAAACCCTAGTTAAACACACACACACACACACACACTTATTCGTATCCCTGTTCATATTCACTCGATCACAAATTCGTTTATAATAAAACATCGCACACCTCGTTGGGACATTACGACCTGGGAAAACACTGTATTTCACGGAAGCATTTGCCTCAGCTGTTTGACTATTACAGTTGGCCATTCACAAGTGGCTAATCAATAATTATCTGACCGTTTGAGGCGAATCAAAGTATCCTCTGCTGATGATGAAGAAGTTCACATCAGTGCCTTGATGGCTCTCTTAGAGGATACCAAGCTTGCTGTTGGAAAAGGTCATGCCAAGAATGGTGAATGGGTGAACATCACAATGAGAAAGGTAAACATCTTACTTTCTATGGATGATGATGCTGATTGGAAATCTTACTTAGATTATATTAATGTTGATCTTAAGTATGTTGAAGAGCAGTGACTTAATTTGTTTTCAAAATTTAACAAACTGAGTTTTGAATTAAATTAGTGTAGAGATGAACTTCTTGCTTTAAAACAAGCTAAACTTGAAAGTGTTACACTTCCAATTCAAAATTCTGAACTTGGAAACAAAATCAAGCTCTTCAAGAAGAACTTAAGAAAGAAAAGGTTGTCATTTGGAAATGGACTCAGAAGAACCCCAAACTATTCGACACACTCAGTCTCAAACCCACACCAAAAAGGCTGCTCTGGGTGAAGATCAACTCACTGAAATGTCTGGGGAGAGTAACCATTCAACAGCCTTTCTGTCAGCAAACATACTCTCTAGCAAAGAACTTACTCCTAAACCCAGTGATTGGATTGAAAGAGTCAATCCTGATAGTAAACTGCCAAACTTTAACACTGGAAGAATTCTAGAGCCTGAAAGTCAGGCTATTAAGGAGTTGCTAGGAGTTACAGATAAACCCAGTCATACTGAGTCCATCACTGAGTCTAAGTCAAATCCACAATCACCACTCCTTCCACTAAAACAACTTCAGGGAGCAGCACCTAGTTCAGACCTCGCACCACCAGTTTATCAACCTCACTCTCCTAAGGAGAAAACAAATCCAGGAATAACCATCTTGAAGAGACCTACCTCAGTACCTCCTGAAAACCACACACCTTCAGTATCTACTGAAGTGAAACTTGATAACACTGATTCAAAAGTTGATCAGCTAGCTGAACTTGTCAGGATGCTAAGTGAAAAAATTGTGTCCACTAAAAAGCCCTCTGGCTCAAAATCAAAACAACCATCAGCATCCTCAAGTTCCTCCAAACCAAAAACCTCATCCAGACCTTCAGTGAGATGTGAGCTGTGCAATTATCCAAATCACACCGCTGATAAATGCTACAGAGTCTTATTTTGCATGATATGCAAACAAGAGGACCACAGAACTTGTGATCACATCTCTCACACTGCCTCTTCAAAGGCACAAGGTCTTTACAAAACACAAGGCTATCAGTATGCCTCATCTTCCAAACAGAGACTGAAGGCTAAGCCTTACTTGTCATGTCCTCACTGTGGTTTCAACGATCATCTTCCTGATGATTGTATGATGAAAACCTGATGTGACATCTGTGGAGATCCCTCCCATGAAACCAAGGGGCATGACAAAATCATTCAGTCCAGAAGAAAAACCCTAACAAACACTTCTCAGTCTACTGAATCTTCAACTACCACAAAGTGTAAAACATGTGGTAGCTCAGTACACTCAACTTCAGATCATGATTCATTAGCTAAGTTCAAAAAGTCATTGAGGACTAAGCCCACTAGGAGGTGGGGTAACAAGAAAAACTAACCCAGTTTACTATTTGTGCAGAAACACATCAGAGATCCTACTTGGCACCTCGACAGTGGATGCTCAAGGAGTATGACTGGTGTGAAGAGTTACCTGCACAAATATGTGGAAGAACCAGGACCCAAGGTAGTATTTGGTGATAATTCATCAGCTCCCACTGAAGGTTATGGTTCAGTAAACTGCAATGGTATAGTTTTTACAAGAATAGCTTATGTCAATGGTCTCAAGTACAATCTGATAAATGTGAGTCAACTATGTGATGCAAAATACATAGTTTAGTTTGATGACAAGAGAGGGACCATCTTTAATTCCAATAAGGAAGTAGTGTTGATTGCCCCCAGGAGAGATGACGTTTATGTCCTAGACATGTCATCCCTTACTCAAAATGGTACTTGTCTATTCACAAAGGCAAATGAGACAATCAACTGGCTCTGGCATAAGAGACTCTCTCATCTTAATTTCAAGAGCATCAACAACCTGGCCAAACAGAACAAAGTTCTAGGCCTTCCATCCCTGGTGTATACCAAAGACAAGCCTTGTTCTGCTTGTGAAAAAGGAAAACACCACAAGGCATCTTTCAAAACCAAATAATCATTCTCTATCAAAAGGTGCCTGCATCTTCTCCATATGGACTTGTTTGGACCTGTCAGTCCCATGTCCATTCATCATGAGAAGTATACTCTGGTCATTGTGGATGAATACTCAAGATACTTCCTGACCAAAAAGAGTCAGGCAGCTGACACAATCATGTCATTTGTCAGGAACATTGAAACTCAAAATGATGTCAAAGTTAAACAAATTAGAACTGACAATGGCACTGAATTCAAAAACCATGACCTAGAGTGCTTCTGTAATGAGAAAGGGATTTCTCAGAATTTCACTTCTCCCTATACTCCTGAACAAAATGGAGTAGCTGAAATGAGAAATAGAACACTCATTGAGGCAGCAAGGACAATGTTGAATGGCTCAGTCCTCTCAAAACATTTCTGGACTGAGGCAGTAAGAACAGCCTGCTACACTCAAAATAGGTCCATCATTGTGAAAAGGCACAATAAGACTCCTTATGAGATATTCAAAGGAAGGATTACTGACATCAGCTACTTTCATGTATTTGGGTGTCCTGCGTTTATTCATAATCACAAGGATCACTTGGGTAAATTTGATGCCAAAGCTGATGATGGATACTTCTTGGGATATTCTCTGGTCTCCAAAGCCTTCAGGGTGTTCAACACAAGGAGACAACAAACTGAGGAAACTTATCATATAATAGTTGATGAGAGCACTGAATCCATCAGGTTCTCCAGTTCCTTAGTTGAAGAGATTGGTATTGATGATTCTTCAAGGTATCCTCTTGATGAGTATCTCCCTGAGAATCACCCTTCAACTCAATACCAAGCTGATGTTGATGTCTCTTACTACATCATCCCTCACAATCTACCCCTACCAACCATCAGTGAGTTCATTGAAACGCAACAAGTCTCAAATGAGACAGCAACCACTGAACAAATTGTTCAGGAATTCTCAAAACAAACTGTTCCCACTAATGTCACTGAAGTACATAATCTTGAGTTACCTCAGGTTCCTGTAACTGAACCCACTCCTCAAGTAAATCAGGCTTCTACAAGCTCTAACTCCTATCCTAGACCTTAGGATAGCTGGACCATATCCAAAGTTATTAAGCTTGTGAACATTATTGGTGAGGCCACTGAAGGCATGCTTACCAGAAGCATGGCTGCTAAACTTAAGGTAGCCTCAGCCAATATATGTCTTTATGCTGACTATCTCTCTGAAATAGAGCCTAAGAATATCAAAAAAGCCCTGACATATGAAAGTTGGGTTCAGGCCATGAGAAATGAACTGGAACAATTTGAAAGAAATGATGTCATGACCCTTGTCCAATGCTCTAATGGTGTTTTGGTCATTGGTATGAAATGGGTCTTCAAAAACAAGACTGATGAGAATGGCACAGGCATCAAAAACAAAGCAAGACTTGTTGCCAAAGGATATAACCAACAGGAAGGTATAGACTATGAGGAAACCTTTGCACCTGTTGCTAGAATGGAAGCCATCAGGATCTTCCTAGCCTATGCAACCTACATGAACTTTAAAGTTTACCAAATGGATGTCAAAATTGCCTTCCTGAATGGTAACATCAAAGAAGATGTCTATGTGCAACAACCTCCTGGTTTTGAAAGTAGTGAATTTCCCAACCATGTCTGTAAGCTTAACAAGGCCCTTTATGGACTGAAACAAGCTCCCAGGGCATGGTATGAAACACTTTCAGCCTTTCTGATCTAAAACAAGTTTGTCAGAGGAAAGATTGACAACACACTGTTCATCTACAGAACAAAAAGTGATGTCATCCTGGTTCAAGTGTATGTTGATGACATCATCCCTGGCTCAACAAGTTACAAACTTTGCAAACAGTTTGAAAAACTGATGACCACAAAGTTTGAAATGAGCATGATGGGTGAACTCACTTACTTTCTTGGACTTCAAATCAAACAAATTGACAGAGGAATATCCATTTGTTAAGAAAAATACCTAAGGAACCTACTGAAGAAGTATGAGCTCACTGAATGCTCCTCAGTAAAGACTCCTATGGTTCCTCCAAACAACCTTGGCCCTGACCTCACTGGCAAATCAGTGAACCAAACCCAATATAGGGGAATGATAGGCTTCTTGATGTACTTACTTGCCTCAAGGCCTGATATCCAATTCTCAGTCTGTCTGTGTGCCAGATATCAGGCTGATCTAAAAGAGTCTCATCTCACTGCTGTCAAGAGAATCTGTAAAACCCAAAAATCTCAAACATGCAAAATGAACAAATTGCCCCTAAGAATTTAAAATTTTCAATAAAGCTTAAATAATTATAAATTAAATCCTAAAAAATTATATAAGTGATATAAATGATCCATAGTATTTTTATAATTATGAAATTTGACAAATTAAGTTATCTTACATATTATACACGACCCAACATGTTAAAAGAAGTCCAAAATCATTTTACTAATTTGTACATAACATTTAAATGATTAATATACACTCTGTTCCCGAGTTATTTTTTTGAGAGAAGAGAAGAGAAGAGGAAAGAGAATTTTGAAAAACCAAAAAAAATCATGTTCCCGAGTTTTTTGTTAGAAAGAAGAGAAAAGAAGAGGGAAGGAAATTCCTTCAAATCTTCTCTCCTAACTTTCTTCCCAATATTGGGATGATTTGGAAAGAAAGAAGTCTTGGCCTTTTTAAAAAATTATTATCACCAAAATACCCTTAACCTAAAATATTAAATATACATGATCTCTAGAGCCGTATAACACTTCTTCTTCTCTACTATTTCTTCAACAGGGCTCGATTGTAATTTTGTGAAACTTCAATTCTTACTAGAGTATTGTCTTATCTTGTTTTTTTTATATGTATATCATGCTAATTGCAACATATTTGTGCTAAGTGTGTTGTCTTGTTGTGGTTTAGATCATGGTACTGTGCTGGCTAGGTCAATATTGTGACTGTGGTGCTTTAATATATCTCAACAGTGTGATGCCTTAATATATCATGTAAATAATATTTGCATGCAATTAATATATCTCAATAGATAGAATTTATGCGTAATACTAGTATTTGCTAATCACATCTTCTTCTGGTGCAACCTGTGATACTTTGGGTGTCCCATCTACTACTTCCATTTTTTCTAATAAGAAGACGATATAAGTAACTAATATAAATCGACATCCCATGTCTTTGCACAAAATAATACAATCCATTTTTTTTATTTATATTGATTGTACGTAAACTATTTTATTGGGCCAAAACAGATACAGATGCAGCATGTTTTTTTTTTGAAGGTGAGATAAGTCATTGATACGTATAAATTATGTGTTTGTTTTATTAAGATATTAGGAATTAAAATTTATCTAGATATAATTATATAAAGGGTATAGTTGTAAAATTGTTATTTTTTTTGTCTTTTCTCTCTAACTCGGGAACATAAAAGAGTTGTCTCTTCTCTTCTTTTCTTCTAAACTGGGGAACACAAAAAATAAACTTGTATTCTATCATCCTCTCTTCTTTCCTCTCCTCTTCTTTCCACACCCTTTCTTTTCTTTCCTCATCAAACTCGGGAACAGAGTGTAAATTAGGAAATTAAGAAATAAATCAAAAGAAATCAATCAAGATTAATTGTGAGGATTATCCCCCCCCCATTATTATCGGCCATAATCAGTAATTTAAACCACCAAATATTTTATTTATAACCAAATCACAAAATATTCATTTTCTTTCCAAAAACCTAGCCAAATATCACTAAAATCCCACAATCGGCCTCCACCACTTTTACAAGATTTTTGGTATTTTTCCTGAGTTTATTTGAGTTGGAAGAAGGTTAAAAAAATTGGTGTTCTAATTCTTGACGCTTTGATTGATTGGTGCGAATTATTCTTCTTTTCCATCCTAGCCGAGAGGTATTAATTCTCCACACCTAATTCGATCAATATAAAAACTTTCTGGTATTTTTTTCACTCTCCTTACATCATGTATGATCCAAATAAAATGTTGGTTATGATCCATACACGTTAAAATAGGTCATATAGAATTAAACTATTTGTAAACCCTAAAATATAGCAAATATTTATCCAATTGATATATAATTTTTCTTGGCTTATCATTATTTTTCTGAGATGCTAACATGTTTATAAGACCTTAATAAAATGTATTTGTAATTTTTGGAAGCCATTAAATCGAATTGATAATTATTTGTTATTACCGATTGTATAAAAATATAAAAGGGTTTGAATGGTTATAGAACTAGGGTTTTCAGATTTTTTTTATCTTAATTAATGTTATTTAAAGTAATTAATCATGTTATGAAATTGGGGAAAAATTAGGGTTTGTGTTTGTGAATTTAATTTGTAATCGGTTAGAATAATAAAAAGTATAAGGGTGCCTTTTGAAAATATTGAAACATAAGGGTTATTTTTGTAAGTCCTGTAAGACCAGGGGAAACTTTTAAAAATTATGAAGATGGTGAAAAGTGTGAGTTTTGTAAATATAAGGATCTAAAATGTAATTATATGCATTTATTTAATTAGACTTGTATTTAATTTAAAATAGAGGGACCATTTTTGTGAATTATGAAAACTAAGTGTTTATTCTGTAAATAATCATATTGGGGGGCTAAGGGTGTAAATTTGGTAATTATATGTACTTGTTTGTAATTTTGATAATTAAAAGGATATAAATGGTAATTATTTAAATTAAAGGATTAAACTTGTAATTATTGAAAGTTAAGGGGCTGTTTTAAATAAATATTATATTGAGGGCTGAAATGATATACTTTTGATAAATTAAGGCTTACAAGTGTTAATTGAATTAAATATGGTTATACTTGTAAAATAAATATTAATAAGGACTTATTTTGGAAATAATGTAAATTAAGGGTTTGATTGTAATATTTGTAAACTCAAGGGAGTATTTGGTAATTATTGTTAACTATTGAACTAATGTGATAAATATGGAAAATTTTAATATTTACATTTTAAACCTTGAACTTTGGCATATTTGTATAATAAACCCTAAAATATGGGAAATTGTCATTTTTAAACCCTAATCTTGCAAAATTGACATCTTGAACACTTAACTTGTCCAAACCTTAATTAAAATCTTGAAGGAATAATATTGAATATGGAAACTTACTAATTTTGGAAACCTACTAATTTTGGAAAGTTACTATTTATGGAAAGTTACTAAAAATGGAAAGTATACTAAAACGGGTAACCTAATTATGTTTAACCTAAGAGTGACCTTCAATTACTAATTCGTATAGGTCCGGTGAAGTGGGATTATGATCTTTTTTCCTTGCTTCCCTTGTTGCTTTTGAACTAAGGTACAGATATTCTGACCTATCTACAGGTTTCACATGCACTCTTGTCTTTCCTATTCCTTTGATATCTTGAACCTTGTTATGTCCCTTGATTATTTAACCTTGTTATGTTCCTTTGCTTATTGAACTTTGTTATATTCCCTTGATTATTGAACCTTGCTATGTTCCCTTGATTATTGAACCTTGCTATGATCCTTTTTAAACTGAACCTTGCTTGAAACTTACACTATGATTCTTGAACCTTGAACTAACCTTGTCATGATACACTTGATATAATAAAATTGATGTGATAATATTGACTTGAACCTTGATTTGAACCCTATGTTAAAATCACTTACTTCGATCTTTGACTTATACCTTGTCTTGAAAACCTATACGTACTATGATACTCGACTCAAACCTGGACTTGAACTTGATATAACCCTTGATATTTTGAAAGTGCTTTTAATATTATAACCGGATGTGAAACTTTTAGTAATTATATTATGAAAATGTTTTGAGGAAAAACTATTTTAAAATGAGGGTTATGAACATTATGTAACACCACTTTTATATGAAGTTTCACTAATTTTATGAATATTTATTTTAAGGACTACCTTATTGAAAACCTTTATTTCATGAGAACCATTATTAAAAGATTTCTTTTAAATGAACATTTGAATTGAACCCTTGCCATAAACTTTTATTTGGAACCTAATATGAACCTCTACTTGAACTTATGACATGAACCTTTACACTAAACTCTACGTACTCTCTCACTATTGAACCTTTACCTTGAACCTTAAACATGAAATCCACATGAACATTCTCAGTATGAACCTTAGGATAAACCTTTCCATCTTAAACCTTTTTACTATGGGCCTTGATAATAAACCTTTTAATTTGAATCTTGACTTGAACCTTTGATATGAAACTTGACTTGAACCACTTGATATGGACTCTTGACTTGAACCACTTGATATGAACCTTGTACTTGTACACTTGATATTTGACTTGACCCTTGACCCACAGTTTGAGACTATGAGCCACCACTTGTATACTAGGCATGGGGGTTCCATGTCCGTGTCATTGATGCACAGATGGCATGACTCTAGGGTAGGAGAGTGATGACCTATCCCGTCCCATTATTTGATTTGTTACGTAGATGAAGTTATTTGGCCGTTTGGGGCGTATGGATGCATCCTAGATTTGTTTACTTGTTTCGATGGATATATCATGATATTACTTGCTATATATATACTTGGTGACTGATGGTGTGTGCGATACACGTCTTTCACATCTTGGGAGTTCACGACTCCAACCCTTGAGGCATCCCCTCACACTACACTTGGTATTCCGAGGTCACCCCTCCAGATGCATGGTTACTTGATTACTTGACTTGACTTGATACTTGACTTGACTTGGGCTCGTGGTGGATAACTGACCTGGCCATTATACCTTTATACCTTACACCTTTACAACTTTAATACAGGTTCTTTTTACTTCGGTTGTACTTCCTTTATGCTTTACTTTATCTTTCCATTGTCTTATATATATATATATATATATATATATATATATATATCTCTCGTAGCTCAGCCGCATTTCTTTTCCTGCGGTAGGTTTTAGTAGGAAGCTGGGTTATGAGTGTAGAGTGCATTGGACTTAGAAGACATTACCTTGATAGTTTTTGGATTAGTAGAAGCTTTTGAACATTCCAGACTTACTCATTTGTACTACTTTCTTTTGTACTTGTACTTCAGTCTCCCTTGTAACCTTGATACTCATTTGTATTACTTGAGATGTATGCTTATGCTTGCTTTGATATGTCACCCTAATGTGGCACTTCTACCCTTATCGGATTGGGGTGTTACAGAATCATCAGGTACCTGAAGGTTACTCCAAACCTTGGTTTGTATTACCCAAAATGCTCAGAATTTGATCTCAAATGGCACACTGACTCTGACTATGCAGGATGTAATATGGATAGAAAAAGTACTTCAGGATCCTGTCAATTCCTTGGTGGTAAACTTGTGTGTTGGAGTACAAAGAAACAACAGTCAGTGGCCATGTCCTCAGCTGAAGCTGAATATGTGGCTGCTGCAGGGTGTTGTGCAAATGTACTCTGGATGAAGAGCCAACTGAGTAATTATGGCATTCAGTATAAGATGGTACCCATCTTTTGTGATAACACAAGTGCCATAGCCATCTCCAACAACCCTGTACTTCATCAAAGAACCAAACACATTGACATCAGATACCATTTCATCAGGGACCACATCATGAATGGAGAAATTGAATTACATTTCATACCCACTAAATATCAGTTAGCTGATATCTTTACCAAACCCTTGGATGAACCCACTTTCACCAGACTGAAAGCTGAATTGGGCATGTTGGACATCGAATCAGGCAACTGATTTAAAATATTTCATCCTGATGTAAATTCTCTAGGTCCCTGAACAAACCCATTCCTGAATGATAAATCATTCAGGGGGCTTAAGATGTCAAATGTCATTGAATACCCTAACTAAATGCTCTAAGTACTTAGTTAGTAAATGTCCTAGGTAGGTAACTGATTCCTATTAAATATAGGAATATATGTCACTTACACAACTGGCATCCACATCTTGGGCCCCCACACCTACCTCACCAATACCACTGAGCATTAAATGCTCCCTCACACACAAATAATTGTGATGACATCACTCTGCAAAAGCATCTTTTGCAGAGCCAGATAACTGTTCATCCCATCACGTTGCGAGAAAAATGGGGTAATGGGAATCGTGCTATTTAATGCGGATATCAAACATACTTTATTACAACATTTTGAATTAATATCAAAACGTTTGATATCCGCAACAGCAAAACCCTAATCCATTCCCTATAAATACCCCCACAAAGAAAAATAAACACATGCTTTCAAAACTTATCAAAACTCTTGCAAAATTATTTCAAGAACAAATTTGTTTTTCAAACTGTGTGTGTTTCATTTTTTATACTAATTTTTCTCAAAACCAAACCTTTTCTCAACACAATGGCTTCTTCTAAAGTCATCAAATACGCTCCCAATGTGGATTTCCAAATGGAAAGCGTTGACCTGACCAAGAACAATGTGGTGGGAAACTTTGCCTACCCTCAAGGGTTCCCTGAATACATGGATGTGGTGAAGTTTCTACAAAACTGTTTCCTAACCACCACATTCACAAAAACCCCCTTTGTCATCTATCATGACTATTTGAGGGAATTTTGGTGCATAACGGTGGTTGAAAACCCTGATGCACCAAAGGAGGCCACCATAAGGTTCTAAGTAAAGAATGGAACTAAGTTACTAACTCTTAACTATAAGACCTTTGTCAAAGCCACTGGCCTTGACTATGCTGAGACCTTCACTGCCCAACCCACTGAAGAGGATGTGAAGGCAATTCTGTTGGAACTTGGGCCCTATGACAAAAATCACCCTGAGGTGACACCAGGGACCCTCCTATCCAAAGCCCCAATCATCAAAACCTGGTTCCCAGCTCCCTAGAGGATCCTGATGACCTTTGTCATTCAGGTCCTTGGGGAAAATAAATCCTCCACTGAGCAATTGAACACTACTCAAGCAATGATATTGTACTGTCTCATAGAGGGTAAAAAGATTGACCTTGGATAAGTTATCTTCAGGGACCTCATAGCAAAGTTGGGTGGGAAATCTAGGCAAAAACTCATGTCATACCCTAGATTCATTACCTGCGCCCTGCAAGACTTGCTGGGGTCCGAGTATATTAAGCCTGATGCAGTAGGCTTTGAGCCTGATGTCTTACACAAGGCTAATTATTCTCATAACCCTATTGAGGTTACACCTGTCGCCCTGACAACGTATATGCTTACTGCTATCCAGGGTGACAACAAAATCTCACCAATTCCTTCTCCCACCAAGAAGGTAAAGAGGAAGAAGAGTCAGGGGTCCAGGAAGGTGGCTCAACCCAAGTCACTCGCCACTGAGACCTCTGCCCCCAAGCCTGACATAAGGGGACAACAACAACAACAACAGACCCTGACTTCCGACACCCTCAGGATCATAACCCAATCTTTGGCCCCAAAACAAAGGCCAACGGAGGGCACTGAGACATCACACTCAGTGTCCTCGGGCGAACCCATTCCCAAAGGCTCTGCTGACATAAACAAGTCAGTGGAGTTGGAATCAACCCAACCTCCACATCCTGTTAAAGGCTTTGGCAAATCACAACCAGTGTCTCAGGGAGCAAGGGGTCCTATATCCTCGGTGGGGCAGTGATGAGTGTCTAAATACTCATCATTTTATACTAATCTGAGCTGCCAAAACATCCAAAAACGCTCAAATTTGCATCATAATACTGAAAATATCTTAGAAGTGTGTTTTATATGTTTCAAATGCAAAATAACCAAAAACAGATAAAAAACGAACAAAGTTTGCATAATTGGCAGTTTCAGTCCCTCAACTTTCAAAAATTGTCAAAACTAGTCCCTGAAGGTTTAAAATGATTAAAAAGTCAACTTTTGTTCATGGGAAGTCAAACTTATTCACAAATAGTCCCTGGATGAAAGTTTGCACAAAATGGCAACTTTTACCCCTCAAATTTCAAAATTGGCAAAATTAGTCCCTAGGTGTTTAAATAATGGAATTTATCAAAATACACCCTTGTACTATTCATAACTTACAAATTGGAACATTTTGATAGCTTTTGGGAATGTTACAGTTTAACCCTTTTAGTTTCAGAAAATTACACAAATGGTCCTTAGAAGTTTTAAAATATTAAATTATCAACTTTGGTCCATGTGTTATTGTATATTGGCAGGTTTAGTCCTTGAAATTAAGTTTAGAAACTTGGCAAACAATACCCTTCAAGAATTCAGAATTGACAAGTTTGGTCCTTGGGCTTGTTTTAACCATAAAACCAAACAGATCCTTATTATTATTCAAATCCAAATCCAATACAAACACCAGCCCAACCCTTTGGCCCAACAAACAAACCAGCCCACCCTTTAATATTTAAACGGGGTCAAATGGTCAACCCCCTCCAAAACCATACCACCACCACTGTTCATCCCTTCCACCACACCACTGAGTTACCAAAACCACTCCACCTCTCTGGTTTCACCACCCCAACTTGCTCCACCTTTCACACCATGTCCCCTCTACCTCCACAACATCCCAAGAAGCATTAATTGCAAAACTTTGGCCCCAAGCAACGTGAATGACTTTTGGCGCCAAAAGCATATTCAAAGGCTAGGATCAATTCTGCTTATCCAATGGCTACAAATTGTGATGGGATTTATTAAGTGGGCAACAAGGAACTCAGAATGTATAAAAAGAGAAGACAGAGCAAGAGAAATACTCACTTTGGAATAGCCTTAGTCTCTTAGCTTAATTAACTTTATGCTTTCTTAGTTAAATGTCTTTCAATACCTTTAAATCTTGTATTAATCCTCAAACTAGTGTAATGGAACTTCAATTTCAGTTTAATTGCAAGTTACTTTTAAAATTCATGTCTTTCATATTTGTACCCTTTATTTTCATGTCATTTAAATTTCTTGTTGATTATAAATGTTTATTGGACTCTCATAGCACATGTAAGCTCCTGACAAAAGCTTTAAAGCTTTTAGAAATCTTAATTCAGCTTTAGTCTCTTAAAATCAAAAATAGATAAAAAAATGGAGAAAATAGAAAATAAAATAAAAAATTCTATGTTAATAATGTAAAAAGCTTGGAGCAGGGTATAATTTGGATGACTCTGGTTTAGAAGCCTCATGGGAGGCTATAGGATGTGGTAATGGTCCTTGATTCTCAGTTCTCAGTCTTGTGCACTTGTAAGCATCATTTTACCATTTTATGCAATTTACTTTTTCGGTTATTATAATGCTTTAATTTTCATATTTTCCTGCTTATTTGGTGTTTGTTAATGTTTATTTAGTTTAAAGTTTAGTGTTTATGTTTTGAAAATCTCAAATTGGTCTCCATTAAAGGGGTGTTTGGATTTAATGATTAAACTGAGTTAAGGGTTGTGTATAGTGTTGTTCTTGTTTGATGTATACTTTATATGACTAAATTGATTCAGTGCAACTTTCATTAATCAATCTTATATGTGAAAACGTCAAAATGACAATTGATCCTCTTTACATGTTAACTGTGAGATGATTAGGTCTCATATCCTTGCATATGTGTTTAAAAGTTGTTAATCTTTGTTTATTTCATGTTAATGTTGTTTAATATAACATAATTAGTGATTAAATTCAGTTCAAAGTTCATGAAAGTCAACTTTGTTCATAAATTCAAAAAGTCAAAATTACCTAAAATCTGTTTTTGAATTAAATGTATAATTTCACTGTGTTTTTGTTATTAAGTTTCATGCTTAATCCTTTTAGGATATTTTAGTTTTGTTGCTTATCTTTTTCTGTGTATTTTTGTTTATTTTTAGTTTTAATGTTTAGTAGCTTATTTTAGTGTTTTTTTCTACTTGTTTTTGCCCTGCATCATGAGTTTGCTGTCAAAGTCACAAGCTTGCAGAAGCTTGTTGACTTTGACCAAGCTTGTGTATTTGGCATTTTTGTGGTGCCCTTATGGCTTATGTTTATGTTTGTTCTTATTTTCTAATTTCTAGCTTATTAGATAGCTTATTCACCCCAACTTTATGTTACACCAAGCTCACCATACAGTAGCAAATTGAATGGTTGAGCTTGTTTTCCCAAGCTTCCAAAAAGTCCCTCACTGACCTAGAGCTTGTGTGCTTTGGATTCAAGTGAAGATAATCCACCAAACTCTATGGTACAGTGCTTGTTGACCTCTTGGAAGCTCATTTGACAAGCTAGATTTGAGCTTTTAGTTTGCATCACTTTCTGAGTACCCAGTATATACTGTGTGCTTATGCCAATTTCAAAAGCTCATTAAAGCTTCATTCCTGGTCTAAAGCTTGTGTGGCTTGGCTTTTCTTAAAGCTAAGCCACCCAAATTCAAGATCCTGTGCCTCATTTTCATGTTGCAGCTTTCTTGATAAGGCTGCAACAAGCTTTTAGCTTGTCCCATTTTCATGAGTATACTGAGAAATCAGGACACTCATGCTACTTCATAAGCTTATCAAAAGCTTTCCATAGGACTTGAGCTTGTGAACTTGGGCTTTCTAGACAGCTTAGGTTCCATTCTCAAAGGTTTTAATTTTGGTCCTCATTTTATAGCTTATTTCATAAGCTTGTTCATGGCTTTTAACTTGTCCTATCTCACAAGTTTACTGAGTAATCAGTATCCTTGTAGCTTTTTCTTAAACTCATAAAAAGCTATCCAGTGGGTCCCTTATCATGTGAATTGGCTTTTTGAGAAGTCAATCCACCAAAATCCAAGGTCCAGCTGCTTATTTCCAATTCCAAACTTATTTGATAAGCTTGGTACTAGCTTTTTGTTTGTCCCATGTTTCTAAGTACACTGGTTCACCAACATACTCAGTGACTTGGGAGATTTTTCATAAGCTCCTCAAAAGCTAAGCTATGGACCCCACAGATTAGGCTTGGACTTTTTGAGAAGCCCACCAGCCATTCTTGCTATCCAAGTTCATTATTTGGCCTTGTAAGCTTATTTCATAAGCTTAATTTGCCAAACAACAAGGTTGCAGGGGTGTTTGGGAGTGCAGTGTATTGGGATTAGCTTATTGGCTTATCTGAGCTTATTGGCTTCTCCCAGTACATTTTTTTGTTTAAACTTATACATATCATATTTTTTACTTTAGTTTCTAGTGTGAAGCTTATACTAAGCTATAACAAGCTTCCATTCAATCCAAGATGAGTCAAAAAGCTCATCTATCTAAACCATAAGCTTGCACTATAATGCACAATTTCTGTGCATTTCTTTGTTCAAACATGTCCCTTGGACATGTTTGCATCTTTATTTCTCTTTTGTTTCCTGTGTACAGTTTTTTTTCAAGCTTGTTTCTAGCTTATGGCTTGACTGTCTTAACTGATAAGCCATAAGCCTTGAAACTGCTTATTTCTTTAGTTTGTAAAGTCTCATTTTTGTTAAAATTTGTATAAATACAATATATATATATATATATATAGTTCTATAAAAAGAAAAAGCCAAAAACAACTTTGAAGCTAAGTGATAGCTTCTATTTAGAAGCTTTGTTGCTTATTAGCTTATATTGATTAAACTGATAACAAAATAAGCTAGTACAGAGCTTATTTAGCTTTTGTAGAAAGTTTTCATTTATTAAAGTTGCTTATAATTAGCTGTGTTTAAGTTTTGTAAAAAGAAAAATCCAAAAATAAAATAAATGCAAAAATGTTGGGTGTGGGATTCGAACCTTGGACCTCTCGCTAGTATAACATGCTTAATTCCCACACCCCTTCCATATGCTCTGAGGCACCAGTTCCGTTCATGTTTACACAAATAATATACTTAACATGGTTTTAGTATATTTAGCTTATTTGGACTGTTTAGCTTATTCCAGCTTATTGGAAAAAGCTGATGACCCCTACTTATTTTTCCTACCTTCCTCATCAGTAAATATACTTTCTATAATTTTTTCAGATTTTTTACTGTTCATTAGATAGTTTTTAGATTTAATTTTAATTAAATTAGTTTAAATGAAAAAGCCAAAAATAAATTAGTTCTAGTATTTAATTTTTATCCTAGATAATTTTTTATAATTTTTCTAACTTTTATAAGTTATTAAGCATATGTAAAAATTACTTTTGCAATTTTCATTTTTAGTTTTCTAATTTTTAGATTTAAATTAGTATATTTAGCTTTTAATTAACAATTAAGTTTTAAATAGCATAATTAGTTTTTATAAAGTAACACCTAGATTTTATATTTTTCCTAGCTTTTATAAGTCATAAAATAATTTTAGGAATTTTCTTGTAATTTCTACTGTTCATCTTATAGTTTTTATAGTTTAAATAGTTTAATTAGTAATTAATTAATAATTAGAAAAATAATTAGTAAAATAAAATAAAAATACATAAAACCAACTTTTTATAATTTTTTAGGATTCCTGTGATGGTTAATAAGATTTATAAAAATCTTCTTAATTATCTAAGTCTTTTTAGTATGTGTAATAATTTAAATCAGTTTAATTAGTTAATTAATAAATAAAGAGTTTTTAATTAGTAGTAATTACATAAATACTTGTGAAAAATCATTTTAATTCATAATTAATTTTCTTATATTATTAGGATCACAAAAATATAAATTTCACATTTGTGGGGTTTGTATTGATCAGTTTTCAGTTTTATTTTTGTACGTAGACGTTTATTAAAATGTAAATGTACGCGTTTTAGGTTTTTAGGTTTTCTTAACACTTAAATAAGTTTGTAATTAATAAATAAATATTTTAAGTTTGTTTAATTTGCATTTAAGCCGCTAAGGCATGCAAATCCATCTTTTGTTATAATTCCCCATTTGTTTTTATACGTTTACGTTTATTTGAATCTAAACGTACGTTTGTATATCCTTTTACATTTTAGGGTTTCTGATTGTACGTTTTTACGTTTTTACTGATATAGCTGTGACAAAGCTATTACTATTCACATTCCTAGTGTTAGTCAGTCAGATTCCTGTTTTTATATTTAACTTCACCAGAACACATATTCGTTGTATTACAGATTTCACACCTCGTTGGGACTTAACGACCTAGGAACATTCTATACTCTTGGATCATAATTTTTTTTCCTCCCGGGCTGTTTGGCTTTTAGTACTGACCATTCACAAGTGGTTGAGAAATAAAGTTGGTTGGTTTGGGAGGAATCAGGCAGCACTACCCCACTGAGAAGCGGACCCACACCACTTCACATCCTGCTAAAGGCTTGGGTAAATCACAACCCAAGCATCAGGGAGTTATCGCCCCTAAATCTTCGGCAGGCCAGCGCAAGCCTGTTGGAAAGGGGGCAAACCCACTCAGGTTCCTGATGAGGACATTCGCAAATCAAAGCTTTTGTCTGAGGGCACAACCACTCTTCCCAAAGACTCAGAGGGACTCTTACAACCCGCTGATAGGGACACAACAATCACGACTTCTAAGGATGACACTGAGAAACACCCATCAGTGTCTGAAGGGGTCACGGAGGACAAAGATTTAGAGGGAAAAAGGCCACCCGCTGATATGGAACCCATAACCACTCCCGGAGGTGCCCACAACTTGGGAACTGGCTCTGAGGACCAGGTAGATAAAACCCAGTCTACTGGATTAGAGGGGTCAGGACCTGGCCAAAACGAAGGCAAGTCTTCTTATGAAGAGTAGCCGGATAACCTTTTGTTACAGATTCAGTCCATGACTGATGCTCAGGCAGCCCTGTTCTCTGATGATGACTTCCATAGTGATGAGGAGGTTTTTGAAGCTGGAGATGATATGGTGGTTGAGGAGACAGTCCCTGAACCAATCCCTCAGTCTCCTCAACCCTTTGACATTGAGGGTGCTGAAACTCACTCCGAATCAGAATCCTCAGGAGACGATCAAGCTCCTCTCACTGGAAAGTTCTTTACTAAGTTCATCAAGAAGGCGACCAATGCCTTGTTCAAGGGAGTCACTGATCAAGTTTTTGACATGCACACTGAGCAGGCGGTTCATTACTTCAACCTTAAAGACGCAGTTGAAAATTTTAATGACGATGTTAGGGAGCAAAATGCCTCAGTCTCCTTCTCCCTGACACAGATGGTCTCCCACCTTAACAAGTTCCTTGAATCCATAAACAAGCTGAATACAGGGGTTCAGTCTATTCAAGAATCAGTTAAGGATGATCCTGAACTCACCAAGAAGCTTCTTCAGGCATCAGAGACCTATCAGCTCAATTCCGTGCATCTCACCGAGCTACTCAACCTGATGAAGTCCTTCAATCTTCAGGCTCTCAGTAACTCAGTGGAGGCTGTCAAAACCTCCCTTGCTGCCTTCGATCTCTCAGTGGCAGCTCAGTCTCAAAAGTCAGCCTCCCTGGCTTAGAGTTTTGGTTCTCGTTTGACTGCAATGGAGAACGCTCAGGCATCCCTTGAAGCCAAAGTCTCCATAATTCAAAAGGATACCTCAGACTTCAAGTCCATGATGACTGAGATCTACCAGGCCTTCAAGGGTTCCTCTCTCTTAGCATCAGTCACTCCAATTCTTGCCATCACTGCAGCTCAGGCAACAGTTGAGGGGGAGAATGTCACTGATGCCCCTCATACTGAAGCCCATGATGAAGCTGCCGATGTTGCTTCAAGAGGACAACCCTCTCACACTAAGGGGGAGCATGTCACTGAGTCCACTCCGATCTTATCTGTTCAACCACAAGAAGAAACAGTCTCTTCATCTCGTCAGCAGGATAAAGGCAAAAGCATTGCTACAACACCTAAACCTATAAGAGTGCTAAAGCCTGCCTCCACCATTGTCAGACAGGATCCTGATGAACCAATTACAGTTCCATTTTTGATCAATGGGGTAGTCCATCACCTCACTGATGCTCAAATTCAGGCCTACTTGGAGAGAGATGAGATACTCAAAATGGTGGCTGTTGAAGAAAAGATGATCAAACCTGAACTCATAAAGGTTGTTCATGAAGAGGCTGAGAAAATTGGGTTAGATGCTGAGCAACTAGCTACTGAGCAAGCTGGAGCTGCCTTCAAAAAGGCTCAGGAGGAAGAGATGAGCGCCTTGAAAAGGCAAAGAGAGGAAAAGCTCAGAAAGGACGCTCAAATCAGAATGACCAGGATTGAAAGGTACACTTGGGTGATGAAAGAAAGACTCAAACCTGAAACCATCACTGACATCAAAATTCATCGCAACACCAAGCCTGCAATTGTCACAGTCTTCAGAGGGCAAGACCAAAGAGTAATGGACATCCATTATCCATTCAGGTTCGTTGACTTTGGGATCTCTGAGTTGGATGAATTCCGACCAATCATCTCCAAGAAGACAAATGTGGTGGTTCCTAGTCTCCTGAAATCACTAAAGCTCAGGTATGAAAGACTGATGGAAATGCCTGAAGCTCTTGGCATTCCCTCCCTGCTTCCAGCTCCCTCTACTCAACCTGCTCCACCAAAGGTTACCAAAAGGAAGAGGAAGCAAATTGAGTCGGATCCTGAGATAAAGGTCCCAGGATTGGATTATGAAAGGTCTCTTCCTGAAGGAATCACCTTCATGGACAATTTAGTGTTTGAAGTCCCTGAAAGAGGTCTGTGCTTTACTGATGAGTATGGAAACCCTGCTTTCCAAAGATGGCCAGACATTGACAGGGCAGGGATTAAGGCGATGCTCATGTACCTGATGTTGGCTTCTCCTGTTAGGTGTGCTGAAAACGTAAGGTTCTGCCAGGACCTTAGAGCTAAGATTGAGGAGCACCCTGGAAACACCTCCTGAGATCCAAGAAGGCAAAGCTTGATGCACTTGGCTTTCAACTGAATATCTGAATCTGCAACCAACTATCTTTTTTTTGTATTATCAGTGGGAATTGTAATAACTATTAATAAACTCTGATGTTCTTTTAAGTTATCTGTGTCCTACTGTAATTACATCAACACTCAGTGAGAGATGAAGACCCCTGCTAACTCACACTGAATCATGAAACACTTGGGCTATTTGTATGTCCAAATAGGGGGAGACTATTGGGTCACTGAATTCCTAAATCTTCCTCTAACAAGGATTTGAACATAAAATCACCTAAGTGTTTAATATCCGTAAACAAGTCATTGAGTGAACAATAACTCAGTGAGTCATCTTCAAGATGCTTAGAACGAGCCTATAAAGAAAGGTTCACCATTCAGTGAGGCAAAACTCAGCGAGTGGCATCTAAGCCAAGAAGAAGGTGATGGGTTCAGTAAGGATGACAATAACTCACTGAACCCCCAAGACTCCTCAACAACGATTAAGGTACTGAAGACTGATGACTTGAAGACTGAAGATTTGGCGGGACTAGGCGGGAAAGTTTGAACTAGTTCACTAAAGTGCTTTATCACTTTAAGGTCAAAGTTTCCCTAAATGGCTAAATCCAGTCTGTCATCAGAAAGCACCTTTTGGACATAACCCAAAGAAGGTTCCCTTGCCATAGAATAAAATCTATCAAGATTTTATTAAGGAAGTCTTATGTCCATTGTGTATTATAGTTGTTCATACTTGTGTATAAATAGGTAACATAAGTGAGGAGTAAAAGTTGACAAGTTTGTACATTTAATGCTAAGCATTCACAAACCACTTTTACTCCTCCAAAGAACAACACTGTCCCAGAGATAGCTTAGTGAGACATATAGTTGTCACTCACACTTTGTTTGAGTTTAGTGAGGAGTTCATACCATACTTGTCATTTCAATCCCAAGTGTTATTCCGCAAACACATGTATAATTCTTTGATTAACTTCTAATAAGAATTAAACGTTGAAAATTATTCTCTTTTCTTTACGTTTATTTTTGTTGTTAATCTTAGTTACATCTGTGTTAAAAGTCATACATCTTGGTTAGATTAACTCTTTAGTTATTGTTAACCAAGTAAAAGGGATCAACAAAGCAGCATAAGCAAAGATAGCCGTTGGCCGACATCAGGACACTTTAAACTTTTTTTAAATTAGATATCTCACAACAAGCGGAAACAATCTTCAAGTAGCAGCAACAACAAAAGCAAAGCAGGGATAAATAGTTGTTTTTTTTTTTTTTTTTTTTTTTTTTCAGCAGTTAGATTCCGGCAGCCAACGGAGATGATTCATGTTTATTAGGTTTTGTGTAGAATTGAAAAACGAAGAGAATAACATTGACGACGCTAGTTAACCCTAAACGGTTAAAAGGTTATGGTCAAACCAATATGTGGGTAGGGTTTTGGCCAAAAATTGCAATTTTTTCTGTTGATATAAATAATTGACTGAAAACATTATTCATATCTTCCGATATCTCTATGTTTTGATAATCACAAAACTTAAACTAATCAAACCAAAGATCATGACGTAAACATGTATTTAGTAATAAATAATCACTTTCACCAACAAATCACTTAAGGTATGAATAAACAAAGTGTTTAGTGCAATGTATGATCAAAGGGGTATTTAATTAACTAATACAAAGTTTATTTAATTATATAATCTTATTATATATTTTTGAAAAACACTTTTGGTAATAAGGAAAAATGTTTTAATCATACTAAATATATGATTTCAAATATTTAACCAAAATCAGTTAGTTTTTCACCAAATAAACTTTCCCCACTAAAAGACAAAGTTTCTGGCCGTTACAGTTGGTCGGCCCCCTTAATTATAAGGGGCGGCCCCCTTAATTTTAAGGGGGCCGGCCATGCTTTAAGGGGACCGGCCACGCTCCTCTGTCAGAAACGTTTGCCTATAAATACCACCTTAAACCTGGATTTTTTCCCCACCTTTTTGCACAAAAACTTTCTGTTCTAGATCTCCATTTCAATTCTAAAAATCCTTTGATCATTTCATAAGCCTTTGTTTCCAAGTGATCCAAAGCCTCATTCTTTCAAGTGCAAAGAGAAGAATACTTCTATTAGAAGTATTACAACTTAGTATCATCTTGCTATCTAAGTTGTTTGTTTACATTTCCTTGTATATCTTTCATACTTTGGCGAATAAGGTGTATGTATTAGTAAACTAGATTTAGTTGAAGAATCTAGAATTGTTGTAAGTGTGAAGTGTGACTTGAAGTGAAGAAGAAGGGTTAGATAGTAGTGGTGATAGGAGATTGTAGTAATAGGAGCTTGTAGTGAAGAAATTAAGGATCTCTAGTGGAGAAGACTAGAAGACATTTGTAGATTGAAGTTGTGAAGACATTAGTGGCTTGAAGGTATCAAGACATTAGTGCATTGAAGGTGTGAAGACATTAGTGGCTTGAAGGTGTCAAGACACTAGTGCATTAAAGTTGCAAAGATATTAGTGACTTGAAGGTGTCAAGACATTAGTACTTTGAAGGTGTGAAGAGAATAGAAGATTGGTGTATAGAAGATTGGTGTGTAGAAGATTGGTGTGAAGAAAATAGTAGATTGGTGTGAAGATTGGTGTGTAGATTGGTGTGTAGATTGGTGTGAAGATTGGTGTGTAAATTGGTGTGTATATTGGTGTGTACGGTTTTCTCCACCATAAAGGAGGTCTTTGATCTAGTGAAGAAAACTCTCGAGTAGGTGACTCGGGGAGTGGAGTAGGGCAAGGAAGGTGTCCTTGTAGCCGAACCACTATAAATCCTTTGTGTCTCGGTTTGATCTTTCCATCTCTCACTCTTTGATTTATTACTTACTTGCATTTCACACATAGTCATAATTTATAGTATTGTGCATATGATTGATTTCACATAAAGATCAAAATAAAATCCATTCATAAAACTAATCTTACAAAAACCAACCTAGTACATATAATTATATCTATACACTACTATACATATATATGCTTACATAAAATATATGAAATTGTATATTCTTTCCAAACATTATACATAAGCATTGTATATATAAAACCTTTAATAAATCTTGTATTTATACTTTTGTAGTTAAGTGTTTTGAAATTGTACATTATACATAAGTAGTATTTATACAAAATCATAAATTAACTAGTTTATATATTTATGTATTAAAGTGATTTGAAAGTTTCATCTTAGAAACTATCTTTTACAAATAAGCAAAACGAAAAAGACGTAAAACTATTCAACCCCCCCTTCTAGTTTTCCACAATTGGTACCAGAGCCACGTCTAACAAGATTTTTAAAATATACTGTATTTTAAAACTTGTAACGATCTATGGAATTCGAAAAATATCTAGAAGGAGAATTTACGCAAAAACCACCATTATTTGAAAATGATCATTTTCTTGAATGGAAAAATAAATTTGAAAATTATGTGAAATCAATAGATCTTGATCTTTGGCATATTATTTCAATTGGTGATCTTAAACTAACTAAAATGGATTTTGAAAATCAATATAATAATCTTCAAATAAAAATTGATAAAAATACTAAAGCTAAATTACTTATTTTCAAAACTCTACCAAATGTTGAATATGAAAGATTATTTCCTTGTAAAACGGCAAATGATATTTGGAAATGCCTTTTAAAGTTTCACCAAGAGAAATGTAAAACCAAAGATGATAAACTTGATATTGCACATGAAATTGTTACTCTAGAAAATTTAATAGATAAATATTTAGTTGAAATAAACACATGTACTACTAGTTCAAATGTGATCATTGAAGGTACTAATAATGAAGAACACATGTGTCAAATCCGAAGAAAGCATGTTAATAAATCATGGTGCAACAAGGACGATAAAGACGATGTAAATACGGAATACGTGAACATCCTAACAAATGTTAATACAAATGGTGATGACAAGGATTACATGCTCCAAGATCCAAGCAATGCTACAAACAAAACATGGAGCGACATGAACAATGGAGTTGATCACCGTATAGCGAGTGAAGAGTGTACAAGGACAAATAAGGTACAATTCAAAACCAAACATTTTTGCTATGATCAATTTACATTAGAATTTTCAAAAATGGAAAATAGCTTCAAACACTTTTGCAACATTGACTCAAAAATTATTTTTAAAAATGAATCTTCAACATCCGCTGAAAATAACTTTGAAAAAGAAATAATTTTAGAAGACAAAATGTCTAGACTTGAAAGTAATATTGAAATTGATCTTGAATGTAAAAATTGTCAAGACTATAAACATGAAATTAAAATGGAAAATGAAAAAGCTAAAATATTAGCAAAATTCGAAAATAGTTCTAAATCTTTAAAATATCTACTTAACATTCAAAAGTCATTTTATGATAAAACCGGATTAGGATATACGGCAGATGAGTATTTGACAAATACATCAAAACAAATAAAATTTGTTAAACCTAATGGAAAAATTTAGAACTATTATTATTTACATCCATTGATTATTTCTCTAGTCAAGAAAGTTACTGTTTGTTTGCTAAAACAAACAAATAATGAATTCTTGTACTTCTCGATGACATCCTCTTCATACGCATTTAAGTGCATTGGATGTTCGCTACTAATCAAATCGGACCCATGAGAATCTGGGTACCAAGCTCTCTGTCATGTGTAGGTAATTAACGATCAAAGGAACTACTACTTTTTGGATCGCTCTATTCGCTTTCTTTCATTTGATGACCATTGTCTTTATGGTGTGTTCGTTACTACCTCATGACGAAGGATTCTTGTTCTACCATTCTTAATCTGCACGACTTGTGATGATTGGTGCGACCGATAGTGTTTCTATGATCAAGTCTCCTTGATCCTTTTTGCATTAGGATATTACTTCGCTTCTTCAACTTGCTTTGGGGAAAACCTTCCTGACGTTTTATATTGCTCTCATGACCACTCTTTAAGAAGAGCTGGACCTGAGGTAAGTTTTCTTTTCAAAAACTTGCCTACATTACATTAAGATAGAGTATGCTTCAATTAGTATATTAATATGTTTTAATTTGCAAGTTGCTATGCTTTTAGATCATGAATACCAATATATACATACATAACATTAGGATAATTAACCCTCTTATTGCTATATCTATTATCATTTGTTTTAGTTTTCATCTATATTGATAATCTTCTATGATCTAGAATAGAATGCTTGACACTTGTGCTATATAATCTTACTAGTTGCATTAATAGATGTGTTATAATTAAGACTTGCTAGTGACTCAATATTACAATGTGTCTTGTATACATGCATATATACATATGTCTATATTGCATTCATTGATGAATTTCTTTGTCCTTTCCTATCTCATTGCATTTAGATGTTCAATGTCTACCATATCTCTCTCACATCTTTAGTTGCCATTAGAGATGATTACATGTGACAATGGGCTGAATCGATTCTCTTGAAGTATATCTTTCACCTGAAATTTCTTGATTATCAAAATCAATATGTCATATTTAAAAACTTCTCTCTTTGAGTTAAAACCCTTCGAATATCTATTTTATGCTTTTTCGAACAACATGCTTAATCATAAGCTATCATAACATTATTTTGATCTTTATCAAAGCAGAAACATTTTTCTTTTTGAAACAAAACAAAATTTGTCCTAGTAGGATACAAACTTGAATGTATTTCAAAACATTAAGCCAAGTATTAGTGAATCAAGAATACTTCATATTTGGTAATCTTCGATAGGTAAATTTAGGAACTCGATTTCTTCTAAAAAGAGAATGACTACTGGAGAATCTATTGACTAGAAATTCAATTTAACCTAACGGTTGAATTGCTTCTATGTGAGAAGTTGGGTGTGTGTAACCCGTAAAAATGGTCGTGTTTAGCCTGAATTGAGCACCACTAGTAATAGTCTCATACTCATTCTCCAACTTGATTAAATTGCACTTCCTATATATACCTAACGCTAGTTTACTTTTGTGAACCTTGTTTCTCATTAGACTCTTTCGTTCCCAGATTTATGACATTAAGTGAAAACTTACTTTCAAACATTGTTGAATAAAACTAAAAACATTTTATTTAAAACATTATTATTTTCTCACATATGTCATAAACTTATGTGAAAATGACATCCACAATCTAATCAAATCATTTCATGAGAATCATGGTTTGCCCATATGGATCTTGTTTGTAACAAGTCTTGAAGTCCATATAATCATATCTGTCTATTTGTTACTTGTCAACAATCATCAACATGTTTGCTCTAGGCTAAATGTTATCATCTTCATATAGTTGCTCATTTAGCTTACTTGGCTTGTTGTCTCCTTTGGTGCATATCTTAATTGATAAATTAATAGATAGCATGATTATTAGAAATTAATTGTCTACTTTAATTAATTCTATATCACTCTCTACATTCATGAATAGTATGCCCTATATTGCCTCAAAGAGTTGAACTTACTTGAATCCAAAAACAAAAACACAACCTTTTTGAAAATTTTCTGTCAAAAACCCATTTCTGGCATTCTGGGAATCACCAGATGGGCGGCCCCCTTAATGATTAAGGGGACCGGCCCCTAATTAAGGGGACCGGCCATCTGATGGTCGGGGATACTGTTTTCTTTATCACTTTTTGACCCACTTCAGCCTATACTTCCCAAAATTCACAAACATATTTTGTCCCATACTATCCCTCAAATTTTCCTTCCTAAACCACATTTCTCATACACTATAAATACTCTCCTCCCACCATTAATGCCATCACACCCAAACATGTCATCTTCCAACAACCAAAAACCAAAGATTTCAAGAACCGCAAGGATCTCCGTCAAACCCGTTTGGAGGAGGAAACTTGATTCTTGTCATAACTCTTGTGATGTTGTTTCAAGTCAACCAACAACTCAACCTCAAACCCACTCAAATGAGTCATCCCACAACATATCTTCCACTAATACCCTCATTAATGCTTCCTCTTTTGATGAGCATGCTCAATCCCAAAACAACAATCCCAATATCTCAATCAACACTTCACATATTGCTCATTCAACAAAGACATCATCCACTCATGAAGAACATCTTCCACCCATATCTTGTTTTCATGATTACCCAAGCTCAAACATGTCTCCACCACCTAGAGTACCACCACCACTTCCTACAACCTCACATGCCACTCCAATGTTGCATGTGCAAACCTTCACCCAAGACAACTATCATGCTCCACCACCATCACCTTCCTCCGAACACTTGAAGTTCGTTGAGGAGCTAAAAGAGGCACATGAGCTTAGTGCTCTTTTAGCATTACATCTTGCTCAACGCAATTTGGATCCACCACAATCAAGCTCACCATCATCACCACATAACAAAAACCAACTTGAGAAGCATGTTAATAATTGCCCTTGTTGCATCTTCCTTCAACAACAAACCATTGCTTTGAATGAGCACTTCACTTGGATTGAGTATCTTCTTACTAGATCTCAACAAACCCCATCACTTGAACAACATCACAACCCTCAACCAACAAACTCCACTTCAAATCCACCACCTCCAAGCTCTACAAACTCACCAACACCCATGGAACCAAGAGTTTACCTCCACTAAACCACCAAGCATTTGATATGCTTATGTTTTCTCATTTTCAAATAAAACTCCTCAACCATTTTGGGATTCAAGAAAGTTTGATGACACTTCTTGTTGGCACTATAGGATGTTCTATGTTATTTAGAATTCTATTTGTATTGCCTTTGTAACAATGATTATGGGTTGACATAATCATTTTTCTATTATTGAATGGTTTAATATATGTTTCTTATTCCCTTGTGCCATGATTATTACTTGTTAATATTATACTATATGTATTTGCTTGTGCCATGCTTGTGCTTCTAATATTTTTCTTGCAAGAATTACTTTCTCGAAACCTTGGTGCCCTCAAACGAGGGGGGAGCATACATCAAGGGGGAGGTTTCTACCCGTTTAAACTTCTCTCACGAAGTTTATTCGGCCTAACCTTTTTGATTCTACAAAAAGGGGGAGAAGTGAATGTAAACTTACTAAATACTTGTCTAAATATTAATTTTTGGATTTAATAAGTTTAGGTTTTGTAATCATCAAAAAGGGGGAGATTGTTGATATAAATAATTGACTGAAAACATTATTCATATCTTCCGATATCTCTATGTTTTGATAATCACAAAACTTAAACTAATCAAACCAAAGATCATGACGTAAACATGTATTTAGTAATAAATAATCACTTTCACCAACAAATCACTTAAGGTATGAATAAACAAAGTGTTTAGTGCAATGTATGATCAAAGGGGTATTTAATTAACTAATACAAAGTTTATTTAATTATATAATCTTATTATATATTTTTGAAAAACACTTTTGGTAATAAGGAAAAATGTTTTAATCATACTAAATATATAATTTCAAATATTTAACCAAAATCAGTTAGTTTTTCACCAAATAAACTTTCCCCACTAAAAGACAAAGTTTCTGGCCGTTACAGTTGGGCGGCCCCCTTAATTTTAAGGGGGCCGGCCATGCTTTAAGGGGACCGGCCACGCTCCTCTGTCAGAAACGTTTGCCTATAAATACCACCTTAAACCTGGATTTTTTCCCCACCTTTTTGCACAAAAACTTTCTGTTCTAGATCTCCATTTCAATTATAAAAATCCTTTGATCATTTCATAAGCCTTTGTTTCCAAGTGATCCAAAGCCTCATTCTTTCAAGTGCAAAGAGAAGAATACTTCTATTAGAAGTATTACAACTTAGTATCATCTTGCTATCTAAGTTGTTTGTTTACATTTCCTTGTATATCTTTCATACTTTGGCGAATAAGGTGTATGTATTAGTAAACTAGATTTAGTTGAAGAATCTAGAATTGTTGTAAGTGTGAAGTGTGACTTGAAGTGAAGAAGCAGGGTTAGATAGTAGTGGTGATAGGAGATTGTAGTAATAGGAGCTTGTAGTGAAGAAATTAAGGATCTCTAGTGGAGAAGACTAGAAGACATTTGTAGATTGAAGTTGTGAAGACATTAGTGGCTTGAAGGTGTCAAGACATTAGTGCATTGAAGGTGTGAAGACATTAGTGGCTTGAAGGTGTCAAGACACTAGTGCATTGAAGTTGCAAAGATATTAGTGACTTGAAGGTGTCAAGACATTAGTACTTTGAAGGTGTGAAGAGAATAGAAGATTGGTGTATAGAAGATTGGTGTGTAGAAGATTGGTGTGAAGAAAATAGTAGATTGGTGTGAAGATTGGTGTGTAGATTGGTGTGTAGATTGGTGTGTAGATTGGTGTGAAGATTGGTGTGTAAATTGGTGTGTATATTGGTGTGTACGGTTTTCTCCGCCATAAAGGAGGTCTTTGATCTAGTGAAGAAAACTCTCGAGTAGGTGACTCGGGGAGTGGAGTAGGGCAAGGAAGGTGTCCTTGTAGCCGAACCACTATAAATCATTTGTGTCTCGGTTTGATCTTTCCATCTCTCACTCTTTGATTTATTACTTACTTGCATTTCACACATAGTCATAATTTATAGTATTGTGCATATGATTGATTTCACATAAAGATCAAACTAAAATCCATTCATAAAACTAATCTTACAAAAACCAACCTAGTACATATAATTATATCTATACACTACTATACATATATATGCTTACATAAAATATATGAAATTGTATATTCTTTCCAAACATTATACATAAGCATTGTATATATAAAACCTTTAATAAATCTTCGTATTTATACTTTTGTAGTTAAGTGTTTTGAAATTGTACATTATACATAAGTAGTATTTATACAAAATCATAAATTAACTAGTTTATATATTTATGTATTAAAGTGATTTGAAAGTTTCATCTTAGAAACTATCTTTTACAAATAAGCAAAACGAAAAAGACGTAAAACTATTCAACCCCCCCCCCTCTAGTTTTCCACATTTTCTAATATTGTTTTTTTTAAAAGAGGATAAATGATAGCAGTTAGGTTTTAACGAGGTGACATAATGAAGGCGACTCAACTTAACCTCCTATATCTAAAGATCAAATCCGCTTCAATACCGTGTTAGAAACTAAAAACTAGTTGATTGCTTTTCATTATTGAGTATTATATTTATAAATTAGATTAGACATAACAATAAACCTTGATAAGCCTAAATCTTTTAACCGAGATTGGGCATCTATTCTATTGTCTAACAATTTAAACATCTAGAAATCACTACATTAGACACTACTAACATGTACTACGTATTCAATTTATCAAAACTTGAAATAACAAACTATTAATCATGTGATAGATGATCACTTGCGTATAGCAGGATTAAAAGCCATATGCTAGAAACAGTCAAATATGAGTGTCGCCAAGTATAATTTTATTTGTCTAACGTTCTTTTTCTTTTTCTATTTTTTAATTGTAAATTTATGTTTATTTTAGAGCATTAGGTGTAGTTGACAATAGGAGTGTTCATGGGTCGGGTAATAAACCGAACAAACCGAAAACAGAACCGAACCGAATCGAAAAAAACCGAACCGAACTTGTTAAAACCGAACCGAACCGAATTAAAAATTTGGTTTTCGGTTTGGATATGGGTTTAGCTATCTGAACCGAAAACTGAATTTATATAAATATATATATATTTTTTATATATTTATATTAATTTATATATAAAAAATATCTATTAAAATTTTATACTAATATAAAAAACACTTTTTTATACTTGAAATAATTTTTTTTGCCAAAAATATATATAATTAAATTAAAAAATATATATAAATAGTGTAATGCAAGTACAAATTTTGGTTTTCAGTTTTGACCTATAACCGAACCGAACTTCGGTTCGGTTATCGATATTTTCGGTTCGGTTCGATTTTCGGTTATGACCCAAAATTTTTTTCATTCGGGCCCCACGTGTGCCACATCACCCAACATCTATTCACAACAAACCCCCTTCTCACTAAACAACAAACCTCAACTTCTTTATTTGAGCCCCACCTCTTACAACTTTATTTTTTTATTTATTTCACTAAATAAATTATATTCATTTCACAAATACTTAAAAATAATACAACACATTAATTTTATTTTATAATAATAATAATAATAATAATAATAATAATAATAATAATAATAATAGACGTTATCTCTTATTTTTCAGTTTTTTATCCAAAATTTTCAGCCCACTTTTTCTACTTAAAAATAAATAAATAAATAAAATAAAATAAAAATAAGCCGTACCGTATCTTCTTCTCCATCCAAAACACACACAATAGATCTGAAAAAACAAAACAACACACAACACACAAACACAACACAAATATACATCTGGCAAAAGAAAAAAGAAAGAAAGAAAGAACCTGCACATTGCCAGTAAAATACCTCGTCGTGCAGACGAAGAGCTCGCCAATGGCGAGCAACGACGAGGACATGGTGGTGCAGCGGCGACCGGCGAGAACGGCGAGGAGTCCAGGTAGGATCGGCGAACACTACACCGGGGGCTCTTATTGAAAAAGTTACGCTGAAATAAGAATTTTATTATTACTTGAATAACATTAGAGACTTACGATATTTAAATTTGTTTAACATGCATTTCAGATAAATTGTTTAAGACACATATTTCTGACAAAAATTCCAATCACAATGGCCATATCTTGATACATGCATGCACTCCGTCTCCATACAAAAGCTTATTATAATCTATGACTTGTAGAAAACGTTGAAAAGTAAACCATTTCTCTGAAGAACATGGAGAATATTGCTTTTAGGAAGGGTTGTCCTATAAGGACGGGGTGTACATGGGGGGTCTCACCTATTTTAATCAAAATGTACAAGCATTAAAGCAGACAGTACAGGCGGCGGCAGCACCTTTCTTTCACAAACCCTCCCTAAGGGGGTCCTTATAACTCATGCCTTTAGGAAATATTCTGCAAGTGGGCAATAAAAACATTAATTTAGCTCTTTCCATATCAAAATTAATTTATCTAATTTTTTGGTTTTTGGAGGTTAGCTATTTTTTTCGCCTTGGGTAAATTAAAAAAAAGCAATCAGGTTTGTAAAATAGATAAATATATATATATATATATATATATATATATATATATATATATATATATATATATATATATATATATATATATATATATATATATATATATATTTCTATATTACAATTTATACAGATATATTTTTATTAATTGTCGCATATTTAAACAATTTATATATGTTAATTTCCAATCAAAATTTTCTTATAATCTTGTTTTACGAAAAGAAGAAAAAAAGTTTTGAAAAAATTGTACTCATGAGCATAACTTTCTTCAAACCTTATTTTAGCTATTGAATATTTCTTATGCAGTAATTACTACTGAACAAACATAAAATAGCTAAAATAACAATTTTACATGAGTAAAACAATCAATTTATGATAGTTTTAACAACCTACCTTGTTGTTTCTTTCAATCCATAAAGGTACAAATTTTGGAATTATTGATAACTCAAATTCTTGTCTATCTATCTAATTGTCCAACCAATTATATTTAGAAATTCAAAGAACTATATGGCAACTTTACAACAATCCATGTGTCATATATTATATCCAATAAATAAATACAATCCTGGTCTACTTTTGAACATGTGGTTGAATAATTTATTCCAATGTTTTAGAAACGGGTCTTTTTTATTAACCCGTTTGAGTCGTCGGTTTATCGGGTCAATGATCTTCGAGTATAATCGGTTTTCTACTAAATGAAGATTTGCATTAATGTAGCTTGCCAACCAACTACAAAAATCTGTAATGTTTATTATCACATATATAAAAACTAAGAAATTAAATATTGGACACACAAATCCAACTTTTATAGTTGAACAAGAATACAAGTTTCAAATTGTAAAACAATGTTATGATTCAAAATTTGAACAACAGTTCTCCATCATCAAGATAAATTTAACCATGTCTTAAATCATTCAAATTACCACAAAAACATTACTTTTTTCTATTAGGGTAGAGATCCAGTGAGAAGAAAATTTATAATAAGAAAGATGAGAAATAACTATAACCACATATTTGAGATGCGTCGACATGAATTATATGCATCTCTATTTATTTAGATGCTTCCTAATTAGTTTCGAAAGTGATTTTGAAGTAAAAACGATGCAAAGTAGTACTTACTATACTAAAAATTAAATTTGGACGTCGTAGAATGGTTTCACATCATTATATGACACAAACCCACTGATGAAACTTGGTTGATTATAATAAAAGTATTGATTGGCACACTCAATTTTTTTTAGTTGCACATTTTAAAATACAAACTAGAGAAGCAGTATATAATAAATGTACAAATCATATACTACAATATAAAATGTGCAAATAAAATAGAATGATGTGCAAATCATTAGCCTTATAATAACTCTTTATGTATCTTTAGTAAATATGTTATTTGTTTCCAGCTCACTATCGAGTTCCCACCCACAAGGCCACAACTTTAAAACTAGCCATAGGTAAAAACCAAACTAACCATGCTAGCATAAATTCAATATTAAACTTAGTAACTTCACTACATCGTTGTTCTCACCCATTAATTGCATTTTTTTTTAGAAAATTTCTTTAATAAACTATATGACGAGCATATTACCAAGTCGACTTTTTAAAAATGTTTTACGAAACCTTTGCTCGCCACATTTTTTTCTCGCGACTTCGTCAGATATTAACGTCTTATTTTTTTATTTTCAAATTTTATAAGATGGTGACACGTAAACATGGCAAGCAAACTACTTTTCTTTCCATGCCCATTTGCTCTCCATATATCTAGGTAGCATGACAAAAAAAACTTTTTTGATTGCCATTGTGTTTGCTGCTTATATCTAGACATGGCAAGCAAAATAGATTGCTTGCCATATGGTTAACTTGCCATAATTTAGTTTGCTTGCCATATGGTTTGCTTACCATAATTTAAGGTATGTGGACAAAAATGTGTATTGAGCAAATGTCATTTGCTCGCCAAATGAATCAAGGACCAAAACCAAATTGCTCGAACTAACTCCTATTACAACCGAATGTGTTTTTTTAGTGTATAAAATGAAGATGAGGACCAAAGACAATTGGAGACTGGATGTGTTTTTTTAGTTAGTAAAATCAAGAGGGGACATAAATAGGGCGGGCAAAAAAGAAGGGGGGGGGGGGGGGGGGGGGGGGGAGCAAAACATGACGCTCTCCTATGTTGTTTTTCTTAATGTGGATTTATAGTGTTGGTATTGGTAATTTGGTTGGTTAAAAGTGGCTTTTGGTAATTGATTTTCATGGATGAAGGTGTTTTGTTATATGAAAATGGGTCACTCGCGTAATTATATGGGTCACTTTGAAGAGTCAAACGTTCAAAGGGTCCTTTAACTTGTACGGAGTATTAAATAAAAATGGGCCTATGTAAATAATATACCTTGGGCCAAGTCTAATCTTTTTGTTCCCCGTATGCTTTAGCCTTGTTAGCCCCACCAATGGCCCCCAAAACACCTTAGAGAAGAATCTTAATGTTCCTGGTAATTATACATAAGCTACACGCGTTTATATTTAATGTTTCTAAAGCTAATATGGTACTTTAATGGATTAGGTGAGGATCGACCTTAAAAACCTTTTAAATACGACCATTGGATAACTCGGTCATTTACTTTCCTATGTTGTTTTTCTTAATGTGGATTTATAGTGTTGGTATTGGTAATTTGGTTGGTTAAAAGTGGCTTTTGGTAATTGATTTTCATGGATGAAGGTGTTTTGTTGTTATATGAAAATGGGTCACTCTCGTAATTATATGGGTCACTTTGAAGAATCTTAATGTTCCTGGTAATTATACATAAGCTACACGCGTTTATATTTAATGTTTCTAAAGCTAATATGGTACTTTAATGGATTAGGTGAGGATCGACCTTAAAAACCTTTTAAATACGACCATTGGATAACTCGGTCATTTACTTTCATGATCGAGATAACAGTTTAGTTGTTAACTTATGATTGACAAAACTATGTGTTATTTATTTATTTATTTATTTATTCTTCTGTTAGAAGCACGTAGAAGACATCCCTCTGATTAAACATTTGTGTACATAAACTTTTTGCCAGTGATTTATGTGTTTTATTGAATTAGTCTATTATGATTCGTCTAAAAAAGAAAGGTGAATGTCTTATTGATACGACCTGTTGAGATTGTATCGTGATATGACATCACTTCAAGCGGGCGCGAGCTCCTTAAAAATATTAGAGAAGAGAAAATAATTATTTGTTTGACATAACTATGATTTTATTCATTATTATGGCTCGGTATTTATAACCTTACAATGATAACATTTAACCTAACAATGATAATGACAATGGGCTTAGCCTACTACAAACACGACCTAACAATTAAGATAAATAAAGATAACTTAGCCCACGACATAAACCTTATGCCATATACGGGACTAGACACAACCCAAGCGGTCGTAACATTCCCCTGTCCTTCAAAGTCACCTTATCCTCAAGGCGTTGCTTCAAAATCTCGCCTCACATGATTCTAGGATCCCACACTTTTACTTGAAGTTCACCCTCTATTGGATTATTAACGGCATAAAATACATCAAAAAATGTTACCATGGTTGTCCATATTTTGCATGTCCGGTATCCAAAGTCAGCCCGCCATATACTACTTTACTCTGCCCAACTTCAATAACAACATAAGACTTTGATTTCATCCATATGAAAGACACCTCTACTCTTTTCTTTCTCTTTTTATTAGCACCCCAACATTCCAATCCCAAAGTAGACCCCCCACTTTTATTAAGATTTGTGCTCAATTTTTTCCGTAATTGTTGTGTTTCGTTTAAATGCAACTGCTATGCTTGACTCAACATAATAAAGTGGTAGCAAACAGCCCAAATCATCATAACATGGTGCATATTAGGTTGTTTTTGTGGGTACCTTAGTGGTTTTCCAGTGGTGGTGGTTTAACAATAGTTTTAGGTGGTGTTAGCAGTAAAGGTGAGCTAACAACTAATGTAGAACATTGGTATTGCGTACCGCCATTGGTACCAGCAGCTCTGGAACAATATAAGCCATACTTTGATCTTCCAATCTTGCCTTTGTGACACGAGCCAATGAAAACACATCCCCAAGAGACGTTGGTTTTGCCACCAACAACTTTCATTGTAGAGATAGTTTAAGACCAGCTATATAAAAAGAGATGAGCAAAGTATCCGAAATACCCGTAACCATATTCATGAGTTTTTCAAACTCACGTTGGTACTCCTCAACGGTACCGAGTTGTAGCAGTTTCGACAAAGCCTCTTGCGGATCTTCATATTTGGAATTCCCAAAATGGTTCTTAACACTCTCCTCAAACCGCTCCTAATCGGTTATCAACCCATTCTTTGACATCCAACGAAACCATTCCGCAGCTCCGCCTTCGAGGTTAAAACCCACAATCCACAAACGTTGATCCGCGGGTGTGTGAAGTAATGCAAAGTATCCTGTAATGGCTAAAATCCACCTATCTGGATCATCCCATGCAATTGTGGGAACATCCAAACGCATTGATCGTGGCAATAATAACCCATGATCGCCACCACCTCCAGCACGGTTTTGCAACAGTTCCTGAGTTGCCTGTAACTTTGCTCGCAAGGCATCAATTTGTTCATGAAAAACCGTGGCTTGTTGTTGTGCGAGCTGTTGTACCGCGCTAGCATGCTCTTTAAGCCATAACCAAATAGTGTTTTCATCCATGGATACTGAAAACTCCACTTGAACACTACCGAATTGAACAACGAACAATACTATGGGACGAACAATAAATTCCGGTGATGAGGTTAGGATCTGAGGTAGGACCCGTCATTCTAAAACCTTGTTAGATTGAATAATGGGTCCTCACGAATGGTGATAAAATAACGTTTATACATGTTTTATTATGAGAAATGACATATTTTAGCTTAAATCAATAGTAAAGTTGACGGTTTAATTGCAAATATCACATGTTTTGTTATTTTATTCCGCAAAGTATGTTTAAGGACTTTCGGAGCAAATGCGGAGCTAAGGTGATAATTATTAAAGAATTGTCGAGTTTATTTAGTGCAAGCTGAGGACAAATCAAGAAATGAGTCCAAGTTTAATAATTTTTCGGACTTAATAAGGCCGAGTCTCGAGCAAACAAATTATAGCCCACAAGAAGCCCCAAACTATGACTAAATAACACAATAGCTAGTTTAGTCTTTAGCCCAAGATGTAAGATTAGCAAGGCCCACTAAAGAGAATAACACGCTGCTCCAATTTTGCGTTTGCCATCTTTTTTGACCGAAAAATTTGAAGGTTGACTGAAGGACACGTCCTAGTCTTTGGCTCCACATTAGAAATATGCTAATGGGCGTCGCCCCCAATCACAACCTCATAAAAAGCAATGTGTTGGCTCATTAGCTCATCACAAAATGACGCGTTGCTTGATAACCATTTCAATATTTTGGTTGATTGAGTGACCGAAACATTTAACAAAGCAACTCCAACTTTTGTTACCGTTTATATGTATATTTACAGGGTTGCTTTTGTGGTCACCACTAACTAGTTATAGTTGAGTTGAAGCTGTGGGGAGAGAAAGCTGAGTTGACGGAATTGCTTGTTTGAAAAAGCGATCACCACTAGCATCAGTCTTTGCGCCGTTTAAGTTTTTAATAGTCACCAGGTGTCATAACACCATTAACATTAAAAAATGATGTTATTTTATTATCACTTCATCATTTCCAATTTTAACATCAATAGTTCAATACATCAAAATACCCCCTTACTCATAACATCAACTTTTTAAAACCCACCATCTTTATTATCTTTTCAAACAAATCAATTTATCACTTATTAAATACGAATACTAATAATGTTTAAAAAAAGGTTACAGTACTAAAAATAAAAGTAAAATATAAATTAAACTTAGTTATATTCCTCCAACAGGCCGCTAGAGGTGATTAAAATGGGGTAAACTGTAAATTATGTCTCTAATGTTTCTCAAATTATGTCCTTAACAAGCCTTAGTTCTCTCTTTAAGTGGCCCCAACCCTGAGGGTATTCTCGTCATTTTACTGGCTAAATTTGCAAATGAAAACTTAACTTCCGAAATACTAGTCATCACTTTCCCTCTTTAATTTTCTATTAAACTTATATTTAATTTTGAACAATTATCAAGAACATCAAAATGAAACCAAGATTTTCCAGATTTTTAACACAAAAAAACACCAATGTGAGATTACGTTTCATTAGAAGATATCAATAAAAAACAAACAAAATCCGAACACCAGTCGACGGAAAAAAAACGAGCTCGCCGCAGAAAAGACTTCACTTAACTACTCACCAATAACATCACACTCTTTAATCCCATCAATATGCATATGATATATTCAAGCATCAAAATTATATCAACACTAGTCTGATGGAAAATAAATGTTGCAATAACTTATGAAAAATTTATAAATTCCAAATTCTCATAAAAACTTTTTGAAGAAAGAGTTGTTCCACTTTAGTGAATATAGAAAGGACACACGATTTCTTACTTCAACATAGCCAGTAAATTACTTATTAAAAACGTTTTTCATAGGTAAGGTTTAATGCACTAGCCAGCCTTATACTTGGCTAGAAGGGCATGTGCATCAAGGCATATATGCACTCTTCACATGCCTTTTACAAAAAGACTTTACTCACAGATAATCATAGAGTTGCTCCAAATGTCGCCGCGTGTTTTATAGTATGATTTTAAAAAAAATAAGAGTTCACATATTTACATATAACAAGGTGCCATCACTAAATCGTCTCTTCGTACCTCTTATCTTGAATTAATGGTAAATCTTGTTTCTTAATTTTCTTCATTACTTAATCTATGTCACGCTTGTATATCTATAACATACTCAAGGTTATAACTTCACAAAATCCTCTAAATTTGCATAAAAAGCACAAAAAATGCAACCCCATGAATCATTCGTTCATATATGTCATTATCGTAGTTTAGATATCCAAAATTTGGAATTAACGAGCGCCTCTTTCGTGTCCCGCCAGGATGTGCAATTAATTGTATTAATCGTATTATTTGGAACGATATCTCTATAAGGCCAAGTATGCATGTCATTAGAAGTTCATGAAAAAGTCATCCCCTCAACCATGGCTATTAAACTTCAAGAGCATGTTGGAGCTTTCATATAAGTCGTCGTAGACTTATATAAAACATAACATCTACTCCACAGTTTTACAAGATAACATGACTGTCTTTATTAAATACCATATAATTTGTCGACACAATGTTATATTTAGTACTCTTATACAGTATATGTGTGATCATCATGTAGCGATTTAGTAAAAAGAAGTAAACATAATCCATGGCACCGCAAACGGCTAACATGAGAAACGCATATCTCTATGTCATGTAAGAATATAGTGGCGCCCCAAACGGCTAACATGCAACATTTTTCGTCCCAAATATGAGGATATCCCTGTGGAAGGAGATTACATCAGACTAGTGTTGATATAATTTTGATGCTTAAATATATCATGCATATTGATGGGATTTAAGAGTGTGATGTTATTGGTGTGTAATTAAGTGAAGTCTTTTTTTTTCGGCAAGCTCGTTTTTTTTCTGGCTACTGATGCTTTATTTTTTTTAGATAAAGTAGAAACTCGATAAATTAATACTCGATTATTTAATAAACTCTTTAAGATAATATTTTTTGCCAGTCCCGACTCGGGGATAGGGTGCTAAATTAATAATTCGCTAAAATTATAAGATAATACATTTTTGATAATTTCTTTAGACCCCATATAAAATATAAATTAATAATTCCTTATATATAGCATATTACATGAATGATTTATGAAGGTTTCTTGAAAAATGTCTCAATTGTCTTTTGTTTTTTGTTGAAATCAATTTCCCCTTGAATCTCGTCTGTAATTTTTCTTAGCATGGTAAGAACTTCTGGTGTTGTTTTCTCATAGCTCAACAAGAAATTGTTCAATGTGATTGCCGCTTTAATAGCTTCGTTTTGCGAAGGGGGCTCCATTGTAGAACTTTCATCATCTTCTTCATCGATATCATCTTTATTAATTCCAATAACACTTTCAATAATTAAGTGGAAGCTTGAAAGGTGTTTGTAAACTAAGTATTCTACTATAAATTAATAAAATATTAATTAATATATAAATTAATAATTATTAATTTATCGATTAATTAATAACTCTTTTAATTAATAAATTTTGATGGTCCCAAGTGTATTATATTATAGAGTTTCTACTGTATCTTCTAATGAAACATCATCTCGCATTGATGTTTTTTGGGTGTTAAAAATCTGGAAAATCTAAGTTTCATCTTGATGTTTTTGATACTTATTTAAAATTAAATATAAATTCAATAAATTTAAGAGGGAAGATGATTAATAGTGTTTCGGAAGTTAAGTTTTTATTTGCAAATTTAACCATTGAAATTTAGCCAGTGAAATGACGAGAATACCCTAGGTGGGGTCACTTAACGAGAGAACTAATGCTCGTTTGCAAAAAGTACCGCTCGATGGATGTTTTGCTAAAAAAAAACGTAAGCATTGTTTTGTAACAAATTTCGTCTCGGAGTATTCCTTGAGTTTTCGAGAAACATTAGGGACATAACTTGCAATTTACCGATTAAAATGAATACCTCATACCCTTTTGTATCAACACACATTTATTAAATTTTATTTAAAAAATAAAATAAAAATAAAAATATAGATTAAACTTCATCTTTCGACACCCTGCACGCACAATAAAACAAACACACTACACACACAACCAACCATCACACACCAAATGCATGCACCAAACACAAATACGACACAAATATTATCCAAACCTATTGGTTTCAAAGTGTGTTAGTGTGTAGACGTGGGAGCCAACGCAGTTCGTTTGGTGGGGTTGTCCGGTGTGATAACGCCGGGAATGCCAAAGCCAACTCAACATAACACCGAGCTTGGCGTTATCACACCTAGGCCTCTAATTATTCAAAATGTCATGTGGGCCCTCGACGTATCCAACGGTCAAACCTGCATTTGTCCAATCTTTCATCCGAGGTTATATATGAAGCAGGAGCAGCATCTAGAGAGACCTATCATTACTTTTTAGTTTCTAGAGAAAGTTCCAGAAATACTTAACTTTTGACCTATGGTTCATGACTTTGTTAAAAAAAATTCACTAACAGGCACGTGCGACTGCTCAACTACGCGATTTCACCCCTTTATTGACACATGTCCCATTATTTATTAGTAAAGTACTAGTGTTAGGTGGGTTTTTTATATATACTTTTGTTTTATTACAAAATTAGAAATACACCGTTATGCTTTATTACTTGTATTTTCTACTTTACTTGTAACTTATGTTTTGATACAAGTGCTTTTTGCATTAAAACATGTACCAATGTTTTTTGCATTAAAATTTGTACATAAAACTGTGCTTAGCTCGTCAAAAAAGATCAAACATACTTTTAACAAACTGTCCAAGCGTACCTAATATGTTTACACCGTGTCCAACAAACTGTCAAAATCCTACCTAATATAGTAATATATTTAACAAGCTGCCCAACAAAGCATTTTCTTCCTTTCATTTATGATTTGAAGCTTGTCGAAAAGACACCCTCGACATTCCAACAACCTTTTTTTCTTCATCGATGTCCACGTTCGACATTAAACAAATATCTATACTATCTATAAAGCAAAAATGGTCAAAGGTGAAAGTGGAAAAGTTAAGAAGTGAAATGTGAAATGTTGAAAAATGTATATAAGGAAATTATGAAATGTAATTAATACTCTTATTAAAACACCCCATTACTTAAAAGTACAATGATTTATACATATTGTACAACCAATTAAAACAATTAATACAAATCACAAACCGGGTTGACCCGGGACGCTTCAAACCCAACGGGTTGAACCAGTTTAATTTGACCCGTTTTCGACCCAACCTAGCAAGTTGACCCGGTTTAAATCGACCAAATTTTTGACCGGAACGGTTTAACCGGTTGAACCACCCGGGTCGAACCGGGTTTCAAAACATATCTAGCAAATTAAATACAACCAATTAAAACAATTAATACAAATCACAAACAGGATTGACCCGGGACGCTTCAAACCCGACGGGTTGGATTGGTTTAATTTGACCCATTTTCGACCCAACCTAGCAAATTGACCCGGTTTAAATCAACCAATTTTTCGACCGGAACGGTTCAACCGGTTGAACCACCCGGGTCGAACCGGGTTTCAAAACATATCTACCAAATTAAATATAACAAATTAAAACAATTAATACATATCACAAACCGGGTTGACCTGGGACGCTTCAAACCCGAAGGGTTGAACCCGTTTAATTTGACCCGTTTTCGACCAAACCTAGCAAGTTGACCCGGTTTAAATCGACCAATTTTTCGACCGGAACGGTTCAACCGGTTGAACCACCCGGGTCGAACTGGGTTTCAAAACATTATGTTTAATTCCCAAATCTTCAAACTTTTATTATTTTTCATTTATAACCTATAAATTTTTTTTATCAATAAACTATTTGTCGCTATAATATCCCGTTGCTATGCACGGGTACTCGTCTAGTATTTAACAAATGCTGAAAAGTACAAGATTTTTTATCGTGGAGGTATGGTTTGTTTTCAACAGTGGCGGTTACTTACAAGGGACACGTGTCGACATATGACTGGAATGGGGCAGTCGGGTAGTCACACGTGACCATTTTGGGAAGTGAGGTAAATTTTGGGTATTTATGGATTTTTCTCTCATTTTTATTACTTACTGCAACTTTTAGATTTAATTGCAATGTTTAAATTTTCGGTACGAGGTTTTAATTTTCTTGCTTTTGTACTTTTCAAGACTCGAACTCCGTTAGTTTTTAAAAAAATTAAGTTCTTTATGATCCTTTCTTTTATTCCGAAAATCTTAAAAACAAAAAGTGTTTATTTACAAAATATTACAATGGTTACTTAACCTTTCTTCTAAATTGCTTATTAATGTTAAATTAGTTTTCAAAATTGTTCTCAATAATCAATTTTAAATCTTATAAAGATAAATCTTTTTGCTAAATCTTATAAAAGTTTTAATTAGCTTCTCTATAGCTTTTTGATGACTTATTTTATAAAAAGTTGCAAAATTTCTTCCATAACTCACCTAAAATTCATATAAAGTTTCAAGCTTTTGGAGTTTATGCGAAGATCGAGGATATATTAAGGAGATTAATATGTATATGGAATAGTTGGGTTAATTATTGAGCTTGGATGTGGTTTTTAGTTTAAGAATCTTATCGTCATCATTCTTAATCCAACCGCTATCTTATCCTTGTTCAATAAAATCTCTTTATTTTTGTTATATGCCTTGGTTAGTTTAACTAATTATTCCATGTTTTTAGCTTTATTTAGTATGTTAGAGTAAATTTTTATATATACTTGTTAGGGGATTGGTTGGTTTGATGTAGTAACTGAGTAGTGTTTTGGGAGGGATGATTATATTTTGAGTGGAACTTTTGATATGAAAGATAATCCGAAAACTTTATATTAAAAAGGTATAAAACTTGTATTAACTAAAAGTTGGAAGTGGTACCACAAATGTCTTTTAGAACTTTATTCTCTATTTAGTCAAAAGCTTTTTAGTGATAAATCAACTTAAACAAATTTTGTAAAACTCAAGTTTCATACTTTCTTTGTGGATTATTGTTGTTTTGATAATTTTACTTTCTTTTCTCGAGTTTATTGGGTAAATGGAACTGTTGACCAATGAACTTAAATTCGCATGTAAAATAATCCATGGATAAAAAATCTTATCTCAAAATATAAATCAACCAACCCAAACCACAACTTCGTTGCCACTAAAAATCAACCATAACCAAACAAGTATATTCATTCTCATACATATTTGCCGTTATCATTTTAGTTTATTTAGTAGTTATCCCTTAGCTATATTTCTGCTTTCATTTCCTTTAAGTTTCCAGTTAAGTATAAATCATAAACCAAAAACTGAGACAACTAAGCATAAAATTGTCAAACGCGTTTCTCAATTCATCACTTTTTAAAAAGACATCCGGGATATCATACTTATCATGATACTTAGGTATTTTGATTCGTATCAGTATCTTTCCATCCTTACAAATTATCTTTGGTGGCCTTCGACGACTCAAATATCAATTGGTGCCAATTTATAAAGGTAAATAACTGATCCTCGGATTGATGACATGTTGGTTCCTCCGGACTTGGAAAGTGGCGTCCATCAAGCACCAAACACAGATGAAAGAAACACATTCGCCTCTCCCTGGGTTTGTCTCAAGACTAACTCCAGCGTGAGAGTAAGTATAAATGTGAGAGTAAATGTATAGTGAATGAGTTGGTTGAGCATTGAATGAGGTTGGGGTATCTATACTACCCCAACTACTGTACCCGGCAACATAAGGAAGTGGCGAGCCGAGCTATGCCTAGCCTTGGTGCTAGGCATCGGTTTACGTGGGGAACAACATCCTCTAGTACCCGGGTTAGGCAGCTCTCGTATGGTCCTTGGTACTGACTTATGGGAAAAAGAGTATTTACCTTCTGCACGTGGTTGAGCCCGAACCGTCTAATTATTATTGACCAAGGTCAACAAGTCAAAGACAGCCTAGAATCAATGCTCCGGTGATAGTATAGTGTATTCCCGGGTCGTTAAAGTCCCGACGAGATTGAAATGGTGCTTTTGGAATCGTTTATGAGAAAGTGGCACTGAGGACAGTAGCCAGATGATGTAGGAATGATATTGCTACTGTTATTTTGGTGTTGACAAACAGATATAATATTCACAATAATCAGATAGCAGAAATATGCACAAATTGACAATTAAGATCACGTATCGGACTAGAAAAGTGGGTTTTTGGTAATTATGAAACTACAGGGGGTGTTTATGACACTTTTCAAAACTTAAAATTAAAAATGAAAAAGAAATGATAAAAGTGATTAAAATAATATTAAACTAATATTTAATTAATTAAACTATTTAAATTCTAAATTAAAATCTAATTTAATTAAACTAAAAATGACAAATGATTTAAATTATGCTAAAAATTTATAAAAATATTTTCTAAACCTAAATTAGAACTTGAAGAAAGTATAAAAAATTAAAAATAATATTTTTGTCTTTTTGTGGTTTTGTAATTAATTAAAAACTATTTAACTTAATTAAACTAATTAAACTACTTTTAATTTATATTAATACTAAATTAACTTATAAAATTAAGATAAAATTTATAAAACTATTTAACCATCACTGGAATCCTACAAAATTATAAAAACTCTAAAATTATGTTTTAAGATTAAACAACTAATTATTTATCTATTAATTAACTTAAATCTATTTTAAACAAATAAAATAAGGAAAATAGAAAATGAACAGTAGAATCTCAAAATTTATTTTCTAAAAACTTATTATACTATATTAGAACTAGAAAAATTATAAAAACTAGATTTAACCTTATAAAAACTAATTAAGCTATTTATTACTTAATATTAATTAATAATAAAGAAAATTAAAATTAAATCTAATTAGCACTAAATGACAAAATAAAAATCTGAAAAATTTTTTATAACTATTTTAACCTAAGATGAAATTATTAAAAATATAAAAACACAACTTACTTAATAAAATTGTAAAAATGGAAATTAAAATTAAATCTAATTAAATAGAAACTATCACTTATTTTAAAACTAATTTTTTTTGGATTTTTCTTATACAAACTAACTTTATACTTAAAATAAAAGACTTTTTGTGAAAACACTTTGAAATTAAGCTTATAAATAAGCTGTAAACACCCCCTTGGTTAAGCAGTTGACTTTGGTTGACTGATTGGTCAAAATAGGTCAAATGGCCTTGGGTGGGGTCCACAAAGGTAAAAACAGATACAACTAAGTTTAACAAACTTAAATAAGCTAGAAATAACAAATAATAAGCACAATTAAGCTGAGTAAAAGGAAATAAGCACTTGGTTACTTTGAAAATGAACACAGATAAGGGACAAACTATATGGCTTAATCTAGGTGGGGTCCACAGTGATTCAGGTCAAACCAAGGGTCAATGGTGATACCCTGGTAGGAGGGGGGTTGGGTGAACCTAAATACTAAGTGTGGGGACCACTGGATTGGTCACAAAACACCACCAAAGTGGTGGTGTTGGGGGGGGATGGTCTGCTGCACAGGGGAAGCAGTTGCCCTGCAGTCCTCTTTGGAGGATTGTGGGGCCCACAATGATTTTGCTAAATCTAAAATGAAGGCATATTATTAAAGATAAGCTGGTAGTCAATTTAACCTCCAAATCTCAAAGTCCAACTTAAATCACAAAATTTAGAAATCCACAAGTAAGTTTGGTGAAAACTGGGAAATGGTAACTTTGACTTTTTAAGAACTTTTGAACTAGTTGACCTTTATGAGATTCTAAGCTATCTAACTTACTGATTAAGATGTAATAAGTTATAAGAGACCTAAAATAAGCTTAAAGTATAACTTACAAGCTAAAGTGAGGGGTTTGAGACTCCACTGTCCACACAGTGGACAGTTAAGTGGAATTTGTGGTGAGTTTTGACCTTTGGGTATACTTTGCCTGAATTTTAAGACTAAAATGACCTAAATAAACCTAGTGTGACTTGACTGAAACAAAAACAACAACTAAAACACCATTGAGGTCAGTGGATTACACTAATCCAAACACCCCCTAAAACAGACTTATAAAATGAATTAACAACAAAAGCTTTAATTAAGCCTAGATTACTGAATCATAGGAACATATATCACAATATTAGAACTAATTAACACAAATTATCAACAACAATAACAAAAGAACACAGAAAATCAAGATTATACTAGATGACTGTTTTTATGAAAACTTAACAACTTTCAAAGTTAACAAACAAGCTACTAATATTAACTTATAACAACATCTAATAACACAAAATGAGCATGAAATAACAAAAATTAAACAGAGATACTTAAGTGAACAGTTAAATGAAAGATTTAGAGAAGTAGCTTACAACTTTGCAATCCAGCCTATGCTTTGAACCAAGAACTGAGAACCATTCCTAATGAACCTCCACAGGTTCTCTAACCCAGGGACATCCAAATTCAACCCTGCTCCAGCTGTGATCACCAAGAACACTTGGTTTGACTTTCTTTGACTTTTTTTGTATTTTGAATTTTTTTTAGTTTCTAACTGATTAAAGTAATTACTAATAGCTTTAATAAGCTACTTAGGAGCTTATATGTATCTATCAGTCCAATACAAACTACTAAAACTACAATTGATACAAAGCAAGATATAGGAAATAAATTAAAACTGCATAACTTGAATTAACAATAGAAACTTGAATTTTTATAACTGAACTGAATTTAATACAACAAAGTAAAGAGGTTACCACTGCTTAATAGCTTGGGTGTACCTAAAATTGAAAATGCAACTTATACGACATAAAATAAAACTAAATTTAACTACTTGTTGCTTCTCTTGTATCCTCTTCCTTTTATAGCTAACAATTAGGGTTTCCTTGACCTCTGTGAGCATTTCCCACCATCCTCTGAGCAATTTGGTCCACTAACGAGCTCACACGTGGATTTGGCGCCAAAATTATTCCTTTCAAATTGAGCCTGATAACGTGCAATTGGGGAGAGCATTAAATGCTAGTGTGAGGGGTAGGTGTAGGGAGGTGGGAAGGTAATGATTGGGATTGCTTTGGCTTGTGATTGGAGGAGAGGGAGGCTGCAAGTGGTGGTGGTGTGTGTGTGTGTGTGTGAGTCTGAGAGGGAAAGGGAAGGATGTGGTAGTTTGACCGGGGTCAAACATTTGGGTGGACTGGGTTTAGTTTGTTTTTGGGCTTAGGTGGGCTTGTGGGTGTACTGGGTTTAGTTTAGGATTGGGTTTTGGGAGTTGATTTTAGGTCCGGTTGGTTTATTTATTTAACAAGGACCAAAGTTGTAAAATGGCAATAGTTGAGGGTCTGATTTTGTATTTTCCCAAAGTTTATAATAAGGGTAAAAATTGTCATATGTGAATAGTACAAGGGTATTTATGATAGTTTTCATTTTTTTATGCCCAGGGACTAAAACTGACAAATGTGAAACTTCAGGGACCAATTCTGCCATTTTTCCAAACTCCAGGGATCAAACTGTAATTTTCTGATAATTGAAGGGCCAAACCTGTAAATATCAAACAGTTAACACAAAGGACCAGTTATGTCATTTTAGAATAGTATAAGGTTTATTTTGAATATTTTCTTATTTTTAAACCTTAGGGACTAATTTTGACACTTTTCCAAAGTTGAGGGACCATAGTTGTAATTTTATGATTTTTAACTTCAAAGGACTTTTCCTAACAACTTATGAATCCCAAGGACCTTTTATGATTTTTTTTTACAAGTTTTGAGTGACCAGGGACTAGTTTTGCCAATTTATGAAACTTGAGGGACTGAAACTGCCAACTATGCAAACTTTGTACGTTTTTCATTTGTTTTTGCATATTTTGTGTTTGAAACATATAAAACACACCTCTAAGATATTTTAAGCATTTTGATACATATTCGGGTGTTTTTGTATGTTTTGGCAGCTCAGATTGGTATAAAATGATGAGTATTTACACACTCATCAATCCCCCACACTAAACTATTGCTAGTCCCTAGCAATATTTTATGAAGTTTTAATGGATTTGAAAGAACTCTTTACCAAAAGCCATCACTTCTGGAGTAGCCAGATGTAAGAACTGTGGCACACCTGATAACCGTGTGATTTTGAGCAAACCACCAGCTGTCAACGGATTTGATTAGTCTTTACCAAAAGCCGTTTGCTTCTGGACTAGCCAACTCTTGATGGAATAGTCAACATCTTGGTGAGCTGATTACAAATTATGGATTTTCCACGGCCTTTACCACAAGCCATAATCTTGCGGGCTAGCCAGCTCATTTGCTTATGAGGATGCGGGGGAGCTGAGGAACCATACAATTTTTGGCAAATTGCCAGCCATCAACGGATTTGAGATGTCTTTACCAAGAGCCGTTTGCTCCTGGACTAGCCAATCCCTTTGTCATTTAGACTTTGGCGGACTGATAACCACAAAAATTTTGGAATAAAGTGAAAAATTTTGAAAAATTTTGGCCTAAAATAGGGGTACTTGGAAAGTTTTATGATAAAATTCGTAAGAATTTCCCCCCCCCCCCCACACTAGAACTGAATATTGTCCTCAATATTCAAAGTCCCGGCTATTATGCCGAATCTCTGAATGGAAAAGCTAATATTCGATTCTAACTGTGGAAATTTCTATTTTTCACTTTATTTTATCTGTACATACAATCTTTTTTTTTTTTTTTTTTTTTTTTTTTTTTTTTTTTTTTTTTTTTTTTTTGCTCACTACCTCCCAGGCTTGTGTTAGGATTACCACGCAAGTTAATCACTTGTGAATGATGAACTGTAATAAATTCGTCCTAACAGCCCGGGAGTTGAATGATAAAGTTTGATAATATACATACACCTTCCAGGTTTGTGTCAGGCTTACCACGCTAGCTAATCACTTGTGAATGATTAACTGTAATAAATTCTCCCTGACAGCCTGAAAGATGAATAATAATATACATACACTGCCCAGGCTTGTGTCAAGTTTACCACGCTAGCTAATCACTTGTGAATGATTAACTGTAGTAAAGTTGTCCTGACAGCCCGGGATTTGAATGACATAATATACATAAAACATGAAAAATATTTACTTTTGAAACGGTGGGGGATGGCCACTCCCCCACACTAGGGTGGTAGAAAGTAGAAAGAAGTCAGAAATACGGGTGAAAACCCGTATGTGTTGCTAATTTTTTGTTCACCGAGTCACTAGCTTGACTCGATCCCCGAATTCATTGGTCCATGGGGAAAGTTTGGAGATCCGGGACAACCAAGGGTGGTGTGTCCTCTCCAAAATAATGTTTCAATCTGTGACCATTCACTTTGAAGTTGGGACCTTCGGGTTGAGATAACTCAACAGTCCCGTATGGGTATACTTTAGCAATAGTGAATGGTCCAGTCCATCGGGTTTTTAATTTCCCCGAGAAGATCTTTAATCTTGAATTGAAAAGAAGGACTCTGTCACCGACGTTGAAAACTCGGTTCTTAATCTTAGAGTCGTGAATCTTCTTTGTCTTTTCTTTGTAGATCAAAGAGTTCTCGTAGGCCTGATCACGAAGTTCGTTTAATTCATTGATTTGAACCTTACGATGATCACCCGCTTTATGAAGGTCGTAGTTAGCATGTTTCAAGGCCCAGTAGGCTTTGTGCTCGAGCTCGATCGGTAAATGACACGCCTTCCCGTATACAAGCTTGTATGGAGTACACCCGATGGGTGTTTTGTAAGCTGTACGGAAGGCCCAGAGTGCATCATCTAGTTTATCCGACCAGGAAGCACGGTTTTCACCTACTGTCCTCTCAAGAATCTGTTTAATACCACGGTTGGAAACCTCCACCTGCCCACTTGTTTGGGGGTGATATGCGGTGGAAAGACGATGAGTAACACCGTATTTCAGCATGACTTTTGCAAATTGATCATTGCAAAAGTGAGTACCGCGATCACTAATGATGGCACGTGGGGTTCCAAAACGAGCAAAGAGGGATTTCAAAAATTTCACGACTACTCGGGCATCATTAGTGGGTAAGGCCTTTGCCTCAACCCATTTTGACAAATAGTCAACAGCCACGAGTATGTATTTGTTTCCGTGAGAAGATGGGAATGGCCCCATAAAGTCAATGCCCCAGACGTCAAAGATTTCACAAACTTGAATAGCATTTTGCGGCATTTCGTTCTTTTGTGAAATATTCCCGTGACGCTGACAAGCATCACAGGCTTTGACTAACTCGTGGGCATCCTTGTAGATTGTGGGCCAATAGAAACCGGAATCAAACACCTTTTTGGCGGTGTAGTTAGGACTATGGTGGCCCCCGGTGGGTCCAGCATGGCAAGCCTTGAGGATATCAGTGGCTTCTTGTCCGTATACACATCGCCTGATGACTTGATCGGCACAGATTTTGAAGAGGAAGGGGTCGTCCCAGAAGTAATGTTTAACGTCTTTGAAGAATTTTTTCTTTTGTTGGGACGTCAACCCCTTCACTATGAAGTTACCCGCATGGTAATTTGCAAAGTCGGCAAACCATGGGGTAGTAGAGTCACCACGAAAAGCAACCGCATTGAGTGTCTCGAGAGGAAATGTTTCATTTATTTCCTTTTTCTCGGACACATCTTGATGAGGGTTCTCTAATCGTGAGAGATGATCAGCAGCTAGGTTCTCGGCTCCTTTTTTATCACGGATAATGATATCAAATTCCTGGAGGAGGAGAACCCAACGAAGAAGCCTCGGCTTTGCATCTTGTTTTGCAAATAGGTATTTCAAAGCCGAGTGATCTGTGTACACTACGCATTTAGTCAAGATTAGGTATGACCGGAATTTCTCGAAGGCATACACCACAGCTAGGAGTTCTTTTTCAGTGGTGGTGTAATGACCTTGAGCCTCAGTCATAGTTTTGCTTGCGTAGTGTATGGGCTGAAAGTATTTTGCTTTGCGTTGCCCCAAGACCGCACCTATGGCAAAATCACTAGCATCGCACATAAGCTCAAAAGGTTGGTCCCAATCGGGGGCAACAAGAATCGGTGCCTCGGTAAGCTTTTTCTTTAGTGTTTCAAAAGCTTCGATGCACTCAGGAGAGAAGATGAAGGGAGCATCCTTCTCGAGGAGATGGGTCATAGGCCGGGCAATCTTAGAAAAATCTTGGATAAACCTACGGTAGAAGCCGGCATGACCCAAAAAGCTCCGAACACCTTTTACGGTGGTGGGATGAGGTAATTTGGCAATGACATCGATTTTAGCTCTGTCAACTTCGATCCCGTTTTTTGAAATCTTATGGCCGAGGACAATGCCCTCCTTGACCATAAAGTGGCTCTTCTCCCAGTTGAGACTTAGATTCGTTTCCTTGCAACGTTTAAGCATCTGTTCCAAGTGGGAGAGGCAAGTCTGAAATGAATCCCCGATGACTGAAAAGTCATCCATGAATACCTCCATAGTTTTCCCGATCATGTCGGAAAAAATGGACATCATGCACCTCTGGAACGTGCCTGGTGCATTATATAAGCCGAAAGGCATACGTCTGTAAGCAAAAGTTCCGTAGGGGCATGTGAAGGTAGTCTTCTCTTGATCCTGGGGATCAATGGGGATTTGGAAGTAACCCGAGAAACCATCGAGGAAGCAGTAGTATTCATTCCCCGCAAGTCTTTCGAGCATTTGGTCCATAAAAGGGAGAGGAAAATGGTCTTTACGGGTGGCTTCATTTAACTTTCGATAGTCAATACAAACACGCCAACCCGTGACCAAACGAGTTGGAATCAACTCGTTATCCTCGTTGGTGACAACGGTAATGCCACCCTTTTTAGGAACACAATGAATTGGGCTAACCCAAGGACTGTCAGATATAGGGTAAATCAATCCCGCATCAAGAAGTTTAAGAACTTCTTGTTTGATAACTTCGTGGATTTTGGGATTTACCCTTCTCTGATGTTGCACAGCTGGTTTAAAGTCATCCTCCATTAAGATTTTATGAGTACAAAAGTTCGGGCTTATGCCCTTAATGTCGGAGAGTTTCCAAGCAATTGCTTGCTTGTTTGACTTAAGAACCTTTAGGAGTGCAGTCTTTTCCTCATCTTTTAAGTCTTTGGCAATAATGACGGGTAATTTATTATCACCCTCCAGAAATGCATATTCTAGATGAGGAGGCAAGTCCTTGAGCTCAACCTCGGGAAAGTCTTCAGTTATTTCAACATTTTTGACTTCCGCTTTATGAAGAATTTGTGGTGACGGAGAGGGTGAAGGATCGTCATTTAACAATCTTTCAAGGAGAAGAATGTCCCCCTCCGGGTCAAGATAGTTTTCATCAACTCCATCGGGAATTGAGCTATCTTGAGCAAGAAAAGCCTCGAGCTCTTCCAAAAGGAAGTCACCTCCCTCAAACGGAGTGAGGGAAGGGGAAGAGTCGGAAATGATCGGGTCAGTAGAAAGACTGCCACTGGATGAGAAACCAAGGACTTCTTGGGATGATTCCTCCGACGCAATATCGATGATGTCAATACGGTTAACCGTTTCAGCGTCATAATTGGAGGAATATCTTGAAGTCTGATCAAGATTGAATGTTATGGCTTCGCCACCAACACGTAGAGTGATTTCTTCTTCGAATACATCGATCAAAGCACGACCCGTTCTTAAGAATCCTCTCCCGAGAATGAGAGGGACTCGTGGGTCAGCATCGAAATCAACAATCACGAAATCTGCCGGAAAGTGGAACTTTCCTACTTTCACAAAGATATCTTCGGCAATGCCGAGAGGACGGGATATGGTACGGTCTGCAAGCTCGAGTGTCATGCAGGTCGGAGTGAGAGTAGGAAGTGAGAGTCTTTTCCAGACTGTGTAAGGCATCAGGTTAATGCTTGCGCCAAGATCGGCCAAGGCAAAGCATTCAACCATCCCAGGGAAAATACATGGAATGAGAAATTTCCCGGGATCTCCAAGCTTTTCGGGAAGCTTTTTCAAGAGCACTGCTGAGCAATGCTCGTTAAGAGGAGTTTTTGCCATCTCACAAAGTTTTTCTTTGTTGCTTATCAGATTTTTGATTGTTGAAGCAAACTTAGGCATGAGAAGAAGAGCGTCCGCGAAGCTAATATCAAAGTGTAATTCTTGGAAAATTTGATAAAATTTTTCCATCTGATGGTTAGCTTTTTCGCGGTTCTTTTGTTCAGTCACTCGTGAAGGATATGGAATTGACGGCTTAGGGTTGTTCTTTGAGATTTCATCAGGACACACAGGAGGATCAAATACAACTTTCGGCTTACGAGCCGGGACCGGGACAACTTGAGGGTGGACGTTGTTGGTACCTCCGTTATTAGTAGGAAGTACCGTGTCCGTAGTAACCTCAGGTTCACGTTCCGCTACCTTAGGAGGAGAAGAAGAGGTAGAGGGAATCGAGGGTCCATTGTATGACACCCCACTTCGGGTAGTGATCGCCTTAACATCGCCCCTCGGGTTAGCGATCGTGTTGCTCGGTAGTGTACCAGAGCTCGAGGGTCGATCATTTAAAGACTTCTGAAGATCAGAGATCGTTTTGATCAATAACCGATTCGTTTCCTCTTGTGCTTTCATGAATTGTTTAATTTCAGCATCTGAGGAAGACGGGGGTGGAACAACGTTTTGATTTTGAACAGGGGGATTTTGAACACGGTTGTTTTGAAAATTCCCTTGGTTTTGATTGTTGTTACCCTGAAAAGTGTTTCTCTGATTGAAATTACCCTGATTGTAATTCCCTTGATTCTGGTTTCTTTGAAAATTTCCTTGAAAACCTTGGTTTTGATTGCCATTTTGAAAATTGTTTTGATTAAACTGGCCTTGATTTTGGTTCGGGTTTTGGAAATTTGAGTTTTGACCTTGGTTAAAATTCTGATTCGTGTTACGGTTTTGATTTTGGTTAAAACCTGGAGGTCCGAGAAAATTGTTGGAACGATAGCTTAAGAGATTACGGTCCCCTTGCGGTTGGTAAGAATTACCCCCCGTGTTGTAGGAACCGTTAGCAGCATAAACGTTCTCTTGAGAAAATTCAGCAGTAGCTGGACACTCGGAATACAGATGTGGGCCCCCACAAGTTTCACAACTTCGGGCCACGGCTTTCACTTGTTGATTTTGAGCCTGATGTTGTATCGTTTGGTTCATTCTCAACACAGCCGTAGAAATATCATCCATCTTTTTGGTAAGAGCGATTATTTCAGGAGATGATGATGATGAGGGAGTAACGGAATGACATGACGCTTCCCTCTCCGCAGAGGAATCCCAAAAGTTATGATGGGCAGTCATGTTCTCGATTAAGTCATAGCACTCCTCGGGACGCCTTTTCATAAAGGTCCCACCAGCAGCAGCATTGAGAATGTCTCGGTGCCTCAATGTTAGACCATTATAGAAGGTATCTATGATGGTAACTTGTAACATATTGTGGTTAGGGCACCGATCAATGGCTAGCTTATAACGCTCCCAAGCCTCAAAAAGAGACTCATCGGGAAGTTGCCGGAAGTTGCTGATATCATTACGTAACTTGGTAACCATGGATGGTGGAAAATATTTTGCTAAAAACTTGGTTACCATTTCATCAAAGGTTCGAATAGAATGCTTTGGAAGTCGGTCAAACCATGCAGTGGCATGATGAGCGAGAGAATAGGGGAAGAGGTACAGCCGAAGGGCGTCATCGGTGACACCATGCTGTTTCATGCTTTGGGTGACCGTAAGATATTTGTCAAGATGCTTGTTGGCATCGTCACCCGGTAATCCGTGAAATTGACACGAATTCTGGACTTGTTGGATCATGTGATGCTTGAGGCCAAAGTCCGCGGCCCCAATAGTGAGTGGTGCAATAGGCCCACCCCGCCCTTGCATGGTAGGCTGGCACAGCTCCTCCATCGTTCGGAGATCGGGAGCTGGCTCATCAGGGGGTGGTAATAGTGGTGGTGGCCCGGCGGCCATTTCGGTTTCTGTGTTAGAACGTAGCTCGGGTACGTCTTTCTGTTTTTTATTCTTTGTTTGAGACCGAGTGCGCATGCACTAAAAACAATTTTTCAACACAAGTTCGAGGCAAAACCACAGTGAACTTAAACCAATAATCACAAGTGAGCAGCTTCTTTGAAAAAGGTACACTACTCACAGGAATACAAAGGCAAGTTTTAATCTTAAGTTTGGGAACTTATTATGGGTTTATTAATTGATTTTTGAAAAACTGCTTTAGGCTTAAGGGTGTGTGTGCAGAAAACTTGGGAAATATTTTTGGAACTGATTCGTTAACCGAAATCGTCCCTTTAAGATTACTCGCAGGCTGGCGGGAGGAAGTAAATAGGTTCCCTCTTCAGTTCGCAATTTAATGTCAGAACTTACCTTAAACCAACTGTTTCAGGTTGTAATCTTAAAGAACACGAAGTAATTTAACTTCACAGTTTGTTTTTGATTGTTTTTAATTTTTTTTTGGTGTTTCTCAACACTTCAGGAAAAGTGTTAATGAACGTTTTTGATATGATTATGTTTTAAAAAACTTTTTACAGGGAGGGTTTAAAAACCACTAAACTTAAAACGATTTTGTAAAACACGCAACAACCTCCCCGGCAGCGGCGCCAAATTTTGGTTGAGCCCGAACCGTCTAATTATTATTGACCAAGGTCAACAAGTCAAAGACAGCCTAGAATCAATGCTCCGGTGATAGTATAGTGTATTCCCGGGTCGTTAAAGTCCCGACGAGATTGAAATGGTGCTTTTGGAATCGTTTATGAGAAAGTGGCACTGAGGACAGTAGCCAGATGATGTAGGAATGATATTGCTACTGTTATTTTGGTGTTGACAAACAGATATAATATTCACAATAATCAGATAGCAGAAATATGCACAAATTGACAATTAAGATCACGTATCGGACTAGAAAAGTGGGTTTTTGGTAATTATGAAACTACAGGGGGTGTTTATGACACTTTTCAAAACTTAAAATTAAAAATGAAAAAGAAATGATAAAAGTGATTAAAATAATATTAAACTAATATTTAATTAATTAAACTATTTAAATTCTAAATTAAAATCTAATTTAATTAAACTAAAAATGACAAATGATTTAAATTATGCTAAAAATTTATAAAAATATTTTCTAAACCTAAATTAGAACTTGAAGAAAGTATAAAAAATTAAAAATAATATTTTTGTCTTTTTGTGGTTTTGTAATTAATTAAAAACTATTTAACTTAATTAAACTAATTAAACTACTTTTAATTTATATTAATACTAAATTAACTTATAAAATTAAGATAAAATTTATAAAACTATTTAACCATCACTGGAATCCTACAAAATTATAAAAACTCTAAAATTATGTTTTAAGATTAAACAACTAATTATTTATCTATTAATTAACTTAAATCTATTTTAAACAAATAAAATAAGGAAAATAGAAAATGAACAGTAGAATCTCAAAATTTATTTTCTAAAAACTTATTATACTATATTAGAACTAGAAAAATTATAAAAACTAGATTTAACCTTATAAAAACTAATTAAGCTATTTATTACTTAATATTAATTAATAATAAAGAAAATTAAAATTAAATCTAATTAGCACTAAATGACAAAATAAAAATCTGAAAAATTTTTTATAACTATTTTAACCTAAGATGAAATTATTAAAAATATAAAAACACAACTTACTTAATAAAATTGTAAAAATGGAAATTAAAATTAAATCTAATTAAATAGAAACTATCACTTATTTTAAAACTAATTTTTTTTGGATTTTTCTTATACAAACTAACTTTATACTTAAAATAAAAGACTTTTTGTGAAAACACTTTGAAATTAAGCTTATAAATAAGCTGTAAACACCCCCTTGGTTAAGCAGTTGACTTTGGTTGACTGATTGGTCAAAATAGGTCAAATGGCCTTGGGTAGGGTCCACAAAGGTAAAAACAGATACAACTAAGTTTAACAAACTTAAATAAGCTAGAAATAACAAATAATAAGCACAATTAAGCTGAGTAAAAGGAAATAAGCACTTGGTTACTTTGAAAATGAACACAGATAAGGGACAAACTATATGGCTTAATCTAGGTGGGGTCCACAGTGATTCAGGTCAAACCAAGGGTCAATGGTGATACCCTGGTAGGAGGGGGGTTGGGTGAACCTAAATACTAAGTGTGGGGACCACTGGATTGGTCACAAAACACCACCAAAGTGGTGGTGTTGGGGGGGGATGGTCTGCTGCACAGGGGAAGCAGTTGCCCTGCAGTCCTCTTTGGAGGATTGTGGGGCCCACAATGATTTTGCTAAATCTAAAATGAAGGCATATTATTAAAGATAAGCTGGTAGTCAATTTAACCTCCAAATCTCAAAGTCCAACTTAAATCACAAAATTTAGAAATCCACAAGTAAGTTTGGTGAAAACTGGGAAATGGTAACTTTGACTTTTTAAGAACTTTTGAACTAGTTGACCTTTATGAGATTCTAAGCTATCTAACTTACTGATTAAGATGTAATAAGTTATAAGAGACCTAAAATAAGCTTAAAGTATAACTTACAAGCTAAAGTGAGGGGTTTGAGACTCCACTGTCCACACAGTGGACAGTTAAGTGGAATTTGTGGTGAGTTTTGACCTTTGGGTATACTTTGCCTGAATTTTAAGACTAAAATGACCTAAATAAACCTAGTGTGACTTGACTGAAACAAAAACAACAACTAAAACACCATTGAGGTCAGTGGATTACACTAATCCAAACACCCCCTAAAACAGACTTATAAAATGAATTAACAACAAAAGCTTTAATTAAGCCTAGATTACTGAATCATAGGAACATATATCACAATATTAGAACTAATTAACACAAATTATCAACAACAATAACAAAAGAACACAGAAAATCAAGATTATACTAGATGACTGTTTTTATGAAAACTTAACAACTTTCAAAGTTAACAAACAAGCTACTAATATTAACTTATAACAACATCTAATAACACAAAATGAGCATGAAATAACAAAAATTAAACAGAGATACTTAAGTGAACAGTTAAATGAAAGATTTAGAGAAGTAGCTTACAACTTTGCAATCCAGCCTATGCTTTGAACCAAGAACTGAGAACCATTCCTAATGAACCTCCACAGGTTCTCTAACCCAGGGACATCCAAATTCAACCCTGCTCCAGCTGTGATCACCAAGAACACTTGGTTTGACTTTCTTTGACTTTTTTTGTATTTTGAATTTTTTTTAGTTTCTAACTGATTAAAGTAATTACTAATAGCTTTAATAAGCTACTTAGGAGCTTATATGTATCTATCAGTCCAATACAAACTACTAAAACTACAATTGATACAAAGCAAGATATAGGAAATAAATTAAAACTGCATAACTTGAATTAACAATAGAAACTTGAATTTTTATAACTGAACTGAATTTAATACAACAAAGTAAAGAGGTTACCACTGCTTAATAGCTTGGGTGTACCTAAAATTGAAAATGCAACTTATACGACATAAAATAAAACTAAATTTAACTACTTGTTGCTTCTCTTGTATCCTCTTCCTTTTATAGCTAACAATTAGGGTTTCCTTGACCTCTGTGAGCATTTCCCACCATCCTCTGAGCAATTTGGTCCACTAACGAGCTCACACGTGGATTTGGCGCCAAAATTATTCCTTTCAAATTGAGCCTGATAACGTGCAATTGGGGAGAGCATTAAATGCTAGTGTGAGGGGTAGGTGTAGGGAGGTGGGAAGGTAATGATTGGGATTGCTTTGGCTTGTGATTGGAGGAGAGGGAGGCTGCAAGTGGTGGTGGTGTGTGTGTGTGTGTGAGTCTGAGAGGGAAAGGGAAGGATGTGGTAGTTTGACCGGGGTCAAACATTTGGGTGGACTGGGTTTAGTTTGTTTTTGGGCTTAGGTGGGCTTGTGGGTGTACTGGGTTTAGTTTAGGATTGGGTTTTGGGAGTTGATTTTAGGTCCGGTTGGTTTATTTATTTAACAAGGACCAAAGTTGTAAAATGGCAATAGTTGAGGGTCTGATTTTGTATTTTCCCAAAGTTTATAATAAGGGTAAAAATTGTCATATGTGAATAGTACAAGGGTATTTATGATAGTTTTCATTTTTTTATGCCCAGGGACTAAAACTGACAAATGTGAAACTTCAGGGACCAATTCTGCCATTTTTCCAAACTCCAGGGATCAAACTGTAATTTTCTGATAATTGAAGGGCCAAACCTGTAAATATCAAACAGTTAACACAAAGGACCAGTTATGTCATTTTAGAATAGTATAAGGTTTATTTTGAATATTTTCTTATTTTTAAACCTTAGGGACTAATTTTGACACTTTTCCAAAGTTGAGGGACCATAGTTGTAATTTTATGATTTTTAACTTCAAAGGACTTTTCCTAACAACTTATGAATCCCAAGGACCTTTTATGATTTTTTTTTACAAGTTTTGAGTGACCAGGGACTAGTTTTGCCAATTTATGAAACTTGAGGGACTGAAACTGCCAACTATGCAAACTTTGTACGTTTTTCATTTGTTTTTGCATATTTTGTGTTTGAAACATATAAAACACACCTCTAAGATATTTTAAGCATTTTGATACATATTCGGGTGTTTTTGTATGTTTTGGCAGCTCAGATTGGTATAAAATGATGAGTATTTACACACTCATCAGCACGTAACCCTTATCATGTCATCTATCTGTTGTGGTCTTCTAGTATTCATACTTTTGGACCAGTTCCTCTGATGTGTTTCGAAAGCTTTAAATTTATAATACCAGTTCTAACGATTCCTTAATACACAAAACACATAGGTAAAGTATAACCCCTGTTTAGAGTAAATGTTTAGGTAAGACCAGGTCGTCCCAAGGGAGAAAAGTGTTTCTCATACCAGTATTAGTTAACAAAATTAAATTCCAATGGTTATCACTTATCACTAAAACCGATTTTGTTGAATTTAAGATTTTTGAAAGTTTTACCAAGTTAATTAAAGATATGTTTGGTCAAGGCTAAGCAACATAAGATAAACAAGATAATGTAATGTAATGAGTACACAGACAAAGCATAAGAGTAATACATGACGGGTAATCATGAAAACTATTATATCTACTTGACATAAGAAGGAATCCTTTCGGCCTTTAATCCTTAATACATAAAGTGCATAAAGTGTGGTCTATGTATGAAGTATAAATAATGTATTTCCTCTAATCAAGTCATTAGACGTGAGATTAGTCCTTAAACGAGTCATGATCCGGGCTAACAAATGTTCTACTATCCAATTCTTACAAGTATAGCAATGACTCGTTATAGACAGATGATTCATAACTTAACCAACACAATTGCATCTTTCGAACTTTGACAATTTCAATGACCAATCAAAACAAGAGATAGTAAACCGAACAAGGACATATCAAATACATAATTTATAAATTCAAGAACATATATTACATACTCAGGTTCATATCATATGGCTATAATGCCTCAAACAAACATAAGTTGACTACTCCATATTCAAAGTAAAGTAACTAGTATCGCATGAATAAACGATTATCAAACTCATAGTGAAATAAAGATTATACTGAGATTACAATTGTTGAACCACGTTCACAACTTCTACTCCCATGTACTGCTGCTTCCAAGCTCTTAGCAAGTGGTCTTGGTGGAAACCACTCCTAAAACTTCTTATGATTGGTATATGATGATTGGTAAATGAGATGACTCTTTTACTCCGAGTTTGGCTACTACTTATAGATGGAGGAGTAGCCCTAGGACGTGCCTGGTGAGTAATGATAGGCAAGTGATCGGTCATATCATTAATGTATCTTATTAATGAAGAAGTATAACTGACAGGGGAAGTACGCTGCACATTAGCACAAAACCAGCGGGCTTCTCTTCACGTATCCAGTGCTCTTAAAGTATAAAACCACCGTACTTCAGTGCTGACTCGTAAGTACATAGTTGACCGATGGCGCCCTTAAGTGCTCTTTCTCCCTAAGGTCGGCGTGCTTTTGCTAAAACATGTATTATTTCTCTTAAGACTTTTGAGTCATTATTTTCTCGTCTCTATCGTGTCTTTCCTTAGATCATTAGCCCTGCATGTTTATTCATATATTAAGTACCAAAAGTTCTATAAATAAGAGTAATTTGCTATATAGTTTACATAATATTGAGGGTATAAACATGCAAAATACGAGACTTATCAAATCCCCCTATGCTTAAACTATTGCTTGTCCTCAAGCATAAAAGAAAAAATGTTTTAAAATTGAGTCTCGTATAAATTTCATAGATTATTTTTCTGTATGCAAGACAATCATTGAACTTAAATAATATGACATGATCCTCACGAATATGTACGTTTTAGAATTCACTTAAGCACTCATATTAATTGTAGTTGATGTTGTTTTGCAAAATTCACTCTTATAGCTCAGTCATAATTCATAAGTTTACCATAAGCTTGTACAAGAAACAAAACTGCCCCGATGTGGTGTAAGCACCAAGTATAAATATCAAAGAGGACTTTTATTCGGGTTATATCGTTAGGCTTAAGGTTTATAGGGTAGGAATAAGTCATGGGATTCTTTATTTGGAATTGGTGTAAAAAGAAAATCTTAAGTCGCGAAATCTATCAAATAACACTTTTATTCCTTCTTTTCTTTTTTTCCTTTCTTTCATATCTTTTCATATATTTCTTTTTTTCTTATTTCTTATCATAACAAACATAAAGCATGCACTCTACATCTTCATTAAAATTGGTATAAAACAATTATTTCAACGTACTTTCATCTTCTAGATTTCCAACTAAATAACATATTTTTGTTATTTTTTGGTGGTTTATAAGAAACAAAAAAGTTCAGCTCAAAGGGTATAACTAATGGGATTTAGCACTAAAAGTAAGTGCTATAATGGGTTTATTTTTAGATTAGTAAACGGATGGTTTATATTGGTGTAAATCCTAATTTTTGCCTCTTATCACATAAAAATACTTATATCATACGAATGTGATCTCACTGTTGTCTCATAATGATTTCATGCACAAGTTCTAGAATCGAATAAATCATCAACACACTCATAAACAAGAAATCAAGCATAAAAGGTATATGCCGATATAAGCTCGAAATCCTCACAGTAATAGGTATACAATGTGCAAATAATGTTATCAATCCCCATTCAGATGGCTTTAGGATCGTTTTGGATATGTTTTATAAAAATTAGTTTTAAAATAATAGTAATTTTCTAAATTATTTTTACCCCGTAAGCAGCGTACATCACTAGAATGTGTGTCAGTTTTTATTCAAAAAATCGGCGTTCTTAGTGAAAGAACGATGGTTTTACAGTAGCAGTTTTACCAAAATTTCAAAATTTTACATACGAATGCAGGCACTGACTTTTATTTTCTAGTTAATCTCCCCCTACTTAAATTTAGCATTGTCCCTAATGCTAGAAATTTGAAAACAAAGTATTAACGGGAAAAATAAAGGATAACGGTACTTCCCGGGGTATGATTTGATATGCCATAAAGATCTCCTCGTTGTACTTGTCCATCTTTTTGGACCATTTATTATCCCTGCACATATACATATTATGTAACACAAGTTCTCACAAAATGTTGATGTGCACCTTTGCACATCACAGATTTAGTTAATATTAATAATATATGATATTTGTTTTGTTCTTGTGATACGATAATGGTGGTTGTGGTGTGTGTGCCAAATTGTTTAAGGGTACCTGTTAGGATTAAAAGTGACGATCATTAGTGAGTCAAATAGTTAGTTAAATACATCAATGTAATAGTTAGTAAATGCTAGTTTATTAAGTTTATGTGTATTATTCATGCTTGTATAAAGTCTAAGGGCTAGTCATGTAATAAGGTCAAAGATTAGAGAAGCCCTAGACTTCAAGTATAAATACTCTTGTAAACCTCATTTGAGAGGTTGGTTCTCTAGTTGGTTCTCTTAGGTAATTACATTGTATTATTTTCACACACTAGAGTTCCCATCCACTCTCTCTCTCTACTTACTTTCTCTCTCTAGATCTAAGCAAGATTCATAAGTGATAAGGTTGTTCTACGGTCCGACAAGTGGTATCAATCGCCTAGGGATAATATAGGTTGTTTTAGGTTTGATTTGGTTGAAAAAACATGGTATAAAAGTGGTTGTTTTGATTCGAGGTTACTGTTCATCGTGTTTCTGCCGAGTTAGGGGGTAAACGAAAACTGCCGAGTTAGGTTTTATTCTTGTTTTTGCCGAGTTAAGTGATTAATTCTGCCGAGTTAAGTGATTAATTCTGCCGAGTTAAGTGGTAAATTCTGCCGAGTTAAGTTCTTTCTAATTCTGCCGAGTTAAGTTCTATCTTTTCTGCCGAGTTAAGTTACTTTAGTTTCTGCCGAGTTAAGTAATATCTGCCGAGTTTGGAATTTTTTTGGGATTTTGGCGAGTTAGCCGTGTTTCTTCCAAATCGTTTATCGAGTTAGGACCAGTGTTGCTACCTTCTTAAACGTTACTCTGCCAAAATTTACTAAACTTGCCGAGTTAGTAACCTAAGTACAACTTAAGTAAAACTTGCCGAGTTAAGAACTTACATAATCTTGCCGAGTTAGAACCTTAAATAACTTGCCGAGTTTGAACCCTAACCAACCTTGCCGAGTTAAAAAAAAAAAAAAAAAAAAAAAAAAAAAAGAGTTTTTTTGGCGGGAAATTTTGAGTAAAATTTATTTTTCACACTAGACTTTACGTTCAATTTTTACGCGAGATTTAAATTTTGGTATAACGTTGAAAATTTTGGCCCGAAATTCAATTTTTAGGCCAAAATTCAAAAAATTTCGGTAAAATTTGGCGTCAAAATTTTCTAAACTCAAATTTTTCTAGTAACCTTAGAATTGTATTTCTTTGAGATTTTCAAATTTTGAGAAGGAAAATTTTCATACTCGATTTTTGGCGGGAAATTACGAAATCATTCAGATCAACCGAGAACGAACTTTCATCTTCACCAAAACATCTAATCTTCAACAACAACCTTTGTTATCTTAAAAGATCCTAAGATCAACTTTATCACATATCGTTAATCAATGGAAATGAAAGAGCAAAATGAAAGAGAGACGCAAGTAAGGATTAAGCTCTCAATGCACTCCAAAGAAAATTGTTTAAAACATTTTGAATCAGTTAAGCATCACTGTGTGGTTCTCTCAGAAGCACGTCAACCATTATCTGGTTTATCATTTCTTAGAACTTTTGAGACACTCTTCGGATCTGAAATAGACTTTGTTACCTTCAGGAGGAATCTTCAAAACAACATAGCTCAACTCGAAATGCAAATTGAACAGGGAAGTGATTGCATGGTAGGATTTAGAGAGCTCAAGACACAGTTAAAAGGATTCATGACCATGGATTTTAGAGCGTTTAAGAATTCTTGGGATTATGAATCATCAAGCAGTTTATGGAAAAAATACTTCACTAGCATAGAAGTTGAAGTCTTTAGAAATCAATTGCTTAATCATATGTACATACTGGAAATGGTGCTTAATGCAAGATCACTTCATCTGATGGAGATGCAGAAAAAGAAGAGGGATTCTAATGAAAAAGAAAGAAGCACTTCAGGGAATGTGATTGAGAAGCTGAAACGGGAAAGAGAGCTAATTGAAAGAGAGATGCAGTTAAAGGAAACAGAAGTGATTGAAAAAGAGACAGAGAAAGATTTTCAAGCAAAAAAGGAAACGATCAATGAGGGTGATGCATCAAATGATAGTTTGATTTTCACGGGCAGTGATTCATCTTCAGAACAGCAGGTTGAAAGCAGCAGTCCTAGCTATGATTCGGATGCTGATGGCACACAAAGGAATGAAGCTGTTTGGGACACCGAAGATGATCATATCAGACCTTCATCAGACACAGAGATATTCACTACGGTAAAACATTCACATGCTCATGATAATGGTAATATCTTTGATAATGTGTTTGCTCATGATCAGACACATCCTGCGCATCCTGAGTCTATTAGTGACACATGTGTGGTCGAACAAAATGATAGTAATATCACTTTTGCTACTCCAAATATGGATCCTAATAGAGGTGAGCCTGCCCAGGATGGATCTTCTTATGAACAAGATCGTGCCTTATTTGCATCATTGATCAATAATTTCAAACATGAACTTGAAAAGTGCAAAGAGGACAATCGCAAAGCTAAGCAAACGAATGTCTTATTGACAAAAGAGCTTGAGAGATTTAAAGAAATGGAAAAAGGTTTTCAAAATGTAACAAAAAGAAAAGCTGAACTTGAATTTGAAAACTCAAACCTTAAATCTCAAGCTCAAAAGTTTGAAATGTATGGAGAGTCTGTCAAACCACTTTTAAAGAGAAATGAAGAACTTGAAGTTGGTTATAGAGAAGCCGTTCTTCGTGAAAAGCGTTCCATTCAAAATCTGGACACTCAAATGGTTGTTAACAACAGAAAGGTTCAAGCGCTTTTAAAAGAGAACAATGATTTAAAAAGTGAAAATTCAAAGCTTCAGAAAACCACATCAAATTTTGAGATTGTAAACACAAAACTTGAGAATGAAAACAAAGAGTTTTTGAAACGTACAAATGATCTTGAAAACAAACTTCGAAAATTGGGACAGACTTCTCAGACTTTCAACATGCTGCCTACTAAAGATGAGGAGGTTGAGAAACAAACATCTGGGATTGGTTTTGTGAATAGTGCTCAGTTGGAAAATGGAAAACCGTGTGTTTTAAACAAAGTGAAAAAGCTGACACCTATTTTGTACAACGCTGAAGATATGGGAAAAGAATTGTCAGATGATCTTTTGTTTGAGTCTCAAGATATTTTAAAATCTGAAGAGGAAAAACGTTTGAAAGTAAAACAAACAAAAAACCCACTCTCGTATCACGGCTTTGTGTATGGTGGTCTACAATTGACTGATATACCAAAAGAACCTTTCAAAAGAAAAGACACAAATGTGAAAAGATTTTTCAAAGAAGCTCAACTTGCTACTTATGATGCTACGTTATGGCAAAATAAAGCAAGGAAACAATTTTGTAATCTTAAACATCACATTGAGCATACGTTAAAGGCCATTTGGTTTAAGCAAGTAGACATCAATACCAGCGTTTTCTCCAATCCTCTTTCATCAGATGTACGCCTTAAGATTGAAGTCCAAAAGATTTTGAAAGATGAGATTGAACCTCATGTGAAAAATCTCAACTTAAGTTTTGAGAACTTTGAAAAACATCTTGTCACTGAAATGAGAGAAGATTTAAAGTACGTTCATTCTCTTGAAGACGAATTTGATGAAAAATGCTTAATACTTGACATTCAAAAGGAATTTTTCACAAATCAAATAGAGTCTTTCAAATCAAAATCTGTTTGCCATGAGAAAGTGAATGAGAATTTTGAACAAACATCTTCTTTGAAATCTGAAAATCTTTGTCTCAAAAAGAAAATCACCGAGCTTTCACAAGAAGCAACTGATGTCAAAGCAGAATTGTCAAAAAGAACAGCTCAGTTTGAGAAACATCTTGCAATACTCGAAGCACAAAGTATCTCTTTCCAACTTAAACTGCAAGAGAAGAATGAGAAAATGTCTTCTGAAAACTCTTTGACATCAGTGCTTAAAGAAAAAGAAAAGATTTTTGAAGAAAAATGATATGATACCAATATCAAGTTTGATTTTGACGAATTTGATACAAAAAATCTTGAATTGGAAAATGCTGTGGCATCATTACAAAAAGAAAATGAGCATTTGAAACAGACTTACAAAAACTTGTTTGATTCAATCAAGCGGTCAAGAGTTCAGAATCAAACTTCAAACAAATCTGACTCTCAGATCGTCCCAAATCATGTTTTTGTAAAAGAAAAATCTGTGCTTCAAAAGAAAATTGTTGAATTGGAAAAAACAATTGCACAACAAATCAAGGATTTTGGTGATGCCAAAAATGATTTTTCAATCGAAACAGAAAAATATGAAAAATATTTTGCACATCTTGAAAATCAAAATGCTTCTTTGCAAGAAAAACTGGCATCATCGGATCATCTTTCTCTTCAAAAAGAATACAATGATTTGAGAACGTCATACAATGCCTTAAAAGCAAAGTTTGATGTTCTTAACCGGTCAAAAGGAAAATCTCAAGTTTCAAACGAGTCTAAACCACAAGTAAGTGTTTCAGAGAAGGTTTACACGGGTGAATCTTCTAAACCATTTTCGAAAAAGGTTTCTCAGTTTACAACCTATTCTTTGCAAAAAGGAAGGAAGTTTTCAAAGAGACCTAATTTTTCTGAAACATTTACTCCTCAAACGGTTTCAAATGCAAGTGCTCTAAACGAACAGAATCAAGTTTTTCAAACTCCATACTCTCGTTTTACTCCGGTGAAGCCCGTGTGGAAAACAAAGCAAAGCCGTTCAAAACATTTGAATTATTCATACTCTGAAATGCTTCCGCTACAACAAAGGAATGGCTATGCTTTGAAAAAACCAAATTCTGGAAGGTTTCCATTCATCTCAAAAACGAATTTTTGAAATGAAACACCGAGTTTCAACAATGGATGGAAAACTTCTTCTTCAAGTTTTAAAACTCCAAGAGAAACACCGAGTTTCTCAAACAACTTTCAAAAGCAAAAGAGTTCTAAATCACCGTTGATTCCACGAGCTTTATTTCAAAATGAAACACAGGTTTTCAGTCCTCGTTGGAATTCAACTTCTTTGTCTCGGATTGACACAACTTTCAAATGGATTTCAAAATATGGTAAACCCATTGGCGCCGTGCTTAAATGGGTTCCAAAAGTTGTTGTCTAATCCAAAATCAATATGGCTTGTAAGTACTTCAGCTTACAACCCGGACTTCAAAATAATGACTTCTTAGTATTTCAGCTAAGGACTCGTTCTTCAAAGAAAGGAAAGTGCTTAAATCAATTCAAAGGTTTTAAATATTTTTTTTGAGCACTTATCCTAAAAACATAATGGCTTATGCACACATCACAGTGTATAACCCGCGATTTTCAAAGAAAGGACCCTGTTGTACATTTCTGTGCGACAATCCTAAAAGATAAGAAGACTTCTCACCAAAAAGTTTATCCAAGTCTTCTTAATTGATATTACTCCCTCAAACTCTTAAAAGCTTATATTTACTCAAAATGTTTTATTTTTGAGGGGGAGTAATAAAAAGATGTTTAAAAAAGATCATGCTTAAAGGAAACAAATTCGGAATTTACAATCATCCGTTTCTCCCATAAGCTATCCAAAAATAAAAGGTTTTAATCAATTGGTATAAAAAATACCATGGATATGCTATTTTTGAGGGGGAGAAGACGTGATTAAAATGTGATCATCTTGAATCTCAAAAGAGCTCGACTCAGAAATGACCCAAGAATTGACGAAACAACAAAAGTTAGTAATCGAAAAGACTTATCCTCGACGGGTAATAACATCAAGTTAGTTACTAGAGCTAGTTGTCACCTAAAAGCTGACAATGGAACTCTTTAACTAGCCACGTAAGCATGTCTCGAAAAGGATTTGTCTTAGTAGAAATGTACCGTTTCGAGAAACTTTCTGTGGATATGACCAGGCCGGGTAATAACTTCAAGCTAGTCTAACTAGTGATGTAAGCGTGTCTCGAATCGGTTGTGTTCATTGAAAGTGAATCAATTCAAAAGTGCAAACTCCTCACGCATGTGCAAATTTCTTAAAAATTCCATGAGCACATGTGAAGGGGGAGTCCTTCAAATGAAATGCAAAACTCTCGAAGTGTTAACAAAATATGTTTCATAATCATAAACACTTTGAGAGATTTTCACAAATGGTTTGATGGCAACAATAGGATAGTCATGATGTTATAAGGTGACTAAAGTTAGGAAAAACCGTCCTATGATCCGCCAGAGCCGGAGGGATCTACCCAAGGACAATTCCAATAGAGTAGAATTAGAAGTCCTTAGGTATGATTGAAAAAGGGAGAAAATGAGAAAGGAGAAAGAAGGGGTTGAAGAATTAAAAAGAAAAGTTATGAAAAAGGGTGAAAAGAAATAGCCCTCCATATGTTCAACCTTAGGGCAGACACCGGGTTCAACTCATATGCTACTGGTTGTTACTCAGGTGACACCGATATTGAAGACAAGACGTCATGGACCCAGTGACGCACTGCACTAAACCTTCTAGCCACTCAAGTTCTCTTAAAAGAGCTTGTTTCATTCTCACGGGGAACCGGCGTAATCTATCGACTTATCTTTTAGAGATGGTTGATATTGAAGCAGGAGACCTCTCCCTAGTCTCCGCATAGGAAAACCAAATTATGCACTTATCGAGTCTAGAGCCATGAGATTCATTAAAAAGATCTCTTAGGATACACTTCCTATGAATACACTTGTGTTCGCCAAAAAGGACACAAGTTGTAAGAGTCTTTATGAGATCTACGGATCTTGCCTTTTCTATCATGATGGTTACTTTGTCTCAAACGGTCTACAGTTGTGGGGTGATCTCCAGCAACTCACCTGAATCATTGATGTACTTCGGTGGATCTAGTAAGCCCTTTCAAGGGTATCTGGTTCAGGAACGGCCTTGGTAAGGGTTAGAAGGAGTCTTCACACTATGCTGTTGACGATCTCTAATTCCGAACCTGTAAGTACCGGTTGATTTATTACTAACTGTTTTATGCAGGTACTCATAAATGTTCCTTGGAGAAAGACCGCTACCATCACTCAAAGATCCACATGCTCATACCCTGCAAAGCTCTCTTCAAAGATCTAAGCAAAGCAAAGTTCAGAATGTTTCTAAGTCAAAGTCAAAGAATCTTCAAACTAAAGAAACAAAGATTAAAGTCAAAGAGAAGAGAACTTCACAAAGATTCAAAGTCAAACAAAGTATGAGCATGTTGGAAAAGACATAAAGACAACAGAGTAAAGATGTTGATCAAAGGCAAGAAAGATCACAAAGCATGATTGGAACAAAGGAACTAGCAAAACTATTACACAAGGACTCAAAGTTCAAGAGAACAAGCTTCAAAGATCAAAGATCAAAGTCACAAAAGAGAGATCTCAATGATCACCCTTAGGGGGAGATTGTTAGCATTAGAAGTGTTGATCATTTATGAAATCAAAGAGAGATCTCAATGATCGTCCCTTAGGGGGAGATTGTTAGGATTAAAAGTGACGATCATTAGTGAGTCAAATAGTTAGTTAAATACATCAATGTAATAGTTAGTAAATGCTAGTTTATTAAGTTTATGTGTATTATTCATGCTTGTATAAAGTCTAAGGGCTAGTCATGTAATAAGGTCAAAGATTAGAGAAGCCCTAGACTTCAAGTATAAATACTCTTGTAAACCTCATTTGAGAGGTTGGTTCTCTAGTTGGTTCTCTTAGGTAATTACATTGTATTATTTTCACACACTAGAGTTCCCATCCACTCTCTCTCTCTACTTACTTTCTCTCTCTAGGTTTAGGCTTGATTCAATGGTGAAATAGGTTGTTCTACGGTCCAACAGTACCAACCGAGGTACCCAAATTACAGACCCAAATTTGTAACATTGTCTGAAACCTGACCACACACTGGTCATAACCAAATAAACACTTAAACAAACCCGTAGTACTTTCCTGCCAAGTATGGATGTGATCAATGCTGGTCTTCACCATTCATTCAGAGGTTCAACCTCCAACACCTCTGGCAACTCCCTAAGCCTCCCAATCTGCTCATCTCTTAAGTTCCAAAAGCTCCTCATGCCTACATGCTTTGTAATCACAGGCTCTCCAAACAACTCCATCTCTTCATCACTAAACAACTCAATACTCTTGGCAATTCTAGTGATGATGTGACCTCAACATAAGTATCTGTCACCTGCAGCTGCAGCTCCATTCCCAAGGTGTTGTGCAATGATCCAGATCAGATTAAGGTGCCTCAAGCGATGTTTCTTGTCAAAAGCATGCAAAATCCACAAGTCATCATCTAAAACATAATGCTCATAATAAGAATTATGTAAGACTGACTGAACCAAAATCTAATGTAACACCTGCAACATTGGGTTCCTAATCTTCCAAGCTCTTTCCTTACCATAGACTTTTACATCCTCACCACTTATCTCTTCCCAATACTCATCTACCTTGAAATCTCCTGATTCCTTTCTCCTTACTAGATGCAAAAAACAAATAAATACCTCTGCGCGCCCATAGACAAAAGAAGTGAAAAGAAGGGAAAAAGTGCATCTTTTGAAAAAACAAATGACAAGTGTAATAAGGAGTACACATGACCGCACTCATCACTGGCACATCAATGCCAACTCAGCTTTCTCTCTATATAACTAACTAGTGTAATAAGGCAACCACGTTCACCACAAAAATACCCCATTTAAACACAAATATACCATTCAAAAACCATTTAATAATAACACCCAAACACACAAGAACTCATACGACATGGTCATGCAGTCAAACGAGTGTGGATTATTTATGAGGGTGATTGCGATCATGTAATAGGAAGGATTTAGTCATGGTGAGAGTGACCATATGGTCATGATCTCCTTATCACATATGGTCTTAAGGGTTAAGCTTTTAGTTTCAACATTACAATTAAAGGTACATTTGACAAATTAAAAGAAAAAAAGTCGTTACTATACTTTTAATAAACGAAAATAATACTTTAATATATCTTTACCAGCGTGTGCTTTAGAAAAGAGTAAATCGCAAACATCGTCCTTGTGGTTTGGCCAAATTGCATGTTTCGTTTGTATGGTTCAGAAATTGAACATGGCATCCTTGTGGGGAAACCTTGGATTCGATTTCGTCCTTCCTTAAACTAAAATTACTAAGAATACCACTTTGTTCTGGCTATTTAAGAAGGAGGATGATGAGGGTATTTTAGTAATTTTAGTTTAAGGAAGGACACAATCGAACACAAGGTTTTCCCACAAAGATGCCGTTTGCACTTTCGGAGCCATACGGACGAAACATGCCATTTGGCCAAACCACAAGGACGATTTTTCAATTTACTCCTTTAGAAAATTTTAAATTAATGTAATGATATATATTATATTTCCTATATAACACCCCTTATTGGACTTTGTTTAATATTGAATGAAAAAGTATTCAAGTGTTACATAGAGTAAAATACACCGTTCGTCCATGAACTTGTACCAAAACTACCAGGTAAGTCCTTCAGAAAATTTAAAGTCTGTTCATGTTTTGCTTCACCCAAGGTCCCTTTAGCCGTTATCCCTCAATCAACATCCGTTAAGTCTCCCATGTGCCTTGCACATGAGGGCAAAATGGTCACTTCATTTTTTTAAAATTATTTGGGTACAAATGTGTTGAATGGTTGATGTGGCGTTGACTAGGATGAGCTAGCTAATGTGGACGCGTCACATGGCAGAACTTCAAATACAAAATTCTCTTGGCAAGGTTCGAACTCGGGTCACCACATTTACAAAACGAACACCTTACCAATGGACCATGTAACAACCGTGGTTTTAGCAGGTCGGTTTGACTGATAGTCTTGACTCGTTTGACGTTTGTTTGATGTGTTATAGGTTATTGTAGTGTTATATGTGTGATATAGGTGAGTTTTAGCACTAAATCCCTTTGCGTAAGTGGTTTTATTGTGATTTGGAAAGTTTAGAATTTGAGAAAGTTCATTTTGATCACCTTTGTGGTGTAGAAATGACTTGTGTGGTTTTGGTGTTTTTGTGTTTTTGCGTAACGAGTCTTCGTTCAAGTATTTGAGCGTTAGCAAGTTACGAGGAATTTATTTTTATGAGTTATGTTTCAAAAGAGTGTGAAATTCTATTTTTTTGTTTTTGGAAATGATATTTTTCCGGGTTGTCGTAAAAACTGAGGTTTATCGCGTAAGACGTTAGGTTTTGTTATAGGAATACATAAAATATGAAAAGTATGAGGTTTTGAGTTTAATAAATAAATTAAAAAAAATAGAAAAATAAATATATAAATAAAGGGGCGGCCGAATATAGGGATTTAGGGGAAAAAGAAAACCAAATTTGATACCAAATACAACTCTAAGCCTTAAGGGTTATCCAATATAATTATAAATACAAAATTAAAACCTCCCTACCCCTTTTCCTGCAATTTTAAGTCGACACAAGCAGGAAACAAGAAGAAAAAAATTAGGGTTTCATAGTTGCAAGCAATAATCAAGAATCAAGGTAAAATCCTTAATCTTTATGTGTAATTAATTAATTATTGTTATGATTCATGTAATATTTAATATAATGGAATCTAGGGTTTATATACTTCTATAAATTAATGAAGTAAAATATGTTAGGATGATTAGATGTTAATAATATGGTAATTGGATAAGAGAATTGAGTGTAAAACGCGTTAGATTATGCGTTAGGGTTTGGATAGAAAACTATGGCTGTAAAGATGTGAGTGTAAATAACAGATGGTGAAGAGTTAAGTCACGAATTTTAGATCTAAATTGAAGTATAATGAAAGAGCTTTCCAAAAAGTCCAGCCACGATTGATTTCAAGGTAGGGAAGTTGGTCTTTTGATTTTTCTTTGTTAAGGTGTCAAAGCTGTCAAACCGGGACAGATTTTGGGTAAAAGTTTGAGGGTGTCATGTGGTTGTAAAAGTGGTATTTTGACTAGGCCTTCTGGAATAGTTACGTATTAGGTTATATTAGACTACCACGAAGAGGATTCACGATAAAAACTTGTGGAAGTATTTTATGGAAATCAAAACATTTTGGTGTGCGTTCAGATCCGAATTTGAGTAGTTGACAAGTTTGAATTTATTATGAGTATTTGTGTGTGTTATTGGTCTATGACCTTCTGGGTTTAGCTTCTATGCTTATGAGAGACCATGGTGAATTTTTGGTGTGAGTTTTTAAGCTTTATTTGTCATGATTTTATGTGGGTGAATGTACCAAAAAATTATGCGTTTTCTGATTTTTAAAGTGCAAGGGATTTAGTGAGCATTAAGTTATGGAGGTGGTTAGTATGGTGTCTAGGAGATCCATGGTGGGTCATATGAGTCTTAGACATCCATCATATGAGTATTACATGGGTTGTAGCTTTTAGCATGGCCATGTGTAATGTGGATTTATTTTGTGTGTTATAGATTGTGATTGGTTTTGTGGAAGCTGCAAGGTTTGAGGTGAGTTCATAGTCCCATATTTTTTACCTTGTTTTAAACTTGGGATGGGAGTGATGCTTGTCTTAAATGATTTGAATTACTGTGATTATGTGTATGGTGTTAAAGAGCTTGGACTTTTAATGTTATCGTATTTATGCTATATGTGAACGGTAATGATATGATGTGTGATAGCTGTGTGGTCCAATTGGGAGGGTGCTTACCCTGTTGCTCGTGCATACGACCTAATTGGAGAGTAGCATCCCTACTCACTATTTTTGTGCTGTGTGGTCCGATCGGAGGGTATTAATTTACCCATTATTTTGGGAGCGGGGGTCACGATCCGGCCTGGTATAATGTGTTTTGGAGCGGGGGTCACGTTCCGGCCCGATGGTTGCCTTATGTGTGATGTTGCCTAGTAATATATGTAGCTTACATGATAACTATAATTATTTGTCCAGCTATATTTTGTAATCACAGTGATTTTGGTTGCCTAGCGTGTTTGAGTCTTAAACCTATGAATCTCACCAACATTATGTTGACATTTTAAGCATCATTTTCAGGTGAGCTTTCTAAGGATAAGATAGAAGGATGAGATTAGACGAGACCCTAGTTGCATTGGAAGTGGTTTTATCATCTATGCTTGGATTGTTTTGGATTATGTTTTGGTTATGTTGTTTTTGGGGTATTGTTACGACACTTCGTGTCTATACTTTGCCATTTTTATTGCATGTAGTTATTCTCTATATAGACACCATGTGTTGTGATGATATCCATGAAGTTACACCCTCGCGTTTCCGCCTTGGCGAGGTGTGACAGATTGGTATCAGAGCCTTGGTTATAGAGAATTAGGTGGTTGAACCTAGACTATAACTTAGGAGTCCCTCATATAGTTGCATTTAGGATCTATGTGTAAGTATAGTATTTTATATGTCTATTTTCCTATATTTATGAGATGTTTTATTGAGTTTCGGACGTCTATTCTATTCCCTATACGTAGTATTGTATGTTAGGTCACCATTTTGTAAACACAAGTATGATTATGTAAGAAATGAGATGAGAATGAGAGTGGGATGATTATGAGAAATTTGAGAAAATGAAATGCAAGAGTTTCCTTAATGTTTTCAAATAACCAACCAAGTTTACAAGAGGCCTAAGCTTACTATTTATAGGGAAGGAGCTAGGGCAACACACCCTCTCCTTCCACTCATCATTTCGTGGGCTTTTAGGGCCCATGGATCATATGACTTAAGCCTAGTAAACTAGAAACAATAACATAAATGTAAACAAATAATAACTTAAGCAACCTATTATTACAAATGACCGAGACTTGATAAAATAGTGAAACTATGGTTCCAACAATCTCCCCCTAAGGGTCGGTCATCATGGTTGCTTGACGTCTTCATCTTAATCTTTGACTTTCATAGCTTTAGACGTCTTCAGAAATGATAAGAATAATGATGGGTATACTCTGCTCTTTGTCTTTGTTCTTTGATGATGTTGTAGTGATAATGTTATGAAGTAATCTGCCATTCGTCACTCCTGCGTCTGTGGTGGTTGTCCGCCATTCCAACATGCTCATACATCTTTGAGTTCTGACTTATACATGTACGTAGTCCCTTTCTTTCACATAAGATCTTTGGTCTTTAAACTTTGTAGATTCTTCTTTTTGGCGTAGAATCTTACTTTGAACTTTGTGTTGCTTTGATCTTTGAGGGAGCTTTTGATGATTGCAAGATGCATGTATGAGCATGTTGAATCCGTCATCATGGAAGTGAGGTACCTGCGAGTAGACAGTTAGCAATAAATCACCGGTACTTACGGATAAGGAATTAGAGCTCATCAACAGCATATTGTGAAGACTCCTTCTAATCCTTATCCAGGCCGTTCCCATATCAGATACTCCCGAAGGAGCTTACGAGACCTACTAGGTAGCTCAATGACTGGGTGAGTCGCTGGGGATCACTCCACGACTGTAGACCGTAATGGAACCACCGCAAACACTAAGCGTAACCCTTGTGGGGTTACCGAAGTGACCTGCTGTCAGGGCTGTTTGATGTTGACCCTGGCAGGATTTCCGTTCAATCATTGAGAAATACTTACGTAATCCTCTCATAAACGTTCTCGGCAGATTGCTAAGATCTGCGAAGGACTCGATAGTTTACAACTGATGCCCATTGATGTAGAACACCAGTCGTAGAAATACTAAGTGTTCCTAAGAGATCTTTGATGTATCTCAAGGCTCTAGACTCTATAAGTGCACACCTAGGTTTCCTATGCGGAGACTGGGGATGTCCTTCTTCAATATCAACCGTCTCTAAGAGATAGGTCGATAGGTTACGCGGGTTCCCCTGTGAGAATGAAACAAGTCCTTTTAAGAGAACTTGAGTGGTTGAGAAGGTTTAGTGCATTGCGTCACTAGGTCCATGACGACTTTGTCTTCAATACCGGTGTTGTCTTTTGCAACAACCAGTAGCATACGTATTGAACCCGGTGTCTGCCCTAAGGTTGAACATATGGAGGGCTATTTCTTTTCACCCTTTTCATTACTTTTCTTTTTCATTCTTCAACCCCTTCTTTCTCCTTTTCATTCTTTACTCCTTTTTACGTATCATACCTAAGGACTTCTAGTTCTAACTATTGGTGATGTCCTTGGGTAGATCCCTCCGGCTCTGGCGGATCATAGGACGGATATTCCTATCTTAATCACCTTATAACTCCGACAGTAGCCAAGAAACCTTTGATTGAAAATCTCTCAGAGTGTTTGTAATAATCAAATATTTTGGTAAACACTTTGAGAGTTTTGCGTACACTTTTGAAGGGCTCCCCCTGCACATGTGCTCATAAGTTGTTTAAATAAATTTGCACATGCGGGAGGAGCAATCACTTTTGAATTGATCCACTTTCCGTGAACACGACCGATTCGAGACACGCTTACATCACTAGATAAACTAGCTTGAAATTATTACCCGGCCTGATCAAGTCCACAGAAAGTTTCTCGAGACGGTACTTTTCTACTAAGACATATCCTTTTCGAGACACGCTTACGTGGCTAGTTAAAGAGATACATTGTCAGCTTTTAGGTGACAACTAGCTCTAGTAACTAACTTGATGTTATTACCCGTCGAGGATAAGTCCTTTCGATGTTACTAACTTGTATTATCTCGTCAATTCCTGGGTTAATACTGAGTCTAGCTCGCACATGATACAACTTAAAGCTTTGACTTCGTATATTTTAATCACTTTTACATTTTCTCCCCCTCAAAAATGGCATATAAAATGGTGTTTTTGACAGACTTTTAGATTAAAATATGCCTTTTGAGTCTTACGGGGAGATTCACAAAGAACTTTTGATGTTTGAACAAAGTATTTTGTTTTGACAAGTGCTCCCCCTCAACAAGTGATTAGGTCTTATTGAGGTGAAATACTAGTCCTTTTGAGCAGAATTATGAAAAAATCATAAATGTTTGATTAATTCTAACTCAAAAGTAAGAAGCCTTCGCTCCTTATGTTTAGGATTGAGGCACTGAAGCGTACCTCAGGGTCCTTTCTATACAAGCACGGGTTGTACACTGTTATGTGTGCACAAACCATAATGGAAAAAATGATTCAATCAATGAAACAATTGATATTGAAAAAATATGACCAAATGTACCAAGTTATTCTTCGTCTGGAAGTGGAGCATAGAAGTTAGTGAACTGAGGTTCAGGTCTTTCGAAGTTTCTGACAGGAAACGATGGTCTGGCACCGATGTAGCTTTCCAGTCGTCTGATCTGTTCCCGTCGAAATAACCGTTCTTCAATCTTTAAGACAAAGTTACGAACTTGTCTTCTGGAGCTGGATTTCCATCTAGGTTGTTCCCCCTTAGCTATCTTACGTCGATCATCATTCAACCTTTTGACAAGCCCATCACGAACAAACTTGAGTGTAACATCACATAATTTATGTACCTCATCGAACCTCATGAAGCTTTGTAGCTTTTTGCTGTTGATGTAGGTGAAGCCAAATGGTTCTTGGATGAGAGTAAACTGTGGTGTGTCATAGAGACCATCAAAGTAGAACTGTGGCTTTGTCAAATTGATCTTTTGTTGGTAACTCTCCACTCCAAGCTGAAGATCTTCCACTCTTTCTTGAACAATCAGTCGTCGGATGTAAAGAAGTAGCGATGCCATGAAGTTGTACTGAACGTCTCTATCGAATCCGCGCATTCTACTCTGAACCTTTTCAAGATACATATCTTCTATGTCATTGAGATAAAGGTTGGGAAAGTCTGCTTCGGAGAACTTGTACTTCTTTTCATCTTGTCGTTTAACAACAATTTCACGCATGAATAAGTAGTTAAACCGTTTCGACTGCTGAATCTCCAAGATAGCGATGATCTTTGATTTCTGCTTCACATTTTCCAATGATGTCTCTCCTAATCTGCTTGTATAACCGAGACGACGACGATCAGGCCAATGTTGAATTCCGTGTAGAGCATCTCTGTCGTAAGCTACGATGGAGTTGCTGAAAATACGAGTGGTTTCTTCAATGGCTGGAATTTCGTATCTAGCGGCTGGTACTGAGATTGTGAGTGAGGAAGCATATTTCTTCTTGGATATCTCTTGTGTGAGCTGGATGTTACGAAGATCTTTGTTGAAGAAGAAGCTGTAAGGTATCTTTGGTTTGTCAGGAAATCCTTTCAATGGTAATGGTTTGGTCCAGTCGGTGAAGTAAGGATTTTCATGATTCTTGGAACTTAGATCGATATTCACTTCAGGATTTAACCAGTCAAAGTCGGCAGACATTGCACTAGCTATATTCTGCATGTGATATTCGTATTCGACTTTGTTTCCAGATCTTTTCTTGAGGAATTCTTGTGCATCCCTATTGATTCTCCTAAGCTCCGCCTTTGTGAGTTTGTTGATGTGAAGATCCTTCATAATGACCTGGGTGAACTGAAGAGTGTTACCAGGAAGAGGTTCTTCTTCTTCCAGAGGAGGTTGAGCTTGGACCATTTCTGTAAGCCAATCATTCTGAGGATTGTCATCATTGTCGAGCCATGAATGACGTGTTTTCTTCTTGGATTTCTTAGACTTGGATGTAGCATCTTTGTCTTTGGCTTTGGACGGTGATGATGGACCAGCATGAGAATCATGAGTTGGTGGAGCACGGTAATCGGTGTCAAGTTGATCTTGGAAGTCATCAGTTTGTTCCATGAACATTTCTTCATCTTCGGTTTGACCTTCACCAGTAGCAGAGGGTTGTTGTTGAGTTCCAGGAGGAGTGGAGTCCTTCTGTGGTTGTAGAGAGGATGAGGGACCTGTTCCAGACTTCGGTTTCTTGCCTTTGGAGTTTGGGTCAGGATCGTCATCTTTTCTTGTCCGTTTTCGGGATCCAGCAGCATCTTTGCATGACTCTTTTGACATATAAGCTACCATAGCATCATACAGGCCTTTTTCTTCAGCTGTTTGTGTGGTTTTGGTGGCAAGGTTGTCGAAGATTTTGACAAGCATGTCATTGAGAGACAATTCTTGGACGGTTGGAGCCACAGTAGAAGATTTTGCGGTGTGAAGCGTGAAGGGTGTAGTAGACAACATTTTCTTCGTAACACTTCTAATTCTGTGATCCAAGTTGTCATTGATTGGTTTGAGAAGGTTTGCAACTTCAGGAGTGATCATCTCAACCAGATTATCAGTGAGAAAATCATGTGTTGCAGTTCTGATAAACCCTTCGTAATCAGATTTCAAGAACTTGTCAATCAGCTGCGTAGACTCCTGGAATTCCTCAACTTGTTTAGTCAGTTTGGTAACCATGTCGGTGAGTTTGTTCACTTGCTCCTGAAGATCAACTTGTTGTTTTGGTTCATTGATCGAATGCTGTTTAGATGCGGTTTCAGATGGTGTGGGTGATGAGTGCTCTGGTGATGATTCGGATGAAGACTCGTTGTGAGAGTCTGAAGAAGAAGCAGGAGGAGTTGGATCCTTTGGCGGAGAGTCTTGAGGAGGTGGAGGTTGTGCTGAGGAGGTCTGCTGAGAAGATGACTTAAGAAACATGTTGGTGTCGAACGCGTTCTTTTCTTCATTTTCCTTTCGACGACGTTCCTCTGCTTCTCGTGCAAGAAACTCTGGAGTAATAAGATATTCATGTTCCTGATCCGTAGCTAAGTTCTCTTGACCGCCAACATTCTCCTCTAAAGTAGCAGTCTCAGTCATGTGGACATCTTCAGTCTTGTCTGTATCCTTAACGTTGTCATCAGGTTGAGGAGCTGATTCTGACGTTGTTGGAGGAACCATACTGCTTGTAGCCCCTACATGTTCTGACTGATCAATAGGTGGTGGTGTTGGAGGGTGTGATAGAAGTCGGCTTTCAAGACTTGCTTTCCTCTGTTCTTTCCTAAGCTGCTTTTCTTCATCTCTAGTGTCGACAACTATACTCTTAAGTTTGCGTTTATCAACTAATGGTTCAACGATTGGTTCATCTTCATCATCATTTGGCTCATTGATAGTGACTCCTTTTCTTCTCCTTGTCTCTTCTTCATAAGTTTCCAGACTTTGTTGTACTGCAATCTCTATTGCTGGAAATCCTTCATCAGGTGCTCTGTATCTCAGTTCATAGTCTGGTTCTTCTTCATCAGATTCAGTATCAAATTCGGACTCAGTGTCAGAAGGTGGAGGAGTAGGTTCATCCCGAATAAAGTACTCAGGAGTTGCCTTCTTCTTTGGTTTGGTAGCTGGTTTAGGTTTGGATGTAGGTTTAGGTGTGGTAGTAGTCTTGGGTTTTGCCTTTGTAGCAGACTTAGATCTTGTATGAGGTGATCCAGTGGTGCTCGTGGTACTCCCAGACTTTACACTTCCTTTGCTACGAGTCTTTATTGTTGCTTCTTCCAGTTCCCCTTTTTAAGCCAGATCATACAACTTGAAGTTTGCCCTATTCTTAATGTTGTCATTCAGAAGGTATTCGGGAATCCTCATACCTTTGATCTTGGTAGAGGAAGTGGTCGATTTGATGAATAAGGTGGTGAAGTCGTCCTCGAAGAGGTGCTTCGGCTCATTAGGATCAGCCATCCTCTTGATGAATTCTGGAGAACTTTTGCAGAGATGTTCAACGATAAGCTTGGTGAATCTTGTGAATGGTATCATAGTCTTCACACGGTCGGTCTGAATACTGTAGATGATATCATTCATGATAGGAACTGCAAAGTCAATTGGTGTCAGAGTCACCATTCCCCAGAATGTTTGCAGGTGTTCGAGCCTTGGATGTTCATGACCACTTTTCCTTCCAGATATAGATCTAACAACCAACAAACAGAATGTTCTCCAAGGTTGAGGTATATACTTGACATTGAATTTGGAAAGCTTGATTAGAGGTTCATCATCATCAACCTCATATCCTAATTCAATGAAGAAGTCAAGAAGTTCCAAGTCAGGTAGAATCGGAGCAAATTCGTTGTCAGTTTGTGGCATGAGAAGAGCTGTTCGAAGAACGTCATGATCTACAGAGTAATCTTGGCCATCTAAGGTAACAGTGAAAGACTCATTATCCAAGTTGGTCTGAGCAGTAAGCCAGAATTGATGAAGATAGAACAGTGGAACTGAAGTAGAGCAGGTGAGAAGTGGTTTGCATGGATGTGCCAGTAGGATATCTTTCACAATCTTGCATGATTTCTCTGTGATATTCAACTTGTTGAAATCGACTCTGGGATTGTTGTTGCCAATTGTGACATTGTAGTTCTCGGGAGTGATGTCATCCAAGGTGAGTAATGGAAGAGGTTGTTCTGCGACGTTCTCAATGTGTTCAGCCATGTTTTTCTGAAAAGTATCACCATAAATCAAACATCTAAATGTGTTAGGAGTTAGCACAGTTTAGATATTGGATGTAGATATCTACTTGAAACAATTAAGCACAAATGCGTCATTTAAAAATGAGTCACATAATGCAAAATGGCAAATGAGTACAACATGACAAGCACAATTCACATTACATCACATTACACAACACTTAATGAATCACACCAAGGTAACATTGATATAATACCAAACAATATTTCGAAAAAAAATGCATCATGGACCTTTTATCGAGATTTCTTATTTTTCGAAAAAACTTGATATTATCGGGAAAAATCAATTCTGTTAACAGCTTATCGAGAAACTGGTGTTATCGAGAAAGTTTAATATATTGAATGATTTCGATAAATGACACATTATCGAGAAAGTGTCATCTTGTGAAACATTATTGAGAAACTTTATCGAGAAAACATTAATATTTATCGAAAAATCATTATCGAAAAAATTTTATCGAGAAAGAACTTTATCGAGAAAAATTAACATTTATCGAAAAACATTATCGAGAAATTGAAGATTTCGAAAAAAATGGAGTTCCCAGAAAGATTTCGATAAAAATGAAAAAATTTATCGAGAAAGTGATTTCTCGAAAAATTTCCTCAGAATATCGAGAAACTTTCTTATATTGAGAAACCAATTTTATCGAGAACTTGAGTTTCTCGATAATTTTAGAAAGATTTCGATATTACACAGATTTCTCGAAAAACATTCTTATACAAGAACATAATCGATTTCGCATGAGATTACACCTTTGTATGCATCACAAATCATGTTACCACAGAGATTGGCCTGTCACAGATATTCTAATACAAGAGACTCGTATTTCTCGATAATTTTTCAAACGAGGCATTCACGTTTTATCGAGAAACATGTAGGAGTAGTAGGAGACAACCAAGCAAGATTGATAAGGCACATAAGGGACTTAATAAGCAAATCCCACCACTAACATTAACCAAATAATCACAGAATCTTAACAACCCACTTCTACCCAATCTTTTGAAATCGAGAACCACACAAACATGATAGAATGAGGTAATAACTGATGAGGAATTATTAGAAACAAGTAAAGTGACAAAACCTCATCAAGAATTAACCCTTACAACAGGTTACACATGTTTTCGAAATCCTAACCCTAGTGTTCGAATTGGTGATAACATGATATCTAACCATTGAAAAACCAATTAATCGAGATCCTATGTTTGAAATACCCAAGTGAATCCATAGGAACTTACAATTGAAAGATCAAGGTCGTGGTTTGCTTGTTTGATTATGGACCGTAGGTTAAAGAAAGGGTTTTAGGGGTTTTAGAAATTGTGATGGTTTGTTTGTACGGTTTGTTTGTTTATATTATTTTGAAACTTTGAATTTTGTCCCTTTTAGTCCTTGGACTTTAAAACAAACAAACTAGTGTACTTAAAGTGTTTATAACCTTAAAGACATTGACAGTTTTGGTCCCTTAACTATAAGTACTTAAACTGGAACCCTAAAGTACCTAGCAAGTCTAAAGATATTGAGATGTGCATTTGTAAAGGTAACTAATGAAGATTTAAACCATATGAGACAAGGTGTTGTGAAATGAACCATCCGCACACACACCGAACCGAAAGCTTATGAGAAATATGCAAGTATACCTATTTTTAAAAAATTGGTGAAAAAAAAATTTACGCGTGACTCCCCCTCAACACTTGTAAAGTAAGAACAAGGTGTTGAATGGAAGCGATATACTTGCATTTTTTTTTTTTTTTTTTTTTTTTTTTGAGAAATGAAAATAAAAATTGTGAAAAATCTTTTTGGGTTTTGATTAGTTTATAGTAAAGAAAGAAAGACAAATATTATACAGAGATAGTAGTGATGTTTGACAATCAGTGGTATTTTAAAAACTTTTCCAGATCCTCTGGTGTCAAACATCTCATACCAATCTGGTGAACTAGACTAGCAAACCTGGATGGTGCCAAGGATTTGGTAAGTAAGTCCGCCAATTGGTATTCAGTTCCAACGAAATAAAGTTCAACTGTACCCCTTTCCACATGCTCTTTGATGAAATGATAACGGAGATCGATGTGTTTGGATTTGCAATGATGCACAGTGTTGCAGGAGATAGCAATCGCACTCTTTGAATCACAGTAGATAGGAATCTTATTGAATAGGTAGCCATAGTCTTTAAGTTGTGATCTCATCCAGATGACTTGAGCACAACAAGCCGACATGGCTACGTATTCAGATTCTGTAGATGATAAAGACGTGCAGTCCTGCTTCTTAGATTGCCATGACACAAGTTTGTCTCCAAGAAACTGTAATCCACCAGATGTACTTTTGCGTGTGTCTAAACATCCTGCATGATCAGCATCTGAAAAAGCAATTAGTTCAAAACCAGAATCCTTCGGATACCAGATCCCCAAGTTAATGGTTCCCTTTATGTATCGAAGGATTCTCTTGACCTCACTGAGGTGTTTTTCCGTTGGTCTGGACTGATAGCGAGAGCACATGTAGACAGCAAAAACTATATCAGGTCTACTAGCTGTGAGATACATGAGGGACCCAATCATACTTCGGTATTTGGTAGGGTCAACGGGAGTCCCATGTAAATCAGCATCTAGTTTTGTGGTATAGCCCATTGGCGTATTATAAGTATCACAAGTTATCATTCCATGTTTCTTTAAGATTTCAAGAGCATATTTGGACTGATTTATAAAAATTCCACGGGGTGATTGATGAACTTGTAGTCCTAAAAAGAACGAAAGTTCACCCATCATGGACATTTCAAAATTATCTTTCATTAATTTTGCAAACTCATTAGAATAACTTCTTTTTGTTGAGGCAAAAATGATGTCGTCGACATATATTTGAACAACAAGTAAGTCCTCCCCGTAGGTTTTTGTAAATAGTGTGGGATCCACCGATCCTTTAAAAAATTTATTGGCCAACAAGAAAGTGGACAGTTTGTCATACCACGCCCGTGGGGCTTGCTTGAGTCCGTAGAGAGCCTTTTTGAGTCGGTAGACGTGATTAGGACGCTCAGGATCAACGAAGCCTTCAGGTTGACTGACATAAACTTCTTCACGGAGTTCTCCATTCAGAAATGCTGTTTTCACATCCATCTGGTAAACCACCATATTCCTATGAGCAGCATAAGCCAGAAAGATCCGAACAGCTTCATGTCGTGCCACTGGAGCAAAGGATTCAGCAAAGTCTAGACCTTCAAGTTGAGAGTATCCTTTCGCTACCAGACGTGATTTGTTGCGGATGACTGTTCCTTCTGCATCAAGTTTATTCTTCCAAATCCATTTTAACCCGATGACAAAGACTCCGTCAGGTCTTTCAACTAATTCCCAGACTTCTAATCTTATGAATTGCTGAAATTCCTCTTGCATAGATTCAATCCAGTTGTCATAAGTCATTGCATCTTTAATGTTCTTGGGTTCTTCATGACAAACTGTGAGTGCGTAGATGCAAGTTTCACCATCGGTGTGAAGTCGTTGTCTTGTCATGACAGGTGCATCTGGATGGCCAATAATATGGACTAGTGGATGGTCACGAGTCCATTTGTGTGTTGACGGGTGTAGTTGATATGTATCTCGCATGTTGGCAGGATCCAAGTTGCGTGTTGACGACTCAGCTATATCAGGAACTGTAGTAGCTGGTGCAAACGGATTAATGAATGCATCAGGATCATGCTCTGCGGGTTGTGGAACTGATTGTGGTGTTGGATCTTCAGCTGGATGGCAGGGAGTAGAACCAGTTTGTTCTGCTGTAGATGATACAATTGAAGGACCGTCTCTCTCAACGCTTGTTGAAGTTTGTTGAGGTGAGTCTGGTACTGGAATGTGATCAGGTTGAGCAGCGGAATTTGGTGAGACCTCAGTAGGACGATATTCAATCGTGTCATCAAATAGTGGAGCAAACAAGGTTTCTAATTCTTTGCGGTTAAGTGGTAAAGGTTCAGCTGAAGATGCCGGAGAGTTAAGACGGTTAAATTCGGGTCCTAAGCTGTGTTGCTCAGAAGCCATTTGGGTGAGTTCATCGAAATTAGCGTGAATGGTTTCTTGAATTTCTCTTGTACGACGATTCCATATCCGAAAACCTTTGGAATTTTCACAATATCCAACGAAAACTCCGATGTCAGCCTTAGCTTTGAGTTTACCTAAATCATCACGATCATTTTTCGGATAGCAAAGTGCTCCAAAAACATGAAAGTAATCGATGTTCGGTTTCCTTTTGTGAACAATTTGATATGGTGTTTTGCGATGGCGTTTTGTGATCATGCAACGGTTTTGAGTATAGCATGCGGTTGAGATAGCTTCAGCCCATAAGTAATCAGGTAATTGAGCATTGATCAACATTGTTCTAGCAGCTTCCACTAACGTCCTGTTGCGTCTTTCAACCACACCATTCTGTTCTGGGCTTCTAGGTATAGACGTTTGATGTTCAATTCCCACTTTCTCATAGTAAGACCGAAGTGTCTGATTCTTGAATTCAGTTCCATTGTCAGTTCTGACGATTCGTACTGTATTTCGAAGCTGAACTTGAATTTTGGTGAGAAAGGTGATGATCATCGAAGGAGCTTGATCTTTACTTCGTAGAAAATAAACCCAAGTCCATCTGGAGAAGTCATCCACAATTACTAGTATGTAGCGTTTACCGTTGATACTTTGAACACGCATCGGTCCACACAAATCCATATGTAGCAGTTGTAAGACATGATTCGTACTTTGCTCAGGTTTGGACGGAAAATGAGCACGAGTACTTTTTCCTTGTTCACAGGCTGGACATAAGTGATCTTTGGTGAAACGGAATCTTGGAAATCCATCGACAAGTTTAAAACGAGCAAGGTCAGTCATGGTTCTGAAATTCAAGTGTGAGAGACGTTTGTGCCATAACCAAGATTTAGTCGATTCAGCTTTGGAGAGAAGACATATCGGAGATGTTGCAATCATATCTGACATTGAGATTGTATAAAGATTGGAGCCGCGTGAGCCAGACATAAGATCGTTTCCTTGTAAGTCACGAACGAAGCAGGTTTTTTCACGAAATGCAACTTCTAGATCCCCATCACAGAATTGACCAACAGAGAAGAGGTTGTGTCCAAGGCCTTCCACATAGTAAACACGACTAATTTCAATGTTACCGCTGATGTAGTCACCATATCCCATTATAAGAGCGTAATGATCATTCCCGAATCTGACAGTTCCTATAAACTTTGAGACAAAGTTGTGTAGCAGTTTGAGATTGCCTGTCATATGTCGGGTGCATCCGCTGTCAACAATCCAGAGAACAATCTGTACCACCTGCATCACCAGAAGAAGACACGGGTGGAACAGAAGTAAGGGAGGAACCCAAAGACAATGCGGGTTCCTGTTGGTTAGTAACACATGTATTCAGCAATTTAGGAATCCATTTAAAGTCTGGTTTGTGTTGTAACCAACGTTGCCAATTCCAACTAGTTTTTGCTTTCTTAATGTTAAATGCACTAGTCGTTGGCTCATTCCTAGATTTGTTCTCGGTACCTATGGGGGTAACTTCAGCTTCATTAGAAACCGTAGAAGACGGCTTTCCTAAGTTAGACTTAGAGGCATTAGTGGGCCTAGAGGGAATGCGTGTCCTACGTTTCTTATGACGATTTAGAAGAGAATTAGCTAAACATTTTGTATGATCACCAGATGATACGCTTTTACGACAAAACACACAAGATGCATTAATATTCAAAACATTCAAAGGTTCATCGTTCGTTACATTTAGATTTTGATTACAATTTGCCAGATTAGAATCTAAATCAGATGCAACATGAGTTTTATTCAAAGTCCTAAGTTGGTCTTCTACTTCCTGAGCTTCTAGGTGTCCTCTCTTACGTTGCAAGATCCTATGCTTCTTTTTACTTTTTCGCTTGGGTCTGCTAACGCTAGAAGTGGAGACTAATCCTGTAGAAGTGGAGGTATCAACATTAGTGTTTTGAACAATCTTTCCTGTATCAGTTTTGTTTATTTGATACATTCCTGGTGCTATCACCGTGGTGTCAACCATTTTTCCTTTTTGAAGTAGCTTAACTTTCTCTTTCAAATCAATGATGATGTGATTTTTGTCCTGAATTTCAGACTCAAGTAAACCATTGCAATATTTGATGTCATCACGGTTTTGTTGCCATTCGGCGTTTTCAATTTTTAAATCCGCAATTTCTTTTTCGTATTGGAAACATCGACCTTTTAAAGACTCGTTGTTTTTGCAAATCTGACAAGAGTTTGAAACATTTTGACTTTGAAACTTCAATTCCCTTTCAAGACTTTTAGCTTGACACCATTCAAGCCTTTGATTGAGTTGACAAATTTCTTTTGAAAATTGTTTTGTCACATCATCATTTTTAATTCTCAACTTTTCATTTTCCAGTTTAAGTGTCTCAATTTCCTCATTCAACAAGATATTATCAACACAATGATCATGCTTAAGCATAGAAGTACCAGAATTATAAAGATCATTCATGATAACAGACAAAATATCAGCACAGAGAACTTGTTCCAAGAGTCGATCAGCATCATTTTTGAAAACTTTAGTTTGTAGCTTTTGGACCAAAATCTCATTTTCAGCAGTATCAAAAACGTTTATCATATTTTTGACCTCCTTTTGAAGTTCCTGATCCCAACGTGTAGCACATAGACGAAGGTGTTGAACAATTGGTTTCATTTGTTTTTGAAAAATATCTCTCTTTTCTCGCTCGTAAGCGGATTGAAAAGTTTCAATTTTTATTTCTGAATTGCGTTCAATTGTTTCCTCCAAAATATCGATGTCTTCCATAAAGGTTTTGAAATAATTTAAGACACGACATTTTGGTAAACGTGTAAGTTCACCGGATGATGGTAAAGGACCATTTATTTGTGCTACAGGTGGGACAGGAGCTGCATTGTGAGATGAAACATATGACTCTTCGATAAACCATGATTTCTCAGTTAATTCCTTTTGAGTGACAAAAGATTTTGAAAGTGGAGGAGCTTTTGAATAGTCATATGGTGTCCAATATTGAACTTGACTCATTTTAGATCGACTCTCGTCTTCAAGTTCTTCTTCCTCCTCAGTATCAAAAACAACAGCACGCACAACCGTATTATCAAGAAAATAATCCATACTGTAAATTTTTGGAATTTCTTTGAATGCCGTGTGTAGAAACATTGAATTGTAATCACCAAGTGCATAACCGCAATTGGGTTTCGGTTTTAAAGTAAATTTCTGAATTGTTGTGACAGAGTTCCCGTGTTTGTAAACAATGTGACGAAATTCTTTGAGTTGTTTTTCAAGATCAACAATATCACCGAGTAAGTTGTCTATGTACTTCCTTTTCCGTATTTTATGTTCATGAAAATCTTTTTGACAACTTGACAATTTTGTTTCTGTTTTTGAAAGTTCAGTTTGAAGACATTCAACTTGTTTTTGCAATTCACCCTTCTCACTTTCAAGTTTCGAAATCAACTTTCCATGTGACTCAATTAAATCTTGGATTTTGCGTTGAAGATCTTGTTCTTTGTTGTAAGAATCTTGAAAAGCTTTTTCAAAACTTTTAGTGTGTTTAATCTTTTGTTCTTGATTAGAAAGCTGAATTTTATAACACTCAATGTCTCTTGCAAATGATGCATTTTGTTCTTTTAAAACTTTGTTTTTCTCGTTGCATTTGAGTATTTGCAATTGTTGAGCATCCAGTTGTTTAGATAACAATATGAGGTCAGGGTCTGGATCAAATGATGGTTCATGTTGTTCTAAATTATCATGTTCATCATTCTCAATTGGATCATCAAATGAAACAACTGTGTCATCATCAAATATGACAACTGTGCTTATTTGTTCATCTTTTTGAGAGGATGAAGATGATATAAATGGAACAACTTGCGCCGTATCTGATTCAGAAGCAGAAGGTGAGACTATTTCATTAATAAAGCATGCATTAAGGTCATGTACCTGAGACAAGCCGTCAATGTCATACACTGGACCTGAATCATTGAGCTTAAGTTCCTGCATGTTGGCCATAAGCATCACAGCTGCATTAGCTTCCAGATCTTCCATGTCATCATCATTGTGTACATTTGCCATGAAGTTGTTGTCTTGTTCAGGGAAATGTCCATCCTTTTCATCTTGAAGAGCCATGAGTAATGCCTGCTTGTGAAACTTACTACCCCGAGTACGCGGTTTGGGACATGCTGTCGCTATATGACCTTGTTCATTGCAATTATAGCACCACACTGCATTCCCTGAGTTGGAGTTCCTAGGTGCAACTGATTCAGACCTTTGCTGAGGAAATGCTGAGTTGTTTCGGAACCCGGTATTGTTACTAAACCTCTGACCATTCCCATAGTTTCCTGAAGAGCTTCCCGAACCAGATCGACCATAACTACGATTCTGAATTTCCACTCTTCCATCATTGACAACAACTTGATTTCTTGTGTTTGAAGATGAACGTTGACGGTTGTTTGTTTTGTTGGAGAATTTGCTGAATGCACGAGCAATAAGAGCAAGTCCCTGATTCAACGTATTAAAGTCATCATCGTCATCATCATTGGAGTTGGTGTAGTACACAGCATCATTGTTGTTTAACGGAGCAAGTTGAGTAGAATCATTCTGTAGAGATGAATCATAAGGGATCATTTGGTTCGAAGTGGAAGATTGTGGATAACTGAAGTAGTTCTGCTCTTGAACATATGCATGATTTGACATTGGTGGTGGAGCATAGGGAGATTGAGCTACGAGAGCCAAAGAATTTGGTGTTGAAGTTGGTGTGTATCCTCCTCGTAGAGCTCGATCTTTTTCCACTTCAGGTTCATGGTGTTTCAGAAAATCATACAACAACCCATATGGAGCATCATGAAGATTCTTTGTTTGACGAACAAATGTCACATATTTATGCCAATCAGGGCCAAGACTACCCACAAATTTGGAGTTTACAGCGATCCTTGGTACAGTGATTTTGTGACGTTCCAGATCATTAACCACATTTGTGAAACGATGATAGTAGGATTCAAGTGACTCTCCAGGTTCAATTGTGATGTCAGTGTATTCCATGTAAAGCTTGGATTCCATGTCATCTTTGTTCAATTGAGTTCCTTCCATTAGGAGATGAACGTGTTCCCACATAGCTTTGGCTGTTTTCTGAGCATCGACACTGCGATAGATCGGATTGGGTATACCTTGAAGTATATAAGCCATTGCATACTGATCAGCTTCACGATGTAGTTTCTGTTCTTCAGTGAGTGCAGTTTCTGGAAGGGGTCTATCACCAGGAGGACGTGGAGGATCAGCATTAGGATCACCAGCTTCAAATCTTGTTGGCCACTCAAATGGTCCTTCAAGTATCACTTGCTTCAAGAATGGCCCATGAGGTTTCTTGAGTTCAAGAAATCGTAGGAATCGACTTGACCATTGCACATAATTACCAGGTGTAAGCATTGGAGGTGTTTCAAGTGATCCTGCCTCATGTCGGGATTGTTGAGTTGTAATAACTTCACACATTCTGTCAAACTAGTGAGGTTGTTTGGAGGAAAACTGAGTGGTTTGTTGTGGCACTTGATATGGTAGTTGTTGAGGAATGAGCTGTTGTTGCATCATAAGGTAATGTTGTTGTGGATTGTATTTAGGAGGTTGTTGATTCATCTGGTGCGGAAGGTAATGTTGTTGCTGATACTGCTGAGGTTGTTGTTGCTGAGGTGTTTGTTGTTGAACATGAGGAAAGTAGTGATTCGGTGGCTGAGACATCTTCGAACACTTGTGTAGAAATGGATCTTGTGGAAAGTGTAGAATGAACCAATTATCGAGAAACGTAGCACAACTTCAAAGAAGATTTCAAAAATAAGTTTTCGATAATTTGGCAGATTATCGAGAAACTTGGAAGATTTTCGAGAAACTTGGAGGTTTTCGAAACTGTGTAGTATTATCGAGAAAAAAATTGATTTCGATAATCAAGCAGTTTATCGAGAAAAGATTTCGATAAAAAATTTCTCGATAACTAAGATTTCGATAATGTAACAATTTTTTCGAAAAAATCACAAAGATTTCGAAACTTGGTTTTCGAAATTATACAATTTCGAAAACTTTCCCAATAGTCGAAGTACTTAACTTTCTTATACAAGAAAGAAAATACCGAGTCCACACAAACGAAGTCTAGGTGGTGCACTTTGAGAAGATCGCGAAAATGAGACTTTGTAGGTTCTCGATAAGTAGTAATGGTTGTATTTCAAAGAAAGCAATCCTTAAATTCGTTTTTCTTTCAAGATACTTGTACTTTTGTGTATAAAATGAGTAGATTTTATTGAAAGTTGAAAACTTTAAGAAAAATTTTAACCTTGGTAAGATTTCGATAAAAGTACAAGTAAGAAAAAATCGAGTTTAGTTGTGAAAGTTTGGAACTTTATGGTTTGTTTTGATTTTAAACACAAGTTTGTAAGCAAAGATGTGAGAAAAACCAAGAAACAAATCAAAAAAATAAAAGTTCACAAAAAATTCGATTAAAAAAAAAACGAATAAAAAAGAAAGAAATCAATGAAAAACAGGAACTACACCTTCCTCTAGCGAATGATACCACTTGTTAGGTCACCATTTTGTAAACACAAGTATGATTATGTAAGAAATGAGATGAGAATGAGAGTGGGATGATTATGAGAAATTTGAGAAAATGAAATGCAAGAGTTTCCTTAATGTTTTCAAATAACCAACCAAGTTTACAAGAGGCCTAAGCTTACTATTTATAGGGAAGGAGCTAGGGCAACACACCCTCTCCTTCCACTCATCATTTCGTGGGCTTTTAGGGCCCATGGATCATATGACTTAAGCCTAGTAAACTAGAAACAATAACATAAATGTAAACAAATAATAACTTAAGCAACCTATTATTACAAATGACCGAGACTTGATAAAATAGTGAAACTATGGTTCCAACATTGTATATATCAACTTTATTATATCGTCTTCCGCACGTAAGATGCTTCGTTGGACAACCGTTGTCGCTATCAGATGCGAGAGAGGTGGTAGGATGAAGCGGACTAATCGCAGAATTCGAGTTCCCGATAGCATGTATCCTTGTTCGGGCAAGGAGAGGATGTTTATAGGAAACGTTGGTGGAGAAGAAGAGGAGAGGTTTGGAACCACGTTGACTTCTGGAGATGGAGCCATTACCAAATACCCTTGGTAGTGTCCTCACTTCACATAGGAAGGAGAGGTGGTTTAGTCCAAACCTCATAATTCGTATGCACTTGTGGATCATGTGGAACTGGAAGAAAAGAATAGAGATGGTTTTGTATGTTGTCGATTTCCTCAACGTATAGGAAATAGGAATGAGTGGTTGAGTAAAGATGAAAAGGGAGTTAGGATGGAATAATGTGGATTCGGATCTGGAGTCCACAGCGAGTAGTAAGTTTAACCGATTTGAGTGGAGAGGCAAGTACGAGAGTGGAGTTGAGCCATTATGCGACGTCTTTTGCTTTGTGTTATGTTTTGGAATTCATATATTGTCTTTGCCGTCTGGAGCCATGTTGGAGTGTGATTACTCTTGGATATTGGACCGACCTTATCCAAGTGATTTTGATTATAGAGTTTACGTGATCGTTAGAATTGTTCCATGTGAGATGAGTGTTTGCGACGTCTTTTTTTTTGTTTGCATGATTTTTTTTGCATGATGTGTTGTCATAGGAGGGAGTACACTTATGAAAGGGGGCATAGATAATTATGGTGGCTAACATAATTATACATGCGTCACAACACAAGTGGACTTGCAAGTATGATGGCATGGATTGCATGGTGTATTAGGTGTTATGTGGTATATGTGCGTTATCATTGAGATGTGTGGTTTTGGAAGTAAGCATGCGTGTGGAATAGGCTTATAACTATGGTCACGAACATAATTATAAGGGTATCACACACGTGGACTTGTGACCATTATCGCATTGATTGATGTTTGCTGTTATATGTTGTGGTAGATGGTATGTGATATCATGTTGGTGATGGCTGTATGGTTAGAGAAATATTCTCTTAACCGTTTGGGCAGTCGTTATATGTTGGGGTGTGTAGGTGGTAAGATTCCATCCTACCTATCATATGTTGATACCTCAATTATCGGTGGTTACTAATGTTGTGGTATTTAAGTTGATTCATTGCTAGACATTCCGTTTTTATACCTAATTCTTGGGTTGGCATTCCTATTCGTACCATGATGGTACAAATGCCATATTCTTTCTATTTGACGTCGCGATAGGTGTTGGGTAATCGAATTCGTTTTGTTGGATACTGGTTCGTTTCTTTGGTTATTCCTTGCATTCATTCCTCGGGTGAATGTTATACTATTCTTCAAGTATTTTTGGTTCGTGACGAGTTGGTGTGGATATTTGATCCCTCATTTACACACACCAATTGAATTTTGTGACATGTTTTGTGACCTATTAGTATCGGTGTTTTTCTATGATTTTGGTATGATTGTTGTACGAATGAGTCTTTGCGTACTTCGCTTGGTTTGCAATGTATTTGCGTTAGTGTTCCCTGGTATGAGATTCGTTTGGTGGTTATTTTGATTATGTGATTCTTCTGTGTTTTTCGCATCCAATAAAGGGATTGTGTTAAAGTCCTTATGGTATTTTAAAATTCGTTTTGAGTATTTCAAGGTCATTTGTTGGGAACTATTATTTTTATGGTGAAAATGAAGTGTGAAAAAAAAATGGTTATGGCATAAAATGGTTTATATATATATATATATATATATATATATATATATATATATATATATATATATATATATATATATATATATATATATATATATATCTTTATATTATATATAACAGGAGGCATTACACGTAGATAATGCCACATAAACGCCACCTCATTGCCCAGTATATATATATATATATATATATATATATATATATATATATATATTTAAAAAAAAAACGGTGTTCATTTGTTTTTGAGAAGGTCGAGTACGGGAATAAGAACTGTCTATGGTTCTCATTTGCCAAATGAAAACTGAGAAAAAAAGTTATAGGGTCGAATTTGAAACATCTCAAACTTTAGGGGTAGTTTTGAAACAATGCAAACAAAATAAAGGGATAGCTGGTAACCATCAGATACAAACAATCATATCCTCATTTTAATTCATTAACTGGAGATGAGCTACTCCATCTGCACCATCACCACCACCACCGTCTACATCGCCACCACCCGCCCCCACCATCGTAACTGTCTCCACCATCTGCACCATCACCACCGTCACCAGCACCACCAACATCTGCATTGTTACCACCACCATCACTGTCGCAACCAACATCATTAAAACCACCACTATTAAAACCGATCAAAACACCAAATCTTATCAAATTCCGATCAAAATCCGATCCAAATAATCATGGAAGTAGGAATTTTGTATTTCTATTTTAGATTTCAAGACAAGACGTAAAAACCATGTTGCTGAATTTTAGTCAACTCCACACCATCGTATCTCTTAACCTATAAAAGATACAAGGATTAAGGAATGAAACTTAGTAGGTGTTTTATTACCTATAAGACCTGGTCGAACATCAATCTTAGAGTGAATATACCTTGGGTTAAGTCTTAGTGCAATGCCATGCTTATCTCGGAAACATATCTCGTGATCATTTGATTTACTTTTTCATATCGCTCTTCTTTATCATTCTAAGTCGCGTCACGTCTTTTAGGTTGTGCTTAGACGCTTCGCACTCGTCCGAAGATCCATTTTACTTCTGATCTTGTTGCTCTTAAAGTGAGTTCATAGCCTCGCTTTTACTTATTTAAACATTTTATAAACCTCGCGAGGGGGATACATGCTAGTTTTACAAACGGAATATAAGTAGTTTCATGATTACATAATTATAGACATTGAGTACCTTTGCCATCAAGTCCCTAATTTCATGAACCGTTAATTACGTGAGTAAACGCTTGTATTATAGATATGCATATTTGGCCAGGCAGGCCTGTCCGGGTGAGTAGCGCTCATTTGACAACTGTGGGTCAAACGGACATATAATATTGAGAATTGAGGTAAATGGCAATTGAATACCTTGTGAGGGGCATTTAAACTTGGCCAAGGTTCGGTTTCATGAGCTCAATGCTATAAATCTTATTTCCCGACTTGTATTTGTTACATGTCAACTTATTTATGGGCGTATAACAACGTAGCCCATTGTATTTAAACGGAATTATCTTGTATTCAACTTATTACTTATTAAACTCTATGAATTCACTCAACTTTATGTTGACTTTTTAGCATGTATTTTCTCAGGTATTTTTTGCTAGCTGAGCATTGGGAGCAATCGGAGTCGCGTGGATATCAAATATTGAAGGACTTGTTTTCTACACATTCGATAACTTTTTATCTTTAAAATATACATATGTGTCATGTTTTTAATTCTTGTAACTTAACTTTTAAATAGAAATTGTTGCGACCTTTGTACTCTGATTTATCAAATCGAATGTGACATTTTATTAAACGTCTCTTTAGAGGTCGTTTTATGTAACCTGTTTTTATGAACTATGAAGTGACACCAAATTGGTATTCCGCTGCGTTTTTAATTTTGGGGGTGTCACAGAATGGTATCATCATCAGAAATATGTTACCCCATCAGTTTTATGTTATTTTTATATATTCATACACGAATCTGAGAACTCAATCAATAGTAAGTTCATAATTATCAATTGTTCAATTTTTAAGTTATTTTGTGCATCATTGGGTATATTATATCATAATTAGTATTTTTGCGAATATGTGTAAAATTAGGGCATCTGTGTAGATTCAGACTTGTGGGTACAAAAATGACATTTAGGTGAATATGTGCAAAAAATTATGTTACGACATCAGTTGGTTTGAATTAATGCATTATGATTATACATTTTGTAACTAGTGTACATTTTAAAGCATCGGCAACTCATGTTATGGCATCTATTAGTATAATTAGAGTGCCGCGTAACATGTTAAGGCATTCCGAGTGTATAAGTAAATCATCACGTTATATGTTACGGCATCTGTTTGAGCCTTTGTATGTTTGATTAATGCATAAAAGTATCATAAAAAGAGTATTTGTTTGTTAGATAATAGCATACTGAAATTATTTAAGTCATATGTTTGTCTGATTGTTTGACTAGTGCATAACGGTATCGTAAAACATAGCATATGTCTTAAAACTGAATAGAGCATCAGTTTGTTTGTTTTGTTTAATGCATCTATTTTAATAATGTGTTAGGGCATCAATTTGTTTGTTTAATGCATCTGTTTCACATACTTTAGTGCATCTGTTTCACATTCTTTAGGCCATCTGTTTGACAAACTTTAGTGCATCTGTTAATGGTGGTAAGGACTGTATTTAATGATTGTATTCATGGAATGATGATAAGAACTATATTTAATGATTGTATTATACTATAGACGTCTTTTATAGTGGTAGCAATTATGACCCATTTACTTATTATAAATAAAGGTATTTTTTGGAACCCAACCAGTATACCAGGTTATTTGTTTTGTGTAGAACTCGTTCTGATCCACTCGCCGAGATGTTCTAATAAGATAGGTGCTATAAAAGGTTATTTAGATACAATGGTAAAAACTTCAAAGTATGTTACACGCATTTGGAGAAAATGCATTCTTTTTTCTTACTTATGCTGACAATAAGCTGAAAATAAGTTGCATTTTAGTGTACGTTCTGCTTTTTTTTTTGCCACACTAAACTTGAAAAGTTAGTATTGTAATTCACTACAAAAAGAATCGTGTTGGTGTTGTTGCAACAAATTTTGTACCGCTTTCTGATTGAGAAACTAGCTGTTCTAACTTTTACCCAAAGTTGATTTTTTTAAGAATGATCATAGGGTATTAGTTTGTATATTATTGCATTCTTTATGACCGTATGTGGAGTTTCACATTTACATGTAGATTTAGGATTAAGATCGAGATGTATTGGATTGTTTTTGTTGACACCATGTAAGAATCTGAAACTCTCTAAATACAAGTGAGTTTCAAGTTGTAAGTTGACTGTGGTTTAGGTTTCCAGCATACTTGTGTGCTGAATTTGTAGGGGATGCCAACATTATTATAGTTTACGCATATAGGGAAAGTTAACTATAAAAATAACGGTTGAAATCAGTAAGTTAACTCATATTCATATCTATGGTTCAAATCAGTAAGTTAACTATAAAAATAATAGTTTAAATGGGTTGAGTTAGTCGAAATACGCCCAAAGTGGGTCATCTCAACGTGGTTTGAATTATTCAATTGGGTTGAATTAGTCGAAATGCATAATTTTAAAAGCTAAAGAGATGGTCATTTCAACGTAGATCGTTTAATGCTAAATATTTACCTGTATTGACCAGTCCGTCTTTCCATCTCCATTTTTTAGCGAACAATTGAAAGTTATAAAATGTATTGACAAAATAATGGGAATATGATAGACTGTTATGGATCACTATTTGTAACTTGTAATGTTGTCTAATTTTTTACATTGGAAATGTAGATATTAGTGCATCAAAAAGGTAGATATTAGGGCATCTATGAATATGATTAGTGCATCGACAATGTAGATATTAGGGCATCTATGAATATGATACTCTCGATAATGGAACCTATGTCCCAAATGACGTTTGTATTTGTGGGTCTGATCATGCTAGATTTATTTTACTTACTGGTCCGAACATGGGTGGGAAGTCTAATCTTCTTTGTCAAGTTTGTTTAGTAGTGATTTTGGCCCAGGTGAGTCCATGTCGACATGTAACATATCTAATTTGGATTTTTTTCAGTGATACTTACCATGTTAGTATGATAAAGAACATCAAGTTATAAGTTAGGGGATCTCTTTGTTGAATTAGGGCATCTATACAATTTTTTCTTTTTAATTTCTCAATCATCATGATTATAGCAACCATAAGAATTCCTTCATGAATTTTGATAATTTAGCAAATAACCATACTTGATTACTGTTCTGAAACTAACATTATACTTCAGTACCTGACATAATAGAAAACTCCATTAGTTTATGAGCAATCTGCTGAAAGTAAAAGCAAGTTCAACTAACATCTTAAAACTTCGTTTGGTGTGGGTAATTGGCCATAACAATTTTCAAGATACTGACTTTCTATGGGTCGATTTGGGATTTTTTTTTTCTATAACGGGTCTAACAGGTAAAAGAATAGTTAGCTAAATAGGAAACGTATTATATTTTTTAGTGCATCTGTTGTATATTTAGTGCATCAATTTAGAGGCTTGGATTTTACATTATTTATTAATGCATCTGTTTGATTATTTTTTGGTGCATCTGAAGGTGTTTGGTTTTGGTGCATCTGTTTGATTATTTTTGGTGCATCTGAAGGTGTTTGGTTTTGGTGCATCTGTTTGCATGTTTAATGCATCGGTTTGGACACATTATTGAATCCATTTGCATGCCCTTGATTCAGCAGTGTGTACCATCCAGTCCTACTATATTGCTATGTACTTAAACAAAGAATTGTTGC